>CM077136.1:6078638-7278638 GCA_039645545.1 Dendrolimus houi
TAGTATTTTTTTTTCGTTTAAACAATTTTCTAAGTGAATATACATGCATAATTACAACCCTTAATTTACTATTAGTGTGTACTATATGTTCTCATTTTAATTAATTATATGAATAATATAAAACTCGTAGTTTTTTTTAATGTTTAATATCGTAAGTTCGTTTTAATATAGTTCAAACTATTTTGTTTACAAGCCCATCACCGCATCCTACACATTCTACGATAGTATTATATTTAAAAAAAATCCAACGAATAAGTAAGTATAGTTTAGGTTTTTTAAAACACAGCATAAATGTTTATTTAAAACGCGGCTCCGAAAGCCACAATTACACTACGTGATATGGAACGTAAAACACATAATAATAATAATATAATAAATCTCAAAACTAAAGAAAACCTTTATACTACAAGATAAAAATCAAACATTTTATTTTAATTGACAAAATCACCGTTGCATAATTAAAACACTTATATTAAGAAAATCATTAATTAAATCTTAGCGTAATGAACGTTATTATTACGATTGAAATGCTAATAGGATTAAGGGGATTCGATTGGCTTTCATTTCCCACACGAGGTTAAAGTTAATAAATTCACAATAATATTTTAAAGGGTTTGGAATAAATTAAACATACGCGTAAGCACATTTGCACATAACAAACATGTGTTTAAAGCCACGATTTTTCGAACTTTTGCACACTAAATTTCAAAACGCGATCATTTCATACATTTCTCGAAAATCGATGGAGAATTAGGCAAAAACGTAGAATGAATGTACTCAGATTTTAGGAATATATCTTATAATCCCAAAAATCTATTTAAAAAAATTAAAATAAATAATTAGTTCTATCCATTTGAACAACGAACTTCACACCATTGTGCATTTGCATTAAATTGGGTCTTGCATAATACTCTATTACACTGTGAAGTTAGTGCAAGCAGTGTTGCAAAATTACAGACTGTAAAATCCTACTAACCTTTTAACCGGAACATATTAAAACGCGAATGCTATTAAACCAAACAGACACGACATAGCGGATTAAAAGTATTTTAAACACTATACAGAGTGTATTTTTATACACATTAATCCATCACAAATATTATGTACCCATTCAAGTATACTTTGAAAATTGACTTAAAACATACCATTGGTTCTTTTTGGTTTAAAAACATTCTACTCTTCGCTAAATCCATTTCAAACATAATACCTTTAGTATTTCACTAATTATTTACCCCATAATAAAGTTTTGGTAAAAACACTAATGCCTACTGTAAAATATTAGTAAATGCAAACTACCTCATTTCTTGATGCAAAGAAAAAACACAACTATCGATAATAAAGACGAAATATACAATCCATATGATACAAGTAAATAAATGATCTGTCTATCTACCCTTAATATTTCTATAGACAAGATAAGAAATAATCCTTTACACAGGTAATTAAAGCGATTTATAAAATTACATATTACCAACTCACAAAACTAATTTTATATGAACCATTACGTTTATTAATCTAAAAATAAAAACAAATCACACATTCATACGACTACATATAGTACGTCGTAAAAATATACAAAGAAAGAAAACACCGTAATTCTGACGAGAGAAATACATCAATCACATTTGTACAGAATCGATACAACTATAATAATATGTTTGTTTATATAGCGATCAAATTCGGTCATGTTTTTTTATTATTTAATTTTAAAAAGGAACTTTTATATTATTTATATTATACACGCGCGAAACACACTAGTCATTGTTTTCATAAAAAATTGCAGTGTGTGAAAGTGTCGTTCGAATATTTTCTGTTCCTTTGATAATTTCACCACTCGGACGCACTTGGCGGTGAAATGGCGATAGAAAAACCAACCAAATATTTAAAATCGCCTTCACCTGCAAGGGACGTTGAGTGCTCAAGTCTTAATTCGAAGCGTAACTTCGAAGTCTTATTTGATTTATCCGCCCGGTCTTTTAGTAGACTCAAATATAACAATGATTGAAAACATCATGCTGTATATGAGGTCAGGTGACCGGTTGTTGGGCAGTCGGCCAATCAGCGGGATTCGATTTTGACGTCCAATCGGATGACGGGGTGCCTCTAGGGGTGTACAGGTTGTCCTATGTTCAGATGGGGTATACCTACGTTCAGTCGGTGTACCAGAGGTGCTGCTGGTGGTGGGGGGGCACGAGGTAAGTAGGGGAATAGGGCTGGAGGTAGCCCGGCAGTCGCGCGCCGGACGCGTGGTGCGCCGGAGGTGGTCCGGTCACCCCGCCAACACCGCCTCTGTAATATTCGAGAAAACGTATTATTTACAGGCAAAATAATATAAAAGATTTGTTTTAATATGATTAATATTTTAATGTAGGATTATCATGAGCCAGTCATGGTTTTGGAAGCCAGAATTTCATGCAGACAATATAGTATATATTTATACATAATTATAGTTACTGGACAAATAAACAAAGAACAACTCGGGAGCTGGTCACAGTAACACCCAAACCAAAGTAAATAATTTACTTAAATTATTTATTATTAAATTAAAAAAGATAACAAAAATAATAAGTGCAGGTACGTCCCTAAATTGCGTTATTTAATGGCAGATGTTTTATGATAGGTGCTAGCATAGATGGACATGTTGAAAGTACGTACGTGTGATAGTGATATGTGGGCACGTATAAGGGGGGTGGTAGATATCCAGGGGAGACACCCCCGCCCGGAGACAACACACCGCCACTACCCGTTCTGGAACACGTCAAACACAAATATTTTAGAATTGTGAATCTAAGCTATTCTCGAATCCACTTGAAGACATAAAATAAAATTCATCAAAATCGGTCCAACAATTTTGGAGTTCAGTGATATACACACAAACATAAGAATTATATATATAAAGACGAGATGACTAACTTATAATGCGGGTGCGGATGATGGTGCCACGCGTGGGGCGCGGCGTGTTTGTGAGCAGCGGGCGGGCCGCTGACGCTGACGCTGACACCGCTCACTCCGCTCACGCCGCTGACGCCGCCCGCAGTCAGGTACTCACGGCACCCGCCGCTCTGTACACGTCACAATTTAATTAGAACACAAAAGTAGAACATTGTTCTGTTAAGTACTAACACTAAGTACTAAGTTTATACAACAATGAGTGCAATAATAACCAACAAAAAGTAAATAACAGATTTTCCCAGATAACATTGTTACTTACGCTATCTCTTTTGTTGTGTTGCACCGGAACATACTGATTGCATTGGTATTCGTTCGTCTGGCGTACTGTCGAACCACTCTGCAAGTTACAACAAATAATAATTATTACTCAGACAAACAAATAAAAGTATAGACGGAGCCTAAGGAATTTTATTAAAAACTTAGGTGCATAAACTTACACATGTTGTATCTGTGTGGTTAATAGTAATATATCCACTGGAAACTATCCCACCTTTATCCATACGAATTCAATTAATTATTACAAATTTCATGTAATGCATTGCGGCACGATCGGCTTTCTTTAGCCAGCTTCACTTTGAGAGCTTGGGGCTCTGTCTATCTACCTATTTTGTTTGTCTGAGAATTGATGATACCCATAGTCAAACACTGAATGTTCAATAATATCTCTCTTTTCTTTCAGCTTCTCCTCATCATTTTTTTAGGGTTTATATCATATGTCTTTTCCCTCCATACTTCTATATTCTGGCATAATTCCACAATCCATGAATCTCTATTTTTGTCTTCCTCTACACTTGTATTCATCGATGTTTTAGCATATTACTTTTAAAATGTCTTGATAATAATAATTTCAATTATTAAATTTTTTCTACTAAATGTGTTTTTTGCAGAAACCTAATTTGAAAAATAACCTAAGTTACTCCTTATAATATCATCTATCTACCAGTGAGTCTCGTCAAAATCGGTCTAGCTATTCCAGAGATTAGCCCGAATAAATAGACAGACAAATAAAAAATTAAAATTGATTTTTTGATATAAGTACTATATATATACTTTTATAAGCATTTAGTAAAAAAACATTTTGACATTGCAAACCGACACTTCAATTTTATTTATTAGTATAAATTAAAAATGACATACCGGTACATAATGCGTTTGGGGCTGTTCGTGTGTAGGCTCCCTCTTGGCCTGGGCCTCCTGCTGCGCGAGGGCCAGCAGCCGCTTCTTCTGGCTCTGCGGCGTGGCCTGCGGGGCCGCCTGCGCCACGGCACGACTGTGCTGCTGTTGCTGCTGTTGCTGCTGCTGTTGTTGCTGCTGCTGCTGTTGATGTTGTTGCTGTTGATGTTGTTGCTGTTGTTGCTGCTGTTGCTGATGTTGCTGTTGTACCACTTGTTGCGGTTGCGGTTGTTGCTATAATGAAAATAAATATGTTTTATAATAAGTTTCTTAGTTAAAATTGCGAAATCCAAAATTGATTGCGCAAATCTCATTGAGGAACTACATTTGTATGTTCCCCTTACTAATGTTTACACTTGGAAATTACTGCACACACCATTGACGGGCACAGATTACCGATGTAATACCTCCTATATCAGATCAGCAAATGAATTTGATAAGTAAATTGGAAGACAATTGGTAAAATTTTATTTAAACTCGTATTTATCTATTTACACACCTTAAATCTTCGTAGGTTTTTTTTTGTCATCTGTGAAGGCTTATTATTAGCTTCTCTGGGCCTAGTTTGTATTGTAGTTAATAAAGAAATAATTGGCAGACAATCACACATTGTATATCCCCAAATTAAGCAAATTACGCTTTTGTTACGTGTAATATACAACAAACTACTCTGTGGCCGATCCCAAACACCCATACCATAGTAAACTACGGAGAACATTCGTTTTCGAAATTTACCATATCAGGAATCGAACCCGAAGCTTCTGCGTTGCAGTGAAGTAGGCCGGCAAAGACTTAGCCTGCTCAACAACAGAGGACGTCAAATAAATATTATTATAGCCGCCCTCAAATAATTTAAAATAAATAAATGAATAAAAAATTAAATTAAAAGATAAACAAATATTATGTAGCATAATTAAATGAAAAAGCCAGCTAAGATTGTTGGTATTTTATGAAGTGTAGAACAGTCTTTTTTATTGCTGAACCTGGTAAACAGGCAGATGGGAAAGTGGTTACCATCACTTATAGATATTTGCAACACTAATAACGGAGCCAACATGTTGCCAGCCTTTAGGATGGGATAGGAGAATGAGATAGAGGGATCAGACAGGAGTAATGGGATAAGATATTGGAATCAGGCAGGAGGAATTTTGCCAGGTGGTAGGGCATTTGCCCGACTAGATGGCTACCACCCCTGAGCAAGAGTATGCCGCCACAACCACCTTGAGTTGTGTTCCGACATCAGTGTTCAGGTTGCAGCACCTCTGGTGTTGCTAATGTCCATAGGCGATGGTAACCATTTTCCATCACAGTTGGGCCGTCAGCCTATCTGTTGTGCTTCAGGAATAAAAATAAAAAAAAGAATAAGAGCAGGAGGGCCGTCGGACCTCACACATCGCACGAAACACATTTAACACGAGGCTAAACATTTCACTTCGATATTCTGTAAGAGCGTGAATATCACTCCGATCGAGCCCGCATTAAGAGCTAAAATCAAGATTATGATTCCAGCATGGTTCTAGCATGTAGAAAACTTACTTACGACAAATCTGTGTTCTACGAATCATTCACAATAATATTATGAATATTTCACATGAATTTCATTTTGATTTTGTATAATATATAAAAATCCATTCTTGTGAAACAAATGTAATAAATGAAACTTTGACTGAAGCTGATTCCTGTAATCTACCTACCATTCATTTGTTTTATTATAATAGCCTTAAATCTAAGACGCGAGGGTTTTGTTCTCAATGTTTCCTTTTAAATTAAATATCTCCCAACAGAGCGCCTCCTGGCAAAGGCCTCCTCTAGTTCACATCAGGCAGTACTAACATGAGCTGGAGCTGGATCTGTTAGTTTGTTTTACTATCGGTCAAACTTTGACATAAGCTCCATACAAGTAATGTTAATATTCAATCGATGGCAAGGCAAGTGAATGAATAGCAAAATATAGGAACCGGCAACGAATCACAGTGTCTTCTTCTTTAGCTTGTGATATGAAAATAACTGGTGCTTACCTGATGGTGATGCTGGCAGGGCTGGTGTGCCTCGTGCTTGACGTGCCTGTCGTCGCGGGGCGACCTCGCCGAGCATATCACGCCGCCGCTCACGTGCCCGTTCATGTGCTGCGTGTTGCTGTGCACGATCGCGATCGTGTTCGCGTTCACATGCGCGCTCGGGTTCGCGCTAACCACCTGCGCCGCCGCCGATGTTGCCACACATTCGCCGCTGCCGCCTGAAAACGAGTTAGAGTCAATGTTTATAACTAGAACTATTTCATTACAACTAAAGTAGTCGAATCACCGAAATTAACTTGACTTTAGGATTTAAAAATAAAATTATAAATACATAGTTCCATATCTCTATATTATGAAATGCCGTGTGATTTCTTTTTAAATAAATAAATGTTATAAAATATCAAAAGTTTTTATTCAAAATAAGTTCCACTGGAGAACACTTTTTGAAGGTCATACATATAAGTTAAAATTTAATTTTATTTAGTATTCTATGTACGCCGCTTCGCAACGTGTTATTGCTATTAAGGAGAAGAAGCGGCAAGAAACTACCCAGCAACATGTCTAGCTAAAAATGGTTTTATATTTCTTATTCTATTTATATCTCAAGTATTTTTTATAAGTTTTATACAGAAGTATGTTACAGAATTACTTAGTTAGATGGAACAGAACAGACAGACAGAACAGTTCGATGTTACAGAATTAGTTAAATAAAATTATTATACTATTGTAACTGTATAGAAATAGATTATAATTGCGGGTAGTTTAGATTAATATTCGACACGTTCGAATATAAAACTGAACGAGCGAAGCGACGAACGGCGTTCTCACTCCAACTTTGGTCCAAAGCACATGTTGTAGTAGCGCTCTAGGATGGCTAATCATTCTGCGAGAATCATTATCTATAATTAATTGAACTTCTAATTAGATCGGTTAACTAGCTGCGATCGCCGCAGACGTAATATGTTGTGAATAAAATACGGTTGATTAGAGAATGCCCTCTTTGTTTTGATAATAGCAACACCGGATCAGTGTTCCGCTAATATTATAATAAGCATGTGCAACAGTCAGAAACATTGATTTTTTAAATGAAAATACTTCTCTGCAGTTGGAGGACCCGTTACAGGAACGAAGTTCCTTACGTTAAACCGAAAAATCTTCATTTAATATAAAATTTAAAATAAAAAACTAAATCATATAAAAACATGTGCTCCTGGGCAGCTATAGCCCCTAAATACCACCGATTGAGGGCGGTTTACAAGACCTTCAAATTTCAAAACCCTATATGTTACACTAGTACATATTATTTTAGATCTTATTTCATTGTGTTAAAGTTAGAAATTGTATATTTAAAAAAACGCTATTTCCTTGACTGACAATTTCTACCAGCTTGCTCTTGTTGGCCAAGTAGATAAACTTCGTTCCAAAAAGCAATGTTGAACAAAAACTAAAATCGACTTCAAAACGAACTAAAAAGCGAAAAATAAATATTTTCTATCACATCCTGAAGTTGGAGCATTTTGCAAATGTAGTTTATTATGTTTTACTTGTCATCGAATTCAAGATGTTGTAGAAAATGTTGTATATAAAAAAAAATAACCAAAACAAAACCGACTTCACACTAAAAACTAAAACATATTTAACTGACTTATTTCTACAACATCTTTTTTTTCGACTCATCACATCCTGACTTGGTGACAATGGGACCACTTTAGAAATAATAGGTTGGGGAAAAAGTCTTTTCGTATAGTACGTATGAACTTGTAATAAGATCTCTTTGCCTATACCATTTGCATCTGCCTGGTTTTGGTATCATTAAAAAGTTTTAATTTTAAAGAAGACAATTCCAAAATCAAATTAGGAAAATGTGTGATTTTCATTTGTTTTTCTTATTGTTAAAATGAGTGAATCTAATGAAGAAATTCGATACATTTTAAAATTTTACTACAAAAAAGGTAAAAATGCAACACAAGCGGCGAAAAAAATTTGTGATGTTTATGGACCTAATGCAGTATCTGTGAGAGTAGCGGAAATTTGGTTTAAGCATTTTCAATTTGGAAATTTTGATATCAAAAATGCACGTCGCTCTGGTCGCCCTGTTACGGACAAAATTGATGCCATTTTTGAAAAAGTGGAGCAAGATCGGCATATTAGTAGCTGGAGAACTGGGAATTGACCACAAAACGGTTTTGGTGTATTTGAAAAAAGCTGGGTACACAAAAAAGCTCGATATTTGGGTGCCTCATGAGCTCACTGAAAGAAACCTAATGAACCGTGTACTCATTTGTGATTCTCTATTACGACGTAATGAAACCGAACCATTTTTGAAGAAGCTGATAACTGGTGATGAAAAGTGGATCACGTACGACAAGAACGTGCGAAAAAGATCGTGGTCAAAGGCCGGTCAGGCTTCACAGACTGTGGCGAAACCCGGGTTAACTCGCAACAAGGTGGTGCTGTGTGTATGGTGGGATTGGAAGGGCATTATTCATTATGAGCTGTTACCGCCAGACAGGACCATCGATTCTGAACTGTACTGCGAACAACTGATGAGATTAAAGCAAAAAGTTGAGAGAAAGCGGCCGGAATTAATCAACAGAAGGGGTGCGGTTTTTCACCATGATAACGCTCGACCTCACACATCTTTAGCCACTCAGCAAAAATTACGAAGGTTTGGCTGGGAGGTGTTAATGCATCTGCCGTATAGTCCTGACCTTGCACCTTCAGATTTTCACCTGTTTCGGTATCTGCAGAATTCCTTAGACAGTGTCAGGTTAACATCACGAGAGGATTGCCAAAACCACTTGTCGCAGTTTTTTGATCAGAAGCCCCAAAATTTTTATAGCAATGGAATCACGTCCCTACCTACAAGATGGCAAAAAGTTATCCAACAAAATGGCACCTACATGCTTTAGTCAAATGGAAATAAACTTTATAAAAAACCTTTTGAATTTTTATATAAAATGCGAAGAAACTTTTTCCCCAACCTAATATACTCTTGAATAGAAAAAAATGGAAATTGGCACACAATTAACAAAGAAATCACGTAATAAAAAGCCAAAAAAAAATACAGTCAAATTGAAAAACTTCTCAGGTTAAAAAAGTCTGTTAAAAATTCACTATAAAGGTCTCTCTCACACGCCTAAAGCGGTGCACATACGCTGTGTGCAGCGTCGATTCGTTGTACATGGTCAGTTGAAAATAGAAAAACAAGGCAACACTGTACATAATGAATACCTCTGTGATACCCTTATTATATTAGTTTAAGTTCACTTTAAACAATGTATCCGACTGAAAGACTTTGTATGTAAGGTCAGGAATTAAAAAAAAAAATACCTCTGTTGTTGTGCGTGTGCACGGCGTGGTGCTGTCGGTTGCGGCGCGGCTGCTCGTTGTCGTCGTCGGAGTCCGATATCGTAATGACAGAGACCGCCGGAGAGGGGGTGTCACGGATGGTGATCGTGTGCGCGCCCCCCGCGCCGCCCCCCACCGCCGCGGCGCTCACCAGCGGTTGCCCATTATTCACCATGTTGCCACTGTTCTCCCAACCGCCGTTGGTGTTGCTCGTTCTGTTGTTCCTTAGGATGAACAATCTCAGTCAGTTACCATAGGGTGGGTAGTTGACCGCGCGCTCATCTCCCCACCCGTGGGGCGCGTCACAAACAAGAGTTCGAAAGGGTACGGAACTCGAGTCCATAGAGTTTTCAATAAAAAAATAATAAAAAGAAACAACAGTTAGAAAACGCCAGGGGCGTGGTTCCTCCGACAGTGGATGAGGCGTTGGGTCACTACCTGCCGGCGGCGCGATTGGGACGCAGAGGAAGGGCGTCTCACTCGCCAATAATGCCGTCAATAGGAGAGTGTGTTCCGTTCGCGCTCATTTCTCCTCCCGTGGGGGGAATTTCAAATCTCCCCACGCCAGGATTACAGTAAAAGAACGCCGGGTGGCTGCGTCCCCTGGCAGTGGATAAGACCAGCCATTGTGCACATTTAGAATATTTTTAGACTATAAGTTTTTCCGTGTTTTCTGTAATGGTGTACAATAAAGTGCTCTCTCTCTCTCTCTCTCTCTCTCTCTCTCTCTCTGACTCTGACTCTCTCTCTCTCTCTTAATCATAATACGAAATATCACCGCCTTCTTGATTGTGTAGGGATGCACTGCGTCATAACGTATTAATTCTAACAAGCGAAACAACTTCATCATCATTGTTTAAGCAGGAATTAAAATAATTTCATGGTATTTGAACACCCGGATCTTTATATGTATGTACATTGTTTCAGAATTTATTGTGGCATCTGTCAACTACCCCATTGGACAGATGACGTATTTTAACAAAAAAAAAACCATTGTGATCATATTAATTTTAAAATATTGTGTTAGAAATTTTCATAACTATTTAAACAGTAATTAAAGCGCAATTTTACTTGTACAAAATTATCAAGTTATGATGTTTTATGCAGTACGCACCAATCTCGTACAACAGGTATTTTATTATTTTTAAATTTGAAAGTAAATACATATTTCTTATAATAGAATAGACTTTTTTCGTCATATTATGTCAGAATTTCGAAAAACATTTGCAGCAGAATCTCAATACATACGTATGATCGTGATGATGGTGCCTGTGCCTCGATGGTGGTGTGCCTTCTTTGACCCGCTTCTTGACGGGAGACAGTTGAGTCGGTTCCTTTTTGCCGCCACTGCTTGCCATACTGTAAATAACAAAACGAATTTAGCAGCAACAGCTATAGTTTTGCACTGACATATATATATATATATATATATATATATATATATATATATATATATATATATATGCGTACTTCCATTGCAAATACCATGGGTATAATTCATATAAAACTTTCCATTGTTTCTATCCTATTTTGAATGTTTTCAGCGCGACGGGTAGTTTCAGGAATCAAACAACCCAATCATTTATAATATTTATAATTTTGCGTCTGATATGTACATAGTCAAAACAATTAACATGAACTATATAATATAAAACACTTTATGAGGACATTTTGCTCTCAAATCTATGTTGCCAGTTCTCAATTAATATCTATAAAATTCGCCACAAGCATTTACACAGATTGTATTGCATTAAATTTTTATCTAGGCGCTATTCGCCGCCGGAAAATTCTAAGTCATCCATGAAAAACAACTATCCCTCTTTCTGGGATAAAAAAAATACGTTGATTAAAATGTTCCTAACACTTACTAATCTAAAAATTAAACACAGAATTTTTTAAAGAAAATATATATTCCAAACAAAAGCGTGATAATGCAATAACAGGAAAAGGAACAAACAAAATAAGGGATATTACAAATTAACAATACTACGGGACAAACGTTACTCTTGATTGTAAATTACTCGTCAGTCATTAATCTGCAACACCACACCAGGGAATGATGTTGCACACGTGTTACTAACCTTACAACTGGTTTACAGAATATAGAAATGTTTATCACTTGAATATTATTTATTGCTAAACAATATAAATATACAACTATCAATATATTTTACAAAAGAATTAATACAATTTGTAAAAGAAGTGTGATAATGTGTAACAAGCTAAGGCTGGTATGCATAGACATTTAACCGGTGGTTAAAATAAAACAATTGCTGAAACTATATGGCTAAACAGCAATTATTCTATTTTAACTGTTAGTTAAATGAAAATGAATGTATTTATTTCAAAATGGAATCTTGCAGATTACTTATTGAAAGTCATGGGTCTAACACCACTTCCAATGTCTATGCACACCAGCCTTAGTATAATAATACATTGTCCTTTAAATAAGCACAATAGTCATTTTTAACTATTTCCCGATGTTTGTAATGGCATAAAAGAAATATACACAAAGTTGAACTAGAAATAATAAATTACTAAATAGGTTTTGTAATAGCTAGCATTTAAATATTATTATTTAAATTATTATTTACAAGATATTAAATTCAAATTATTTGTATTACAATATGTCAAAGGATTAATTTTAGATGTCATTAAAAGAATCTGGATTATGTGTGTAATTTTTGAAAATTTTATTTATGTTATTATTTTTTCTGGAGTACAGCAAACAACCTGAGGGCCTACCCTTACAATGGTGCTAGAATAAAATGGTATCAACGACTATAGATACATTGGAAAAAAAAACTGTATAACCAGTGTATAATAGGCTTGGCAGATAAGAAAAGTTTTTGAAAGCAGACTGGGTAAAACCGCAAAAAAATAAATTAAAGTATAGGTCGAAAAGACAAGGAGGTGACAGGACTGTATTACAAAGGAAAAAAGAACAATAAATTTTGACGTTAATGTATAATTATTATGAATAGGGTCGCACCTGTATTGATGCGTTTGGTGGTGCTGTTGGTAGTGCGGCACCGCGCTCGTCTGCTGCTTAGTCGATCTGTGGACAACCCTCACTATGTTATATTCACTCATACTATTTCTAATTTTATAATAATATATTGATTGATTCGAGTTTAAAAATTATTGCTGAATATGTAATATTTCTATAGTTGAGATAATTAACCACAAATCTATTAGATCTGGACAGTGTTTGAATAATTTGGAGCGATTCATCAAAGCTGACATTATTAAAAATTTATATGAAATACCGATTTATACACAGCCAGGTTTTAATATATTGCAAAACAATAACAATTGGAAACTTTGGTCAAAAGATTCAAATTACAATAAACCTTTATTAGGCTTGAAGGACCATATAAACGGTATGTAGAATCTGGACGTGCTATTAAAATTGTATGATGATGATTGTATGTATGTCCTACTAACTGTATTAAAATAAACAAACTTACGTCATCAATCTGGTTTTGATTTTAAAAATATTACCGTGTATGACAGGTATACATTTCATATTACAGACAAACTACACATATGCAAAACGAAAAGTCTTTGAAATTTATGCATATGTTTTGCTCAGATTCCATCTCCAGATATGTCGACGTAAAGCTACTACTGCCTGAAATCTTTAGTTCAAAGAACTGAAATGTCTAACATTAAGATCTACATTGTTGTTTAATAACATTTGGATTGTATAATAATACAACCTGGATTTTATAATACGATGTAGTGGATCGTGTAACAAAACATCCTGGATTGAATAATAATATGACATGGACTGTATAGTAATACACCCTGGATTGTATTATAATACATACTGGATTGTATAACAATACATCTTGGATTGTATAATATGCCCTGGATTATATAACAATAGATCCTGGATTATACAACAATACATTCTAAATTGTGTAATAATACATCCTAGATTGTGTAAAAATATTGCCTGGATTGTATAATAATACATCCCCAATTGTTAAATAATCACCTCTTATGCGGATGATGGTGTTGTGGATGGTGCGGATGGAACGCGTCCCAGACGTCCGGATCAGGCAGCGGCGCCGGCTCGACTATGAGCGGCGCCCGCCACTCGGCAACCTCGCCGACGCCCCCTACCCCCGCGACACCCGCCACCCCGGCCACGCCGTGCTGGTGGTGCGCAGCCGCAGCCGCCGCGGCCGCAGCGGCCAGTTGCTGTACCTGATTGGCAAAACAATATTTATTTATTTAATGATTAAAACCTACGTATGTTGTTTAAGTAACACATAGACATATAGTACAATGTAAAATTTCTACCTAAAACCGATATTAGGCAATAAGAGAACGATATGCAGTATAAGACTATATTAATAGGTTGGGGAAAAAGTCTTTTCGCATATAGTATGTATGAACTTGTAATAAGATCTCTTTGGCTATACCATTTGTATCTGGCTGGTTTTGGTATCATTAAAAAGTTTTAATTTTAAAGAAGACAATTCCAAATTCTAATTAGGAAAATTTGTGATTTTCAATTGTTTTTCTTATTGTTAAAATGAGTGAATCTAATGAAGAAATTCGATACATTTCAAAAATTTACTACAAAAAAGGTAAAAATGCAACACAAGCCGCGAAAAAAATTTGTGATGTTTATGGACCTAATGCAGTATCTGTGAGAGTAGCGCAAATTTGGTTAAAGCGTTTTAAATCCGGAAATTTTGATATCAAAGATGCACGTCGCTCTGATCGCCCTGTTACGGACAAAATTGATGCCATTTTTGAAAAAGTGGAGCAAGATCGGCATATTAGTAGTTACGATGTAGCTGAAGAACTGGGAATTGACCACAAAACGGTTTTGGCGCATTTGAAAAAAGCTGGGTACACAAAAAAGCTCGATATTTGGGTGCCTCAGGAGCTCACTGAAAGAAACCCAATGAACCATGTACTCATTTGTGATTCTTTATTACGACGTAATGAAACCGAACCATTTTTGAAGAAGCTGATAACTGGTGATGAAAAGTGGATCACGTACGACAAGAACGTGCGAAAAAGATCGTGGTCAAAGGCCGGTCAGGCTTCACAGACTGTGGCGAAACCAGAGTTAACTCGCAACAAGGTGATGCTGTGTGTATGGTGGGATTGGAAGGGCATTATTCATTATGAACTGTTACCGCCAGGCAAGACCATCGATTCTGAACTGTACTGAGAACAACTGATAAGATTAAAGCAAAAGGTGGAGAGAAAGCGGCCGGAATTAATCAACAGAAGGGTTGTGGTTTTTCACCATGATAACGCTCGACCTCACACATCTTTAGCCACTCAGCAAAAATTACGAGAGTTTGGCCAGGAGGTGTTAATGCATCCGACGTATAGTCCTGAACTCGCACCTTCAGATTTTCACCTGTTTCAATCTCTGCAGAATTCCTTAGGCAGTGTCAGGTTAACATCACGAGAGGACTGCCAAAACCACTTGTCGCAGTTTTTTGATCAGAAGCCCCAAAATTTTTATAGCAATGAGATCACGTCCCTAGCTGCAAGATGGCAAAAAGTTATGCAACAAAATAGCACCTACATACTTTAGTCAAATGTAAATAAACTTTATAAAAAAACCTTTTGAATTTTTATATAAAATGCGAAGAAACTTTTTCCCCAACCTAATATTTTCTATACATGCCATGATGACCTAAGGAGGATTATCAGTAACTATTGGTAACCTCGATATACTGGTTTATTTTTGTTTAGTTTTTTAATTGTGATGAAAAAACATTGTCTAATAATGTTTTTTCCCGGACAAGATTAGAACCCAAATTGGAACGAGTGGCGTGTGTCAATAACCTATCACAACTATGTATGATAACATAAAAATAGTAATAAATTGGAATACTAACATTACTCACCTGGTAGGCGGGCTGGCATAGTATGGACGATACAAACTGATGTGGGAAAGGTTCGGCCGCACGCGTCGCGTACTGCCGCGCACCACCCACCGCCACGCGACCGCCTTGGTACAACTGGTACTGGACAAACAGTATTTTTTTTAAACTAATCAATTACATCTTGTTAGAGAGAGTATTTCCATTGAGAGTATTTGTAAATTCGACTATCATCTTGTATCGTTTAATTCAAATTCAGTTTTTTTTTATTCAAAAAAGCTCCACTGCACAACACGTTTTGGAGGTCATACATGCAAGTCAAAACTTATATCTACTTCCTATTTTATGTACACCGCTACGCAATATGTTATCACTGTTTAAAGGGGAAGAAGCGGCAAGAAACTCCCCATCAACATGTCTAGCTAAAATTTATTTTTTTGCATCATAATTCTTTTTCTATCTCGAGCTCTTTTTTTTCTTTTTTAAATACACATAGAACTAACTAACTAATCCATAAATGTTGTTAGAATTTTTGTCGAGAGTATTCTTAAATTATGTGGGAAAGAAATGTCTAGCCATGCCGCCTCCGCCAGGTCCCGGTCGAAAGGGAAGACCCAAGAAATGTTGGCTTGAAGTCGTGAAGGATGACATGCGTACCAATGGCCTCAAAACGGGGGATACTGAAGACCGCGCGAAGTGGACTAGAAAAAGTAGGAAAGCGGACCCTAGGCGTCGAAGTGAACGCTCCGAACGCAACCGGGATTTAACGCTTGGATGATCATGATGAGTATTCTTAAATTCTACTATCATCTTGTATTTTTTTTTAATTTACTTTCCCTTATGACATTGGCACATAAAAGGTGTATTCTACGTAGTGCGGGTGTACTTGACGACGATGCAACAATATCTTACCAGGTTGTCGTATGGCGCCGCCCTGAGCCTCTGCTGGTTGATTGTGAGCGCGAGGTGGTGCGTGGCGGGGGCCGCTCCCCCCACCACGCCCCCCACTGCGTACTCGGCCGCACCCCCCACCGCCGCGACGCCCCCCACACCGCCCACGCCGCTGCCCGAACGGCGGCACACCTGCAATGGAAAACATAATACAACATGTCTCTCTTTCTTTCTGTATTGTATACTCGGATTTTTAATTACCTGGACTAAAATGACAGCGGCGAGTGAATTTTTCTATGTTGCAAGCGTGGAGCATATAATGTTGTAGTATCGCTCATTCATAAGTGATCTGATCTGATCTTATCAGTGCAGGAACGGAGAAAGGCGGCCTGTCGTAAGAGGCGACTAAACAACCCACAGCCAAGTGGTAGGGTATTTGCTCGACTGGATGGCGACCACCCCTGGTCTAAAGTATGCCGCTATAACAACCTTGTGTTGTGTTCCGGCATCAGTGACCAGGTTCCAGTCTCCTTTAAGAGAGCAGCAGCGCATTTGTAGCGCCTTCGGTGTTGCAAATGTCCATAGGCGACAGTAACCACTTTCCATCAAGTGGGCCGTCTGCCTGTCTGCTGAACTCGTGCAATAAAAAAAAATAAAAAAAGTAAGTTGTGTGAGTTATTGATTCAGGTTCACTACTGTGAGTTGTGAGTTCAATGAACAGTTCCAAAGAGACTGTTTTCGTTATTTGAGTCTAGAATGTTAGGGAATCATTTAATTGAAGATACCCCATATCTCAAAAATTTCTACCCACAGTTGTGTGGTATTTGGTATTCACTTAGAGACATATAATGTTTTAAACGTCGTCTAAAATTTTTAGCAGACCGAAAGTGACAATTTTATCTACATTTATAATTTTAAATTACCCTTAATATTTGCAAATCAATAAATGCATTAAAATATAATGAAATATGATTTGAAGCATACCTCCATCATTTGTACTGACGCCTTGACGTTGTTACAGTGCGCGTAGTCGACCAAATGCGCCAGAGTCACGAACGCGTGGTTCAGCGCCTCCCCGGGTGTTATTCGTCTCTCCTGAAAAGTTATACAATCAGGTTACATGTACAATTTAATCTTGTTTCATAATATAAAATGATAGAGAAAGAGAAATGTATAAAGTAGAACTCTTTATCCTAGAAATATACAATATCCTCTCTCTCACACACATGGACATACTAAGTATCCACCATGCAGAGGTAGTGTAGAAAAAATCGCTATTAACGAAAAGACCGTCCATTGACGGCCTCTGTGGTTGAGCGGGCTAAGCCTTTGCCGGCTTACCTCACTGCAACACAGAGGCTCCGGGTTCGATTCCTGGTATAGTAAATTTCGGAAATGTATTTTCTCCGTTATTTACTATGGTCTGGGTGTCTGGGATCGGCCCCAGAATGGTCCGTTGTATATTAGCCATAACACAAGCGTAACTTGCTTAATTTGGGGATATAGAGTGTGTGTGTTTGTCTGCCGATTTATTTATTTATTTATTGTACTATTTTTAATAATAGTAATTTTAATTGTCTAGTAAATCAGGGATATTTAAAATTAATATCTATAATATTATAAAATTCTAAACATACCGTGTCTGTACATTGAAGCTATTAAAGAAAAAAAAACTGGAATAGATTATGTAAACGACGGAGAAGATGCATTTTTTTTAATTTCTTGACTGTTGACTGACTGACTTGACTGACTCGGGATTCACGTAAAAACTACTGCGCCGATTTCGATGCGGTTTTCACTGATCGATAGCAAATTCTTAGACTTAAAATTTGCGCTACTTTTCCTTAACGAGAATCACGCGGGAATTTTTCTGGATATGATTTAAAATGGCCAGATTGAAAAAAAAA
Source organism: Dendrolimus houi (assembly GCA_039645545.1). Taxonomy (NCBI): domain Eukaryota; kingdom Metazoa; phylum Arthropoda; class Insecta; order Lepidoptera; family Lasiocampidae; genus Dendrolimus; species Dendrolimus houi. The sequence goes on from CM077136.1 coordinate 6,096,795, forward strand.
TCGAATTCTAATGCGATTTTTTCACTGATCGATAGCGAATTTTACGTAATAAAATGTGTGATTTTTTTATCCCGGAAATCCTGTGGTAATTTTGCCGGGAGCGGTGTGTGGTTGTTTGGGAGCGTAAACATAGGATTATTCCGACACAGTTTACACTAAAACGAAAGTTTACATTCTTTTTTAAATGCTGCGGTTCTTTGTGCCCCAGGAATCCCGCAGAAATTTCGAGTCAAGCGTGGACAAGCTCGCGGGCATATCCTAGTTTCAAAATAAAACCATAGATAAAAAACTAGTTCCGAACCAGTGGTCGTTTATTGGGAACATTTCCAAAAAGCTAACTGCGTTACCGCATTTGCATTCGATAGCACCCTAATTTTTTGGCTAAAATAAAAGCCAGTTGTTTGATCCCGTGACACATCTTCAAAGTGTTTGGAAATTTCTCTAGTCACGTCAACACGAGAAAAGATTGAATAAAAAAAAAGATATTACTAGAAATACGTTATATTAATTAACGAAATAGAAAACCTTTGTGTCCGAGCCCAATATAATTGGAGAGATAAAGGCTCACCATCTCCACAGGCTCGGTCACATACAACAGATGGAGGAGAGGGGTGTGAAAAAAGCAAACTCGGGGCGACCGGTTGGATGTCCTAAGTGTTGCTGGAAAGATAGAGTGGAAACTGAACAGGCAGAACTTCAAGCCCACAACTGGCTAGACACTGTACAGTGGCGTGTACTCGTTTCGGAGGCCAAGACCCACTTTGAGTCGTCGAGCCAATGGAGTTAGTTGGTTAATTATATTAATATTAAAACATTTTTCTTACTTGGTCCATTGTGAGCATCCTCTTGAGTAAATCAATGAACTCTCGTCTGTCTGCTTTCTCAGCCAATAGTTGGCCTCCTTCGAGATCCGTTGGTACATTCACCTAAAATAGATAAATAAATAATATATAGCATTTATTATCTTCATGTATTGAAAAGAAAACTTTTAATCATATGTCGTCGTAACTACTAACAAATACGTCGACGTGAACGCAACGCGAACGACATCACGCTGGCACTGCTAGTGACAAATATACTCGTATATTTAAAGAAAAGGGCTAACAAGAATGAAATAAAACTGGACAAGTTCAGCAGTTCAAAACTTAGCAAGTACGTTCTCAATAAATTTTACACCACAGCACCATGTTGTGAACTTCAATGATATTTAATTTTAAAACTATTATGTTTATTGAGAGTGATATCATATTTCCATACAGTCTTTACATAGTATTTAAGTTGCCTGGAAGAGAACGCTTTTAAGCGATAAGGCCGCCTTTGTTAATGTTTATTTTGGTGAACAATAAAATCTATCTATCTCTTTTTAAAAATGTTCCCGAATAGTAAAGATAATTAAAACCAAGTTACTTTGAATAAAAACGTTTGATGACGAGAATCACACCTAGTAATGAGAGTAGTACACGTGTTAGCCAGTACATTTATCCTGTACAAAATACATTTGTACTACTGTGGTTCAAAATTTGAAAATGTAAGACTACAAACTTTTTTGTCGCGCTACTACTCACGCCTCAAATGTAAGAGGAAAGACGGAACGAGGCTTATGTTACAACAGTACAATAACGCGTCTACGGATATTCACATGCCAAAGAGGGACAACATGACACGTCATAGTAAGACTGCTAGTGAAACGAGGTGACCGAGGCCGATCACATACGATTCTTAACGAACATTTCCGAAGTAGACGTTTTGAACGGGAAAAATGATGGAATGACGCTCACCGCCCCACCGGCCTCATCGCTTCAAATGTACTGCCGCGTTTCAAACTGTACAAATCTCATCACCTCATTTGATATGGTACATTGTATATATAGTTCAGCACAAAATGTAATGTTACTCTTACAAACACATTTGATAATCATGTCCTACCCAACACTAATCATACCTGTCCAATGTCGTCGAGACAGTTGAAGATGTACTTCCTGGCCTCCTTGCTCTTGATGCCAGTCTCCAGCTCGTGCTCTTCGGGCGTCTTCAACCTCCAGAACGGGTATGTGCTGTCCACATCCCGGTAGAAGAACTTCGCGGTTTTACTCGCACTAATAACAGAAAAAATTGTTAGAATTTAATCTATAAGATTTTACAAAAAAATTGTCTAAAACATTATATATCTTTTACAACATCTTGAAGTCGGTGCAAAGTGAAACATCAAAATGACTATATATTTTAATGTTTTGTAGCAATGTGTATTATAGGATTTTTGTTTTGTTTTACTTGTTACTGACTTTGAACCTCATTGTTTTTTGAAATCGATAAAATTAAAAACAGAATTGCAAACCAACTATTAACATAAGAAAGAGCAAAGAAAACGATTACAATATATTTTACAAACACTGCAATGCCCAAACCTGGAATGAGATCTGATTAGTTCCTTCATAGGCACTTTCACAGATGGCCTTATTTCACTCATTTTTAAAGGAATGTATACCCGCAACACTTATTAAAGATCGGTTTCCAGATTCCAGACATCAATTACTGACTTATTTACAATGAAATACTTTCATCATAGTAGAAGAGTACAAGCTTAACTCACTAAATGGAGATAGACAAAAATCACTAAACTTTGAAGTAACCCAATTCTTTTTTCATGCTATCATCAATTGGTAGGTAGTAATTATAACAATAAGGGCCGATTTTTCAATCATCAGATAGAAGGTATCAATCAAATAAATTATAAACTGACAGAATTCAAAAGTGAAACAATTCAACTGTTTTATACATGCAACTGCCATTTTTAATTTTCTGGCCCCTGAACAGGCAAAAATTGCATAGGGAGTGTTTGGTTACTGAAAAGAGAACCTGCGTCATTTAAAATATTATTTAGACCTGTTGAGCATGTGTTCGGTGGGCAGGCCCTGCGTCTGTGAGATGTATCTGATCTGGTCATACTCTGAGGAGCCCGGGTACAGAGGCCACCCGAGGAACAGCTCCGCGACCACGCAGCCCAGGGACCACATGTCAATCGCCTCGCAGAACGCGAGGCCCAAGATTATCTCCGGCGCCCTGTAATACAAAGACACTGGGTTAGCTTAACATCGATGCTTGGTCTGAATCGATCACAGAGCATAGGAATCTGGTACGAAAGCTATCGTCTTGATGGCTACCACCCTCGGCCTAGGTTTAGAGTGTGCTGCCATAACAACCTTGAGTTGTGTTCCGGCATTAGTGGGCAGGTACCAGATCCCCCCTTTAGAGTACAGCAGCACATAAAATTCGAACACACACTACCACAAATGCCTTAGTTCGAGGTATCCAACTGAAGCAGTGGTTACATTGTTTCAGTGCTCACACTACTGTCCAGGTACCTGATGGGTAAAACCTCCACACTCAACTGCACATGTTGCAAGAAAGTGGAGGATTTTCCTATGTTCCCATGGAATGTGCCCGGTACCAGAATGCAAGACGGACCCTGTACATAGATAATAAAACTCATATTAATACGCTGTGGGAAAACCTTAGCTTGGAACTCTTTCCAAATCCCCATGGTGAATATTAGGCATAGTCGTGAACAAAAAAACATAAGCGTAACTTGTGTATAATGGGGATATATATAGTGCGTTGTTTGATATTAATTTAGATAAGTAAGAAAAACGCACCGCACCACATGAAAACAACCGCACTTTTTTCACGCACGGTTTTTCACACCGCCCCCACTTCTTCTTTAACAGTAACTAAAATTGCTTTGAGAACGGTTTTCAGTAAGTATTAAAAATTTTGAGAGAAATACATTAGTTTTCAGTAATATCACCTGTAGTATCTGCTTTGGAGGTATGTGTTGCAGACGGCCTTGCTGACGTGGCTGGCGCTGCCGAAGTCGATGACCTTGACGCGGTACGGCTGCCGCGCCGGCTCCACCAACATTATGTTCTCGGGCTTCAGGTCCGCGTGGATCAGACCCAGTTGCTGGAAACGTTACAGAAGACATTTCATTCCTATGTCTTTTTAGTTATTAACCAGTCTAAAAAAATTGCAGGTTTTTTTCTATCTTAAATTTTTGTTCCTAGAGCAATTTTTTTATGGGTATCTCTTTCTATTTTACAGAAACACTGTACAGAGATGGAAACCCTGCAATAAATAAGATTGCCAAAGATGCCTACTATACCACACCAACAAAGACCAAAAGTCAATAATTATGCCAATACCATTTTATTGGCAGCATATTAATAAGACTAGTACACCAAGGACACTTGACAACTTTTGTCTTCCATGATAATTGCTACTGAAAAGTGGCCGAAACGTCAAAATCAAAATAAAATTACGCGCTTAACAGGTTAATAAATGATAATAATATCGCGAGCTTAGAATTTCAAAATGGCATGTTGAAAGTTCATGACCCTTTTTCGGGCTGTGCCGTAAAATTTCTTGGAATGCATTTGATAGATTTTGAAATTACACTACAAAATACATCGTGTTTTATGGGACTTCTAACAACATCAGATAGATAGAATAAAATTTATTTAATGAGATAGGTTCTAGAGATGTTTATTGCATGATAAGACTCAAGCATATGAAGCATAACTTGCTTGACTTGGCCAGTATACGTGTGTGACTATCAAATTAATAATCGATTCAAAACGATCACATCTGTACATTACCTTGAGCTTGAGCAGCGCCGTCAAGACTTGTTGCAATATCGGCCTTATATACTTGAGCGGTAGGGGCGAGAATTTGTTCTGTTTGAGGAAATCGTACAGGTTCTGCTCGAGCATCTCAAACACCAGGCACGTGTGCGACCGGTGCTGGAAACACTCGTACGCACGGACGAAGTTGAACTCGTCCGCCGACTCCTGCGATAGCCTCGACAGGATCGACACCTGGAAAGAAACCATATTACAGATAGATAAATAATTAAAATTAGTACAACAATAAACAGCGGGCTGGTTACGTCGCTCTGGAGTGGAGACCGCGTCTCGGTGAACGTAACGTAAGACAACCTCTAGCCAGGTGTACCAACGATCTGCAAGAGCCTTTTTGTTCGTGCAGGAACGGAGAAGAAATACAGAGGCGACAAAACAACCCACAGCCAGGTGGTAGGGTATTTGCCCGTCTGGATGGCTACCACCACTGGTCTAGAGTATGCCGCCATAACAATCTTGAGTTGTGTTCCGGCATTACTGGCCAGGTTCCAGTCTCCAGATTTAGAGAGCGGCAGCACATTGTTAGCACTTTTGGTGATGGTAACCGCTTCCCATCAGGCTTACCTGCTGTCTGTCTGCTGAACTCATGCAATAAAAAGATTTTTTTTAAAGCTGGACGTGGAAAGCGGACTGGGACATATTGGAGCAAACTTTGGGAGCCCTGCCCAGTAGTGAAATACGATTGGCTGACGACGAACATGCTATCCGCATTAGGCAATACTATGCTATATACTAAATCTATTCTATTAAAGTGGAATGATAAGATGTTAATATTTTTAGGCAAAAAAAAAATATATGTATACACATAGATACATACTTATTAAATATATTTTGATTATAATGAAATATAATATGGTATTTAATTTAAAAAAAATACATATTGCAATCATAAAAATATCGCTTACGATAAATCGATAATAACGAGTTGATATTTAGAAACATATCGGATTCACAAGAATCTTTTCTAAATATCACCGCTTTAAGGCCACATGTCGAAAAGCGCAAATGTCAAACGCTACACGTAAGTGCGTCAGAGGAATCCTATACACCTAGAGCTGGGGACCACTCCGCCGAGTAAACACAAACATTGCGATATCTGGACCCGAGCCAAACCCATCATAATGGATCGCGAAAGCCACTCCGAAATACCGCTTTTGAGAAATAAATACTACACACAGATTCGATTTCGGTGAAATTGCAAAAAGAAAGTGAAAAAATCTAAAAGTATATCATTCAAGAGAAGAATGTGCTTATTCGCATCATGGATAAAACCGACAACGAAATCTGCCCGTGTTTGGTTCGCGCACGCGTCGGCGGCGCCGTTAACTGAGGCCGGCCAGATTTGTCGCAGGACCGACGGCGGATGGAACAGACGAGTCCTGGGGTGGAGACCGCGTCACGGCAAACGTAGTGTAGAACGCCCTCCAGCCCAATGGACCGACGATTTACCTAAGGTCGCCAGTGGGCGTTAGATGAGAACAGCGAAGGACCAGGACGGGTGGCGTAAACTTGGGGAGGCCTACCTCCAGCAGTGGACAACGGATGGCTGACGACTGTTATATTTTGTCTGATTTAAACACTATCTTTATACATTGTAGCCTGTATGTGTTATTTTGATGTATAAGCTATACTATTGTGGAGTTCAATAAAAATACATCCAGTACTTTTTGTGTGATAGAGTAAAAAATTATCCTACCAATTTTTTTGTTTATTTATACATACATATAAAGTAATTAGAACACAGATATATTTTATTATATTTTAAAGGTGATCTATTACTAAATACTCGGCATGTAAATACATATATTTATTTAACATTGGAAACATTGGAAAATAATTTCGACTCTAAGCAATAAGATACCTGCTCAATAGGCAATATTTCATACAAGTTCAACTATAGCGCACTGTATCTAATCTAGATAAATAATTTAATAACTTTTAGCGCAGACTATAACTGAAACAAATATCACTCATCTTACTTTCGAAACAAACTAACAGACAAATGTGTAATAAACCAAATACTGTCGCACTATATGTATAGTACCAAAGCGTCAAGGAATAGATTTCTTGGCACGAATTCAAAGCTTTCCAATTTTTATATAATTTTTACGAGTGCCATTTTCATTCGCCGATATTTCATCTTGCTACTTCTGTGATTTATTGGTCCACGGAGTTTAAATGTCTTTGAGGTTATATGGATCACGAATGCTAATACTACGACGGGCCTAATCGGATAATCTATATCTTTTAAGAACACGTATTTTATTACCTTAGTGTTTAAATTTTCTGTAATTCTTTAAATGGTCGTCTTAAATGTTCATTGTTACTTACTTGCGTTAATTTTCTAAGTATTGTAATTTAATTATTTTTATTGTTAATCACTAATCCCTTTCAGTCTTATTTATGTTGAGTTAGAGTTTTGAACGCGTCTATAAAGTGCTTAAAAAAGCGTTCAAACTTACTCTTCTTCACTATGAATATGAATAAAACCGTTTGTGTTTATGGCCGACCTTCAAGCAAGATATTCACTGCAAGTTCTTAGAAGTCATGTACTAAAGTTTTACAAATTTGAAAATTCCAATAGATAATTTACGCATGTTTATTGCAGGGATCCATGTATATTTTGCGAATGTAAGTTCGGCCCGGTGAGACAGAATAAGCCGAGTTTCAACTGTGATCGAGGCGTTATTAAGTCTACATTCGGAATGTGAAACTCTTATAGAGAGACTTCGCGCTTTATGTTATTACGATCTTTTCCCTTATAATTTTTATATTTGGTTGTGTTTGTAAGAACAAATTTTAATTTGTACTTTAAATAAAGTGTGTATGCTTCAGATAAAGTTTGCGATCTTTAGAAACGGCGTTTAATTTGAATCCCGCAATTCGTAACACTAATATGACATAGATTTACAAGCATGTTGTCAAAGTGCATATCATAGATGAACAGATTCCTTCTGCCAAGATTATTTTTGCTGCTAAACGCTCTTAACTTTATTTTTATTACATTAGAAATAGTTTAAGAGTGCAAATAGAACATATTACACACGAAAATAGAACGGATCTGGAAAAAGCAGATGATATCATTAGCCAATCTCAGTTTTGTATGTAATGTTTATATAACACAAACTTTTTATACTATTCAACACTGGTAACGCGAGAATCGAAAATACTTTTGACTTATTACCGCTATTGATATTTTTGGCGACTCGAAGAGTATTTTTGTCGTACAGCTTTATTCACATAAAACGTATAGATTATCTAAATAATAAATAATAGCTTTTAAAAAACATTTGTGTGTTTGCGTAGAAATATTTAACAATTTTTACTACAGAGATGTGAGTTTTCAAATTGCTACAAGAATTTGGTAGTAGAGCAAAGTATTAAAACTTGGCCGAGGATTATTTTAAAACTTGAATTCATGAATACTTATCGTGGCCTAGACATACGCACCGTGCCAAAACATTTTTATAAATGAAATTATCAGATCATTTTATTGATGTTGTATAAAACTTGGAATTGAAGGTACTAAACTGCTCACAAATGGGAATACCGGAGGGAAAACGCCTCATTTTTACAACCGCACCGCTCGCCATCGACGAGATGTTCACCCCAATTTCCTGGAGCTCCCACGCTCAACTACGCAACGTTTCTCTAGAACGTCCCGCCGAGGTTTTCCCCTCTGTGCTACGACATGGGGTCGTTTAAGAAGGGCGTTATAAAAAAATTCTTAGAGGCCGGCAACGCGTTGGCAACCCCCCTGGTGTTGCAAACGTCCATAGGCGACGGTAACCACCTTCCATCAAGTGGGCCGTCCGTTTGCCTGCCTCAGGCAATAAAAAAATATAGTAAAACTTTATAGTAACCAAAAAAAATATCGCTGGAATCATTTTTGATTTATATTGTATAGATAGAACAGTCACTAACCTCATTTAAGCTGCCTGGAAGAGATTGCTTTAAGCTATAAGCTCACCTATTTTAATGCCAGAATATATTGTAAATATAAATTAAGCATTTTTTTATGCCCCTCTTACATCTTCGTTATAATTGCTTTATTTAACTCACAAAGATATTACGCAGATGTCGCCAAGGAGTTAACGCGTTATTTGAGATACGACATTGGTAATAAACATTAACCGACAATTTGTGTATATATTCACTAATATGGCTAATCGTTATAGTGTTATTTTTTAACATTCTAAGCAAGACGCATTTAGACACAGTCGCTAACATTATCTCAGGTCTAGCAAGGACATTACTCATGAGCAATGAAGTGTTTTGTAACTTACCTCGATCTGGCCTTGGCGTGCATAGCTGGGATGGTTCTTCAGGATCTTGATGGCAACGATTTCATTGGTGCCCTTCTTCCAGCACTTCACCACCTGCCCGAACGTACCTCGCCCGAGGAACTCCAACACCTCGTACCTAAAAATGTTCCATTCAAATTCATTTTATTGTGAATTTAATGTTTACATGTTTGCTTGCAGGCAACGCTCACTCCAGGGTAACTGCAATATGAAGTAACCCGATGTGTTGCCTACCTCGCCAACACTAAATTTCTATTTATGTCCATTTTTAAGAGCCCCATATTGTACCGTTAGAATAGAAAACGCTTTATTGTACACCACATACATATTAAATCAACAATTTACAGTAGTCACATTAAATAGTAAAGGCAGGAACAATGGGCGGTCTTATCGCTTTAGAGCCATCTCTTGCAGACAACGTAGCGTTCTACATGAAGAAGCGAGCGACACTTTCAGTGAACGACTTCAGAACCACAATCGCCGGCAGGTCGTGCGGTGGTAGAAAGACGATGTAGGCACTACTATATAGTGAATTATTTATCATTTTATTTCAACTCGTCCCCTGTCACATTTCGGAACAGAGGGGTTTATAATCTCTTTTCTTATAAAAACTAAACTTATATCCCTTACATTACAAATGTTGATAAACTATCTTAGTTAATATACTAAGGTTATTTGTACAATCTGTAAAATAACAACAAACAAACCAAAAAGTTTATTAGAGTAGTACACCTTGTTATACCGATGGTAGAAGACACTTGGAGCGCTAACGCTTTTTCTAATACATTAATTTGTAATGTTATCCACCATACCCAGTGCTATGAAAAACTTGGTAGCCTAACGCGCACGCATTTTCAATGATGTGCGTTCGAGCCCTGGCCGGGAAGTACGCACCACTTACGCAATTTTCTGATTGTATGTGCAATTCTGCATATTGTTATGCTGTAGATGAAGGGAAACATCGTGATGAAACCAGCACATCCAGATAACCGACGTGTAAAACTAGCCGCTTTCGATAGCAGAAATGATTAGCGTATATTAGCGTACCTGTTGGACGAGGAGTAGAGCACCTCGTGCTGCACCAGCTGGTAGTCGCCATCGCCACCGCAGCCGGAGCCTGTGTCGCCGTCATCGCACCCGCCGGTTCGGTATCGGCACGACGCGTCGTCGCCGCGGACGCACCCGCATGTATACACATTCGATATTCTCATATTAGCTATATGACGTCGTAACACCGTACACACATTAGTACAATCGATCTAAGGACGATTTATGTTAGACAGTGCGGGGTGCGTGACGTGTGATTGTGTCCATTGATTTGTAGGCCTCCGGCACGGCCGAGCCCTTCGCCAGGACGCGTGCGACGCATAGTGTAGCATCAATAGCTGTGTAAAATGTTCTTAAATTCGTTGACTGTCCATGCCTCGCTCGAACTCGTGTGAAACACGGCTCGCGCCCGCACAGTCTTACATAAATCATCCCTTATGTTTCATCTACAATATCTTTATGGTTACGGTTAAAACATACAATTTACGGATTTCTAATACAAATGCTGGATCCTATATTAATTAACCCTGTTTCGAAATAAAAATAAATCCTATTTTGTTCCTCATTAGTGAATCTACATGTACATTCATAATAATGAATGAATGATATGAAATGAATAATTTCATATAAATTTGATTATTCGCAAGGCTGCAAAGAAAGAATAAACGAACATCCAATCAAAGTGACTTTCACATACATAATACATTATTAAGTATTACTGAAAATAATTTTATATGAAATACTTAAGTGAATCATCTCTTTAACTGTCTGTGTGCGACAGTCAGGTCATTATTACCACTAACTATCTACTTTAAATTTTTACCTGCCAATTAGTCTCAAAGAGGCTCTTCGAAATAATTCAACGGGTTTTAATGATAATATTATAGATTACTAAAAAAATTATCCTAAATTTTGTGTACATATCACGTTTCGATATTTAACAGGGTTCATAAGATTCTAATATAAAGACCCGCACGAACGAAGTGCCGACCGCAGACAGTAATAGATAAATGCCGTTTTAGATATAGTTAAATATGTACTACAGAAAAATGATAAGTGCATGAAAGTTCAAACAAACTACAGGCTCGGTTCCCACGGACAAGAATGACGTTGGACTGTAGTACAAAGCGCCCACACCCTTCTCTCGTTGTTACCTCCTGTGAGATTGGTTGAATTTTTATATCACATATATAATATAGTGTGTTCGTTGTGTGCTGAAGTGTTCACTTTGATTTTATTTTGTACGTTTAGTGTTACGTTACTTAAAAAATAAGAAACTCTTGCGATATCGCTTCGGCATTAGTCTGTGTCGCTAGTCTGATTATCGCAGGAACTAACTATTCGTGAGAGATATGGAATATTTAAGAAGTTCAAGTATCCATAAATGTGTTTAGAGTTAAACGCAGAAATATTTATTTTAATATTCAAAAGGGACATGATATAAGAATTAAAGAACTATTTTTTGCAAAGTTTCAATATCTGTGTATATTATTTGGAGCTACAGTATATTTTTTTCTTTTATACACCTCTATTCTTATACACCTTTATTCTTATATTCACCAGTTTAACAATCTATTTGTCGCATTATTGTCATCCTTTCTCATACCACCATAATATTCTTCCTCTTAATTATATGGATAAGGGGAGAATGAGCATCGTAGACGTTTCTTAATCAATCAATCTACCATGAATGTACTTCGAGTAATATGAAATGTTAATGTGAGTTGTGTAATGAATATATCGCCTCTTCGCTTCGATAACATGTTATCTTGAAAATTGAAATTAAGAAAGAAATATTGAAAGAGTTTTTTTTAAACCTTCAAAACATAATTGTATCGAAACGAATAACATGGTACCTTTTAAAGTACATTGTAAATTAACAGAAAAAAGTTACTTTTTCGAAACAATTATTACTGGAAGGTTAAAAAAACACTTTTCTAAAATTTCATTTTTTAAAATAAGACATTAAATTATTGAAGCAAAGAGGCGTTATAGTGAACTAGTTAAACTTAAATAAAGGAGGTAACAAAAATTAAATTGGTTGACATTACGTTTGTGGTTACCTTGCGGCTGGGGCGGGTGGTTGGCCCCGCCCGCCGCCAGTTGCTTGCTGTGTGCCGTCGTCGTTGCGGCCTGCGGCGCCGTCTTGTGCCGTCCGCCGGCGACGCCCGCGACACCGCCCGACACGCTGTCCGTGTGCGCGCCGCTATCTGCGACACTGTGGAACACAATCACAGCCATTGCCTTCATTTAACCTTCTTTAGGTCCACGGTTTCTAGATTACCCGAGGTAGCCGGAGAGACCCAGCTCCCCGGCTAGCAAATGGTGGGTCCTGCCCGTAAAAGGGCCGGTCGTCTTCCGTCGAGACAAGGGAGGTTTGAGAATCGGGCAGGGGTTTTAGTGGGTATCCCTAACTGCGGCGTGGCAATATATAGACTTCATACGTGAGGTTCTAGTGCCGCCACGACCTGGCGAATCCCGAACACGGGGCGCGACACCTTTCCCTCTCGCGGGGCCTATTATCCTCAATCGGATTACCCCTGTTTAAAAAAGGGGTCTCCAGGTTGAATTTACGAAAATCACCATAGCCGCCTAATATACCAAAATGATACTGTTTCGGTAACTTTTCCCGTATATCTTATTGGATGAAAAAAATTTACAAGTGTGTTAGACCATGTACATTGACGGGTTTCGTAGAAGCGACGAATTTTCATTATTTTTTATAATTTGATTACAAGATACAACAATTCCGAATGAAATGAGCGCAACATATTATGTACAAAGACAGATCACGAACTCATAAGGCTACCGTTTTGCTAAAATCATGTACAGAACTCTAAAAGATCGTTCTCCAATTGTGCTACTTTTCCTCTCTTTATTTTTTTTCTCAATGTTCTATTATATGAGATAAATAAACCCAATACGATTATATTTATTACACCAAAATGGTATGGATTCAACTTGTATTGTCAATTTCATGCTAAATCGAATATTTTCTGACATTTTTAGTAAGGACAGCGGGATAAAATACTTCCCCCCAATTTCCTGAGTGCCTACATTCTCCCCAAGATCTCCCTCAAGAATTTCTTGTCCCCAAAAATCCCAACGGCAAAATATATCCCTAACAAGGGACAACGATCCCAAATCTGGAAACCCTGTTTAGGTCTGCTTCTAAACATTAATAGTAGGTTATTGGATAATGGGGTGTCACGATATGCCTTGCTACAGACTGTCACATAGACCTCAAACAAGGAATGTTGTTGTTAGATCGCGTTGGTCGCGTCTCGTTTCCAGACGCAGAACACTCCTTCAAGCGCCCGTCTTTCTTTCTAATGAAGTCAATTCAAATCTTACACTACACACAGTTACGCGGTACAAAGAGAAGATGTGGCCTAGAGTTATACATTACAAACTTTTTTTAATATTATACCGTCACGATTTCATCCTGATTCAGAGAAAGGTTCCCAAAAATAGCGTAGTGTAATTTACTGATTTAGATAATAATGTGCATATTGCTACAATTACCACGTGGTAACGGTGAAATGTAATATCATGATTCGTGATATAGAGTGCAATAACATGATCTAAGATGTGTGAAACCAGCTAATACGCCATGGACGACGCAACCGGGTATTATATCAGATTCCTAAAATGGGGGGGAGGTTTGAGCCCCCAGCAGTGGAAATTTTATGGGTTGATAATTTATTTGTCTGTTGTAATAAGATTTGAAACTGTCAGCCAAATAACAAACGCGTGCGTAGTATAGTTTTACGATTGGAAACAATTTAGCACGTATGTGTCCGCGTGTGTGTCTTCTAATGAACAGTTCCTTTATCTTACCAACCGTTAATTTGAATTTTGTCATAAGAGGCTCCATACAAGTAAAGTCAAATTTCTACCGACGGTAAGCTAAATGAATGAGTATCATAGGAACCGGCTGTAATTGTATTGGAGCAGACTATTAGTTAGATAACTGACCTAGTAACAACTAAAGAAAAATACCAGGACGACAATCTCTCAATTAAAACGCATATTCTGAATAGCTCGTGTTACATTTATTTAGTTGCATAGTTGTTGTCATGTTTCTTTTTAAGGTTAATGATTAATTTTATGTACCTACCTTCTTATTTTTAAGATACAATCGGTCATTTCCTTAATTGAATAATAATATTATATTTTTATTTATTCTGTGATTAGCGCCTGTTTTGTATAGAGTAGTTGTCTATAATTTACCATAATTTTATGTAACAATATTTATCCCTAATATGATGAGGTAATTGTGTAGATTACAATTTAAAATCTCTCAATTGTATATAGACGGTATTCAGTACATTTTATTTTCATGTTGGCCGATGCGATAGTTTTTTTTACTGTTTGATTTATTTTATTACATGTAAAACTTTAAATATAACATCTGATACAAAATATTATCTAAAATTTCCAAACAATAATGTATTAAATTCTTGTCATTCACAACCCTCACCGCCCGTTGTACACAATTAGAATAATACTTGTTCGTAAGTTTTCTGTAATGGTGTACAATAAAGTGTTAACCCTGTTAATTAAAATAGTTTATCGATGACTTCAATCCGCTGTCGGTTGCGCCAATTTGCTAAATTTCATATACTGTAAAATTGTTGGAGGGATGGCGAGGTGTTCTAAACATATTTGTTGAATGTGTAGAGTGAGTAGATGAAATGTGCTTAAACCGTAAGGTTCTCCGATTATAAGTATTGTGACCAGTTGCTGTTCTTTTATTACCATAAACCCTACTGATTTGTTTCCAGTACCTATTACACTCGTTAATCCATCACGAATAGATGGCACCACAGGTCATTCTTTTCTCGCTTTTGGACATTTTACTAATTTAAAACATATTTTTTACACTAAATCACAATTTTATAACACACTTTGAACAACCTAAACAAAAGACTTTCAATTGTTGACTGACTTGGTCTATAAAATATATAGGTACATTTTAAATAATACATCAGCGGGTAGTGGAGGACGCCGAGAAATATATAAATGGACGTAATATTTTATCATTGCGTCGATTTATCTCTCAGTCACCGTGTTGCGTCATCAAATACGTAATGATTTTAGACGAAGATAGACTCGTAGTCGTGGTGATCTGGCCATTTATATATGTATATAATAGTGATATAATAGTTATATGTGTATGGAATATATAATAGACATTATGTTTATATTATTATATTTTAGACTAGCTGATGCCCGCGACTTCGACCGCGTGGTGCGATTTTGTAACTATCCCACGGGAACTCTTTAATTTTTCTGGATCAAAAGTATCCTATATGTTGACCAGGGATATAAGCTACCACCATACAAAATTTCATTTAAATCGGTCCAGTGGTTTCGGAGATTAGCCGGTACAAAGAGACAGACAAACAGACAAACAGAGAAACATAAAATTTAAAAAAATCTAAATTAGTTCTATTTCACTTCTTACATCCCCCTGACTCGGTTTCTAGCATTTTTACATTGTACAGAAATTCGACCTCTATAGTTTTATTATATGTATAGATTATATTGATTCCCAAAGCGGACCATCTTGCTCACATGTGCAGACTTGGGAATAAAATGAGAACCATATACTAGAATGCTGATAACCCCGCTTTTATTATCAAATCACAACTAAAAACTAGAATGATGATAACCATTATTCGCCTCTGCTCCTATTTTTGATACAACAATATTGTGTACACAACGCCCTGCGGCACGAATAAACCCATGAGGTTCCTGTGCCACAGTTCAAATGATTCTAATGTATATGAATGTAAGCATATTGCATAATTGTTTTAAAAAAGATTGTATATACGATATTTACAATTTGAATTTTAAACTAGATTCTAAGCAATTTTAAGTAGGATAAGTAGCATAAGGTAAGTATTAATTATATGTATTTCAGATGCCCGAATAGTATCGGGGGTGAACCAGCGATTATAAATTTTAAAAAAATCATCAATAAGCGAGAGAAGAGTCAAGCAGCAATATGCTGAGTGTCAATCTCATTTGCTAAACAGCGGCATACAACTTTATTAACTAATAGCTGATGCCCGCGACTTCGTCCGCGTGGTGCGGTTTTTTAACTATACCACGGGAACTCCTTAATTTTTCGGGATCAAAAGTATCTTATATGTTGACCTAGGATATAAGCTACCACCATACAAAATTTCATTTGAATCGGTCCAGTCGTTTCGGAGATTAGCCGGTACAAACAGACAGACAAACAGAGAAACAAAAAATTTGAAAAAAAAACTAAATTACTTCTATTTCACTTCTTATACCCCCCTGACTCGGTTTTTAGCTTCTTTTTTCATTGTACAGAAATTCGACCTCTACAGTTTTATTATATGTATGTATAGATGTCTAATGTTACATCAATTTCATATTTTGTGTGTCGCTTTGAGTAAATAAACTTTTTTCTTTCTTTCTGGTCAACTGTGACGCCATCTATTCATGTTCAATTTAGGAGTATTCTGGTGTTATTTTTCTACTGATCGTTTGTCGTACCTGGTATTCATTCATCTTGCACGACAATAGATACATAATCTTATCACATTGTTAAAGTTCTCTGTGAACCGTCAAATAACATCAGTATAATAATAACACGCAAATCACTTACGTATCCCCAAAATCAAAATCGTCGAAGTCGTCCAATTCCGACTTTATCCTAGGCAGTGACAGATCCATATTTACACACTAATATTATTCTAATTCGCTATATTACACTGTACACAACACTTATATCATAAATAGTCGAGAAATAGCACAATATTAACAACCACTGCACTGGGCGTCTCTTTTGGAATTTTTACTGTGCGTATGCGCATTGTATCGCAAGGGGGCTGGGGGTTGAATGACGCGCTTGGGGTGCGCTGAGGGGAAAGAGGCTAGGTGGAGGGGGGAGCGGTAAAAGGCCCGTTACATACTGTATTCTTTTGTGGCGCTGATAAACACCGTTAATAGTTTTGAAAAAAATATATTATTCGAATTCTTTCTTTACTTTATTTATTTTCCTTACAAGCATTACGTTTCTTCAAGATCCAACTGCATATCGAGATAAACGATGTTTGAAACCCGCTAATTTGTCATGTAGCCAGTTCCTATACCTTACCAATCGTTCATTTTAATTTACTATCGGTTAAAATTTTACATAAGCTCCATACAAGTAATGTCAAAATTTAGCCGATGGTAAGGCAAGTGAGTGAATAGTAAGATGTAGGAACCGGCCATAAGACAAGCTAAATTGGAGAAGGCTAAATATAATTTCCTACTACGTACATGTTTACTGATTATAAATCTAACTAACATAAACTTAGACGTAAAAAAGAGCTTATATTTGTTGTATCTTCTTCGCCCATGGGAGTAAACCAAATAAATTTGATACATAATAATTATATATTATTAAGTAATAGGAAGAACATACGACGTAAAAACTTGTTATTCCAAATAATGTGTTATTCCGAGAGATGAATTAGAGGTTTACGTACGCGTAGCCACGGCGACAAGTAAGAAAGTAAACAAATGTAAATAATTTATTTAAAAAAAAGACTTGCTGCCATTACTTAAAATCGCCACGTTAGCAAAAAAAATCCACCACTTTCTAGCTTATAAAAAAGAGTATAGTGTACATCTTACAAAGTCGGTTAATTCCGACCGTGTGGGCACGCCCTATAAATAGTTCCCCTCAGGTAGCGTTTGGTCGAGAGCACCCAAATTCTAAGTAACTCATTAATAATAATAATTTCACTGTAACCTGCGTACGTTTGTGCACTGCACTGTGGGAATGTTGTATACGATTTATTCATTTGAATTTAAGTTTATCCCGAATAAAATACTAGCGTTCGTAATACAGTAGTATACGCACAATCAAACCGAAGTTTTATAAGACAATCCGTCCAAATAAACAAATTATTTACTATTATATGAAGCGTCACACTTCCATACGACATTATAATTTAACAGATTCTATATTTCATACTGTGATAAGACGAATTAATTTTTACTTTCTTCGATCATATTAAAATCTAGGGTATCTTCTATGCTATTATAGTAATACTATTATTATAAATGCGAAAATCTGGATGGATGTTTGTTGCTTATTTACGCCAGAAGGACTGAACGGACCTGAAATTTGGCACAGAGATAGATTATAGTCTGGAATAGCACATAGGTTACTTTTCCCGGAAAATTTTACTAACGCGAGCGAAGCCGCAGACGATAGCAGTAATAAAATAATAATATTAACCAATTAACATCCCACTTATGTGATCTTAATTCCGCATTTTAGTGGCCAAATAATTATGAACGCTATATTCGCAACTCTAATCCAATACGGATTTTCGGGCTTCAGACATCATTAATCTTGATGTGTAGGTATCTTCATGATGTTTTAATTAATCGTCAGCACTTTACCAATTGGTAATTAGAACTATATAAACATCATGACAACAAAACCGGCTTTTAGCGATAATTCCACTTGGAAGTCATTAAAATGAGACATGCCTTAGCTGTTAAAGCACCATGACTTTAAAATCTATTGTAAAGAAGGCAAATCGATTATACTAATGAAACCTGAATCATTAACTAATATTGTAATTAGGTGCTAAGAATGTGTGCCATTGGTCCTTTCTTTAGAATTTCTATTTAAATGAATTTGTCACAGTTAATTGTTTTATTAGACTACTAGAGTTTAGCTAACGAAAGTACACTCGAATTATTCACACATTTTTTAAATGGCAACTCTAAATACAAATGTCAATGTCGTTTTATAAAAATATAGTCTTTATTACTGTCCTTTTTATTCTTTTTGTGTAATTGTGTTTTAGCATTTACAAGCTTAAATATGAATAAAACAATTAAAAGTAAAACGCGGAAGTTATTGTTTGACATGATTTCGAAATTCGAGGAAAAGCAGCAGCAAAAAGACCCTGAATTCAAAGAATAACAACACTGTTTACATTATACCTTTATGGTACAAATACTCTATGATAATTTGGGAGTTGCCATACTAATATATGTTTTTAAATTAGCCACGTTTTTTCAATCTCTACTTTCATTAGCCAGACTGTATATTTTATACAGATATTACAATTTTTAATTCAATTTAAATAACATTGCTAAATAAACATATAGAAGGATGAAGCAAAATTATAGGAACATCTTTGGCAAATTTATTCTAATCACCGTTCAAAGCACGCCCGGTCCCCAAGTATGGTATGACAATTGTGTCAGAATTATTGCTAATAATTGATTCTTGATTTTGCCACGTTTGGTAACTACAAAAAGTTGCTAAACATGACAAAATAAACAATTATGAAGGCATCGATTATAATTACGGATTTTAGGTCATTGTTATTATTACTAATAATAACAATGACACTGATAACATCGACATGAACATAATTTGTCGATTCACTTATTAATTACCATCAGTATTCTTTTAATTCCCGGGTGCGTCCTAAGATCCCACTGAGGTGAGTTTTCCTGTATTTATCATTGCTTATTACGGAAACAACTGACACATGTCAGTAATTTCTGAAATAAGCCAACATTTCTTAATTCTGCTTCTAACTATGGAATTCAGTTGAGTTAGTATTTAAGGGATAATCCTTCGTATAATATGCCAGAAGCATGTATTCGAATACACCACCTACATAACTAGCAGAACCCTAAAAAGTTCGATTTACTCCACAAAGTGATAGTAGGAAACAAGAACTAATCAATGAAAACAATGCCTGTCAGCTTTTTTTTCAAATGAGAGCTAAATAAGAAAAAATATATAAACAACCAGTATTAAAAAAAATATTGCCTTTTTATTGAATATTTGGGGTTTTATCAGCGTTCCGCTATTTTTGCCGGTGTGTGTATTTGACACATACTTCACCGATGTAACAACCTGAGTAATGACGTTACAATATGCGAGAAGCATGAAGATTTGCGGGGGGGAAATTCCAGTCCGTACAGCTGCATAGTTACGTTGCTGCACGATTCCCAACTTAGGGTTTAACAAGTGGGATGGAATTTTGAGGGGTTATTAAAGGAATTATTTTATAATCTTTGAAGTGACACTTTTTTAGACTCGTGATTTGAAACTCGATGGAACGAAAAAGCAACACTAAAAAGAGATAAACACATAAATCTATAGGACTAAATCTGCGAGAGAATTAGGTAGAATACATTATATTTAATCATTTAAACACTATGATAATACAGATAGAGTTGGAAATGTTTTGAAGATTTCGTTAATACTTCAAATTTCGTGTTTTAAAGCTTAAATATATTATAACGATATAATATATGAAATGTGACGTCACGAAATTTAGAAACCCTTCCACCCCTTGTCACACTTTGTTCCACTTCTACTGCGTGTGAACTGCACACACACACATTTTTTTTTATGGATTAAACAGCGACTATCTAAAATAAATAAAATCAAAGACTTTATCTTCGAGCTTTTCTAAAGCTTGATTTCTAATATTTGGACAGTCTTTTAACGTATGAAAAACAAATGTCACCGGTGTTTACTATAAATATACGATTTTTATATAGCGCCTAGCGTTAGATAGTAGAGGGATTTTTGTTCTCGAATAGAAACGACTATTGCCCATCTATTTGTGGCTACTGAAACGTGCTACTATAAAATTTCGTTTGTACTTATTTTTATAGGATTATTCGAGTAATTGGAGTGATTTTTCCATTTTTGACTTTAGCTTTAGGTGTCATTATATTGGGACTTGGCAACACTGCGTTGGTGTATTATAGGCGCTCTACACTCTCGCGAGAACGTTACGAGAATATCACGAGAGAAGAACACGAGAACCCGTTCTATATTCTCGTTTGTCACGGTTTCCTCACGTACTCACAAGAATGTGGGGGGCTTTAATAATATGATAGTTGTAAAAGGTTTACTCACGTCGCGTCCCGGCAGCAGGGTCTGGCGCAAAGCGGCGGCTGAGCGGGCGCGTTTGGGTGCACAGCAAGCGGGGACCGATCCGCATCGCACGCACGAGCCTGCACGGCGGGCGCTGCACAGCACACCGGCCCGGCGGCTGACCAGCACTTGTTCTAGAAATAAGGACAAACATTCGTTACTGAACTTTTTTGGAACGAAGTTTTTTTACGTTGCTTACAAGAGTGCAATGGCAGAAGTCGTTACGTAATAAAAAAGCATTATGCCACCTCCAGTCGACTTTTCACGTCATTTTTATTACAAAATTTCGAATTTTAATGAAATTAAATAAAGTCCAATATAATATCCATGAGTGTAAAAATAGTGTTTGTTGAACAATTAAATATAAAAACAATACGGTTTACCCCGCTGGTACGCCGCGGGCCAAAACCCCGTGCGTATATACCTCTTGTTTAAAGAGCAGGCGTCAATATATTAATTATTACAGTATTTTTTAGGCAGAACAATAGGCGGTCTTATCGCTTAGCTTAGAGCGATCTCTTCCAGGCAACCTAACTTATAGGATATTCTATGCTGATCTGGCGATGAAGGTGATGCATAAATTTAGATGTTTAAGGAATTTAAGATAAATATATACATACGTACTTATAACGTATACGTATAACGTATGAGATATATTGTTACAACTTAAGTTCCGACAAAACAAAATCCATCTGCATATCTATAAAAAACACATTTTATTACTTGTCGGCATTTAAACTAATTATAATTTTTTTATGATCGTCTTCTTTTGTTTATTGAACTCGTTTATGGTAACTTGCGGCCGACTCATTAGCAAGGTGTTTTGGATTATGTCGACTAGGATACGGGCACATTGCATTTGTGCAGTATAAAACCATGGCCTGATGGAGGGACGGGGCAGTTGAGCGAAAACCACGATCAAAGCGAGACAAATACAATCGGGAATCTAATAGTGACGGACTTTGCGAGTTTTATTGAATTACGATCTTCTGCATTACATTTAGACTTGTTGTGTTCGGTTATATTTGTACCTGTGTTATACGTGTTTGTAGTTCTAATAAACTGTATAATAATTCCAACGGTATTCTAATTCGAGTCTCGCAACTCGTTACAATATTATAATATAAGGCCACAAGACTGTTCATTTATTCTGATTATCACCTCAAGCATTTGTTTGTTAGTGGGTATTCTAGTAATATAAAAGTCTGACAGGCAAATCTATCTCTTAAACCCAAGACAGTAAAAGCTGCAACAAACGAATAAAACCAACTACTCATACGGACTCGCACTTGTATGTCAAACATCTTACACCCATTTTATACGAAATCAATAAAATTGGATTAGTTAAGAAGTAAAAATATAATATAAATTATAATCTGATATTATTAATTTCACAATCGTATCGTGACAAAACTGAAAAATACTACAAAGAATATTTGAAAATCTAAGATAGGCCACCTTTCAACGAAATAAATATTCACTGCCTTCCTTAAATAAGTCAATGTCGTATATTTTCTTAATTAGTGCCTCGAGTCACGCCACCTATTAATGCGTCCTAGAAACCGTCAGCACGATATCACGTTGTTGTTTTCAGGGAAATATTCCAATGTTTCGCTAATTTCAAAACTTAAGATTCATTTTAAAGAAAGTGAGTGATTCCTTATAATTGTCAACTGCCCACGGTTATATGTTATTTGGCTACGAAATCAAACAAAAATATATAATCCAAAATACTTCTTATCTCTGAAACTACTCGACAGATTTTGTTCAAACCAATTTTCAAAATATTATTATTTTCATTATGCATACATAATAAAATTGAATGTTGAGTAATTTGAAATATAGCATAAATATTGCATGAAATATAGCAGGACTACCGATCGAACGCACCTACTTAGTTATAATGAGGATTAGATATGACGAGCTTAAACGGAATTGGGTTAAAACATAGCGCACTTGTGGCACGTGCCCTTACTTAGGAACTTCATAATTAATTTTATGAAATATCAAGTAAAAGGCACAGTTTGTACACAGCGGACTGATAGCGTCCAGTAGGTTACGTCTCTCGGACAAAAACACATAACAATTTTGTTTGTGTGTACAGTTCACACGTAGTAGAAGTGAAACAAAGTGCGACAATGGGTGGGAGGGGTTCTAAATTTCGTGACGTCACAGTTCATATATTATATCGTTACAATATAATTAAGGTTTAAAACACGAAAATTTTAAGTATTAACGAAAGAAAAGCTTCAAAACTTTTTCAACTCTTTCTGTATGAGAAGTGGTTAAATGATTTAATATAATGTATTCCATCTCATTCTCTCGCAGGCTTAGTTCTATGTGTTTATCTCTTTTTAGTGTCGTTTTTTCGTTTTATCGAGTTTCAAATCACAACGATTCTAAAGAAAACAAAACTTCACTAATCACATTTATATATAGTTGTTAAACAAACAATTTTTTTTGTGTTACGAGTACGAGTGCATGAATATTTAACAGGACATCATTTGTCTCAAACATACAAACAACCGGGTGACAACGGAGCGAACGCTTGCAATTATTACTTCTTTGGATACAATATTAATAATATCTATATTCCAAAGATGTAATAACAATATTCATAAGCCGACAACTACCGACTAGTATTATTGTATTAAATCCAAGTCGGCAACGTCTAAAAGAAAGCCATGCAAATGGCAGCTATTTGTAACAGGACGTGCCAACAGATTATCGCATTAACATCGCCCGAAGGAAACTTACAGCTGCGATTATGGACTGTAACAATATCCATCATTAAGCTGTATAAAAACAGCAAGATCCCATAACATATGTTTATTATTTAATGTTGAACAATGACTTTTAAGTCATGGTACCGTTCGGACTTCAATACCCATTCTTGATACATACATATTTCCTTCTCTTTTTGTATACCGGTATGTAATAGGTTGGGGAAAAAGTCTTTTCGCATATAGTATGTATGAATGAACTTGTAATAAGATCTCTTTGGCTATACCATTTGTATCTGGCTGGTTTTGGTATCATTAAAAAGTTTTACTTTTAAAGAAGACAATTCCAAATTCAAATTAGGAAAATGTGTGATTTTCATTTGTTTTTCTTAATTTTAAAATGAGTGAATCCAATAAAGAAATTCGATACCTTTTAAAATTTTACTACAAAAAAGCTAAAACTTCAACACAAAACGCGAAAAAAATTTGCGATGTTTATGGACCTATTGCAGTATCTGTGAGAGTAGCGCAACTTTGGTTTAAGTGTTTTCAATCCGGAAATTTTGATATCAAAGATGCACGTCGCTTTGGTCGCCCTGTTACGGACAAAATGAAAAAATGGAGCAAGATATTAGTAGTTACGATGTAGCTGGAGAACTGGGAATTGACCACAAAACGGTTTTGGCGCATTTGAAAAAAGCTGGGTACACAAAAAAGCTCGATATTTGGGTGCCTCATGAGCTCACTGAAAGAAACCTAATGAACCGTGTACTCATTTGTGATTCTTTATTACGACGTAATGAAACCGAACCATTTTTGAAGAAGCTGATAACTGGTGATGAAAAGTGGATCACGTACGACAAGAACGTGCGAAAAAGATCGTGGTCAAAGGCCGGTCAGGCTTCACAGACTGTGTCGAAACCCGGGTTTACTCGCAATAAGGTGATGCTGTGTGTATAGTGGGATTGGAAGGGCATTATTCATTATGAGCTGTTACCGCCAGGCAGGGCCATCGATTCTGAACTGTACTGCGAACGTTTGATGAGATTAAAGCAAAAAGTTGAGAGAAAGCGGCCGGAATTAATCAACAGAAGGGATGTGGTTTTTCACCATGATAACGCTAGACCTCACACATCTTTAGCCACTCAGGAAAAATTACGAGAGTTTGGCCGGGAGGTGTTAATGCATCCGCCGTATAGTCCTGACCTTGCACTTTCAGATTATCACCTGTTTCGGTCCCTGCAGAATTTCTTATGCAGTGTCAGGTTAACATCACGAGAGGACTGCCAAAATCACTTGTCGCAGTTTTTTGATCAGAAGCCCCAAAATTTTTATAGCAATGAGATCACGTCCCTAGCTGCAAGATGGCAAAAAGTTATGCAACAAAATAGCACCTACATACTTTAGTCAAATGTAAATAAACTTTATAAAAAAACCTTTTGAATTTTTATATAAAATGCGAAGAAACTTTTTCCCCAACCTAATATTTATATCTATCTCTGTTCCCCCAATTTCTTTTTGGTTCATGGAACATGCCGCCATTGTATCATCGGATTCGTATGCGGTGTTAAGACGACAGACATGTGAGAAATAATGGATTTTTGGTAAGTGCAGCGAGTTGATGAACTTATATAAAATGGCGGCCGCCCTGAAAACTGATTGTTTTTGTTTGAATGATTGTTTGAGCTGATTTCAAGATATGTGCAAGACATATACTTCAGAAGCCAAGGTGGACATTCTTAGTCAACGGGGTTTTGGGTGAGTCTATACTTAATAGTCTATTGTATTTATTTATTATTATTCGACGAACACTTATACAACAACTGAAGGCAACTAAATTATACAATTAGCTTCAGCGGCTACGTGTGTACGGAATATCCGGGGTTTTTATTAACTTCGGATCCGCGCATACATCATTAATATACAGGTGAAATTTTTATTTGGGCCTCAAGCGTTGAATACTTAAATGAGCCTCGGGGCCGATTTTGATAAAAACTAAAACAGTATCAGAGTAGATTTTTGAAAAATGTATTGCTGACAACATTTTCACCAGATTTTTTACAAATTATATTTATATCGGTTAAATGTGTAAAATATTGTATCATTGTCTGCAATGTCTCAATTCGTAATAGCAATTTAATCATGCGCGGCCGCATAACTAAGCACGCGACCACAATCGTGTTTCAATAAATGAGAGGCGGTACGAATGGCAATTTCTGTTTTGAAACCTGAAAAATGAATTCGACTTTAATATTATGCTATGTTCTTACATAGCATAAAATTATTCATATTCAAAATGTCTCCCTAATTTGAATATGAAAGTCCGAAAAAATGATTTACCATGTTACGACTAAGAAACTACTGCATATTCTTTTATATTTTGAAATATATAACAATAGTATTTTTTTCTATTCTGTCCGTTCCCCTATAACGGGAGGCTCGAACCTAGCAATGGGACGTTTATGGGCTGTTATTATATTATAATAATTTTCTTCAAACAAGGACAGTGTTAAATAACAAATTTAAAATAGGTACATAGTATTTGTTTTCGTATTTTCATCTAAACTACCTGTAATAGATTCTTAACGCAATAAACCTTTGTTTTTTTATTTATTATTAACTACTCTACGGACTCGAGTTCCGTACCCTTTTTTACAACTTAATTACTATTAAAGTTTTTAGGTTTACACACGCTTATTGGTTATTTTGTTATTGTGTGTGACATTAATTTAGTGATTTTTGTGTTGTAGTGTACCTTAAGAATAACTTATAATATTAGTATTTTTTATTTTTAATACTGAACTTATACTATTGTAGAGTGTATCTGTTACATACTGATGTTGTGAGGAAGTGCATGTGCAGCGCCGTGCCTTATGTCTATGCCTATATATATCTTAACTAGTGCCATTTGTGTTACTTTTCCTTTCTGTGCCTAGGTTATTAATTTTTAGGCTCTTTGTATGTCTTGGTTTGTTTGTAAAGTGTGCGTGTAATGCAATGCGGTGGTAGTGCGCGTTGGTGTGAGTATGTGTGAGTTTTGTTGTTGTTTGTGTGTTTGTGACTTTTTGTGGTGTTATAAGTTATTGTTTAATTGTTGTGACATGAAAATTTTTCAATTGGTGTAATTGATGATGGATGGTTTAGGAGGGGGATTATTGGCCCTCCATTAGACGTTGGACCACCCTCTTGTCTCCCATGCGTATCGCCATTTTTATATTGTAATCCCTGATCTCATCGGCTGTGACTTTCTCCGCTTTGAGGACGAAGGTGGCAGTAGCGTCCTCTTCGCACACGGCTGTGTAATGAATACATTTAGCAGTGTGCCGCGAAATTGCCACGACCGCATGAGGGATGCTTTTGTACAGGTCCGTCTTGTTGGATTTGAACCTCACGGTCACCACTGTCTCGAAGGTAAGACCCTGAGCCTCGTGTATCGTTTGAACGCATGACCCTTCGCCCTTGCCACAGCCTAGTTTTATTAGGCTCTCTTTCTCTGACTGCCTGTGAGTTAGATAAAGAGTATTGGCAAGTTCTGTGGGTATGCGTTCTCGCGAATACCGTTTGAGTTCCAGGGAACGAGCTTGATTTTTGGACGAGTATATGCCTGAGTATACATCACTCATGGCATATGCTACGTCTAGTGGATTTCGGTGTGTACAGAGCTATTCTCGGGTGATTTTAGCCGAGGGTGTAGGGCGGTGATATAGCATGGGGAACAAGTCGTTCCTGTCCTTTATGTTACAAGCTTCAATTTAATTTTTATAAGGAATTAAATACCAAGACAGCAGAAAACAAACACCTCACTAAGTAAAGAAAATCTAAAAGATAACTATTCGAACCAGAAGTGTAAGACGCAGCCGAGATTAAACACTAAAATGCTTAAGGATTAAATGCTAACAAAGAGATTTATTGCAAAAATAGTTAATGTAAAAAAAATGCGGACATGTCTTGCACTTGTTACCTAAAACTTAGTATATATCGCGTAGTAAGAGATCAATTTTATTGTGTTTCAATACTTATGAAACGCACCTAAACATAATATGTATGTCCTTTGTAAAACCTATAGGAATTTTTAATTCCAATATAATTTATATAGCAAATATAGTATTTTTCAGTAATTTATTACACAAATTATGAAATTGTGTAAATATAAAATACACCCGGTAATGTCATAATCACAGCAATAGGTATTGTGCAGAGAAGAGCGAATCGATTAATTCTACGTACTTTTAAGTCATCTGTAAAAAATTCGTCTAAAGCCGCGGCCACACACAGCGAATACTCGCTGCAAATGCCTACTCGCCGCGAGTATTCGCTGTATGTGACAGGCAATTCGCTGCGAATAGACTCACTCGGCCGCGAGTTGAATTCGCCGCGATTTGAATTGAGCATGTTTAATTTTACTCTCGGCGAATGCGCATTCGCCGCGAGTATTCGCTGTGTGTGACGGGGTACTCGCTACGAATAGCCATTCCGCGCGCCGCTCTAGTCTAGACACGTCTGTGCTACAGGTTGTTTCATCGCTGCATAGATGCAAGTATATAATGATGAGTCAACCAAAAAAAGATTCTCTAAAGTGGGGAAATAACGATATAATTCGTTTCTTGGGTGTGTATAGAAAATACGAAGAGCTGTGGGACACAAATAACAGCAATTTTTTAAAGAAAAATGCAAAGGAAGACGCTTTCATAACGAAATTCTCGTGTAGAACTCGCTGTGTGTGACAGGCAGGCAGCGAATTGTCGCTGTGACTATTATTCGCGGCGATTGTACTCGCAGCCAGTATTCGCTGTGTCTGGCCGCAGCTTAAGTGTAATTAGAATTTCATTGTCAGTATATTTTTAGTTCCTTTATAAACATGTCGTCTCTGGTGTATTTTTAATTTAGCAGATAACTTCTTTCGATGAACATTTTTAAAATGACCCCCAAAATCAAATGGCATTTCAGACTTCAATATAGACAAATATATAATTTTAATGATTTTCTAGGTTGACAGTGGTCAAACGCGTGACCACTGTCTTACCTGATGTTGAGTGATGACGTGATCTAGGATGGAACACGCTTACCTAGTAGATACATATTCAATTGTGACTTGAGGACTCTTAGATTGTAACTTTTAGGAAAACAAGACTCCGGCAAATTATTCCTTCCTTCGGCAGTGCGCACCAGAAAAGATAATGTAAAAATCAGGCCGTTTAAAAGAAAATAGTAAATGTTAAATTATTTTACCAATAACAAAACAGAGCAATAAACATCAATAACTTCTAACAAAAGCATGTTATCTATTGAATGGATGTCATTTATAACAAGTTCACATGACATTTAGTGTCACATATACAAAGTACAACGGTAAAATGCAAATGACCCGTAGAAAAACAAATGTAAAACACATTTTCATACCAGTTATCACTGTTAACAGCGCGTAATGAGAACTAGAAAACGTTTAACCTAGTAAATCATAGTTGAATAACCATTTGAGGTGTTTGAAGGTTTGTTTGGGAGTACCTTAGTAACTGGCGTCGCATATAAGATTGTTCTTTTATCGAAAAAACAAAAGGTTAAACTGATATCGGACGGTTCATTTTAACTTTCAATTTGGATGAAGAATCCAAAGTCGTTCATATAAACATAAGCTTGAATCATTCAATGTCATTGAATATTGTCGTGTCCTGTATATTCTGTGCCTTTTAATCAAATTGATTTAATTTAGTTTAACCGTCTAACACCGACTTTAGTTAAAATTTAGACAAACTCTGCAATTATGGGCGGCTACCACCCCTGGTATAGAGTATGCCGCCATAACAACCTTGAGTTGTGTTCCGCGGCATTAGTGACCAGGTTCCAGTCTCCCTTAAGAGAGCAGCAGCGCATATGTAGCACCTTTGGTGTTGCAAATGTCCATAGGCGATGGTAACCGCTTTCCATCGAGTGGACCGTCTGCTTGTCTGCTGAACTCCTGCAATAAAAAAATTAAAAAAATTAAGGTAAGTTTTTACTAGAAGTAGATAAAAAATAGTAAGCCTGCAGTAAAAAAAAACTCAACAACTATTATAAACAGATTAAAAAAACAAATTGGAATTTAAAGGCCTTAGTTAGAGGGAAAGTACTATCAATGTTTATGTTAGATAGCCTTTAATTAAAAGAAATATTATATAGTAAAGGTGGCGAGGTCCGTCAATGGGGTAAGTTCATACTCCGTTCGTTTTTTAACCTTTTTTTAAACGGAATTTAACGCCAACTACAATTCAAAGACAGAATTCAATGGACACCATTGAATTCTTTGTTGTAGTCGTAACTATTCAAACACGGAAACAATGAGCGATGTACGGAGTTCCCCCACTGACGGACTTCGCCACCTTGGCTATACCTTTATTTTCAAAAATATACAAAAATGCAGTCAAGAATTAGTTCCAAATTTGCCCACTTCCCGGCGTTAGTTAATTTGAAAATGTATGCTGTTCATTTTAATTCAGTAAATATGTTATTTAGAAGAAATCGATCCGTATATTGGATTCTTTAAATAGGTATTATACACTTGATTTCAAATAAACTTGCTATATTGTTCTGTACTATGTAAAATCGATCAATCCGATCGTTTACCACAACTTTGTCGTAAGCGACGTTTGCAATAGTTTGTTTTTGTTGCAAATTATATTTTAAATTATTATTTTAAAAGTTTCGAGTTTTGATTTATTAGGGTCTAGTCTAACAAAAAACCTTAAAACATAATAATAATTTATAATAACATTTGAAACAGAAAAGCTATTTACGTATAAATGTCGCTTATGATACGAGTAAACCATCGGTAATGGCTTGAGTCGCTCGACGCATAATAAATTAGTCGAATAAGCATGCATGCCCTAACCACCTGGTGGCTGGTACACATACATACATACACAATTGTTTTGAAGAGATAATGCGTATAATCGATTCAATAATAGGCATTTTCAATAACAGCCACTAAGACATGTGAAACGATCCACACAGAATACTTAAGACTCGCCTTGGTTTCACATAAGTGTGTTTAGATTACATTGTTTTATTTTATTAAATATTTACAATTAAAAACCAGACTAGACACACAATAACACCTAAAAATTACTTAATATCTATGAATTAAGCTTTACATTGGTCTAGCTACTAACTTCAAATTAAAAAAAATAAACACTGTCATTGTACCGCCTGAAACCAATAATAGAAGATAGAATTAGTTTTCTTCCCAAATATCAATTTAGATTTAGAGAGAAACTTTCAACCATAGACCAAGTTCATAGAATCACAAACATCATTGAGAAAACATTAGAATAAAAGAAAGTTTGTTCTACAGTATTTTTAGATGTGGCACAGCATTCGACAAGGTCTGGCATGACTTTAGTTAAAATTTAGACCATCCTTTCCCAAAGTGGGCGATAACGCCCCCTTGTGGGCGCTGCAGGCCTAAAGGGAGGCGGTAAGAGACCCAGAAAAAAAATGGGGGCGTTGTGTAGAGGCTTGGGGAGCGATTTGTAATTTCATTTAGCTAGGGGGACTCTTAGACACCGACTGAACTCTCGGCTACAACTCGTGAACATCAACTAATATTAATTAAGAGGTTATTCAAACGTGGTTCGATATCCGCGTAGTTCATATATCTGTCCTTTTTTTATTGAATAAATGAAATAAAAATCATATCAATCGGTCGCTCCGTTTTGAAATGAAAGTAGACACAAAAAAACAAATAAAAAGTAACAGACACACTTTCGCATTTTAATAGTTATTAGTATTCCTAGATAGGTGATTTTCGTAAATAATAGAGCGCGGGGAATCATGTTTTAACAAGTTTTTGTTAAATAACCCGATTTGTGCATTCCTGTATCAATCGGCTGGTTTATAGAATACTTGTTCTTACTTGTTGAGTACGATTGAGCGTCGATTGAGATAAACGAGTTTATGCATGTTTGTCCTATTCCTGTCGGTAGGTGCTGCTTATGCCATCTTATATAAACAACGTAATATTTATTTTATTTTCATTTGCGGTTTCGCGCGTAATAGATAAGCAGTACTTAAGTTCAACACTTACTTACGTACTCTGTCTGAATACTATAAAGTTGCGTTTCAATAATCATTCTCATTGGCAGGTGTCCCGTAAGAGTTAACTTGAGACCTTAGCGCCGTTGTGTACTACCTACTGTCTCAAGTTAACTCTTGCGGGCCATAGTAAAAGCCTCATTTAGAATGAATGTTTAATCTCCGCTAATATAGCTCACAATAATCAATTAATTTAATTTGACGTAATAGTGATTTTTAAGTAAGTGAAAAAATGGGGGCGCTAAAAAATATTATTCTCAAAAGTTTGGGAACCACTGATTTAGACAAACTCTACAATTTTGGACGGCTACCACCCCTGGTCTAGAGTATGCCTCCATAACAACTTTGAGTTGTGTTCCGGCATTAATGGCCAGGTTTCAGACTCCCTTTAGAGAACAGCAGCGCATTGGTAGCAAGCAACCTTTGATGTTACAAATGTCCATAGGCGATGGTAACCACTTTACACCAGGTGGGCCGTCTTCCTGGCTGCTGAACTCGTGCAATAAAAACATAACAAAAAGAAGTCAGTAACTGGCTCAATGTAAATTAGCCTTTACACTTACTGACCATGCAAAATAGATCACATTTATTCCTCTCCGTCGTAATGAAACTTGATAAAAACTAATATAATATGTCCGTGGTACAGCCAGTTTATTAATCATGTCACACTTTTTTCATACAATTTATAATGTAGAGCGAATACCTGAGCGTTAACGAGCATGCAAATAAGCGCGAATATCGTCACGCTAGCCATCCCAGGGGGTAAGGTGAAAAACACGTGACGGCGGTCAAACGCGAGAGTTGTTTAATTAGTGCCACGATTTAAAAACGTAAGAGAAATTACGCTATAAAAGCAGAAAATGTTGTTACATTTATCGACGCTGATTTCATGTTTAAGTAAGTAAAATATCTACTTGCACTATTTTGTCTAAAATTAATAGAAATCGTATCTAACATAACCGTAATATAAAAATTGGCATCTATATATATTATATACTCATGGTCATTTATTTTAGTTAGGAACATGTAAACTTTAACGTGCAATGTGATAAAAAATAAATAAAATTAGTTTTTGATTTAGTCTTTGCCTAATTAAATAGACATCAAATTAAAAAAAAAATAGAATAAACGTATTATTCCTCTAAGAAACATCAGTAAATAGAGCAAATGCTTAATTATAATGCGGAATTTGAATAAAAAAAAAAACACGTCTAAGGGACGGACATCAGCAATTACAACTTTAATTTTGATTGAAATCACTTATTACGAAGTAAACATTACGAATTTAAAATTATGAAATGATGATTTTTTTTCATCTAAAAATCTCTTATTTTATCCACCTACTCATACTTAAAATTTACGGCGTTATCAAGTCACGACGTGTTGCTCTTGATAAAGCGTGGCGAAATCAAACTGAAGTTCGGCCGAATCTTTTGTTTTAATCGAATGTTTGGCCGAAGTTCGTATTCGGTTCAAACCACATTCGGCCCATCCCTACTATTTCTTGTTTCTCACCTACTTTCTGTTTTATGAATACACCAAAGAAAAAATAAAATATCACTGAAATGTCCTGAAAATCACTAATATGCATAGCTATAATGCTAATGCATATATACAAAGTGACTTCCAGTCTTAATGTAGCGTCTTGGAATCTGAACGCAGCGATGGCAACGCAGCGACCAGCTAGTAATGACGCAAAATGTAGTCGAGTACAATGAACTCACGTAATTAGGGCTCCGTACCTATTTTGGCTAAAAAGAAACCTTTAATAAAACTATTGTTTATCTTTATGGGATCCTAATCTAATTTACCACCGCTTCTCAACATGTTGTGGCTTGAAGAGAAGAAGCGGCGCAAGAAACTCTTCAGCAAGATGCCTAGATCTAAGAAAATCTTATACAATCGTAATAAGCGCCGTTCCATCGGTTTATGAATGACGCAATCGACCTCTATGGTTGAGCAGGTTAAACCTTTGCCAGCCAATCTCACTGGGAAGTAGAGGCTCCGGGTTGGATTAGTGGCATGGTAAATTTTGTATAAGAACTTTCTGTTATATACTATGGTCTGGGTGCATGTGGTCGCGCCTAAAGTGGTCCGTTATATATTACCCACAACACAAACGTTACTTGGTTTGAGGAATATAGAATACCTGTTTGTCTTCTGATATAGAAAAAAATCTTTTTCAGAAACTATTACGAAATTGCGTAGTAAAATATCCATTGAGTATTTTTTGAGATATGATGAGATATTTTCAATAAATTGCTGTTTTAAGTTTTGTAATCAAATAAAAAAGCAGCGGATGTTGATCATTTTTTAAAGAAGTTACGCATGGAGAAGACACGCGATAAAAAAAAAAAAATTTGATTTCGGAAATAAGACGGTAATCCAAGTGTTTATACAAAAAGACGACCACACTTAATTTAGGGAAAAAATATTCACGTTGGTTACATTGTGATAATTTTTTTTATCTAGACGCTATTCACCTCGGGAAAATTCCGAGTATTTCAATAAATAAACTATCATTTTCCGGGATAAAGAGGATCGATCCTACGTCCGTTCCGATATTGAAACTACATATACCAAATTTCCTCAAAAACAGTCGCGTAGTTTTTCCGTAAAGGCCTAACTAGCAGACATACAGATTTATTTATTTATTTAAGCACAAAAAATAATACAATAATTAAAATTAAACAATAACAATGTAATGAACAGGGCCAGATTATGATCCAAACTATGTGCTAATTAGAAGAACGACAAAATGGATATTATAAAGAAAGTTGTTCATAGATCATTTTACAAATAATATAAAATCGACAATAGATATTATTAACGAGTGTGTGAGAGTTTTTTGGTTTTATTGATAAACTTAAATTGATTACAATTAAAAATATCAATGTCCGCGTTTAATTTGGTGAGTTCAGTATTAAGGTGACACATTCGAACCAATAGATTAAAATAAGAAGTATTATTACGATACACTTGAAGGGAAAAGACTGTTGGTTTTCTACATCACCTTACTTACTTACACATTTACATTTATTTAGTTACTTCCACATTTATAATATTAAAGCTTGAATAAAATATCTGTCTGGTAAAACAACTTGTATCAAACCGAGCCAGTCACGACATAATTCATGATACTCGTGGGTTCACATCCGTCGTCCCACGAATTCAGGTTCCTAAGAGAACGACATAATATGAATAGGACCAGTAAACGTTAATTACATAGCTATACAGTACTCAACACCTACCAGGTTTTTGGCTCTTGGTCTAAGTTATAGGAAATCGGAATAAATCGTTGATGGATATTTTTTAAAAACCAAAGCATAATAAAATTAATAAAAAAATTAATTGAAGGTATATGTAGTGCAATGGTCTGTGCGTTGATCAGCCTATAGTCCAGCAAAACCCTCGCTGCCCGTAGGGCAATAAAATATGGGAATAGGATAGCACTACGTCTCTCTCTGTCACTCTTACACGCCTATTGGGAAACGTAGTGACGCACCAGTGTAACGTCAATATTAATACTATGGAAAGGTATGGTTATCAATAAGTGATGCCACGCACGTATCTCTCCCTAGTGCACCGATGAGTTATTACACCGCGGGCAGTGAGTGTTTGACTGGACTTAAAGAACTCTCTAAGTCTTTAGAACTTGAAGGTCCTTGATAAGGAAAACTTCGTCAAGGAATTGTCTGCCAATTACTCTAATTTGGTATCAGCCTTAGAGTTATCCGTTGTATATTACTGCTTATACAGGCTTAACTTGCTTAGCTCGTGTTGACATATAATGTACTTTCTTATGTTTTTCAGCCAATACAATATTAAGTTAATACTTCTCTACAAGTATTACACAAAAATGAAAAAAGAAAATACATATCTTTCTTAAAGGAAACCTATGCTATCCGTTCATACTAATTAATACCAACGAAGAAAAATATAAAGAAGAGAATTTGACTTTAAAAAGCTCCTATAATATCCTTGGCGCTACTGGTTAGTTTAAATCATTAAACGACTTTATATAAGATTAGCCCGTCCCAGCTTCACACGGGTTGTTTATGACTAATTTTTTAGACCTTGGATTACTTTATTGAAGTTTTAGTCGGGATACCTAAGTTTTTCTAGTAATAAACATAAATTAAGTCTGTATAGCATTTTAACTTTAAAGTCAAATTGGTTTGAATATTCTTGTAGCAATTCTTAGAACATACTGGCTCATATATAATGATAATCATTCATTGTTTATTTATTATACTTCCTTCTATGCAAGTAATTTTAGAACTTTATCAGTGTTTTACCGCTAATCGCCGGTCACTCATGGCAAAGTCGAACCGTGTCAAGGATCTGTGGCGTGTCATCCAGCTCGGCTCGACGAGCCTCGTGTTTGGAGGGGCTTGACTGCACTACAGACTTTCCGAACTCCTTGGCTATTTAGTCTCGCGGCCATCATTAAATCGCTTCCAATATATGACGGATTTTCGAAATGGTTTATTTATTATTTTACGGTTTATAAAACATCGCTTTCTTAAAAGAATTTCGTTATATATAGTTTTGTATGTAGATAAATCATATATATATAATCGTATACGTAAATAACATAGATACTGTGATATTAGAAACAAGGTTAGATTCAAAAATCTGATACATTATAATTTACATAGTTAACAAGTATAATAATAATAGAATTAAGTAAATATCAAGATACACATATGTAAGAAAAACCAGGTCCCTGATTACGTTAGGAGAGGCTGGGAGTAAGATAGCTCCTAATGACTAAAACAAAGAATTTTATTAAGTTCATATTTAACCTCGTATTAAGTTCTATTTATAGTCAGTCGCAAAATACACCTTCATAAGCAAACACGATTTCATTGTCAATCCTGTTACAAGTCAAAATGATAGTGAACCTTTACATTCAACACATTTATAATTCGCTTCTAAGGAAATAACAAAGGTTTACATAAAACATATAGATATATACAGACCGAGTATGCCCTGTTACATTTGTGACCTATATACTGTTTAGAAAGTTGTAAGAAGAAAATCAGCTACTGCTCTGATACAAACTGCGTCAAAAGTGGTCCAGCACTTTTTCGTGGATTCTTAAAAAAGTATAAATTTAAAATAAATAGTATTTTTTATCGAGGTGTTGCTAATGGTAATATTAGTTGAAAGGCACATAACTGAAAGAACACAACGGTATCCAAAGACATTGAATAATTAAAGTTTATGTTAATATGGATCACTTTGGTTGATTCATCCAAATTGAAAGACAGAAATGAAAAATCTAATATCGGCTAAGTATTTTTACACGACACATTTACATACAAATAATAAAGACTTATAAATGTTAACTGCGTTAGTGGATATCATATAAATCTAACCCATAATAATAATAGCACAACACTTCGTGTCAACAGCCTATCATAAAATCCTTCAACTTATCTTAGTTATTTTCCATATCGATTTACAGCAAAAAAAAAATAACAAAAACAGTCGCGTAAAACAATCTTATCAACAACAGCGACAGTCCACTGGCCTATCAAAACAGTCACCTCGTTCCATTTGAACACGGTGAATAAAACCTACATCAGGAGCTGTCACGATGTCAGCGACAACCGAGGCTAGTTCTGCTTACGAAGGGTCTGCTTTCAGCTATTGTTTGAAAATAGGATTCTCGTGTAGGGAACGAGTGACCCATTTCCAGCAACTATGTACACCTCACCTGCTTAGGTAGGCAACTACTACAAAGACGATAAACATTTAAATTGTTGAGTGATGTTTATACGCCCTTTTAAAAATTATAAATATTTAATATTATAAACGCGAATGTAAGTTTGTTTGCTACGTATTTACGCCTTATGTACTCAACCAATCATCATATTTTGCATACACATTGTTAGGGGTACAGAAAATGACACCTTTCATCCTGAAGAACTACTGTTTCGGAGGAAAGGAAAAAATATACATAGATAAATAAACATGGGTATAGTTCAATTCAAAAAGTCGTGGTAGCGTAATGGCTAGCGCACGCGTCCCAATTACAAAGGGCGCGGGTTCAAATCCTGGCCGGAACGTATGCACCACTTAGGCAGTTTTATGATCTAATACCCATTAGAGATTAATTATTGTTACAATTACCACCTGCTAACAACGGTGAAGAAAAACATCGTGATGAAACCTGCACATCGAGATCACCGATGTGTAAAATCTGCCAAGCCGCCTTGGACAAGCGTGGCGGGTATACTGTCTATTCCCCAACGGTGGGAGGCTCGAGCCCAGCAATAGGACATTTTTGGACTGTTAATAATATTATTATTATATAGCTTATTGACATGTCGGAAACCGGTCTGCATATTTCTATGCAAACGAAAACTGCCGATCAGAAATTAAGTTGTCTAGAACTGTAAAGAGCTTGGCTTGGGAATATTTATACTGCCGATAATGTAGAGATAATTACATTGGGCTTCAGTACAAAAAAAAGTCGAATCCTGTTATAATCTATTGACAATAACAAATACATTTCGTCTTTAGGAACCTAAGCTCGTAGTATGGCATGTCATTGGAAGAATAAAATATTTGAAAGTAACTTTGATCATTGACAAGTCTTAGTATAATAAATAATACCTTCAATCGTTATTAAAAACGAATATAAAATATGTTGAACCAAACAGAATTATCTTCTCAATGTCATCTAGCGTCAATGAAATATTTTAATAATAACAATCATGAACTTTGATTGCAGTCTTGTATTATCGTTTGCGTCAAATTAATGACAATACTTAAGGCGGAGTGGTCTGTAAAAAAACGGACGGATGAATGCTTATTATGAAAATGCACTATAGTGCTGTCTCTCAGACGCCTTGCGCGGTGTCTATACGTCGTACGCTGCGTCCATAGTAATTATTGAGCATTCAAGCGTAATAATGTCGCATTTTTAATTTCAAATAACCTGTGAAACTAATCTGTTCAATTATACAGAGTGTACGGGAAAATTAACACACGTTTGGACGTTTCCAGAGGGACCATCTGTATAACGTCAATCGTCGGCGTAAGCGGGGTCCAACATCGATTGATGCCAGACGCCACTTTCAGCATCTGTGACAGACCACAGGCAGCCTTATAAATGTTGTCAAAATTTCCCTCATACCATTTAAAAGAAACATAAAAAGCAATTTGAATAGAACACAATCGCTGAATTATTATACCCCCCAAATTAAATATAATTAATTAAATATAAATGAAAACAATATTTTCATCCCTAGTTACATGTATAGAGGCCATCTGTAATTTATAGGCTAATCCCAATTTCACTATACTATCATGTAGAGGGCATATACGAGGCTCCAGATGCCAAATATCATCTTGAGTCATCTGGGAGCCGCTAAGAAAAATAAAGGTAACATTAATAGACGGACGGAAAAGAAGATTTTGTAAGACATATGTTTGTTTTTTCTAAAACAGTGAAACTAGAAACAGAATCGTCGGTATTTGAGTATATTTAAATACCGACGATATTATTTAAATTACCATTATCTGACTCTGAGGGCGACGGTTAATGTAGAAATTTAATATTGAAAAAGTTTTACGTTAATCACCATACTAATCTTATTCCACCTTACCCACGTAACACGTCTTTCTCACTCATTACGTATTAAATCATACTATCCCATTTCGAAACAAAATTCATAAAGCTATTTACACACCATTTTATATTTAGCCCCTTTAGTCATGCGTAGCGGTGCATCGTTTAAGAGCACCGATCCCAAAACGGACATAGCTCGGGTTATATTTGAAGCCAGGTATCATTTCAGACGTCTAAAACCGTGGGGCGATGACGCGAAATTAAATCGATGACTCATTATATTTTATTGTTGTGTATCATACTGCAAATTCAAATAAGTGTAGGTTGCACTTCTGAGTTCAATTGAGACTTTAAGGCACGATATTTTGGTTATACAAAAATAGGGCCGGCTCTATCTATCGGTGTGATACCACGCCCTTACAGAATATCGGCGTGAAACGGTTAGCACTGAGCAAATTATTATTTTTTTAGACAAACACTGTATAACCCCAAATTAAGCAAGTTACGCTTGTGTTACGGGTAATATACAACGGAACATTCTGGGGCCGAGCCCAGACACCCAGACCATAAGTAAATACTTAGAAAATACGTTTCCGAAATTTACTATAACAGGAATCGAACCCGGAGCCTCTGCGTTGCAGTGAGGTAAGCCGGCAAAGGCTTAGCCCGCTCAACTACAGAGGCCGTCAAAATTGTCTTTAATGCGATAAGTGAGAGTGCCGAATGGCCTACTTCCCCCTCTCCCTAACCCATACCCTCTTTTTTACGTTGAACAGGTTCGCGTTTGACCGATATTGCGCCTGATGTGAGGTGGAAATGCAGTCTAAGATGGAGCACGCTTACCTAGAAGACGCCTGTTCACGCGAGACTCGAAGACACCTTAATAGTGTGGTTCAGGAAAAACAGACGATGGTAAAGAGTTCCTCTTCAGTAGTACGTATGGTAAATGTGCAAGTGTAGCCATATGGCTATGGACGTCCGCTTTGTTGGTATTTCCACCATATATCGGTGTAGTGAGCTCGTACGTCTGCTTCCAATCCCATATCCCATTCCTCCTGTCTGATACCTCTATCTCAAGGCCCTATCTCACACTAAAGGCTAGCAACGCATTGACTTTGCCCCTGGTGTTGCAAATGTCTATAGGCGACGCTAACCACTTTTCATGAGCTGGGTGAGTGCGCCTGGTTGCCAGTTTCGCAATAAAAATAAAAAAAAATCCAAAAGCAAAAAAAAACCCCACAAGTGCCTGACAGAAGTAAAGAATGTTTTCGTTATTTGGCTACGGAACAATACAAAAGCATTTCAAGCAAGCTCAAACACTGACTAAAAATATTTAATAGCAAGCAAGACGTATTAAAATACAAAATTATAACCCTTCAAAATTAATATTCAAATAACTTTCTTGTTCTGCTGATTAGATAAACTGTTTCGTTATCAAATTATTATTTCACGCAAAAACCACCATTCACGTTATGGAAGTGATAAAAAAACATTGTTTCTCATAGACTGCAAACCACGATAATATTTCTGCATATTTTTTAAATTGTTCGCTATTTCACTACCTATTGTATAGCGACACAATATTGTTACAACTTATGTTCGGACAAAAAACATAATCCACCTGCATTTCTGTAAAAACAGATTTTATTACATGCCTTTGAACATTTGAATATTTGAACAATTTGGCATTTGAACTAATTGTAATTCTTTTATGATCGTCTTTTTTTGTTTACTTATTTATTAGCCCATTATTTTATTGTGCTCGTTTATGGCCACTTGCGGCCGAGTCATTAGCCAGGTGTTACGGATTTTAAAGTACAAGCTGATTGTAGGAAATTCGGTCCACGCGGCCGGACGGGCATATTTGCATTTGTGCAGTATAAAAGGATGGCCTTATGGAGACAGGGGACAGTCGAGCGAGAACCACGATCGAAACGAGACGTGTGTACTACAATCAGGAATCTAACCGACTTTGCGCGTTTTACTGAATTACGACCTTCTGCATTACGTTTGGACTTGTTGTGTTCGGTTATATTTTTACCTGTGTTATACGTGTTTGTGTAGTTCTAATAAACTCTACAATAATTCCAACGGCATTTTAATTCGAGTCCCGTAACTCGTAACAATATGATAAATACTATCAAACTCATTCCGCCAAACTTCGTCTATATAGTATTTAGAATCTATAATATAATAAATATGTAAAAGATTCGCCCTTCTACAATGCGTATTAAAAATGTGAAAAAAAAACAAGGTTCTAATTCGGACCAGCAGTTTCCGAAAATACATTTTTTTATCTGTCTGTATGTTAGGGCATCACGTGAAAACTACTGTACAGATTTAAATGAAACTCATCAAAGATCTAGCCTAGCCTATATCTCGGGTCAACACTCAGGATACTTTTTGACCCGATAAATGACGTCATTTCGCTGCGATCACGTTTTTTTGTGCCGCCGCCGCGCCGTGTCGTTTCAATTCCCAGTAGGTACATCGTCGTCGTGGTAACGCGAACAAAGTTACGCCAGTACACGCTAATATTCAAATATATTAAAATTACATAACACATTACATTTAGTACAATTATTATTAATCAGCAAACAAAGTTGTCCGTTATGATAAATGTACAATTATACATGTCGTAGCATAACAGATTTGCCATTTCCTTATTATGATTCTATACATGGGCGCAAGGGTCTCTTCACTACCTACTCATCTTTACTCATCTTTATTTGTAAGGCACAACGAATGTATTTTCCGGGTTATTGCTATCCATTTTAAAGACAAAAAATGGGTCATTTAAAATTAAATGTAGCAAATATAATGAAAATAAATATTTTATTTCAAAAACAGATATGTACTTGCGACATAAAAATCGTTGAGAAACACAATGTTATATTTCGTGGGCCTTTTTGAACTAAACTACATAAAATATGATAAATTCAATGAAGGAACATTCAGAAAACCAATAATAAGATCAGAAGTCGATACCGTAACGATCTATGTGTTAAAAATCAAAGTTGATATGAATACCGAGATTTTCATCAGAAGACAGATACCGTAGTGCTAAATTAGACTTGTATAGAAATGAATGTTTCAGTCCAATCAGACGACATCTCAAATACCATCGACGGAGGCGTAAGCAATTTGTGCCTATGAGTCATTCCGAGGGAAGCCCACTACAGTGACGTCATCGCACTCCACGACCATTTCGAACTCTGTAATGAGCTTTTACGAGCTCACGTTATGTAATGCTTACTTGTTATATTTCGCTTACTATAACTACGTAATATATAATATTTATATCAAGATTATTTATCTTAATGTTTTGTCTTTTTAGGATTTGCGTGTTTAGTATAAGAAAAAAAACCCCGTGAAGGATTCCGTACAGATGCGGAACGTGCACTGTTTTTGTTATTTAGATGCGCGGAAATTTTATAATTATACTGGCGATCACGGCAGACGTTATCCTGCCCTGAAAAATATAAATCTAGGATCCGATTCCGAACGGTGAATCTGAACCATCCGAGGACCCACTCAAACACACACAAAATATTTCATCAAAATCGGTAAAGTCGTTCTGAAGTTATGCGTGTACATACATTTCTACAATTCATTTTTATTTATATAGAAAATTTTCAAAAACTATTTAAAGGAATTTATTCAGACCAATTTTCTTTGAAAATGTTTTTAAATTCTACTACACAATTGTGCTGATTTTTTTTCAGAAATTATTACTCCAAAATTCGAAAGTTAGGGGAGGGTGGGTCGCATTGGTTCCAGGGGAAGGGTTCCCCTCGCCACCCGCTAATAATGCCGCCGAGAAGTCGCGTCGTTTTGCACGAGCGCTATCTCTCCTCTTGTGGGACAAGACACTTAGCCGCCCCACACCGGATAGAATTGTACTTCCCTCCGGTTGTGGATGTGGCCATAGGGGCCCCCCGCCTGCCAGGGCACGCGGAGTTGGTCCTGGTTCCGTATTCCCCTAGCCCCAGCATAGGCGCTGGAAGGAACACCGAGGGGTTTTAGTGGGTTTTCCTAACGCGGGTGTTAATAGCATTTCTCTATCTAGTATCACCGCAACATGGCTATCCACCGCGTGTTCCCCGCGATGGATAGACCTCAAACGGATTTCCCCTCGTTAAAAAGGGGGTGGCTCAACACGTCGCATATCCCTAGGATATGCGACGTGTTGCAAAATGATACAAAATCTATACTTTGTTTGAATGATTGTATAAAACTGTGGCGTCATAATTTTGTGCAAGTAGAATGAGTCAAATAGCGTGTTAAGTAAACTTTAAACAGTAAATAAAATTGTTCATTGTCATGATATTTTAAAAGTACTATGTATGTAGGGCTGACACCTTTTAATGAAGGAAATATAGTATTTCTGTTTTTAAGCTGTAAAAATATAGTACTTTTAGAAAGTGGAGGGGATAGTGCACATTTATTTTTCATTATTTATTTTATACATATTTTATTTATTTAATTATTGATTTTTCCATGTGTATTATCACTACTTGCTTTGGTCAGCAGCGGATCAAGAATCTTAACACAAAAGCAAAAATTGAATTAGCAATAAAAGTGCTATATTCTTTTTCTATAATATACAACAAAGAAAAAAAAATTAGAACATATCATTGCCGAATGTGTTCCCGAAAATACAGACCTATCCTAGTTTGGGGGCCAACTGTCAATTTATAGTCTAAAATGATGTAGCTAGCATAAATATGTTGTAATTCTTTAAATAAAATACAAATTATTATGTTATGTTATTTTAAAATAAAGTACTACGGGTGGCAACCTTATATGTATGATAAGATGGTATTTTCCATTTTTAATACATAAATAATATTAAAATTTATTGTAAAATTCGATATCTACCGTTATATAAACCTCAG
This sequence comes from Dendrolimus houi, assembly GCA_039645545.1. Lineage (NCBI taxonomy): Eukaryota > Metazoa > Arthropoda > Insecta > Lepidoptera > Lasiocampidae > Dendrolimus > Dendrolimus houi. The sequence goes on from CM077136.1 coordinate 6,141,070, forward strand.
CAAAATCCTTAGATACTATATCACGTCACCATCGTAAGCAAAACTGTCAGAGCCTCTAAATATAATGGACAGCTTTTTAACAGCGAGGTTCAGTGGAATTTAGCGTAAACAATATCGAGCCGTGATGATTGTGCAATAATGGCTGTGACGCAACACGGTGACGGTCATAGAAAGGTTATTCAAGTTCCGAATATTCTTACATTATAATAAATATTTTTATAATACTTCTTTACGACGCCCTTGTTGTGTATAGGTTAAGATATGACGAAATGTAGATATGATTACTGTCTAGAGTAATAACATTTAAATTAAAAATGTATAATTAATGGGATTCTAACTACGTTGGCTCAGCGACCCAAAGCGTATCTTGGCCTTTGAAATGAGGACAAACCCTGTTTTCTTATAATGCGTAGTTTCATACCAATTAACAGCCTGAAGCTCACACAAGTATACAAGTATAAAAAAGTCAATATAAGATTTTTTTTAAATGTGTGTGTGTGCAGTTGTCACCCAGCAGAAGAGAAAATTCGGTGAACATGCTCACAGATAATTCATCTCTAACTTTTATTAATATAAATATAATTCCTTTAGCCTACATCCGTTAACATTATTATTAAAATTCAATTTAAATTACACTTTAAATCACTATTATAAAGTTCAAAATTCAATGCAATGTTCCGCACAATTTCCTTTGATCTACGTATAAAAGAATATCTGCATTAATTCTATACAGATAGAGCTAAAATTCATTTGCAATCATTTTAGTTTTATATAAATTGAAAATTAATACTAATGGGTAAAGAGAACTGTGTTTTATTTTGAATTAAATAAGGTTGAATTTTATGTGTTTATCTCTTTTAATGTCAATTTTTCATTTCATCGATTTTCTAATCACAACGGTTCTAAAGACGTTTCACTTCAAAAAATAGATAATTATGTAATTTCATTGGTCGATAAGACCCGCAAGCGGGGTGCGGGAGATTTCTGTTGACTCTTGCAATAGGGAGCCCCATTGCAAGAGTGAGTATGATGGAGTCGTTTTGAATAGACGATAAAGCCCGGATGCAAAGTACTGGAGATCCTGGACTACTCATTCTTCAATTGCTTCGAAAAAGTGGCTATAAAAAGACTTGTGCGTTCACACACCTGGCATGCTTGGAGGGAACTTTCCGCCGAGGTTTTTAAATCTCTTCGAGGCTGGCAAGGCATTGGCAGCGCCCCTATGTTGAAACGTCCATAAGCGGCGATGGTCATTTGCCATCAGATGGGCCGTTTGCCAGGTTGAGTCTATAAAAACAATGCTTTAATACAGACTCATGGATTTCATTGGTTGTTACACCGCTTACGGCTAATACAAGCCGGCAGCGTATCTATCGCATTATCAATTTATGACTTACATTAATTGTTATTTTGCCCGAGTGACTTATCGACCAATCGAAATGATCCCTAAGAGTCGAAGTTATTTCTACTCTATTTCTTATCAAATAATCTAAGTGCTAGTGAACTCTTCGCATCTAAAATGAGGGCTGACCTCGTATATTTTTATCTAAATCATTTTACGTAACATAACACAGACAACTCATACACGGCTTTGTATGTTATCATTTACTCTAAACTTGGCTCGAGACCGATAAGATTTGCTAGCAAAATACAGATCTAACAATAATTATTTAAATTTATACTACGTAACTTACAATATACAAAGGCTTGTTGTAATAGAAATATATTATACCAAATAAGATTCTGAGTAATGAGACGTAATAGGAATATAACAGAACATGTAGACTTAAAAAATAAAATAAAGATAGTGTAGGCCCCGAAAGCATATGGAAAAGTGAACAAGCGATTAAAAAAAAAACTGAATCACAGAACCATAGACATCGAATATTTAATAGTTCTACTTTCAAATATTTTGACATAATAAAAACATCAACTAACATTTAATCTACATGGACCTACATGCATCGACTGCCTTCTAATATACTCTTGTATGGCTTCATTGCCAAGTTAACCCTACTAATAATCGGTTTAATTACCATGGAGTTAATTGGATTTCAGGCGAAGCGCAACCAACTACTACTATCTTGGGACGACAACACGCTATCAGCTCCAAGTCCTCGGTTCAAATACTCAGAACAGAGCATTTCGTATATCTGTAATGTTATAAAATTTTAAACATGCCGTATCTGTACACTGAACCTATTTAAAAAAAAAACTGGAATAGACTATATAAACGAAGGAGAACACGGTGCAATTTTTTTTAGATTTCTTGTCTGTTTGTTCGGGATTCACGTAATAACTACTGGGTCGATTTCGATGCGATTTTCGCTGATCGACAGTAAATTCTTTGACTTAAAATCTGCGGCACTTTTTATACTGGAAATTTTTCTAGTAATTATTTAAAACTAGCTGATGGCCGCGACTTCGACCGCGTGGTGCGGTTTTTTTAACTATCCCACGGGAACTCTTTAATTTTTCAGGATCAAAAGTATCCTATATGTTGAACAGGGATATTAGCTACCACCATACAACATTTCATTTAAATCGGTCCATTCGTCTCGGAGATTAGCCGGTACAAACAGACAGACAAAAAATAGAGAAACAAAAAATTTGAAAAATCTAAATTAGTTCTATTTCACTTCTTACAACTGACTCGGTTTTTAGCATTTTTTTTCATTGTACAGAAATTCGACGTCTACAATTTTATTATATATATATAGATAGATGACCGGATTAAAAAATATCGAATTCCAATGTGTTTTTTTTCACTCATCGATAACAAATTTTATTATGTAATAAAATGTGTCACATTTTTTATCTCGGGAACCTCACGGGAACTTTCCCGGGAGCAGTTTGTAGTTGTTGAGGGCACAAACAATTAGCTTATTCCCACGCAGTTTTCTCTAAAACGATAGTTTACATTTTGAAATGTACTTTATGTCCCGGGAATCCCGGGGAAATTTCAAATCAAGCGTGAACGAAGTCGCAGGCATGTCCTAGTTTATATAATTCTTTTAATTATATTGTCTTTAGAATATATAACTCTTGACGTGATTGAGTCATGCTGGAATCATTATCTTGATTGCAGCTGTTAGCGCCAGCTGGATCTGCGTGTAAAGGTTAGCTTTGAGATTGTAATGGAACACATACAAGCCTATAGATGGCGCTGTACAATAATTAAGGTCACAAACGATTTCCGAAACGTACAAAGAATATATACAAATTTCCAACAATAATAGATGGGCCTAGGCCTGCGGGGCATAGCAATAGCCTCGCTGGAAGATCTTCCTTTAAGACGGAGGAGTATTTCATCTCGCGCCTCCACCCCATACGGGTCACACTAAAAGGTAATCGTGTTTCGTGCGATGAGTGAGAGTCCAATGACCCACTTTCTCCTCCCATGATCCCCTCCATCCTATTCCTCCTGTCTGATGCCTCTATCTAATCCCATCCCAAAAGCTGGCAACGCGTCGGCTTCACCCCTGGTGTCTGGTGTCTATATATAGGCGAAGGAAACCATTTTCTCTACCTGGGTCGTCTGCCTGTTCACTAGTTTCGCAATAAAAAATATAGGAAAAACGCTGTATCCTCACAATCTAATTAAGTAATATACTTGTTAGGGCCGATTTTTCAATCACCAGATAAAAGTTATTCATAGTGTAATAAACAATAACCTGGAAAAGTTAAAAATGTCAGTTGCATGAATAAAAGCATACTTGAATGATTTCACTATTGCATTCACTAAGAATATACCTTATTCGACTGATAACTTTTATCTGATGATTGAAAAATCAGCCCTTAGTTAGTAATTAAGGCCTGGTTCCAGTCTCCCTTAAGAGAGGAGCAGCGCATTTGTAGCACCTTTGGTGTTGCAAATGTCCATAGGTGATGGTAACCGCTTTTCATCAAGTGGGCCGTCTGCCTGTCTGCTGAACTCAAGCAATAAAAAATAAAAAAAATATATTCTTTAACCTCGACTTCTTCCAAATTAATTTGAGATCGCGGATATATATAATTTATAACATTTCCAACTAAGTATTATAATAATGTTTGAAATACTGCATTGACAGCCCGGAATGCAAAGACTTTTTTCCCCATTGGTAACTGACTGGCTTGAGTTAATTGGTTCTTTTTCTTTATCCTAGGTTTCCCGCGTACCTAGCTGAAAGTCGTTTACGTGTTGACAAGACAGGTTAGTCATTAATTCAGACTATATTTATACAAACCACCTTTGTCAAGAAAATATTGAATTATTAATAAAGGCTAATTTTAATTATTTGAGTTTAGAGAGCCTTTATACTGACCTAAATTCATCATATCTAATGAAGGAAAATTCAGTTTTGGACATCCCACTTATCATCTGAAACAATCATTTACTTTTTGAAATATTTCTCTAACTAAATTCATCCAAACCATTTACTCACAATAAGAACAACACCATCCCTGTTTCTTGTTGTAACGTCTAGAAATTACTACAGCTTGAAGTCTGTCATTTATTATTGGTCATTTCAAGTCTATACATATAGATATCTATCTATACGAGACGAAACATGATAGGTGCCTTTGCTCGTAATGGTCGGAGTTTATGGGTCGCCACACGAGAGGTATTAGTCGCAGGCACGACACTTGACACACCAAATATGGCCGTCTGCACTGCTAATAACGTTGCTCGACCATACCGTTACAACTTCGTGACAATGCAATCATATCGGTGAAACAATACATCTTTATTCCTCAACTAGTAGGCCTTCGCTCTTCACGATGCTTCGCTCGCGTTTTTCGATCCATATCTCGTAAAAACAATCCCTATTTTTTTAGTATTAAAATATACAACATACATTCACGTTACTGGAAGTAGACATCTATTATAAAAAAAACATATATTGATGTGCGTGTATTGAAGTGAAACTTCTTTAAAATTGTTGTAATTTGAAACTCGATGAAACGAAAAAGCGACACTAAAAAAAGATAAACACATAAATCTATAGGACAAACTGCGAGAGAATGAGATATAATACAGAGAGAGTTGGAAATGTTTTGAAGTTTTTCATGAATACTTCAAATTTCGTGGTTTAAAAGCTTAAATATATTTTAACGATGTAATATATACAATGTGACGTCACGAAATTCAGAATCCCTCCCACCCCTTGGACACATTTTGTTTCACTTCTACTGCAGCTAATATCAAAACAAAGTGTCTTGAACTAACTCCTTTGGCTAAGCGACCAGAAGTGTATCTTGCTATTCGAAACGGAAATTCACCATTTTCCTTGTGTATTGAATTACAAACATCTAAATTAAAATTAATTAGTATTGCTCAACAAAACATGTTTGGACTGTGGACTGCATATCCATAGGTCGCTGGTTCATATCCGGCTCGAAGGACCGTGTAAAGGCCTGAGCCTGTTAAGACTCCGGTTGTGCATTTGGTGGACTGTATATTGATGCTTGATGATAAATGATGAACGGTTTATGTAGATATATATGTTTGTTGCACGACTACTATTACAAATTAAAGTATATATGGTGCGCGCGTTGACGTGTGAGGAACGATCGAGTATTGATAGCAAGTGATGTGTAATGTGTGAGACCGGCCGATGCGCCACGCCAACCGATCCAGTTGCTGGCTGCAGCTCTAACACCTTATCGTGTATATTTGTGCCAATTATAAATATGAAGCTCGCAAAGATCAACTTCCTTTCCTGGCATCGGATATTTTAGACAATCGGCCGGACGCGGACCGATCGGTCGTCCCAATTATTCTTTCTTCACGCCTTGATCATCTCCTATCCGCTCTATATGAGTGTTCGTCCTCAACCTACACTTCGGGATTTAATATTGCTACGAATCGTGTATTCTGAAAAGCTTAATCCGTACCTGACCAGATGTTTTAGATATTTATTACCTTCGCTATTTAAATTATGTGTAATTATTTTTATAATTGTCTTAATTTCTCACTGTCACGTGTTTTCGTTAATTTTTAAAGTATTGGAATATAACGATCAATTGTTAATCGCTAATCCTTTTGTGTTTATGGCCAGCCTTCAAATAAGATATATCATAAGCCGTTTTTACTGTACAAATTTAGCCAGATTTCTTAGAAGCCAGGTTCTTTTAGATTAAGCTTACAAGTTTGAGAATTCCAATGAATGGTCTGTACGTATTTACTGGGGGGTGTCCATGACTATTTCGCGAATATATAAGGTCGGCCCATTGAGACAGAGTTAGTTCAGTTATCGATATATTAGTAAGTAAATTCGGAACGGAAATCTCACATCGACGGACTGCGTCTTTTATGTTATTACGATCTTCTGCCTTATATTGCCTTGTTGCATTTGGTTGTGTTTGTACTGTAAATTCTAATAAAATTTGTGAACTGTTAATCGACATTTAATTCGAATCCCGCAATTCATAACAATATTTATATTTTTGTGTCACTATCGATTTGCTGCAGCACAATCTATGTTCCCCTATGCAACGCGCTACATCAATATGCAGTTATGAACGTCAGTCGAGAGTTGTTTATGCCCGCGCCGCTGCGAATGTGACCTCGTGGCCGTTTAAACAAATTGTTTTGATACGAGGCCTGCGGGTGGACTGCGGTCAATCGCTATTCACTATCAATATGCAGGCGCGCATAGGGCTTCCAACTTATTGTACAATATAGTTTTTTGGATAGAAAATATTTCACTTGAACTTCTTTTAAACACATGATTTTGAGAATATTCTACGGTTCTGGCTAGAAAGACTTTTAAACGAATATTAATATAATTTTTGGCTATTAAATCCCGCCTCATTAGGCCTTTAATTGACAGCAAACGACGAGTTTCTTTTCATAGTTAGAAAAATCAAATTTTACTAAACAGTTGAAATACAAAAAACTAATGTTACCTAAAACAAACAATATCAATTTAAACCTTTTTGTAGATTATTAAACAGCAAACACCGCTCTTTAAATTTCAGCCAGTCATTTTCAAAAACATTAATTATTTCTAATTTAACTTACATGTTTAATATTATTTTTAAAAGCTTTTTAAGCCGTATCATATTCTAAATCATGTAATAAATAATAATAATAATAAATAATGCATAATTACAATACTTTTTGGCCAAACAAAAGCCTTTTGGCCTTACTGCTAAAAACGATCTCTACCAAGCACCCCACCCTAGTTTAAAAGAAATTCTTAACTAATCTGGCGATATAGATGGAGTAGAAAACAAATAAGTAATACTTTCAAAAGATTCACGCAGAACGAACGTATGTTACAGGCATACTTGAAACGAGTAAGTATGACAATAATGTGCAAAATATTAAATTGTGCGTTCCGATCCAATTTGTAAAGAAAATTGTTTGGTTTTCTGCTCGAACGCCCTATTTAATCGTGTCTTCATATGAGCGTGCAGTGTTTCATTCTTCACGTAATTATTGGTCTGAATAGTGGTTCTTTTAGCAAGTAATCGAATATACAGTAATTCCTAAAAAAAATCGGTGAAATGCGTGTCAGAAACGAACGGACAGAGTTCGTAGAGGCAACCAAGGTCCACTTGGCTTTGTCGTTTGGCTATAGAAGCCTGAAAAAACTTTAATAAATATCTCTAATAATAAAATATTGTGCAACAAAAACCCTGCCCTAGCTTTTATGTCATGTCTTTCTCATCACAGGGTTTCCTGGAAGCGATCGCTAACAGCGATAAGGTCGCCTTTTGTACACGTTCCTGAGTCGTTTTTGTGTATTGTTATACATATTAATTTGATTGTACAATAAAGTATATTCTATTCTATAAATTCCATATCGCAAAAACTATTTTAAACTGATCTTGTTCAAACCAAATTTAGTACCATCATTACTTTTTTGAAAAAATTGTATCTCATAGTTAAAAAGTTAGAGAGGATCCTTTTTACTTTAAAAGTCAATATTTTCCCATTTACTTGACTTGAATAAAATCTTTCAGAATTATCGCCAAGATTTTTCATGATGTGAGCGGTTAAAAAAGGTATTCTCGCAGATTCTCCTCTCCATCCCATCCTCCTATTCAATTTCGCCTGTGTGATCGCTTTATCCAATGCCATCCAGCCTTACCACTCCAAAAGACTGGCAACGCGTTGGGTTCGCCTCTGGTGTTGGAGATGTCTATAGGTGACGGCAAGCACTTTCCACGAGGTAGGTCGACGGTCTATTTGCCAGCCTCGCAATTTAAAAAAATCGTATAACTAATATGACAAGTATCCCAATAAAGTGGAACCATATGCTATATCTTACACCTACCAGTATATCCGGACACCTGTCAATTTTACTAGTGATTTTCCTAAAGCGGCCACTTGATGCCTCTGGCTAAATAAACTCCACATGTCTATACGCATCTAAATATCTTATCATCCATCAGTTATTTATATGCTGGCCACCTCAATTTTTCTATTACTTGCAATTTGACTACACTGTTTTTTTAGCCAAATATAGAATGAGTAGTACCTGAGAAAAATGTCTGCGACATACAACAAAGAGATACAGACCAAACGCACGTGACTATAGGGGGGATACGGACACATGTATAAATTCTAATATTTTTACTAGGCATTATAATAACATCTTATCGTATAAATTTTAAAATATAATGATAAATAATGTTAAATACTTTTCAAAGAGTATAATGAATGCACTTTGACCTTTTACCTGTATCTGATCTACATACTTATCTATACTAATATTATAAAGAGGAAAGATTTGATTCTTTGTTTGCATTGAAAATAGGCTCCCAAACTACTGAACTGATTTGAAAAATTCTTTCACTGTTGGAAAGCTACACTATCCCCGGTTGACATGGGCTATAAAAAATTCTTCTTAGATACCCGTGCGAAGCCGGGACGGGCCGCTAGTGACAAATAAGTAGATAGGCTCGTACACAATCTATGAGGCTGCGACGCTTTGTAAGTTTATAAGAAGTATCTCAGTGGATTTGACTATCGCTCCCCTATTGTACCAGGGTTACCTGTTTGCCAAAATGTTTACTACGCCCTAAAAATGTGTTAACAATTTATTATATAGTTATTAACAAATAAAACATATAAAACCCACTTTCAAAGCTTCACAGATTCACAGCCAGATAGGTCTATTTAGTCTATAAATCAATGTAGTCAGAATGCAAACACTAGTTTCGACTACTACAAGAATTGGTTCTGTGAGTATCCATTGGGTAGCTGGTTTCTTTATACTCATATTAGGTACATATTAATAAATACACTTTACCTTCATTTTATATCATATAAGACGACTGATAAAACATAAAATCATAAACACTTATGTAACAACAATGTGCAGTGTCACAAGTTATCAAATGTGATATGAACAACGGTTTATTTTGACGGAAGTCTAAAGGATAGATTATCCATGTCATAATATACAGAAATCCTAATCACTACGCGCGCAAATACTTTTGAAAATCAAAAAATATCACAAATATTTATTATGCCGAGGTAGCTTGGTGGCAACCGGAACGATGTCTCAATCTCGCGTTTCAAAAAATGTGGGTCTGAATCTTGGGCGCGAAGTCTTACATCACTTACTTAGTTTTTCTGAGCCAACGTGTAGTATATTGATATAATTACCACTGTTAGGGACTGTATGCATTGAAGGAATTTTGAAATGATACGCTGAACAACGTAACTGGTGAATAATTCATATATTTCAAGTCGAACAAAAACGTCTTTCTCTTACAGCTAAAAATAAAGACGAACGACGAGTTCGTAACATCCACGTTCTGGCGGTAAAGACTACATCGTGTTGAAATTTTCAAATCTAAATTATAGATGTGTGAAACTCCAATCTGCCTCAGACAAGCGTGGCGGGTATACTGCCCGTTTCTCAAAGTAATGGGTAGTCCCGAGTCCAGGACTGCTGGGACGTGTATGGGCTGAAATTTTTATCAAGAAGTTATCCGAAGGCAAAATGAAATGAAAAGAGCATTACGAAATTCGTGTTTTTGATACAGGAGAAGGCCATGATACATTTCAAACTAAAAATTGGAATATTTTTCTCGGATTATAGATTCGATGTTAACGTAAGTGAAGTCGTGTCGAAAAATATATTAATATAAAACGAGAAACCATTTTGAAAACTACCCTTTTCTATTTTTTTTATTAAAATGCATCGTATTTTGAGTCTGATCATTCAAACGAGCGTTCATCGAGAATTATAAAACTTAACATTAAATTTTAAAAAAACTTCGTTTAAAAAACCGACTTTAAAAACTAAAAAGTATAAAATAACTTATTTCTAAAACTATTTCAGTATTTATGTTTTACTGGGCACCGCTTTCAAATTGTCGTAGAAAATATTTATTTTTGTATTTAAGTTACTTTTGAATTCGGTTCTGTTTTTTGTTAATTTTTTCTACTTTTAATTAGGCAAATATTGAAATAGCTTTAGAAATAAGTTATTTTATACTTTTTAGTTTTTGAAGTCGGTTTTTTTAAAGGAAGTTTTTTTTTATTTGTTACTTTTTAGTGTCTAGCTATGGGTAGGGCTAAGAAAGGTGCCGCGCGCCTTAAAAAATATAGGTCCCAAGAAACGGGAACGGAAAAATTTCATAAAAAAATGTTCAATTCATTCAAATTCAAAGTTTTTTATTCAAAATAAGTTCCACTGGAGAACACTTTTTGAAGGTCATATAAATATATAAGTTAAAATTTAATTTTTCTTCCTATTCTATGTATACCTATGTGTTCATAAAATGAAAACTACTGGGCCAAACTATGTTAAATTTTTAGGGGACCAAATGGCAACTAATCCGCATCAAACTAAAGAAGAATCACGTAAATAGGGTCATAAATCTCAGCGTAATCGGTGTACATACATTTAAAAAAAATCCAATCAAGTTGAGACCCTTCTTCTTTTGAAGGCGGTTAAAAAAGCAATGTTTGCATGAATAAATAGGCTATTATAATACTCTATTCTTCACAAAGACTACTGCTTACTGTGTGATATATTAGAATATAATAGGGGGTTGATTATTAGATAGGGAAGCAGACAGTCAAATAAACTGAAACACTTTTTATAAACTTACGGAACGTTGCGACCTTACAAATTACCGTACGTGCTTGTGAAATCGTAAGTACCTAAGTACAAGTAAAAGGCGTCAAATAGCGCATTAATTACTGTTTGAAAAGTAATTAAAATTATTTCTGTCACGATATTCTAAAATTTAGATAATAAGTTGTTCCAACGCCTGTTTTCTATATGGTCGACGATAGTACAGGACTTTGTTACTACATTTTTGGTGATATTATTTTTTTCACAAATTATTAACAAGTGTTACTAGATATATGTAAGTAGCAATTTTAACGAAAAACAATAATTTAAAAAGTGTAGTTACAAGATCCTTGCACTGACGGCGACGATATTTAAAAATTAGAGAACTTATTGTATCATATGACCGCATCCCTATTAACGATGTTCATCGGTTCGGTTAAAACACTAAATATTGAAACTGGCGGGCCGATAAGCAAAACCGTTAAACCGACACGACAGCTTGCCAATCGATCACGCCTTCAGCTTTATAAATATTAAACACCTCTCAACCTCCTGCGTTAATATGAGAATATTTTAAATGTAAAAATAAAGCAACTTTCAAAGTAGCAGACGTAGCTTCAAGAACCAGTATGTGACGATTACTTAGAATATTTAAAATTAATTTTATTATTGTTAAACATCTATACGATTTTTGAATGTATCCAATGTCAAATCATGCATACAATATCATGAATGTTTAAGTTTTTAAATGAACGACAGTAACAAAAGCCTTAATCAAATTTAAGTTTTCGAATAATGCCAATAATACAGGGATTTTTAAACATAAAACAGCATATATGACTTTTAATTACCTGCACTAAAATGACAGCTGCGATCAACCTTTTCTTATGTTACAAGCGTGGAGCATAGTGTTTGTAGTATGGCTCGTTCATAAGTGAGAGTGGTAAGTTCTATATGATTCAACTTATAGTGGTGAGTTAAATCATATTGAATTGTAATTTTAGTCCAGATAATTAAAAATCATGACACATACAAAATAAAAATAAAATTTCTGAATTAATGCTTAAATTTCATTTCATTAAAAATCGTTTTTACCTTTCGAAGTCAGTTCGAGACCAACTCTCAGCCAGACCGAGAGGCAAAGATTCTAAAAACAGTCGGTTGTTATTAGACATCGTAGAAATACTTAAATACCTAGCAATTTTCACTTTATTTTGTCATTCAGCTTTGGGTAACAGACGTATAATTCAACTTCAATTTTATTTATTCGTATAGATACTTGTATCACGTTAAAATTAATTTAGTTATCAGCCTTTTTAGATGAAATGGCGATTGATTAGTGGCCGGTTACTATATCTAATACTAGCTGCGCGCCGCGGTCTCACCCGCGTGATGGAAAATCGTTATATTTTGGATAATTAATATATTTTTATAAATTATAGCCTATGTGTTATTATGATGTGTAAGCTATATTATTGTAAAGTGTCATCAAAATCCATTCAGTAGTTTTTGCTTGAAAGCGTAAAAAACATACATCCATAGATACATACTTACAAACTTTCGCGTTTATAATATTAGTAGGATCTGACCGTTAATTTGCCTTATAATAATAATAATAACAGCCCATAAACGTCGCATTGCTGGGTTCGGGGGTCTCCCATTATAGGGGAACGGACAGTATACCCGTCACTCTTGTCCAAGGCGGCTTGGCTGACAGGTTTGACACATCGATTATTTGGATGTGCAGGTTTCATCACGATGTTTTACTTCACCGATGTTAACACGTATTAATTTTAACAATATGAACATTAGATCAGAAAACTGCCCAAGTGGTGCACGCATTCCGGCCAGGATTCGAACCCGCGCCCTTTGAGCATGGAACGCGTGCGCTAGCCATTACGCTGCCACATTATTATTTGTTAAAATTTGACATAAGCTCCATGTCAAATTTCTACCAATTTTAAAGCAAGGGAATAAATATTAAGATATTGTGTCTGGCCATTAAAAATCTATAATGTACGCTGTTCTAAAAAAAGTATAAATAGAAACATCTAGAAAAATGCTTGTTGTCTTCTTGCAACGAAAAAAGCAAACTCATAGCTTTAAGTTTTTCATTTACATTAATTACATTTGATAATAGGCATTCTCAGTTATTTCTAGCGTCAATAAACATAGAAATTTCCATGGCATACATAATGGGCGATATTGTCGCGTGCCCCTGTGTACTTGTATCCTTAAAATTGAAGGGCACAGACGGTTATACCTATTCGGGTGTTTACGCCAGCTTAACTGACTTTCTCCGTTCATTTGTAGCACTATTCGTTGCGAACGTTCGGTGTAATTGATTAATTAATTTATTTATTTATATATAGAGAATTAAAATTATTTTATCCAAGAGTGGTAATTGTTGTCGTAAATGAAAAAATCAACAACAATATCATTAGTATTATTTGAACAAAAACAAAAAATACATCCTCCACCTCCTAAGTTGCTTTGTAATTATAAATTAGTAAGATAAGTTACTAGGCATTATTCTTTTCAAACTATACATTTGAGGTCACATTATATTTATTTCCATACTAGGCACCATAAAGGATTTGAAGTATAGATAACATCGTTATTAGGTACTAGTGTAGACACGAAAATACATACGGTCAAATTTTATTTTGTTTTTCAAATAGTGAAGGCATGCCTTTTCCACTACTACGGTTTTTGTACCTCAACGTTTACTATTTATTTGGATAATAATAAATTAAAATTTGCGTGTCAGCGACCAAGGCACTCACATAACATTTCAACGATTTGTTTTCAAAGCCTCGTGTAACGACCATATTGACAATATTACTATGTGCTGACCGGCGAAGATAGACAGTGCGAGTAAACCTACATCCATATTACCGATTTTTGGAACTCACCATTTCTGTTATACAAGTAGGGGGTATTTGGCAACACTATCGGGAAACTCCGCGCTCAGCTTTTAGGACATTCCTGGTTGATCGTTATTATATTTGTATACACCAATAAGTAATGTATACGATACATCTATCTAACAACGTACAAAACGGTTACTTTCGGTACGCTATTCGGAGAATCCGTAAATAACACAAGTCAGTCGTCACTTTAACAGCAATGGCGGTCACAAAGCCAATACAAATGTCTCGGCCGCATAATAAAATCAGTTGTTTACCTCACGGGAGTGCGTCATTGCCAGCCGACCGGGATTATTTGCGCATATTTTCCGACTAAATCCTTAAGACATCTAACAGTAACCACGTTTGTTTTTAACAGCATTTTCAAACTAAATATAATATTTTACTACGACAAAATTTCAGAACAGTAATGAGATATTGTTATGAAACCTATATAAATACATTTTCTTATTGTACTCATTTTATACGACAAATAAATTACATCTTGAAAAATAATAAAAAGGTTTTTATGTAACACTTTTATATTCGAATGTCTAAATTCATTGGCTTCATTGGCTCTACTCAGAGGTCTTAAAGAGGTCGTTTTCACAGATTCATATGATGAACATGTCAACAGTATCAACATAAATTGGAACTTTATGCTATGTCGTACAACCACCAATATATCTTAGACACGTATCAATTTCATTAAGCGATTCCTCAATGTCGACCGCTTTAAGCCCTCTGAATTTTTGTCACTTAACGTGTCTTGAATATGAGTTTTGTACAATTATGTTATCAACTCATAAACTTGTCCCTGGTGGGAATCTAATGACGAGACTGCATTATAGGAAAATACACTCGCGCTTGTTCACGGTGCATCGGTTATCTCTCTGTGGTGGTTGTATTATCACGATGTCTCTTCACCTCATAATCTTCACGTGGTAATTGTAATAAGGGGCCATCCACAAATAAACATCACACGAATTTCATGATTTTTTGACCCTTCTCACGTTCTTGCCACAGCTGGCCACATTCGTGAGACTCCTCCCTCCTTAGTGTGACATCACATATTTTGCATTTTACATCAAGAAATTATTAAATTAAAACAGTAGTTCCATAATTAGCTTCAATATTATTTATAATTAGACTTCGAAATTTAAAACCCCTCCCACCGCTTGTCACACAATGTTACATTTGGTCGACCCCCTTAATGTGCGAGTAGTTTATGTATGGCTCCTAACTTGCTAGTTACTAGGCTCGGGTTGTGCTCACTAGGTGATTGAAACTGTTTATGTGGCGTATGCTATGCCCACGTCATTGGACATAAACGTGGATAATTAATTATGCATAAAATGTTAACAGCTGTTCATAGATTATTGAACGTATTTTTTTTTATTACGAAGCTGGCAAACAGCCGGACGACTCGTCTAATGGATAGTTAGTTACCGTCGCATATGGACGTTTGCAACACCAGGGGACCAATTCGGCTTTGGCGTTGCGAAGATATTTGAATTCAGATTCCATTGATTTGGTGACAAGAATTCTTATTCTACTAAATCCACAATATCTTCTCGATATCGTCGTGGCAGAATTATAGTAGAAAAAATGATATTACCATTAGCAGAAATAGTGTTAGTCGAAATTAATATTGAAAAGCTACCAAAATTTTAAATATTTATTTCACAAGTTTTCACTTATAAATTATTTACAAAGGTGGCGTGCCATGGAACTAACTGAATACCGAAATCAGACAAAGCTAAGATTGAGACGATAGTGTCCGGAGATTTTAACGGGATAGCAATAGCAGAATTGGGCCCAGAAGCGAGGCCAATTCGTTGCCAGCCTTTAGTGTGGCATAGAGGGAATAGGATAGAGGGATTAGACACGTAAAAAATACAGATAAGAAACTATCTATAGTTTATCGAGTAGTCATCTGTCTGTACGAAGGATTGCAGTCGTGTTAGACACGTCGTGATCGTCAGTAACATACCGTGACACCTAACTCCGACCACAAATCATTCAGAGGCCGTCGGTCTAGCGACGCGGTAACTTAGCGAGAACGCACGCTTCACGCTCTGCGAAGATATTTCCTCTTCCTATTAAAAACCTAGTTGGAATCTGATGAGATTTGTAAAACGGTTTCGTCGTTTTAGTATTCTAACTGAAGTAGAGTTGCAAAGATTTTTCACATATCGTCGGCGCCAATGCAGGACCTTGCAACTAACTACATTGTTTATTAAATTTTTCGTCAAAATTGTTACATGATAATATATGTTAATTAATAATTTAACGATAAAAATAATATCACCAAAAATGTAGTCACAAGGTCCTGCAATTACGCCGACGATATATATCCACCTCTATGCGGAAATGTCGTGACATCTCGAAAAAGTTATATTTTCTATTAATGCGATTAACTTCATTTTTTAATTATTTTTTTGGGAAAAAATATAGGCTAATGGAAGGAAGTCTGTCATATTTTTAATTAAAAAAATTCAAATACGCTTAGCACTTTGGGAAATACTCACGAAGTATTGCATCGCCCAGATTATTATATAAAATGTTCTAAAATAGATTGCAAAAAACGCAAACAGTTTATGAACTGCGCAGTAGTCGCCTTAAAGAAATCATTGGATTTCTTTAAGGGGTTAAAATGGAAAAGAAACGGTAACCGCACCGACCATAAAAGTTGTGCATCTATCTATAATAATAATAAAGAGAAAAGATTTGTATTTTTGTATGTTTATAACGAATAAATTCAAAAACTACTGGACTGATTTCAAAAATTCTTTCACCATTAAAATCCTACATCATATATAAACTATATCTATTACTAGAAAAAAATTAAGGATCCCTACTTCAATAATGTAATCCAAGGTATAAATAAATTAGCCATAAACTGTCTTTCATCGCACGCGCTGCGGAAACTATTGATGATAGAACAAAGAAATGTTCTACAATATTAAATAACATGTCAATATCTACAAATAACTTCGCGATACCACTCGTACGTCCAACTATTGTAGTTATGTCACTATAACTACTTTTTAAAATTTTAAAAGTTGATAGAAATGCCGACCAATATCAGACCATGTTATCCATACCTTTGTATTGTTCCTTATCCAAATAAATCATTTGGTATTTAAGACTGTTTCAATACCTGTAGATTACTTTTTGAATTCTTCAAAATGGACATTCCATTCAAGAGAGTATAAGAATTTAAATATGTCAATCTAAACAAAATACTTGGCGCTGGAATTCGGTTCTAGGATTTTGATGAAATTTTGTGTTTGAGTGGGTTCCGGGATGGTTTAGATTCACAATCAGACCCGGTAGGTGGCGCTGGAATCAGGTTCTAGATATGTATTTTTCAGGGCAGGACAACGTCTGCCGGGACAGCTAGTGATAAATAAATGTTATTTTACATTGTTGGCAGGGAGCCGCAAGCTGATTTTCGCATCCCGGCACCCAATATGGTTAATACGGCCCTGTGTCTAAGTTTAACTAGTAGTAAGGCAAATGAACGTTTAGTAAGATATATGAAGCAGTAGACAAAACATGATCAATGCGAACTTCCCTCCGAAATATAAAAAAAACAACTATCAAGCTTCCAAGAGTAGCGTAATCTCTATACATAAATAAATATAGTAATCGATACGTAATTACAGCTCACGATACAATATACATCAAACGCAAGTTGCATAATAATGGTTCAACACAATACTAATTAACACCTCGTAAGCTGGACTTGGCACGAGGCGTAATGCGACCTAACGACTAGAATTGGCTCGGATTTACCGGATTTATTAATAATGTACTATGTAATACAGTCATTTAGGTAACCTGAGATGTATACCTAGCAGGGGTTGAAAAGTTTAAATCAACATAAAATTATAGACTGCCAACATAAAAGCTAGAGGCAAAGTTTTTAATAATAGCTTAGCTGTCGTGACTGGTACTTTATGTTAATTCGCTATTACTTTTTAAAAAGCATTTTTGTTGTTGTGACATTCATTTTACTCAGAGACTGTCAACAATAAGTTATATTTATTTATTTATATTTATTTACTTTTTTGAACGAGCTTTCATCGTATACATTTTGGTTCCACAGAGAAATAACACTATTACTATGTTTGTATAAAGTTGTAGTATATCAAATTTCAATAAAAATAGGTTTACCACAAGCCCCTTCTACGAAGGGGGAACAAATGAAATATCCAAAGTTTTTACTAGAAGCCAATAAGAGCCCATCCTGTTTTTTCATCCTCCATCTTAACCCACAATTATTGCATCAGCGTTTTGACCTGATCAAAGGTGACATTTTAAGCCACAATAGGGGGGGGAAGCTGAGATACTGGATATCTTATATCATCTTACAAAACGTCGTCGTCTCATAGATTTTATACGAGCATACATACTTATGACGTCAGTATGTATGTATGCTCGTACAAAATAGTAGGCACAACCAAAAAGAATCAAATCGCGCATTATTGTTTAAACAGCAATTGAATTTATTTATATGATAATTTAAAAGTAAGATGTAACTCTAACGCCTGTATTGGCTAATACCAAACACGGTCATACTACCGTCCTGAAAATCAAAGCTTCAGTGTTCACAGTACATGAAGCTGTCGCTGTAATTGAAATCGCTTTGGACATTATTATCATTTATGTTTCCCGACGTAATAGTCATATGAAATATGCGGTAATAAACATATAATTAATAGACATAAAGCAAACAATTACACAAATTGTAAATCTCAGCACTCAGGTGATCACGAAGGTGTTAGACCTAGTTTTTCAGGTGGCGAAGAAGCAACACGAACCGAAATTGAAACATGTATTGTGAAAGTACGCGACGCAACAACGTTGGCAACGCATTACAAAGTTTGGCCAGGCGCCGGCGCACTTTCGAAACGGCCTACATATCTACGCCATAGTCTAAGCGTCTGTCCTAATGTACGCGATAAGCGGATTTATTGCAATTAAAAATAAAACACGAAATAATAGGAAAAATAGAATAAATAAAAATAAACCTTTACATTTTTAAAGATAAGCATTTATCCACTTGTGACAAGTGGTTGTATAATGAAGGAGAGGAGAGTCCAAGATATTTTTTATAAACTTACACAACGTCGCAGCCTCAGAGATTTTCTACGAGTTTACCTACTTATGACGTCCGTCATACAGGAGGAGGTACAAGTAAAGGAACGTACCCATATCACGTGACCAATTTTCTTTTTAATTTTATCTCCCCCCCTCGGTGACCACACATAGTAAGTATATGGGAGTACCCCCCTCCCCTCTCCTCCTCTAGTTTTCACGTAGTAATTCATAATGGTTTTATATTATCTTTTGCCAACAGAAAGTTTAAAAAAAAACATTTGGCTCATATTCGTCTTTATTAATACAGCGCTTAGCGCGTGACACCAAAAGTGCGAACATTTAACATATTATAGGTATAATAACAAGTAAAAAAAATATTATCAAAAAGAAAAATCTTATGTGAAAACAAATTGCCTTTTGTTTTGCCGTTAAATTATTGTAATTATTCATTCTGTAATTGTTTATTTTGATGAACAATAAAGTGTTTTCTATTCTATTCTATTGTAAGAGGAACTTAATACACAAAAACAAATGTGTTTTTGTCTTTTATTCACATTTATTTTTTCTCTCAATCATCTTCGACTGTCGGAGCTTAACCAGTTCTGCTCTGTTAGGAGGGGAGCCGCCAACACAGCAATCACAGTCAGTCCGCCTTACACCGTCCGACGACGCTTACGCACACAATAAGCCATACATCGTTTACCTTTGTAGCGTATAATAACTGTACCGTGGTCGAAAATAAAGCTCATATAATCATAACAGTCCACTGATCCCATGCGTGATTGTGGGCTTATTATTCGTCGGCGAGGAAAACGAAGCGAGTGGCCTTTAAAACTGCAGCTTCATCGGCGTCTTAATTGATGAACAACTGTACTTAACCGAAGGTGCACTTTAGGGAAGAAAGTTCCTCTTCAGCATTCTACGGATTACAATCTTCAGTTCAATCTTCGCATCTTATCTTCACAATCGAAACTTCAATTATTCATCAAAGCATCATTTAAAATACAAGTATTGTGAGTTGAAAGCGCAATGATCATCGCCCGGACTTTGGACTCTCGGGCCTACGTGACTCGAGTCGGACGGCACAAAAGTTAAGTGAGATGTTTCCAAAATCCTTAAAAATTCATATCTCACGTCATTATTCCTTAATTCAATCATCTATGTCGTAATTACTCATATTTTACTCCTTTTTGCATATAAATTTCATCATATAATTCTTATTACTTGTTTCGTAAACTATCAATTGGTAACATACCTACATAATTTGCTACATGCTCTTGTACATACGCATAGTCGAAAACTTGAGACCCTTACATTGTTGCATAATCTCTTATTTATTTTGTTCAATGCATTATTTCTTATTCCCGCTTACAAATCATCGAGTTGTTATAAACAACATGCATCGTATACATATGTCTAGGATTGTTGCTACGTCGATCCACCGAGCTCTTTAGCAGTGTACCTTATTTCTTTAACTTATTATTGTGTAATATTTATTGTTTCATTTCACTTTGCGTCAGTCAATTTAATCTTTTCTTTCTTTGTTGACTATTCTTTCTTGAAACTTTTAAGCATACTTGCCTCTTATAATGGGTGGGTATGGGTAATATAATACTTCTTGTTTTAAAATGATCATCTTTTGTAGCGAAGCTTATGCAAATCATTTTTCATCTTACAGCAGCTAAGTCATGCGAGCAACTTCATGATTCACATCTATTCATAAAAGATTCTTCATATTCTTATAATTATGAATTTCAGAGAGAAAGTAGTTCTCCGAAAATTGGAAGTATTTTCGGAGACACCAGACGAGCTGTGTGCGGCCCGAGAGCAGCTTGGCAGCCGCTTTGTTGCAGCGACATGCTGTTTCATGCTGATCATCGCTCCCAGCCGCGTCTTGCATTTGTCAGAGGTACGCTCCAGTGCCGACCCTACTCTTTTAGTTCAGTATAGTAAACGTAATAATTTTAATCTTCATAAAATCAATTCCTTAAGCTAGCGGTGGCTATCAGGATTGGTTAAAATTCATTGATATTTTTTTCTTATACTTAATACATAATGAGACGCTTTATTTATGACATTTAATTCATTCTTTATTTATGGGCTTGTCTTCATGGAAGTGCCGTCTTAATAATTATGACTTTGCAACATTAAGTCATAGGCTTAGTATAATTTTTTAGATGCATAATAATAATCGTATATTAAATAATTTTATTATGTAATTAAATTCAATCTTATATTTCTTTATTATGTATCAATCAATCATTATAAATACCTATATTTCATTTTTCACAGTTGCATACTTACGTACATCCATATGTT
This sequence comes from Dendrolimus houi, assembly GCA_039645545.1. Taxonomy (NCBI): domain Eukaryota; kingdom Metazoa; phylum Arthropoda; class Insecta; order Lepidoptera; family Lasiocampidae; genus Dendrolimus; species Dendrolimus houi. The sequence continues at coordinate 6,162,434 of CM077136.1, forward strand.
TAAAGAAATTTTACATGAAAGTGTAACTTAAATGGCTACTTCTAGGACACTCATGCACAAATCTTAATTGTAAGTACTTTAACATCAAACATAATAAGTTATTGCATCTCCATGACGAGTCTCCGATGCTTGAGCTCTTCATCTTATCGAACAATAACAACTCTTATTATATCACGTCATATGTTACCACAGCGCTGGTCACAGTGGTGGGTGCCGACGTAAGGACACTCCACGCCGGGGTCTTATTGGATATAGGTACATAGCATTGCAAACTTTGTTACTTACACAAAGTTTGTCCGGTAAGCCTTATTTACGAAATTACCATATTTACGCAAAATTAATATTACCATAAACATACAATGTTGACCATAATTTGTGTTCTTCAAATAACGTTTTCCACTGGTAACATTACTAAAAAACCTAATTACTTAATATTCCATAAAATGTCTATTTCTGCCAAGTATGTACAAACATACTTAAAGTATATGACATAAAATATACCAATGCCGTTGAGTTTGCCCGTCTTTCCTTGTCGCGTTCTCCATCGTCATACTTGTTGGAGCGGACATCTCCCGGAACGTGTTAGGCACAATCCGCATTGATTTTGAAAATTATAAACTTAATTAAATTCATATGTGGCACGGCATCCAGCAACTTATCTGAGTACCTACAGTGTCTTATTATTTACTTAAGAATCACCTGACGAAGATCAGTAACACAGCGTGCCAACTGATGACAATTACATAAACCTTTGTGTTTCGGGGATAGGGGAAGGTTATTCTGATTATACTGGGCAATACGTGTGCCTCTTGGAGAATAAATATAAAATTGCCTATCTCGCGCACGTAGCGCGAGTCTTATAGATGAGTCATCATTCATCACTTCAGTTCATTTACACTTATTTATAATTAGCTTGAAATAATTATTCTTTAATGATAATTATAAATCAAACCTTTATACATAAATTGCCTTATTTTAAAATCTTAATTTAATTGGTGTTTATATAACATTCCAATATAATCATAAAATATATACAAACGTATAATTTGCGTATTGCAACAAGTACCGAGCTTCGTACTGCATCATATTATTGAATTATTGTTACGAGCTACAGGACTCGAATTAAAAATGCCGTTGGAACTACTATAGAATTTATTAGAACTGTACAAACTCGTATAAAAAAAATACAAATAAAACTGGATACAACCAGTTCACACTGCACGATTCTATGCAATTCGACATGCGCAAAGTCCGTCGTCTATATCGCTAATCGAGAGTACTACAAACGTCTTACTCGTCTCGTAGTCGTCGCTTGACTGCCCCACCCCTCCATTCGGGCATTGTGTTATACTAACTACACAGTACAAAAATTGGCCACGCGCACTGAGTTTCCAAGAAATAGTAATTTTCACACCTGGTTATCTATTCCTGCAAACGGCCAACAAGTCGAAAACAATAACAATAACGATTAGTTCGACGCTAATGATGGTCATAAAACAAGTAGAAAAACAATAATAGCATGTTTTTCTTAATTACAATTCAAAACACAAAAGAATTCCTAAATCCGGGAAGACAATAAACTGCGCTTACGACAGGCAGCTGTGCGGTTATCTTTGACGGCATGTAACAATATATTTGTTAGTAAATAACCTTTATTGAGATATCGAAATTTTTAGTAACAGGGACAGACTAATAAACCAATGCTTATAGCCTGCTGCATACATTTATAAGCTAAATTAAATCTTATACATATCTATCTGTTTATTTAGCTACATCGGCGGTGCACCTGGAGTTTGTCTCTGACTTTCCAAAAGAAGCTTTCTTACCTAGCTGCCCTCGAGTTCATCGTTGCTCGTCGTGGCAGTACTTCCATTTATCATTGTTTTCGTATAACGGTCTACTTGTATGGGCTCATACCTCACACTTTCGTGGACTTTGAGGGTTGACCACCAAATCTTATGTCTATCTCATCTTAACTTTGAAATAATGACAACATGCCTAACATAGATAAAAACCAGTCTTAATTCATAATGCCTTAACTCCTCTTTCCATGTGCCTTGTTTCCACTCTCTTACTTCCGCTTATCTCCTCATTGGAAGATCGCGTACATCTTAGCCGTATCCGAAGGTTTCGAATCAGAACATGAACAGTCTTCAGAGGTTCAACATGTGAAGGGTCTTAGCTAACATTGGAAACGCCCTCACGATGTACATTTTTTCTGGCTTCAGAATAAGACAAAATGATGCAGTTATGTGGATCATCTTAAGGAAGCAGCTCTTGTAGCCGCATGGAGACGAACATCCGGCCTTTGAAGCGGCGTTTTAGGAGACGATACTCCATGCCAGGGATAGACTTCACAAGGGTGAATGACGTAAGGACTACGAAGGGAGTAATTCGTCGTGTTTTCAAGTTCTTCTTTATACCTTATTTATTTTGAAGACAAGTCTTCAACGCCGAGAATATGTTGGAGCTTAACCGGTTCTGCTCTGTTAGGAGGGGAGCCGCCAACACAGCAATTACAGTCGGTCCGCCTTACACCGTCCGACGACGCTTACGCATACAATAAACCATACATCGTTTACCTTTGTCGCGTATAATAACTGTACCGTGGTCGAAAATAAAGCTCATATAATCATAACAGTCCACTGATTACTACAAGAACCCCATACCATCAGGACGACCCTAGACACAATGAACACGTATATACTATTAGTATCAGCACGAACTCTCTTCGACTTGCGTGACAACTGCACTGCACTACAAACTCTTAGTTTTCAATCAGCTGACGTCGAGCCATATGTAAGTCAGTGTTGCCACCTGTAAGTTTAAAAAGAGCTAAACGCTGCGCGCCATATTTTCATATAGCTCGAAAAAGCACGAGAGTTCCCTAGAGGGCATTGACTACGTGACGAAAACCTAAACCGCCCCCCGCTTTTGTGACCAAGCTTGGTATTTTGTAGTTATGAGCACGTTCCCGAAAGTGGGCGCGCAGCTCACTTGTACCTAAAAAAGCGCATTGATTATTATTTGAAATGTAGCCAAAATTATTTCTATCATGAGAGTTTGAAAGTGGATATGACGTTATTTTAACGCCTGTTCTTTAGAATTTATTGTAACATATGTCTGCGCATCCCTGTTATTCAGATGAAATGCTGTATTTTCTTTTTTTTTTATTAGAAACACTTTGTTATTATTGGTCTGTTTATGACGTCTTTATTCATCACTTATCCTTAATTATATTAGCACTTAATTTGCTATTAATATAAAATCCGGGTATTTATTATAAAATGCATGATTTGATGACTAAAAGTCATTAATTAAATTAGATTAAAAGACATCTGTAATCTTGAGCAGTGAAATACTAACGAATCTATTAAAACATTAATCTAATTTTGTTAGGATGTTTATTTAATCTTTCTTCTCAGCCTTGGAAATAGATCCACTATTCTGAAACTTGGTACATATCGTTGGTGTCAGTCAGTGCGGGACCTTGTATAATTACATTTATTTATATTATTTTTTCGTCAAAATTGTTACATGTTTCTAATTTGCAGAAAAGAGTAATATCACCAAAAATGTAGTTACAAAGTTCTGCACTGACGCCGACGATGTATGCTTACTACCATAACAGAGACGAAGAAAGTATAATTTTTATCCTAAAAAATAGAATAATTTTCGCGGTTTATGAATTTGAAATTTAACAAAAAGTAAGAAAGCTAACTTAAATTATAAATTGACAGATTTTAAGACTTTATATACACAATGATTTACCAGTATAAAACTCCAAATTAATATAGAAAATTAAATGCAGTATTAAAATTAATCAACTTATCACTTATATAGAAATAAATTACTTAAAGCAGACATACGCACTATGCGGCTACCAGCAGTCCTTCAGCTAGCCGCGGGTAAGACAAATGTATGTAAAATTGATTTTTATACGCACTACGCATCGACCGCTTTATTTTATGAGCGATTCTAAAAATTCTTGGCCATGACTTGAAAATTCTTTTTCTTTTTACTTGCCTTTCTAATTATACGATACTACGCCATACTAAAAAAAAAACAGAAGTAACGAACTAATGGTGTAAAATCTTCAGAGAAATATATTCTATTGTAAAATGATGACTTTAAACTCTTAACGTAATAAGTTTTTAGATGATAGTGACAACAGTTTAGTTAAGTGTATTTTTTTATCGTTTTTAATAAAATCGTCTTCCTTTCATGTTTTTTTATATTTTTAATAGATAATTTGATAAGTTATGAATTAACTAAAATCAAATATCGACCAACCTGTATGATTATTTATTATTTTGCAAAATTACTTTTTTACAAAATTTTAAGAGAAACGCTCGTATAAATAATACAACGGAGGTATGCGTTATCCGCTAACGCTATCCGGTAGCAGTGAAGTTTCCTAATAATAAAAACCATACGACGCCGCCGCTAGTTTAAGCGCATCGTTGACTCATACAAACGCATTGGCGAGCCCCGCTTCTGTTTTGGATCGGACGGTTCAATTATGCTGGGATAATCGAACTTTGAAAGTGAATCTGAACACTGAGTGGATACAATTTAGCATTCAACATAATTCATTCTCAAGTTAAACAAACCCCAACTCACGTCACGATGATATGAAAGATTCATTACCTGCAACAAAGAGATTTGTTTTTGGTTAGTCAAATGCAAATAAGCGTTGCTTTAAGTTTCGAGTATATTGGTTTAATTTAATCTGTATGCAATACATAAAATATAGATGTGCAAATCAAATCAAATAGATGTACAAATTGAAATTAAAAATAATAATATTAAAACACCTATAACGAACGAAAAAGTATACACGGACCCTAAGTGAACAAAAACGTCAAACGAAGCCAAGCGTTCTTATAAAACTTGTGTGCGTAAACCTATATAATGTATACAGGTGGCTTGCCTCTATGTGGTTAATATTAATAATAATAATAATTCATTTATTTCAGAAATTGAGCATTTCCATATTATACAGTTTTATATTATAAATTATTTCAATGTTATCAAATTTTAACTTTCAAATTAATTCACGGCACAACAATTAATTAATAAAACAAATACTAGGGCATTACACCCGCGTCACTATAATCACTATAAATGTTTCTATTCCACGGCATCAAAGGGACATGTATACCGGACTCTGCCACCGGGCCGCGAGGCGGCAGAAAACAAACAAACTCATGCATTTAACTGGGTGTGCAGTTGCACCTATTTACGTAGCAGTGGCGAGTCCCATCGATCTACAAAAAGACTGAGCATACTGTTGGTGTTGCCGCGAACGCGGGCCAGTAGGGAGGCGCATCTCTTTCTAATAACGGCCGCAAAGCCATCGATTCGCGCTTCTGTGAACATCGCCGACGCACTGCACTGCCACGGCAGTCCCAACAACACCCTCAGCCCATTATTATACTGGACACGTAGGTCGCTGTATGCCCGCTGCGTGTAACTGATCCACAGGCTGCACGTGTAGAAGGACTGACAGTATGCTCGGAAAAGCGTCTTCTTTACTTCTTACGTACAGCGTGCGAACCTGCGGCCTAGCATGTTACATCGAACAGCCAGCGACCTACGTTCCCGGTCTATATCACAATCATCCTTTAAGTCTTCGTTTACCCAGTGCCCGGTTTGCCACAGAGGTATACGTCAGGAATGATATCGTAAGATTTAGCGCCTGCTTTAAATATCATAGCCTCGCTCTTAGCATTATATCTAAGGCCATGGTTCACCGCGTACAACTCACATATTGATAAGAGCCACCTCAGACCGCCGATAGATGGGCTCAGCAGAACCATGTCATCAGCGTATGTATCCGTTCTCCGTTAATGTATCCATTGGAAACTATTCCACCTTTATCCGTGCTAATTCGGTTATTTAATACTAAGTTCTCGTAACGCACTGTGGCAAGATCGGCTTCCTTTAGCTGGCTTCACTCTGAGAGCTTGGGGCTCGGTTTAAAAGATTTTAAAGCTTATTTGACTTAACATTTCGTTATCTGTCATCTCTCTTTATTGATTAGCTTTTACCGCATACTTAAGAGTTTAAAGAACATTTTGCGTATTGGCCCATAAACGTCTCGCTGCTGGTCTTAGGCCTGCCCATTTTTAGGAGAATAGACGGTGTACTCGCTTAGTCAAGGCTGATTTTCGAGATTAGTAATTTCGTTATTCAAGTTGCCTCGCGATTCCTTTGCCATCAACATGTTAATTTTTAGGTATTCATCTCTTCTCTTTCACCTTCTCCCAATTGTTTGGACACTGCACATTATGTCTTTTCCTTTCACACCCGTCTACTTTTATGTGCCAGAGGACGTATCCTCTGGCACACCACAGATTATCACGTCATCCTTCAGACAATCCATCTCTTCTTTGGTCTACCTTTACATTTGTATCCCTCAATCTTGCAGTTTGACATTCTTTTTGTTCCTTTCATCCCTCTTCATTACATGCTCATACCACCTTACTCTTTATTAAAGGACCATTACACGACTTAGAGTGTGTTAGCGCGTACTAAAAAACTGGTTAAAAATTATATCGATTCATCATATAGTACATTGTCAGCCGTCGATCTGACCGCAACTCTTTTCTTGTTCGCTGGCCGTAACATAACAACGGGCAGATAATAGCTGTACTGATTATACTAACATTTTCTCGCTCGAAATATTCATGGTAATGATAGAAAAAAAGTACTTAACTACGATGTTACGAGATTGTTTTCTGGTGGTCTATTATACAAGTATATTATAATATACATTTTTTAATAATGGTTATAATAATGCTGGACTTTTATTTATTCTCGTCGACCATTCTACAGTGTTCGAAGACGAGTTTTGGAGCATTGTGTCCTAACACTTTAGACAAACCTACGGGGTCGAGACGTCGATAGCAGAACAACAGGTCTACACATTCCAACTACTTTAGCAATCTATAGATCTATGCTCGGAGTCGGTCTTATAAATACAATTCGAAATGAGGATATCCGTAAGAGGACCAAGGTAACCGACAAGGTAGTTCGCATAAATATGTAAGTTGAAGTAGCAATGTTCTAGTCACGTCCCTCGCGGGGACTATGGCCAATGGAGAAAATGAGTTCTGTAGAGCGGAGACCGCATATCGGTAATCGTAATTGTAAAGAACTCCCGTCAGCCCGTTGGATATGAGATCTGTGCAAGGTGACCGGTGGTGATTAGATGAGGAAATAGTTATGTGGCGCAAACCTGGGGAGGCCTACATCCAGTAGTGGATTCCAAGTCTGACGAGGATATTTGTTATTAATAAGGGACGATTTTTCAATCATCACATAAAGTTATCAGGCGACTAAATTATAACCTGATTGAATTTAAAAGTGAAACAAATGTTTCAAATCAAATCAAGTCGAATGTTTTACTCAGGCAATTGTCATTTTTAATTTTTCCTATGAATAACTTTTATCTGGTGATTGAATTAATAAATGAATTGAATAAATCGGTTAGTTAACATTGAACATAAGTCAAAGTATATTAAAAATGTGTGTGCCGTTAACACGCAGTAGAAATGAATTCTTCAGAGAATATACTCACAGATAATTCTTCTATAACTTTTATTAATATAAAAATAATTCCTTTAGGCTACATCCGTCAACATATTATAATTCAAAATAAACTTCTTTAGTATCACTTTCAATTTTTCACTCTTTTAGTCTAAAAAATATGATCAGTTTTATTTTGGTCCAAATCGGACCTATGTTTAATCATCAGTCATATTGATACTTTAATCTGTGCTGCACAAAGTAAAACTCGATGCTCATTCTGTCGCAGGCTTAGTCCTTAGATTTATCTCTTTTTAGGGTCGCTTTTTCGTTTCGTGGAGTTTCAAATCACAATGATTCTAAAGAAGTTTCACTTTACAAATTTTTCAGTTCAGTTCACTGTCAACTACCTCATTCTATACAGTATTTGAAGAGTATTTTTTACACTCGACAACAGGGCCATGTGCGCTTTTTTACTTGTCTCTCTTTTCTTTTCTCTCACCTTCTCATAATTATTTGGGGTTGACAAAATATGCCTTTTCTTTCCATACTACTCTATTCTGGTAAACGTCGTCCGTCCACAATAAATCATCATGCCATCCTGCACACAATCCATCCATCTCTTTTTTGATGGATCTTTGTCAACATTTGTTGTACCCTTTAATTTTCAATGATTTTAAACTTTTAACGGGTAAGTATGACATAATTACGCCAATCATCATCCATAGCAAGACATGCTCATAACTATTGTTTTAAAAGATGGCTAAACGACAAACGAAATACAAAATAGATAGCAACAATTTTTCCTGGAGACCTCTATCATAATTTTAATGTAAAATAGTTCAGCTGTGTTTCTCCCATTTCAACACAAGCGAAACCGTGAGCACATTACATATGAAAACGTAATGAAATGTGGTCGAGGGAAATAGGAAATTACACGAAGTCTCTTGGATTGCGAGTTAACATCATTTGCCCCGCAAATGGAATATATGCCTCGCAACATGTGATTTAGATTCGATTGGATACATCAGCACACGATTTAAGCACCTACGCTGAAAATGAGATACACACCAGCGTTTTGCAGGGATCATGTAGGTCTCTTTTTATGACGAGTTGCGAGATTATATCGATTATTGTATAAAATTATTAATTAGTTTATACCTTATAATCTTCGCCACTAGTTTCTTTATAATTAACTGTTTTTATGACAACAAAAAACAGCGCTGATGAACTCACGATCTGTTAGATAATAAACTCAAAATGTCGTCAAGAAATCTAAAATATCATGAGATAAACCTTCTGATATTATACTCATTAATCGCCTACCTTTTTAGGAGCTAAGAGGAGCTATGGAATGTTCAGAAGCAAACATGGCAAAGAGAGAGGAAAGACAATATAACATTTTTATCCCTCGTGAAATTTCTACGTCGTAAATATTTATTCGTGCAACTTTGCGTATAGATATGGTTTATCAACTATAATATAGTATTAGATATTTTCAAATAACGAAAATGTTAACACTAATTACTTACTTACCCAGATATGTATTATATTAAAATAGGAAGTATGCACAGCCAGTCTTAAAGCAACGTTAATATTGTTTTTTCCTTTACATATATGTATAACAAATAATACAGTAAAATGATCCCGGTACCACTTATATAGATTGTACCTATTGTAGGACACTGAGCTTCAGAAAAATACAATGCACGATAACAAATAACACTTTATTTCACTTTCCACATCTAAACACAATTCCAATAATTACACTTCATTTTAAGCTTTATTAGTTACATAGATCGCGATCAAACAATCGTTTCCAACAACACACACAACGACAACACTAACCGTTTTTATATTTTTAGGCTAAAACCCACCGTGTTCCATAAAAAGATTGGTATCTCAAGTGGCGCCATCTTTAAACAGCGAATGGTTTCAAGAACAAAGTTTTCATAACAATACTACAACTACTTATTTTCTCAACTATCAAAGTAGTATATTATTAATCAATCACATTGTATACGATTACTTACAGTTTCATATAATTTATTAAATTATGGCATTATCACGTGAGTAATTACTACAACTATAATTTTATGACATCTCAATACATATTAGCTGTATATGCCATATATTTTAGTATGCCAACACTATATACATGATATTACGGTCACTACCTAATCTAACAATATGTTCATACTGTCTATTTTAATTTATTAAGGCATCCAACAGCCGTACAGATTAAGAGTTTTTAACTTATAAGTTGCATTATTTATCATTTTCTTCCCTGGGTTGCTCTATCTATGTATCTCAAGTTGATATCGCCTTGAGCTATTAATATAAAATATTATTTTCTGTTTATATAACCTTATGCATATATTTAGAAAATTGACAAAAATGCTAGACATAAAGAATACTTTTGAAAGAAAAATTCTTGACGGTGTCTACATTGAAAAAATAGAGAGCTATTTGTATGGCTAATGACAAAACAAGTGCATTAAACACGGAACCAAATTACAAAATGCCTATAAAGCTTTACCACCCAGGAATACAGGAAATGAATCATAAAAATGATTTCACACGACAGTCATTCCGAGGCTAAAAGCTATTTCCATAGCTCCAACGAGCAGGCTGGGTAGGCTGTTTTTAGCTTGTACCAGAAGTGCGAGGGTAATTACGGAACTTGGACGGCGCCGGTGCGAGATTGCTTGCGAATCGAGTTACGTTCCACGGCATCGGTAAGTTTGGCTATATTCCCTTGCCAACAGTCCAGCACATTAATGATATAAAGAGAATTGACATGGCAAAAATAATGTTAGTGTCCGAAGATTTACATTTCTTCTTTGATTTTAAATGTTTTATTAGCGTTCAATTCAAAATTTGAGACATATTACAATAATTTCTAAATTCATATGTAAGAACAGGGGTCATTATATCTTATTACCATCTTACTTTCAACAGTTCATTATAGAAATAATTTTAATTATAGTATTGTTACGAGTGCGGGACTCGAATTAAAATGCCGTTAGAATAACACGTATAACACAGGTACAAATATAACTGAACACAACCAGTACAAACGTAATGCACGATTCAATAACACGCGCAAAGTCCGTCACTATATAGATTATCGAATGTACACAACTCTTGCCACGCTTGTGGTTATCGCTTGACTGTCGATCTCTCCATTGGGACATTGCTTTATAATGCACGATGCAATATGTCTACCTGGCAAGCATCGACACAATTTCCCAGAAATTGTAATCCGCACACCTGCCTAATTATGCCTGCGAACGGCCATAACTGAGTACAATAGGCTGCTACAACAACCAATAAATAAGTAAACAAAAGAAGACGGTCATAAAAGCGCTTCAACGTTATTAGCTCAAACACCGACGGCGGGTAATAAATGTGCTTTGTTGACAAATATGCAGGTGGCCCAATTTTAACAGTATAAACAATAATAATTTTCTCCGTTCTTAACTATGGTCTGGTTGTCCGGGATCGGCCACAGATTAGTTCATTGTATATTACCCGTAACACAAGCGTAACTTGCTTAATTTGGGTATATACAATATATGTGGTTGTATGCCATTATTATATATATATATATAGTATTATTAATGAATAAGCTATTTGACTCGTTACAATTGTGACGTAACAAGTCGGTATTCTCATATATAATCAAGGATAGTTGATTTGACTGTCATATACCTAATTGAATAGAAATAGTTTCAAGTTTCCGAACACTTACGTAGAGTCGTTGTTTTAGGATATTGCTGGACGTGAGCCTTCCTAGTTTTGTGCCACGATGCCCAGATCTTAATTAAGTTCCATTAGTCTTGCATACGTCTTAAATCATCACCTTATCACTAAGTATACATATAAAATTATATTTTTGTATATGAAAGTGATTTGGATATTTGTTTGTTACTTCCTCGCCTTATTTGGCTTAGAATTTGAATTTTCATTAAACCTAATATAACATACGATAGTATTTAATTGATATACGTTAGGGATTGGATATATATAATACACGAAGGAAAAATATTTTAAGACAAATAAAAAAACTAAAATTTACATACACGATACGCCCTTTCTTTGTCAACGCTGGGGGGATGCTTATGCGCATATACCCGGGCCCCGGGGAAGGTCACTAAGGGGTATGTGGGACTCCGGACGGCCGACGCTACACATAAGCTTTTGATAATACAAGGAGTTGCAAGCACCGAACGCCAGACTACCCACTAAACGTTCCAGCGTCCCTCCACATGATAATGAGGCTTCACGGGACCCTAATCATAGATATCGGACCAAGTTCAACTTTATGCTGGCCGTTAATTAATATAAAACAAAACAAATACACTATACACAAATAGTACATTATTGAAGAATACTTAAATGACAAAAATTCATATACATAGCAGCTCGCTCTAATATCTTATAATATATTTTGTATAACGTTATCTTGCCAAGCTTGTAAGGGATTTATGGAGATATATTGCAGCATAACATTTTAGTACGTCATGTCATTATTATAACTTTAATAATAATTTTCTTTCCTTTTATTGTGTTGGGGTCTTATTGAGTATGCACTGTTTGCTACAACTCCATTAATTCTTCAAAAAGTAATTCTGTAACATACTTCTGTATAAAACTTATTAAAAAAAGAGAACTTGAGACATCAATTGAATAAGAAACTTAAAGAAAAACAATATTTAGCTAGACGTGTTGCTCGGGAGTTTCTTGCCGCTTCTTCTCCTTAACAGCAATAACACGTTGCGAAGCGGTGTACATAGAATAGGAAGAAAAATTAAATTTTGACTTATATATGTGACCTTCAAAAAGTGTTCTCCACTGGAACTTATTTTGAATAAAAATTTTGAATTTGAATAAATTTGAATTTGAATAAAAATGTGCCGACTTCTATAGCAGCAGTCAATAGATAAAATACAATCAATCAGCCGTATAACTGCACCTCGGAAGTGGAAACTTTGCATCTAAACGTGACGGTCACGCGGGTTCAGTGCTTTTTCCCCATGCGAAGTGCCCAACAATATGCCTCATAAATTACCGCCGGCGTACATATTCTATTTCTAATGAAAATACGTGAGCTCTGATAACATTATACCTTGTTTAGTTATTAGAACGTATCGCAAGGCAAGGTGAAACGTATACCTACGCCTTGCCGGCTGTCCTCGTGTCGTTTACTCATATCGGAAATCGATAGATTGGAAAACATCTACCCGCAGCGAGGACACCTTAGAAAACATCCGAAAACTAGCGACATTTATTTTCCAATCGTGGTTTGTTTGTATACTTCGTTCGGAAAATAATAGTACAGGATAATGAATGTTTTTTCAGAACAATTATTTTTTATTGCTAACGTAAATACCGCTCTGATAAAATGTACCTAAATATATTTTAAGCTATATTTCCGTTAAAGTAAATAAAAAAATGGTTTAAAAATTCACTTATTCTCCGGTAAAATGCGGTAATAGCTATTTTACCGAAGAATAAGTAAATTTTTAAGAAGGGCGTTATAAAATTTCCTCGAAACCGGCAAGGTGTTGGCAACGCCCCCGGTGTTGCGACCGTCCATAGGCGACGGTAACTACTTTCTATCAGGTAGAGCGTTTGCTTGCTTCAGGCAAGAAAATATTTAATTTTGATCAATATGCAGTTATTTGTTAAATCAAATAATATAATAAATAATAAACAAAGAAATCGCTAACGACGAAAAGATCACTCATCGTCCATCTATATTATAATTTTATAAATAAATCTGTAAATGGTTCGAATTTATACAATACGTTTAACTTTTTTTTTAATTGTGTGTATGTGCAATTCACTTGCAGTAGAAGTCAAACTTCAGAGAATATACTCACAGATAATTCTTCTCTAACTTTTATTAATATAAATGTAATTTATAATTCAGAATAAACTTCTTCAGTATCACTTTCTATTTTTCACTGTTTTAGTCTAAAACATATTACTTATTAACAGTTTTATTTCGGTCCAAATTGGGCCCATGTTTAATCATCGGTCTTATTGACTCACTAATCTGTGCTGCACAATGTAAAACTCGTATTTCATTCTCTCGCAGGCTTAGTCCTATAGATCTATGTGTTTATCTCTTTTTAACCGATTTCAAAAAGGAGGAGGTTCCCAATTCGTCTATGTTTTTATTTTGTATGTTCGTTACTCGATTTCTCGCGTCCGATTTCCAAAATTTTTCTTTTAATCAAAAGGTTCTACTCCCGAATTGGTCCCATTGTCACCATCTCAGGACCTGATGAGTGGATTCCAAGGAATTAAAAAGGAACGGAGGTAACGGACGGTAAAGGAAGAATGAGATGGCAAATTTATATACGCGTGCCAGTTGTACAATTTCTATAGATTATTAATATATTATTTCTAAAGCTATTGAAGTATTTGCGCAACTAAAAAAATAATATTTTTTTAACAATAACAAAACCGACTTCACAGTAAAAACCAAAATATAAATATTTAACAGACTTTTTTCTACAACATCTTGAAGTCGGTGTTAAGTAAAACATAAAAATACGCCGACTTCAAGATGTTGCAGAAAGAAGTCGGTTAAATATTTTTTTATAGTGTAAAGTCGGTTTTGTTTTCGTTAATAAAAATATTAGTGTCGATTTTCGGTTCATCAAGTTTCAAATCACAAAAATTCTATAGAATCACTTTAAAAAAATCAGGGGGCCAATTCCTGGCCAGCAGATTCCGAAAATAGTGTTACGAGCTACAGGACTCGAATTAAAAATGCCGTTGGAACTACTATAGAATTTATTAGAACTGTACAAACACGTATAAAACAAATACAAATAAAGCTGGATGCAACCAGTTCACACTGCACGATTCAATGCAATTCGACACGCGTAAAGTCCGTCGTCTATATCGCTAAACGAGAGTACTACAAACGTCTTACTCGTCTCGTAGTCGTCGCTTGACTGCCCGCCCCTCCATTCCGGCATTGTCTTATACTCACTACACAGTACAAAGAAATTGGCCGCGCACACTGAGTTTCCGAGAAATAGTAATTTGCACACCTGCGAACGGCCACAAAGTCGAAAACAATAACAATAACGATTACTTCGACGCTAATGATGGTTATAAAACAAGTAGAAAAACAATAGCATGTTTTTCTTAATTACAAATTCAAAACACAAAAGAATTCCTTAATCCGGGAAGACAATAAACTGCGCTTACAACAGGCAGCTGTGCGCTTATCTTTGACGGCATGTAACAATATAAATTTTAGAATTTATTCTGTCTGACTATTAGAACAACACGTGAAACCACAGAACGTATATGAATGAAACTCGAGATAGTGCTGGCTTATAACTCGAGTTAAGACTTAGGATACATTTTATCCCGACAAATGACTTTTTTTCCTTAGAATGTACGGATTAGCAAAATAGATGGCGCTGCAAACGCGTTTTTCAATTCACGAACATATACCTTCGTTGTCATGAACAACATGTCATTCATTGTATTACTTCAAATCAGGTTGGTTTCGACTGACTTCTATGTACTATCTCTTGTATTTTTCTATTTCTGTGTATCCTATACTTAGGTGTACAATAAAGACTTATCTATCTAGGTTATGCTGGGCAGTTGTTTAGACTATATGGACTTATTATTATATGTAAAAAACTGAATTAAGTTTTTATGTAAATAAAATAAAGCTTACTGTGCCTTAGAGTTTGACACGCGACGTAGCCGAGGGGCAAACTTTAGTTATTAATAATTGTAGTTGAAGAATACATTTTAAAATTTGCAATAAAAATCATAAGGAAATGGGAAACAAAACTTTAATTACGGATAAAATTAATAACGAGTCACAATATCGTATTTTTTACAAAGTTACAACTAAGTTTCACGATTCCAAATTTAGCTGAAATACTATTGAATGCAGTAACACAACTCAATAATCAAGTGTTCAACTTGATTAACCCGGAAACATTAGTGTAAACATGAAACAAGTAGTGTTCCTCTAACATTAGCGTACGTACGGTACGAGGGGTGTTATTTTATTTGTGGTTCGCAAACTCTCGTACAAATAGGGTTGCTATTTATTCGCTAAACGCTATAGAGATTTGGAGAAAAATGACACGGAATAAGCGCCCTAAAAGGCTATACGTATCCAAAAATACTTTTAAGTAAAATTATTTTGGCTAAAAACTGTTTAGTAGTGACAAACTCAATATCTCAAAAACTACTAAACTGTTGATTAAATGCTATTTTTATAGTTCCGTAGCTAAAAACAAAAACAGTGGACGTTTTTACATCTACGGAACTCTTTAAAACTTTAAACCAATACCAGCGGAATAAGTGCTACAAAAGACTATATTTAAAAATACTTTTAACGAAAATTGTTTTGGATAAATACCGTTCAGTAGTTCTGGGATATGAGATATTTTTAATTGAATGTTAACTTTAGAGTTCTGTAGCCAAATAACAAAAACAGTGGATGTTTTTACTTCTACGGAACTCTTTAAACGAATATTAGCGGAACAAATGCAACAAACTGATGTAGTAGATTGTTACACAAGGGATGGAAGCGAACTCCAACTATTAGCGCCCTTGTTACACTCGTGCGCCAAACCATCTCGTGCCTAAATAGGTCTTTCGCCCGAGGTAAACACTCTCTGCTTTTCATTTCGAATATGAGGAAAGTAAATAAAAAACTAACCTTCTGTAATAAAATTAGGTGTTAAATCCATATCTCATTATGATGAACTCATTTTATACTAATATGGTCGATTCGACCAAGCAAGAGTAAATTATAATCTATACTTATAATAAAATTGTAGAGGTCATTTGTAGAGGTGGATATTTTTACCTGTACGGAACTCTTCTTAATTCGTGGTCTTAAATATATTTGCCAGATTTATTATTTCATAATCAAAACATTAACAATATGGTGTTGCTCAATTTTGATCGTATTTGCTCTTTATATATAACTAGCTTTTGCCCGCGGCTTCACTCACGTTAAAAAAGACATGTATGTCATGAAGTACCATGTTATAATTCTAACAAAACAAACACCCGTAATGCCGTTTAGCGAAACGAAGTTAGAACCATGAGATGGAACTAACCATGAGAGCAACACGTTAACATTTTCATTATCATGTCATTCTTGTTACCATGGCGATATATTTGTTAGTGAATTACAATGGTGGCGCCAATAAAACCTCGTGTGAGTGCCATTTTTTCACCGACACGGGAAAAGTATTTTTTTTTAATAAAAGGTACCCTATGTTTCTATACCCCTATGTTATATATCTATCTATCTATATAACATAAAATTTTGCTTATGTTGTCAGGGGTTGTATGTTGACAACATATGCAAAATTTTGTGACGATCAGTTGCGTAGTTAATTCATGAAAACGTCTCAACAAACTCAAATGCGCTTTTATAATATTAGTTAGGATAGTTATCTAATACCAATTTGGTACAATTTCCTAATGGATTTGGTAACCCTACATACATGTAACCGAACTGGTTAATTTTGTTTATACCACTTTCATCTCATCTCAGGAATTAATTCCGCTCCAAGTGCTTTACAATTTATCACAGTCAGTTTCTATATGTAGGCCTTAAACAGAATAAATTTGGCAGCTAATTTTTAATCTTTAATCATTTCCTTTCTAATCAAAAAAATAGATCTTGAATTTTCTCAAATAATCAAATATGTTTTCGTTCATTCTTCAAAGCTTATTGTTGTTAATTTTTACGGCTACGAAGCCAATGCAAAAATGAAATCTAGGCGGCTACGGCGTTTTGAAAAATAATAAGTGTATCAGTTGACGTACCTGAACTATTATTTACCTTCAGTTTAAATCAAGGGCTTACAGACATAGATAAATAGAAAACTCTTGATTGTTTACCACATACACATAAAATAAATATTTTACAGTAATTTCATGTAAAGGTAAGCCACTTCATATAATAGGCGGCTTTATTGCTTTAGACCAATTTCTTCCAGACTACCCCGACTATGGATTGTATGAAAAGAGTCGCAAGTATACGACGGTGGTGTGCAAATGAAATAAATGTAAATAGAATATATAACTAGTTCATAATATATCTTATAATGATATATTTATAGCTGACGGCTTTCTACTCGTAAATGTATTTAAAATTCATGTACAGCTGACATAAAATGAGACGTTAGCGTTAAAAGGTCATGCAATGTTTCTATTATTAGGAGTACGTTAGAAATAAACGCATGTTGTAGTGACCTAGAAATGTCATCTCATACACGTACCAACATACATTACCTACATTTCCCTCATAAGGTTTGATGAAGGCTTTATTGATATCATAAAGTTTAATGCTATGTATGAGACTAGGTTTGAAACGTTACATATAATATATTTAATCAAATAATTAATTACTATCCATTCATTTGCATTACAAGCGGTTAAAATTTTACAAGTATTGTCAAATTCCTATCAATGTTAAGGTAAGTGAATAAGTCTTTAGAAATAGAGACCACTCATAACAAAACCTGATAAAAACAATAAGTCTTCACAATTGTTTAATATGCCAATATATTAAATTATGAAACATTAAATGTTTACTATGTGCGAAGGTGCGAGGGTGGGTGG
This sequence comes from Dendrolimus houi, assembly GCA_039645545.1. Classification (NCBI taxonomy): domain Eukaryota; kingdom Metazoa; phylum Arthropoda; class Insecta; order Lepidoptera; family Lasiocampidae; genus Dendrolimus; species Dendrolimus houi. The sequence continues at coordinate 6,180,608 of CM077136.1, forward strand.
TGGGAGGAAGGGTGCCCAGCTTGGACGCTTACCCTCATGGAGGAGAACCAGCTTTTAGTAGCGGAAAGGAAGGTTCTCCGTAAGATGCTGGGTCCAACAAAGAGAGAGGATGGTAGCTGGAGGGTCCGAACGAACCTAGAAATTAAGAATCTCGTGGCCGAGACTAACATAATAGGAGAAATAAAAGCTCACCGCCTCCGCTGGCTCGGTCACGTAGACCGGATGGAAAAGGATCGCAGCGTGAGGAAAGCATATTTGGAACGGCCGGTAGGTCGGTGTCCGGTCGGCTGTCCCAAATATCGCTGGAAAAACAGAGTGAAGGCTGACCTGTCGGCGCTACGAGCCAATAATTGGCAAGAAACTACGGAGTACAGAGAAAAATGGCATGCTCTCGTTTCGGAGGCCAAGAACCACTTTGGGTCGCTGAGCCAACGGAGTAAGTAAATAAATGTTTACTATCCGATAACGATTTTTTCTGTTGTTTATATGCAAAAAATATAAAATCGGCCAAGTATTTGCCAAACCACGCGCGGTGTAAGGATTCGTCGATATGACGATAGTACAGTACTTTGTAATCGATAACACTCCATATCTCAATAACGGTTTTCCATGCAAATTATTCAAACCAATTCGCTTAGAAAGTATTTTAAAGCTCTGTTACCATCTTGAATATTTTAGTATTTCCACTCCCTAGTTGAGGCCTAGTTCAAAGCTTAGTAAGGAGGAAAATTCTTTTATGTCTTTGGAATTCTAGTTTAAGCATAGATAACTGCGACGAAATAATTTTTCTATGTTAATTCCAGTAAATACATGTAAAATTTCACTTAGTTCCACCTTCCACCATTTTATTGACATAACTATTTATTTTATGTTCAGTTTGTTATTCGAGTTTGATTGGGCCGTAAAATGATTTCACGCAGTCGAATCGCTTAAGTGAAAGGCCACAAGTTCAAAACTTGTATTTGTTCTCCCCCATTGGATTTCACTACAACATTGCACTATAAAATCTGCGGTGAACATTGAACTTACCGCTATGAGAAATGGTGATTGGATTTTGTAAGGCTAAACTTGATGGCCAATGCCTTGACGATATTAGACGGTGTTGAAGATTGGACAGATAACCGGACTGTTTAAAGTCTATTTCAAATAGGACGGTATACTAACACATACATAAAACGTAATTTGTAGCGTTATCGAAAATTTTCCTATGATATAAATATTTATCTTAATTATATAAAATATTAGGAAATGCCCGCGACCTCATCTACGCTTGACTTGAAATTTCTGCGGGGTTCCCAGGACACGGCATTTAAAAAAGACTGTAAGCTAACGTTCTAATGATAATTGTGTGGGAATAAGCCAATTTTTATGCACCCGAATAACTACGAACCGCTCCCGCGACAATTCCCGCGGGATTCCCGGGATAAAAATATCACTTTTATGACATTAAATTTGCTATCGATCAGTAAAAATATCACATTGGAATTCGATTTTTAAATCTGGTCATGTTAAATAATTCCCGGAAAAAATCCTGCGGGATGCCCAGGATAAAAAGTAGAGCAGAGTTGAAGTCTAAGAATTAGCTGTCGATCAGCGAAAATCGCATCATAATCGGCCCAGTAGTTTTTACATGAATGCCGAACAAACAGACAAGTAATCTAAAAAAATGCATCGTGTTCTCCATCGTTAATATAGTCTATTCCAGTTGGTTTTTTTTAAGCTTTAATGTACAGACACGACATTTTTAGAATTTTATGATATTGTTACGAGTTGCAGGACTTAAATTAAAATGCCGTTGAAATTATTATAGAATTTATTAGAACTATACAAACACGTATAACACAGGTACAAATATAACGGAATACAACCAGTCCAAACGTAATGCACGATTCAATAACACGCGCAAAGTCCGTCACTAAATAAATTATCGAATGTAGACAAGTCTTGCTTCGCTTGTGGTTATCGCTCGACTCACCATCTCTCCATTGGGGCATTGGTTTTTGCTGCACAAATACAATATGTCTACCTGACCGCACGGACCGAATTTCTTTGAATCACACCTGGCTAATATGGTTATCATAAAAGATTACAATACACAATGGGGTGTTTTTTTCATCACAAATTTTAAATAGAAAATAAACAAAAGAAGTCTGAATGCCGAAAAGTAATTAAACGCGCAAAATAGGTATGCAGGTGTAAATATTTCTTTGTCGGTCGTAACAATATTATAAATATTTCATCCCGTTACTTACTACTTAGTAATAATCACGATGTTGATTTATCTATTTACATAATTTCTCACATACTGTTGTCCTATTTGAAACAGACTTTAAGTGCTTACCAAAATAAACAACCACAACAATATTTATATTTTATAATGCAATAGCGTATTATTTTCTCCTTGCAATTTTAAATAGTAATTTATTAAAGTAATACAATAAAGAATACTTAGTTATATATTTTCCTACCTATAATTCCTTAAGACTATCATGGCCGGTTCCTACATTTTACTGACCGTTCATTTGCCTTACTGTCGGTTAAAATTAAAAATAAATAATAAATAAAAGTAAATAAAATAAGCTAATTATTTGACAAGTACTGTCAAAATTCAATCGATGGTAAGGCAAGTGAATGAATAGTAAGTTATAGGAACCGGCCATAAGTAGGAATCTAGGTCACCGTCTTCTTATGGCTTTCTTTTTAATTTAATATTTTGACACTTTTAAATCCAGCCAAAAACTCTTTCCAAGATGATCCCATTTTACGATATTTCTTTCTTATTAAGTCTTTGTATTAACAAAGATGTCGAGGGTCAGCTCACATAACAAACCGTACGTACGGTTATGTTAACAATGTCAAATAAATAAAATAAAAAATTGTTTGAAATTCCGATAAATTTTGATGTGAATATCAATTGATTTAACTGTCTCCGATAAATACGATTCGAATGTACTGATCGAAGTTAACATAATAATCGAAATAAATGTCAATACGAAAACACAAAAGCGCGTGTGGGCGAGACTCGAAAGGTCATCGTGGTACACTTCCTCAATATTAAAGAAAAAAACGTGTAAATACTTATAGTAGCCACATAAATGTTACACAAAACAATATTTTTAACGTAACTTCACGTGACTCATCGCGTTGCGAACTCATTTTGTTAATTCAGGTTTGGCTTATAACACATACTCATTTGCTATTTTCAGCAAATTTCAGTTAAAATATAAAGCTCTAAACTGAGGCCTCTTTTATTAGAAAAATACTTAAGATGCTCCGTTTATGATTAGGCTATTCTGGAAAATTTCAATAAAGTGTCAGATGCGATGAAATTATTTTTATTTTCAATAATTTGTTCTTCCAAAATCTTGCCTTTTAGGTATATAATAACAGTTCGAATGTTTATTCAATTCAAATTTGCGATTGGGACAAAATTTGACCTTTTTAGCGTAGATTATATATAATGTTCTTTTTTAGTTCCGATTATTGCGACAATTGCGATTGGTCGATATCCTCAGGACATCGATTGCAGTTTTCTAAATAGTCTAAATTAACAAATAAATTAAATATCCATAGGCGAAGATACACACTTTCCATCGGGTAGGCCATCAGAGTGTCTGCCGCACTCGAGCAAGAAAAAAACAACAATTTTACCCATTCCATGTTTTTTCTTGAAACCAACAGAAAATGGGTGGATTATGTGAAGGATGACATGATGATTTGTGGTACGACAGGTGCCGAATGCCAGAATAATGGAGCATGGAAGGAACGACATATTGTGCCGGCCCCAAATAATTGGAATAAGGTGCAAGAATAGTAGATTGTTACACGAGAGGTGAAAGTGACCTATTTAGGCCTGGGATAGTTTGGCGCACGAGCGTAGCCAGTGCGCTAATAGTTCGAGTGCCTAAATAGGCCTTTCACCCGAGATTAACACTATGCTTTTAGTAAGTAAATAAAAACTGACTAAATAAATAAACAACTACGTCTGTAATGAAATCGGGCCTAAAATCCATATCTAAATCTGATGAACTCATTTAATACATCATATACGAAACGTCAAGTAATTTTCTGTGGCATTCTACCAGCCAGTATTTTTTGTCACTGATGATAGTAAATATTTAGCTCAAATTTATATAAATTAAATAATAATTTAGTGAAAACTCAAGCATAAAATGATGTTACAAAATTGTTGATATTTTTTATTACAATTTATACCGTGAATTAACGGTGGCTGTAAAAAAAAGTTGGGACATGAGTCGCATGTATTATCTATGGTTCGCATAGTTTTTAAATTTTTTGACAGCAGGGAAAATCGTTTCCCAGGGGCGAATAGTACTGTTTTCATCCCTGTGATCTGGTAACTCCAAGCGTATTTTCAGAATATAAGAAATGAAAAAGTTATTTTTGTTCAAGGATGATTATGTCATTAGACTATAGCCCTAATTATATGTAATCTAAAAGACATAATCTAAGAATATTTCAAACAAAGTATATATTCTAAATGTAAATCAACAAAAATGTTACTTTTATTACAAATTTATGAAAATGAAGACAATAGAAATAACTAGAAAAGCTCAAAACTTTATTATAAACGACATACTTACTCTACTACTCTACTATTAGAATATCTCTATACCCGCCTTCGTAAATAAAGAAATTGGTAGGGGATTTAAATAAACAAAGGTGGATTTTCTAGACAGGGACATTTACATAGATATGTAATACTATCAGACAATAGACTAATAACGTATCTTCAGAGACACATCTCGTTTATGAAACAGGCAACGGATTGTGATACGCGTATATTGCAGATTTATCTAACCTATCAATCTCTCTCGGTAAACCGTGTGTGCCTATTTTGGCAATCTTAAAGATTTTTCCGTTGATAAATCGTTGTGTTGTTTAACGGGATACAAGTATGAAGTCATCCGAGATATAGGATTCCGTGGCAACTTTGTTATATGCAGTTTTTCACCTTATAAAACTACTAGCTTTTAGACGTGAATTCACTTACATTTAAACTAAATAACAAGTTTATCTAAACATTCTTCATAATTTAGTTGTCTTACTTTATTCACGTCAGGAATTTCTAACCAAAAGCCTAAATACGTAATTTTTATATCCCTAACTCGAGGAACTATGGCGCTATGAGGTTGTTTCTTAAAACAAAAGACAACACAATATATTTTTCTCCGGGATACAACTATCTCTTTCCCAAATTTAATTAATATCCTTTTAATTGTTTAGACGTAAAAACGTAACAAACAGAATTAAGTTCGACGTTATAAGGGAAGGAAAGAAAACGTAGAAAGGTGAAAATATAGTACGCAAACAGGATTAAACACGACAATTATTATGATCCATCTTGCCGTATAGTATTTATTTTTGAACCGGTTCCATTATTTCCAGTGAACAATATAAAACCAAAAAATCTTGTTTTTAAAACAACCAAGTGTCTAGTGGGCTCCATAATTTACCTCGAGTGTTCGTTATCTGCCGCCGCCGGGGGGCAACAGAGGGCAGCACTATCTGCTTCGGCAGCTGTTACTTTGGGAGATAGGGGGGGCTAACGGTACACATGCCTGCTCGACTTCTAAACAGGATTTCGTAAGTAACGTACCTTGTATTATACGAGGTTCACCTATTGGATGCACTTAGTGTTCATAGGAGTACATTTATGCTGTAGTTGCTCTTTTTTTTGTTTTACACTGTTTTTCTTGTTGCCGGTCAATTTGATGGTATATTAAGCTAGAAGATTTACGGATATATGACAGCGGACGTAGGCTAGAATGAGGAGTAAACTAAATGATTGGGAGAAGTTGAAAGAAAAAGAAGGATCAATTGGCTGAATAGTGACTGATCACTTTAGACGCAGAAAGTGGACTTTTACAAGAGATGATGTACTGCAGCCAGCTTATTACGACTTTTAAGATACTGCGACAAACTTAAAATTCTAAGCACATTATAATATACCGATAAATTATGTCGTTTCCATAAATTAGACAGATTAGCTAAATACATGGCGTTGTAATAGCGTTTTTTAAATTCACTAACAAATATGATGTCATGGGAAACAAGTAATTCATTGTATCACTTCAAATCAGGTTGGCTTCGATTCATCTCTATGTTTTGCTGGGCAGCTGTTTAGGCTATATGGACTTAGTTTCTTTGTTATTGTAGTGAATTGAACAAGAAACAGTAAATAAAGGTTTAGGTCTAATATATACAAAAAATCTAATTTAGTTTTTATGTGAGTTACATAGAGCTACTTACTACCTAGGATTTCCCACGCGGCGTAGCCGAGGGGAAACTAAACCTAAATGAACGCAAAACTAAATGGATCTATAAAGAGTTATCTATTGAATCAAACGCTTTATTTCATATTCAATTAATATCAATATACAATCGATTTATTCACAAATAACATTTAAGCAGTAAGGTCGTCAATTCAACTTCTCGCCTTGACGGGGAACATGCGTTCAAAATTCGAGGGTATTACCATTTTATAAATGCACGCCGAAGGTTCTTTGTGTCACTTATGTCTGTGCCTCGTTAACCTTTGGATTTAACAAACAGCGATTTGATTTCAAGCCTGCCTTAGTCATATCCAAGATTTTCTTTTGTATTTCGAACAATTTGTTTTAATTAGCAAAGTGGTCACTTAATAGGTAAAAATATTTGTTCGACTACGATGTAGCTATCAACACGAAACCAAAATGATTACTACCAATACAATATATTTAATACTAAAACAATACATCGAACGAAGATTATATTAATGGAAATGTATCCATATTCATTGTCAAGTTTATGTAGAACTATAAAGAATTTTTCATTCATCGAAGCGTTTAGTTTAAATGGTTTATAAATTTTAGCTTTGAATCCCGGCCGGGAGACATTATATATAACCTTGCAGAGATCCAAAAAAGCATCTATGCAGTAAGTACCTGAAAATCGTTGCAAACCAAATATTTCTTATATTCTAATGCAAGATTAGATAATAGATTCCCATAGTCATTTCATTTCATTTCATCCTCGGAAGCTAGTCGCAGTTGTCAGTGAACGGGAGGAAAAACGCGACGTTCAGCGAACTGTAACTGATTTTGCGGCAGTGAATGATTCGTCACAGTCCGGACTGACGGCTATTAGACTATATAAAGTTAAAATATCATAGCGTTTACTTTAAAACAGAACATCGAATCAATCATAACGGGAACAAATCGCACGATTTGAATACACTTCAGTTTCTTCAATGGCTTCTTTTTCATAGCAAGAAATTACAACAACAGGTACACTAAATTAGTTTATTATACAGATGGCTGTATAATAAACGCTTTATTGTATAAAGTCAGACATTGAGCAGCCACCGTTAATGTGAAGAACCCATAAAGTTTGGCGCGAATTATTCACTACCACTTATTCATTGCTAATATTGAGAGAGCTTTTAAGTATCGACTTTTATAAATGTTGGAACTTGTGTTCAGAGTTTAGCGATGAAAACAAATTAAAATATTTCAATTAAAATTAAGATCCCTTTTCGAAATTAATTAAATAAACTTCGCGAAAAGGCTCAAAAGGCGCAAACAAGTGGAAATTCAAATGGAATTTATTCTAATGTAACAATAATAGAAACTTCATGTTTATTTATTAATCAATTAATATACAGGTCACTTCATCTCATTATTCAAAGAGAACTCTACACACAGGGAAATTAATTAGACATATTGAAAACTAGACCTTTCCACGCGGCTTTACTTACCTATTCTCGAATATTTCCAGCTGTTCCGGGATTCCGGGAATTATATTTAATTTTTATTTTATTTTATAAGGATCCTCTTTTTGCCAAAACGCTAAGGTATTGTAACGGTCAGTCGTGGTTAGAGCTTGCCGGAATCTTATTCTTAAAATAAGATACTGGTTTAGAAATAACTTGATATTGTTTTCAAAGGCAATTCACATAAAATGTACTCCGTTTTCGGGCCGATACAATAATGTTTTCTATTGTTTTAATTAATAATGAATTTAAATAAATTATATTTCTTAACTAGCTGTGCCCGCGACTTCATCCGTGTGGATTTTTTTTCGCGGATCCCTTAAATGGAAAAATGTAGCTTAAGTTATTTCTTATAATATCAGCTATCTGCCTGTGAAAGTCCCGGCAAAGTCGGTCCAGCCGTTTCAGAGATTAGTCGGAAAATCTAGAGACAAAAATTTTAAAAATTGTACAATGCTGTTATTTTGACATTACAAACAGACACTTTAATTTTATTTATCTGAATAGATATATTATAACGACTAAACTACTACGACTAAGACGACTAAGAATAACTTATAATAATATTATAAGTTATTCTTAAGGTACACTACAACATAAAAATCACTAAATTAATGTCACACACAATAACAAAATAACCAATAAGCGTGTATAAACCTAAAAACTTTAATAGAAATTAAGTTATAAAAAAAGGTACAGAACTAGAGTCCATAGAGTAGTTAACAAAAAAATTAAAAAAAAAAATTATAACGACTAAAGAGGTTAGTCGTTACAGTATTCTAAAAATCTCTATCAATGAATGTATGAATTTGCTTTTTGGATTTTTTCAAGTTCGCATATATCCCTAAGACGTAGTTTATCTATTAATTTCCACGTGTACGACCGCCGTCTATAGTCCACGAATTTAGCACGACCACATGTCACGAGTCCATCCAGTATGATTAATTAACAACCGACAAAAGCCACGTTGTGGCCGAATGAATGCTGAACAACAATTGCTTACGAAATCTGACGTTCATACGTCGCAATATTCAATTTCGAATGAGAATAACACCAACGTCTTTCATATTGTTGCGTAAACCAAGTACCGTAATAATAATAACTAACTTTCCGTGCAGGAACGGAGAAATAATGTAATTTCCTGCGGCCGGGCGGCATGTCGTAAGAGGCGACAAAACAACCCACAGCCAGGTGGTTGGGTACTTGCCCGTCTGGATGGCTACTATCTCTGGTCTAGAGTATGCCGCCAAAAGTATCTTGAGTTGTGTACCGGCATTAGAGGCCAGCTTCGAGTCTTCCTTTAGAGAGCAGTAGCACATGGTTAGCAATTCTGTTGTTGCGAATGTCCATAGGCGATGATAATAATAATGACGGCCTCTGTGGTTGAGCGGGCTAAGCCTTTGCCGGCTTACCTCACTGCAACGCAGAGGCTCCGGGTTCGATTCCTGGTATAGTAAATTTCGGAAACGTATTTTCTCCGTTATTTACTATGGTCTGGGTGTCTGGGACCGGCCCCAGAATGGTCCGTTGTATATTACCCATAACACAAGAGTAACTTGCTTAATTTGGGGATATACAGTGTGTGTGTTTGTCTGCCGATTTATTTATTATTATTATTATTTGATTACCGCACGTCATCAGGTGGACTGTCTGTCTGCCTGTCTACTGAACTCGTGCAATAAAAAAAATTGTATGTGTGTGTGCAGTTCACACGCAGTAGAAATGAAACAAAGTGTAACAAGGGGTGGGAGGGATTCAAAATTTCGTGACGTCACATTTCATCTTATATATAAAAATGAATCGTAGAAATGTATGTATAACTCGAGAACGACTTTACTGATTTTGATGATATTTGTTTTGTATGTTTGAATGGGTCCCGGGTGGTTTAGATTCGCAATTAGAATCAGCCTAAGGTGGCGCTGAGATCGGGTTCTAGAATCCTCCTAATCACCTGGACCGATTTTGGTGATTTTGTTTTAGTGTGTTTGAGTGGGTTCCCGGATGGTTTAGATTCACAATTAGAACCGTTAGGTGGCGCTGAGATCGGGTTCTAGAATCCTCCTAATCACCGGGACCGATTTTGGTGAATTTGTTATAGTGTCATGAGACAGTCTTTTAGGAATTCAGAAAATATGGAGGTACGAAGTTCGCCGGGTAAGCTAGTATATTATTATATTGTTATACTATGTTTAAGCTTTAAAACACGAAATTTTAAGTATTAACGAAAAACTGCAAAACATTTCCAACTGTATCTGTATGAGCATAGTGTTTAAATTATTAAATATATTGTATTCTGTCTCATTCTCTCGCAGGCTTAGGCTTAGATGAAACATATAGATTTATATGTTTCATCGAGTTTGAAATCACAACGACTCTATAGAAGTTTTACTTCAAAAATACAAAAAAATCTTGTCATTATCATAAAACAGTATGCGCGATAATAACCTCAAAATCACGATTTCGCCATATTTTCTTTGTGATCAGCACGTGGCAAAGGGGTTATTGCATAGTCGAAACAATAGAGATATTTTTTATCTTTATACAAATGATCACTGCCTTTCGTACGGATGTAATGCGCTATGATCATAATAGAAGAACATGGAAGGAAAATACGTACTTTGACGACCGCTAATAATAATAGCAATTATAGCACAGGGTATAAAAGGAAAGACGATGGATATTTCGTCAAAGTGTAACTAATTGCATAAACTAACAATATTATCGACTTTCAGACTTTATCGGTAATCCCAGTACTTCATATTAGTATTCACGAAATTGTCGCCTATAACAGTGCAAAATTTATGTTTATGTGCACTGTTCGCGTTTATGTATAAGGCAACGTCGATACACCGCGCGGTGGCGGTGTATCGACGTTGCCGTTTATCGATCGTGCAACCGACGCGACGCCACCGCGCTCCTATTTGTAAATTCGTAACGCTCTACAGCAAATGCGCGGTGGCGGCGCGGCCGCAGATAGTTTATAGTACCCAGACGTAATAGCTCACCACCTATAACTTAAATAAAAATGAATTGGGCAAAGGTCTGGCAGTTTTCGCACAGCCAAGGGTCCTGTAAGAAACATCTCCTGTTTTCATTATTTCGCTATGGATCCATAAAAAAGCATTCAATGTAAGGCACTCCGTATCTCATTGAAACCAACAACCGGCAAAATGACTGAAATGTGTACTCATTGCTATACGACTAAACCCAGCATTAATCAGGACGTTAAACAAAGGATGTAATTATAAAGTGCCTAACCGCTCAACTTTCTATCGATTTGTTATAGGCTTTCTGGTCGGCCAATTTATCAGTACAGCTGCCCCGGCCCGGCCAAAAGCGTTCAGGGATTTAATTTCGAATCATTATTAACGCTCAGTGTGTATCGATTTTGGCAGGCCCAAAGTTTATGATTGGAAGAGGCTCGTTTCATATTTACGTGAGTACGAAACTTTGGTATAAGTTGATGTCTGATATAGAAGTCTAGTATAGTACTTGTGAAAGAATAGTTAAATGTGTTTCTGATATCATAAACCTAACTGCACTAATTATAAAATAAAATATCACCTAACGAGTACAAACCATAAACAAAAAATAGAATAAAATTAATTTTCTTTTTTTTTCAGTCTAAGCTTCCATAGTGCTTTATGTCTATGTAAATTTATATTAATCAATTCATTTAAGGATAGATTTATTATTATAGTAGCGACATAAATAAAGAGAAGTGTAATTAAGAACGTTTGAGGGAGGATATAATAACAGACCATTGTTCTAAGACCCAGTTAATTGGAAACAAAAAAAAATGGAAACAATAGCTCTAAGGATGTGAGAAAGAAAGACAACAGACGCTCTTGTGAAATAAAACATTGTGTGGAGCAATGAGACCGAGAAGCTGACGCACATACAGAGGCTACATTTAATATACTTCGTCGAATAGAGTTGCTAAGTATGAAATATAGAAACGAAATAAAAAAAAGAAACTAAATTTAAAGCGAATAAAAACTGTAACTTTAGACAATGTATAAGAATGATTTTCACCAAGGTCCTCGCAATTAAAACTAACGTGGGGTGCAATACGATATACTTTTCTGATCAACAAAAGAGTCACTGGTGCAGGCTTCCCACTGAGCTAGGAAGGTGAAAGTCGCTCATAAATACCTATACAGTGAATTTCGGTTACAACGACATGAAGGGACCACTATAATTCCGTCGCTATACCTGCCAGTCGCTATATACAATGATAGGAAGGAAACAATATTTATTGCTAGACAATACTTACATCCGCAATACGTGTCGCCTAATGTATATATAATAACACTGACTTTTAGATTTAACTTTACCTACCAGAACATTTATAAAAAAAGTGTATTATTACAACTGCTGCCCATATGTGGATGTAAATAAAAGATAAGAAAACTTCATGATACTATGAATGAACCTTTGTCTGTTTTTTTGTTGATTCGGTCCTTGTGTGAAGACTCAAATGCAATATCTGCAAGTGATTTCAAGGAACTTGTTACAACTGATTCATAAAAACTAGTCGCTATACTCAAAATCGGCGTTATATTCGAAGCCGCTATAGCCAAATTATTTTATTCTAAAAGTATACTCTTAGTTCAAGGGACTGAAGTGTTACGTCGCATTAACCAAAAAGTCATTACAAGTGAAATTCACTGTATGCATAACACTGTTATAGGAAAGGTAACAAAAGATGCTGAAATCAAGATATTTAGCAACACCAATAATATGGACAGTAATAGAAATCAATAAGTACATATTGTAGTCAATTACAGTTGAACGGAAAACTTTCGTGTATGAATGTAGCAATACGACGACACATGTCCGTCCACAAAGTTTGAAATTGCTAAACATATTGATATCGCCTTTGATACGTTATGATGGAGTCATGAAAATTTATGAATAAAGTTAAGTCGTAAAACATTTTTTTCAGAACTTTATCAGTCAACCGCAATATTGATTAGATTAGTGTATAAATTTGATATAATAGTAACACAGTCGGTGTTATGGATAGTAGTATTCACTGTACAAATATTTTTTGCTAAACACTTTTATATATTTTAGTATGGAGCTTGGGTTTCCTACTGCCCGCCGTATTACTTTTTAAGGAGTCACGCAATCTTGTATTCCCTTCATACATAGTTTGGATCAAGCAATTACTGTTAAATATATCTTATAAAATGTCTCCTTTCCTAGCTATACAAAGTAGTACTCGCGTCTCACTAGTTTCTATTGATGCTAGCGAGCTTTTGATTTACATGTTTGTTATGTGTACAAACATGTAAATCAATGCGTATTTTGAAAGATAAATGTAAAACGGATAATTAAAAATATTCAATACCTTTTTAACAAATGTCATCAGAAGCTTAATCCAACTCCATTGTTCAACTAGTTGACCTAAAGCTAGAAAGAACTTATACAATATTCAAACCCAGTTTGGGTACAAAGCTCTCTAAATAATAAATCGAATATATATTTGTTTAAATCTTATTTTACTAATGTAAGTGAAAGGGCAATATTTTGCGTACGAAATGCAAAGTATGTATATAAACTCACAGGGGCGCCATCAAAGTGAAAGTCAAATGACACTTGGCAAGATTTCCTACAATGGAGAAACGCATAAAACAGATATTGAACGTGAAGAAAACGTTATTACTGGATGTAAAATGGCATGTAACATAAAGCCCATAGATACAATAAAAGTAACAGCTCTTGTACAAAGTTGTATTAAATCTTAGTGAGTCAAAGCAACAAACCTAATTGAAACAACTATTATAATGGTACGACTTGACATGAAGACGTCATTAAAGTTAACAATTTAGCGAATGACATCTCTGACATAAAAGTTTGGAGTAATGAAATAGGCAACAACAATGTTGTCAATTAAATTATTAATGATAGCTTTCTTACAGGTGAAATTATTTGTAATTAGAAAAACATTTCTCTCTTTACATTGCATAAGTCAATTTCGATATTGAATCTAACTGAAAACCTTACACTAGCTTGAACAATTTATTAGATACTACGCGCACGCACACATGCTGCTAGACCGTATAACGCTATTAAGCTTATTTGATACAGAAGACTAATTTAAATTCACTTAATATCTATATTTACATTGTAAGTAGGATGTACCAATTTTGTTTGAAAACAATCAAGTAAACACATACTGTACAAATAAACTTAAAAACTAAGGCATTTATCTAATGTGCTAAAAGCCTTACTACGGACGTTTTATATAGATATTCAAATTAATGTCTCATAGATAAAAATGTGTTACCTAACTCGTGTTACGGTTATTGGTAAATTTGGTTATGCCATTTTACGTACAGGTGCCACAAGATAGCAACATAAAACTTTTCGATTATATTAACGACATACGAAAATTTGTATGATGTAGCATGTAGGACAGTATTACACAAACTTGCAAAATTTAATCTTTGAAAATGATGGTAGGTACTTTTAGAAGAAATTTTACACAGCTGGTGTAGCAATCAAACTTGACTTAAAAACAGATTTTGGGTGTCACGATTAAAACTTTCTAGTCTTTAAATCAGTCAAGAGAAATGCTGTCAGGCGATATAGATTTTTGTGTAAACAAACATAGTGTATCCAACAAAATAAAGTTTTGTTTAGTATGGGTAGTAATGCCGGTTAGCTTTGAAGGTACGGTGTCAAAATGTAGTTGAGATGAAAATTAGACATCCATCTAAACACACATTAAGGTGCATGAAGTTACGTGAATAGTGACAAGCGGTATGATATACAGCGTTTCGTTAAGACACCAACAAAAACAATATAATAAGAGTATTTTTCGGGAATTACCTCTCATAAAATTCCAAGTTTTTCTTTCAAAATACGCGTTGAAGGGTCTTCATTACCTGGAAAGAGATAATTACGTTTAGAAGGTTTCGGAGTCGTGTCTCCAGGGAATTGCCGTCCGTGATCATAATGAAGCGAGAAAACTGGTGAAAATTTCCATTTTAATTGGTATAATAAATAAATTTCGCTCTTAGTACTGTTGTTTACAAGGGAGGTTGTTAACAGGAATAAGTACTTTAGGTAGCATTAAACAAAGATGTGCTACAGCGTCGCTCGAATTACTCATTTCAATTTTAAAGTTATGTCTAATAACTAAGGCTGAAACATCATTTCTGTGGTAGTATTAACAATTTTTTCGTAAAATATGTTACTAATGTACATAGTTGTTTTTTCCTCTACACAAGGTCCGAATGTCACTGGGATTAAACGCTCGAAAGATGATGACAGTTGTTTTTATTTTTAAGTTCCTTTTTTATTCATTATGAAAAATCAAACTCATATCTGTGGAATGACAGGGTTGCCATAGCTAAGCTTGGCACGTTATCAATATTGGTTAAACATAATTTATATGCTTTTTACACTGTCTCATAGTGAAAATTTTAAATTTTTAAATGAATATAGAAATAATTTCTGCTTTAAAAAATAAAAAAATGTACAAAAGAGAAATCCTCCCGTAAATAAATTTACAAATTTGCCAACCAAATTTATCAAACACCTAATACTGAATTATTTTTGGAACAAGACTGATATATTGCGTCAATCTAAAATATTGGTTTTTAAAAAGTTCATGCTATTAATCTATTACGATGTTGACGTCTTCCATTTAGCACGCATAAATTAGTGAGACAAATTTTATTTTTCACCTCGATCTAGAAAAAACAACTTTCATATATATATTTTACTCGCTATTATTACCTGCCTGGCTGTCCATCAAGGATTATTAGTACCAACGTTAATGTATGGCAGCGAAAGTTGAGTATGGCAGAAGAAGCATGAAAGTAGGATAAATGCAGTTGAAATGCGAGCTTTGAGAAGTATAATATACTTCTCAATATATCTCAAAGTATCATATCACTTACGTTAAACTTACATATTATGAAGGTTAATGTAAGTGATATGGTAAGAAATTAGAAACAGTGATAAGGGACCGTTGTGGATTTAAAGAGGGTGTATTGATACGAGTTGAAAAAGGAATGTTAAAGTGGTCTGGGCATGTAGAGAGAATGAATGAAAGCAGAGTCACAAAACAAGTATATGACAGCAATGTGAGTGCTAGTCAGTGCCGGTTAAATAAGCGTAAATATATAAAGAGATTAACGAAAGTTGATAAAGCGAAAAGTGTTTGTCAGGATCGTAGCAGGTGGAAATCTATCGTCTCTGCCTACCCATGCCCCAATGGGAAATAGGCGTGATAATAGTATGTATGTATGCATGCTATTATTACCCGCGACTTCTGACTGAATGAAGCAAAAACACATAATTAATCCTGAAACTTGTATTTTAAATCATTCACCTTCATGTAAATTTCCATATTCCTAACTCGAAAAATTATAGGTTCCCTCCAAATTTTTAATCACAATTTTATCCCCCAAGACAGTTTTAAGAAAAAAAGCCACCCTTTGTTCCCATTAAGCCGTTTACTTCAGGACTACGTGTGCCAATGGTCCCAAAATAAAGGATACCAAAACTTCGCGAATTAAAGAAGAACATAGGAAACCGGATCTCAGGCACCGAAACAAATCATCTAAACAAAAGTAAAATATAACGGTTGGATCATATTGATAATAAGTGACGACGTTTAATGCAAGAAATAAGAAAAAGTTCAAAATGTTTTTAATCATACTCAGAAGCCTAAAGAGAAATATGTGTTATTGTAGTAAATTGAATGTTATTTTACTTATATTGTGAATAGCAATTCATAGTAGTAAATTGCATCTACATGTCATTCATTTACAATTACTGTAATGGGTAGACAGACAGTTAACATCATTGCTCTGCTCTGGTCGACACTTAGTAACGTAATGATGCCAGTCAAATTATTAGATTCATCCCGACCGCATTATGTAAATATAAACAAGGGATTGCTCTTCTATTCTAAAACCGTAATTGTTTTTGTAATAATTAATTCGTAATTCTAGTTCTATTGTAATGCCGGTTCATCATGATGTAATGGGCACCGGCTGTCAAACCTTTTTTATTTTCATTACATGTATACGTGGACATGCTAATCCGTGGACCAAAGTAGATACCGACCCATGACAACCTGAAGCTCGGCTCATGGCCGAAAAACAAATAATATAACAAAAAAAATATAAAAAGATGCCTTATTATATTGACTTGGCGGTTTAAATAATTACAGAGTTAATTGCGAAATCAATTTCGTCAAAATATAAACCTTCGAAGTTACGAATACAATCCTTTCACTATATTTAGATAATATTTATTTATAATATATATTTATGTGAACACTACAAATTACAACCACTTATATAAATAGTGTGTTTTACATCAGCTAAGATGTCATCATTGATGTATGCAAGTTATTAATTGGATTTTTTGTTGTAAATTACGATAGACAAACTTAAATAGCAGATTATTTGAAACCATATTAACAAATAATCATAGTTAAACTAGAGAATAATCCTAAACATTTCAAAGGACTTTGTGTGGTGTTATAATTTATTGTTTAATTGTAAACACAAAGTCACAATCACACAACTAACAACAAAACTTTACACATACTCACACCAACGCGCAATACCACCGCATTGCATTACACGCATACTTCACAAACAAACCAAGACACACAAAGAGCCTAAAAATTTATAACCCAGACACAGAAAGGAAAAAACAACACATATGGCACTAGTTAGGATAATATATATAGGTATAGACATAAAGCACACACTACACACGCACTTCCTCGCAACACCAGCATGTAACAGATACACTCTACATTAGTATAAGTTTAGTATTAAAATTAGAATAAATTAATATAATAAGTTATTCGTAAGGTACACCACAATACAAATATCATTGAATAAATGTCACACACAATAACAAAAATAACCAATAAGCGTGTATAAATTTTAAAAACTATCTTAGAAATGAAGTTGTCAAAGGGTACGGAACTAGAGTCCGTAGAGTTGTTAAAAAAAAAACAGTTCAAAGGTCCATAATGTGTGAGAGCGATGGTACTAAGCCTAATATTCTAATAAAATTAGTATCAAAAGTATTGATTGTCAAGAAAATCTATACATATAATAAAACTGTAGAGGTCGAATTTCTGTACAATGAAAAAAAAGCTAAAAACCGGGTCAGGGGATGTAAGAAGTGAAATAGAACTAATTTAGATCTTTTTTAATTGTATGTTTCTCTGTTTGTACCAGCTAATCTCCGAAAAGACTGGACCAATTTAAATTAAATTTTGTATGGTGGTAGCTTATATCCCTGGGCAACATGTAGGATACTTTTGATCCCGAAAAATTAAAGAGTTCCCTTGAGATAGTTAAAAAACCGCACCACGCGGACGAAGTCGCGGGCATCAGCTAGTAAACAATATAATTATAAATGTTACATTCCGAGTACAAGTTATTTTAATATCGTGTTATAAATAGAATATATACCGGAGAAAATTGTTTTGCTGTGTCCCTTTTTCTTTCTTATTATGTAGGTGATTACAAGGTAACCATACTGTTTTGGACGTCTGATATCGGAATTCAAATCAATTCTTCTAAAACACATTACTACGACTCAAAGAAGAAATTGGGTCAATTAATCTGTTAATTCATGATAGTTGAAATTAAATGTACTTTAGAAGAATACCGAAGTGGTTCAGTGGGTAAGCATGTTTGTATAATATTCGCAATGAAGTCCTACAGTAGTTCACAGCCAACCTACCTATATACTCAACATGTGAAAGGCGTTAGAATCTTACAAGAAAAATCTTACTTACATTGTTCGAAAATGTCCTGTATTTACCCTATATCCTCTCGTATCTCGACCTTTCCTAGACCAGAGAAAATATACGACCGCTATGTGTTTAGAGCCGGCTTTATTCCTAATCTATACTATTCATTCATTTACCTAACTCTTGGTTAAAACCAGATATAGACAAACTAGTATTGTAAACTTTTTCGATCATGTAAAATAATGTATAGTAAGACAGGAACTGGCCATAAGTGATATGTTCATATTTCAAAGTAAACGCCATACGGTACACAGCGGTAATGACCCGAATTTTCGTCGACTATTTCTGCCTGTACCGGAGCCAAAGTGGCAAAAACGTATCGGGTAAGTTTACGACACGTCTGGCAATTCGCCTGCCAAGCTTGAACATTGCCAAATAGGGAGGCGAGTTACAAAACAATGTTAAAATGGCACACAAATGCAACGTCGTGTACGTATATTGATGTGAAAATGAACGAGCGTATGATAGTAGTAGTCTGGTTTACGGTTTAGTGTTTTTTTGTTAACATTCCTATCAATCAAAACACTAAATAAACAACTAACAATAAACAGAAAAGTTCCAAACACTATCGACGACGTATTGTCATTAACTTTATTACTTAAGACCCTAATCTTCCAGATCTTATCTTATTATCACTAATATATAAATCTGAGATAATATATGGTTCTCTAACATAAGAGTTAAACAAGTGGGTATTGTAATACTTGCAACAACTCAGAAGGCTTTATGGTAATAAAAGAAGAGCAACTGATCACTATACTTATAATCAGAGAACCTTACAGCTTAAATACGATTTTTATACTGAACTGACACACTGAACAGACATTTTTAGAACGCCTCGCCAACAATTTTACAGTATAAGAAACATAAGCAAATTGGCACAACCGATAGCGGATTGAAGTCATTGATAAACTATTTCAATTAAGAAGGTTATGGATGACAAGAATTTGTTACATTATTGTTTGGCAATTTTATAAATTATATAAAATATTACGTTTCAAATTTTATATGTAATAAAATAAACCGAACACAGTAAAAATCTATCGCTTCTGGCAACATGAAAATAAATGTAGTGAATACCGTCTATAAACGATTGAGAGATTTTAATTTATAATCTACACAATTACCACGTCATATTAGAGATAAATATTGTTATAATTATGGTTGTATGTGTCCCGCTCTGCTGTTGTAGTTTGGTGGTTTTCAAGGTAAACACGTAAGTGTGATGAATATGTAGTTTATTGAGTTCTGAGATGTTTGCGCACGTCGGAGTGCGTTTGCGAACTGATTTGATACAGTACATAACATTGTGATTTTATTACTTTTATTTTAGTTTAGTATACCACCAAAAATGTTTTGAAATTTCGTTTAAAATCTCCTTAGACACCGGGTTGCCTGGAAGAGATCGCTATAAGCAATAAGGCCGCCCATTGTTCTAATGCAAATGTATCCATATCAATTGTCTAGAATTAAGTTTATGGTGAACAATAAAGAGTTTTCATTCATTCATTCAATGTGCTTTTTTTAACAATTCTACGGACTCAAGTTCCGTACCTTTTTTTATAACTTAATTTTGAAGAAAGTTTTAAGTATTTATACACGCTTCTTGGTAATTTTTGATTTTGTGTGTGACATTTATTCAATCATATGTGTGTTGTGGTGTACCTTACGAATAACTCATTATATTAATTTATTCTAATTTTAATACTAAACTTATACTAATATAGAGTGTATCTGTTATATGCTGGTGTTGTGAGAAAGTGCATGTGCAGTGCGTGCCTGATGTCTATACCTATATATATTATCTTAACTAGTGCCATATGTGTTGTTTTTTCCTCTGTGTGTCTGGGTTATTAATTTTTAGGCTCTTTGTGTGTCTTGGTTTGTTTGTGAAGTGTGCATGTAATACAATGCGGTGGTAGTGCGTGTTGGCGTGAGTATGTGTATAAGTTTTGTTGTTAGTTGTGTGTTTGTGACTTTGTGTGGTGTTATAATTTATTGTTTAATTGTTGTGACAAAGTGTTGACTGGGAATTGTAAATAATGTGCTTATAATAAAAATGCTGTCAATAGGGATATATGCGGTTGTAAATCGTACAATAATAAATTATAGAAAACTACTCTATACGAAAAAGGCGCTAATCACAGAATAAGCAAAAATATAACAAAATTATTATTCAATTAAGGAAATATCTGATTGTATCCTTTAGAAATAAATGTTTGTAAATAACTTTTATCGTTCAGAAATAAGAGGGTACATAACATAATTAATTCTTAAGATGAAAAAGAAACATTACTATGCAAGTAACTAAATGTAACACTATATTATTTTCTCTAACATAAACATAGGTAACCTTTTTAGATAGATAGATAACACTTTATTGTACACCATTAAAGAAAACCTTATAGCCAAAAATATTCTAAATGTGCACAATGAGCGGTCTTATCGCTAAGAAGCGATCTCTTCCAGACAACCCGTCGGAACCCCTTAATCGGATTTCAACTTCCATATCGCCTGTGTAAGCTTATATCTTACAGAAATCCTTAAATTTGCCGAAATCCTGCAAGTCCAACGAAATATAACCGCTATATATAAAAAATACCTGCAAGGCTTACCAAGTGAGGAAAACTTACAATTTTTTTTTCATGCATACATAACATAAGCAAATGTAACTAAAGTACATTTTTTTTATTTAACAATTAACAGTTAGTTTCTCTGCATATGATTTTTGCACGGATTCTACGGAACTAAATATCATAAACTAATTATATTTGAAAATTCGACAAGGTAGATTCACACTAATAATTTTAATAGCTAAAGATGGTATATACAACCGAATTCCACCAGTCCAGTACGCTTAGATAATAATTATAAAAATACTGTTGAATTTAAATTTATTTAGGAAACATAAGGTAATGAACATTGTTATATAATAAAAATACAAAATTAATGCATATTACATCAGTTAAATTTTCATTATAATAAAAATAATAAATAGCATTCACTTTCGTTTTAATCGCTACCTGGCAATACTCGTGTTGCCACCGTACCTGTGCGTTTTCCTCCAACGTTAAAACATTATTTCACAGAGGATGCCACACTGTGCCATGATTTATTTCATTCCCTGCATGCATCGTTCATTAATTGCTTCCATAAATCGAACTTGGAAGGAAGTTATAACTGTATCTGAATTTGGCTTTACCATAAAATATTCCATAATGAAGTCATGATCAAAGCTATGAGATACGCTTTAATAGGCGGTTCCTATATCTTACTATTCTTCATTTGCCTTACCATCGGTAAGAAATTTGATATAAGGTCCATAAGCTTATGTCAAATTTAAACCGATAGTAACGCAGAAAGGTTGGTAAGATATAACAACCGGCAATAAGTCGTTTGTCGGACAGAGATCGTTTATAATTGTAGTATACATATAAAGTAGTAAGTGACTGTATCTCCTGAGCAGCATTATTGTGCGCACCATATTTTCTTAAAACTCGTACTAGATCATTCAATATCATATCACTGATTAATGTTTATTATTTTTACTAACAAGGCACTTGAAATAAAAATCTTAAAAAGATTTAGACTTAGACTTAAAAAGATTTTAAAACACTGGTTGCAGCCAGTGATCGGCGCTAATGGATACGGGAGATTTACCCAAGTTTTAAGGAGATTTTAAAGTTTTTTGGCTGTTTTTGGCTATAGGTACGAAAATTGTAATGAGTAACGTAATATTAATATTTACGTAGTACGTAGAAGTAAGTACACATATACGTACAAACAACAATGCATATAGCCAAATACGTCAGTCTAGACTATCACAAATAGTTATCATCATCATCATCATCATCATCATCATCATCATCATCATCATCATCCGAGCGTTAAATCCCGGTTGCGTTCGGAGCCTTCACTCCGACGCCCAGGGTCCGCTTTCCTACTTTTTCTACTCCACTTCGCGCGGTCTTCTGCATCCTCCATTTTGAGACCATTGGTACGCATGTCATCTTTCACAACGTCAAGCCAACATTTCTTGGGCCTTTCCCTTCGACCGGGACCTGGCGGAGGCGGCATGGCTAGACATTTGTTCCCCACATAGTTCGCCGGTCTCCGTAAAACGCGGCCGTACAAGCGTAAGCGACACTCTTGCAGTTTGTCTTCTATGTCACGGACATGAAGACTGCCACGGATGCGGGAGTTCCTGACCCGGCCTTTACTTTAGACTATCACAAATAGTAACTAGTTCTAATTCAAAGCCCGCAGATTGGCACGATGCGCACAGAAAGTAAAGTTAACGCTTTTCTAAGCTTATTGTACATCTCTCTAAACGTGCAGTCTGTGGGCCTAATTATTCACAGAGAAGCTACACGGCCCTTCGTGTCTGGTACAATAATGCGTACAAGGTGGTGTTGGGGCTGCCCCACTACTGCAGCGCCTCGAGAACGTTTGCCCTACCGCACACCGATTGGTTTCAGACCACCTGGCGATGATTGCTGATGATTGATACCTACATTAGGCACTGCTGCGCCATGTATAATAGTATAACGAAAGTATAACCTGTTTTATATAAGTGAATAAGTGTGAATGTAAATATGTATGTATGTGTAACTTTTTAAAATTGTATGTATTAATGTAATTCTTTATAATATAATATGTATTTGGACTATGGGACATGTTCTCCTGAAATAAAATTATAAATAAAATAAAATAAATGACAAGGCAAATTCATTAGCGTCGCCATATATTTTTACAAAAGCTGTCATCATAGCCATTAGCGTACCCGTGGTGATATGGAGTGAAGGTCAAAAAATAAGTATCGATTACAGAATACTGACCACAGACTGACAATTGGGTACAAAATCACTTGCATATCTAATTACTAAATTTGATATTATTGTAACCTAATAATTATTGAAGTATTAACAAAGTCATCAGTTACCTGTTCCACTGTGACACAAATGTATATAAAGAAATTTGAAATAAATTAATTTGTTGCTTCTTAATCAATAGTACTATTCGCTTTTAATTAAACCGTTATTTTTTCATGCAATTTTTATCCGTTAAACGCAATTCCAGTCCATTGGCAGGCATATCCCGCTTCATGAAGGCCAGTAATCTCATTTAAGGACGGGCTGAATGGCGACAATACTTTAGTCGTGCATATTTAACACAAAAGTTGTGAAACGTAATTAAGTAGTGTACAAATGAGACACGTAATCAAGGCATGTCAAAACATATATACGAGTGGCAACACAAAAGCATTGAAATTCTTGAGCGATAGATGTGAAAAACCGTAAAGGTATTTCAACACCGAGTTCAGTTTTAGAATCTTGCGCGTCATAGAGCATACTCATTGTATTTATTATTTTGGCAACAGATCAAATTTTACTGTTTTTAAATAAGTATACTTTCTATTAAGGTAGATAATACAACACTAATAAAAAGAAAGTTATTAACATTAAGATGTTAATAAATTTCTGTTGTATTAGTGTGGTTAAAAAGAACAAGTTTCAATACCAACGACTCTTCATCCTTTTTAAGTATATTATTCAAAACCAAACTGACAAGACTCGCTTCCCCTACACGCGGTGATTTTATAAACGTGAGTTCCTTTTTTTCATTCACAAGTCTTTAAAAAAAACTGTACAACTTTATAAAAACATTTGTCTTATTGTGTTTATTTTCTATTTAAAAATAACCATATTTTTATACCACGTTTGAAAATGTTACAGTTTTTTAGTAATTTAATATCACATCTACGAAATTAAAAGGAATAGGATCTGTTAATCAGTTTTTAAGATCTCATATCGTATTTTCTATTAAATGCTCTTTTGGAACTGCATAACCAAAAATAAAAAACAAACAGCCGATAGCCATCACTTCTATGGAAACTTTCACTGTGCGTGACAGGCACTCGGTAGAATTTATTCTGTGCCTTTGATGCGATGTTTAAAACGCGGTAATCAAATTGAAGTTGTTAATAATTTTTTGGTTAAAATTCGTTTCACGGATACACATGGCCAGAGTTGTTAAACATACACATCAAGTAAAGCCCATAGAGGCGATGTCATGCAGTTATGTATCAACAATATCAACAACCAGTATACGATGCACTCACACGTTACGAGTTAATACCCCCGCCACATGCTTTAGTTTGTAGCTGGGATAGGGGCGTGGTAGGCCAACACGAAGTGGCATCGATCAGCCTCGGTGTAACCGGTTCCATTCGAAACCGGACAAAGTTGTGATAGGTTTGTGATAATAACGTTTGTATTAAGACAAAAGTATACTTACAATGTTTATTGCTTGAATATACCTTCTACAAGGTTTGTCAAAGAATTGAATAAGGGCTGGTCGTCTCAGTTTTTAAATTAAAGAACAAAATATAATGAGTAATACGTTTATAGTAAAGTGATTATTTAATACAAATTAATATCACAATTTAATTAAGCGTGTCTGTGGCACTTTTTTTTGAGCTTGAATATAGTATTTTATTAATAATTAAAAGGTAATTTCGCAAGCGAAAATATTAGGCAAAGCGGTTGAGACCACGAAATATTTATAATCAAACAATGCATTTTCAATGATCAAATAAAAGTTATTTATCGGTAAATTATAAAACGACGATATACAAAAGTGGATTGGATTAATAATTATTATTCACACAACTATATCACAATATTTATGTTGCATTTTATCGGAAGGCGTGGATGAAGTGCAAATGATATGTGGTGTAAATTCGGGAAGCTCTATATCCAGCAGTAAATTGCAATTGAGTGACAACGACGACCAAGATAAGAAAATTAACTATAATGAAACACTTGCATGTAGAGATAATTCTAGTCGTAATAAAGACACGAGCACCGACCTAACGGAGATAGAAGCATTAGCAGAATTGTTAGAAGTCACGCGTTGTGTTTAAAACAAATTGATTTCGCAGAAATGTGCTCGAATTACTATATTGTTGATGATGTGCGTGCGAAACAATCTCTTTGTTGCCGTTTATCGTTTTCAAAGATTGTTGATGAAAAGCATTTGATGCACGTGAAGATGAATTCACAATATCAAGTCACTAAGTCAGATAATTTGCGACCAGGCTGAAATTTGCCACCAACTTTCAAATTCTTACATAGTCTGAACAAGGGTCAAAATTTTTGTAAGAGAGTAACGAGTCCTTACAAGACACTAATGTCTAATTTAATGGAAAACGTCCATAAAAATGGCAATGTACTCCTGATGTTATCTAAATATGGGCTGACTGATTATAAAATTTTGGATGGACATTAAGAACTTTGAAACGAGAACCAAGACTCTGAAATT
This sequence comes from Dendrolimus houi, assembly GCA_039645545.1. Taxonomy (NCBI): domain Eukaryota; kingdom Metazoa; phylum Arthropoda; class Insecta; order Lepidoptera; family Lasiocampidae; genus Dendrolimus; species Dendrolimus houi. The sequence continues at coordinate 6,206,512 of CM077136.1, forward strand.
AAATTAAATTCTTAATAAAATTTGTCCAAAACATTTCTGCTACATGCATGTGACAAATCCCACATAAACATGTAAAAAAAGTAGTGAACACAGCCATGCAAGCCGCACCATTCAACTATTATTAGTTCAAATAATGTATTCCCATCGGCCTCCAACAAAGATACCGAGTTTATCTATTTCTGTTTGGACAAGTCGCGTGATCGCATATACGTCGCATCGCTGCCAGTTGAAATACTTATTTAAAAGGGGTTTGAGAGAAGAACGCATTTGTATAATAACCTGTTATGCAATGTTGTAGACGTCGATATTCTTAAAATTAGTTGGCGAAAATATGTAAAGATCATCCATCTCCTAAATTCTAAATAAGCATAAATCAAAAGTAAAGCCTGGCGATAGATTATTAATATTGTGTAGTTAATTATATGAAATACCTAAGGTGTGACAGAAAGATATAGGGCGAATATAACGTCATAATATAATAACATCAACGTCATCCTGGCTTTCAAGTTTGAGTTTGAGTATCTGATTCGGAGTGGAGGTGTGCTTTTCTACTTTTCTTCTCATTTCTTTTGCCTCAACAGAACAGTGCGAATGGAGGTGTAATCCATAATAGTTACTAAATCATCCTGTGCAATGGGCTCCATGTAGAGTATTGTCTCTACGCGGACTGTCATTCATTGCACAGAACTTCGAACTCGACACAGGACTAGGGTTTCGAATTAGAGATGTTAACACAAGCAGCCCCCTAAACCAACTTAGTGGTTTTAGAAAACGTCTAATTTTCTGTCTGAGGACTCGTTTACGCTTTTTGTCTCTAGTCAAGGTCGAAAGTAGAAATAATTTTAATACAATCGATATTAACATCCATTTCTATTAATATTTTATTAATTTTACTCGACTAGTATACATAACAAAACAACGTTTTAACGGTTTTGAGCGCGGTAATTCATTTGATTTTTAATATTCCGACGTTTTGGCCACTTTTCAGTAGCCGTGATCACGGAAGACAAAGATGTCAAGTGTCAACAAGTATTGTTAAAGTTTTATTTAGCCAACTTGTTCATTTTAGTTATTTAATTTTGCTTATGGTTATTATTAACTCTATGGGAGCCTAATCTAATTTACCACCGCTTTGCAACATGTTGTGGAGAAGAAGCGGCGCAAGAAACTCTTCAGCAAACATGCACAGCTTTAATAATGTTACGAGCTACAGGACTCGAATTAAAAATGCCGTTGGAACTACTATAGAATTTATTAGAACTGTACAAACACGTATAAAATAAATACAAATAAAACTGGATGCAACCAGTTCACACTGCACGATTCAATGCAATTCGACACGCGCAAAGTCCGTCGTCTATATCGCTAATCGAGAGTACTACAAACGTCTTACTCGTATCGTAGTCGTCGGTTGACTGCCCCACCCGTCCATTCGGGCATTGTCTTATAATACTAACTATACAGTACAAAAAAAATCGGCCCTGCGCACTGAGTTTCCGAGAAATAGTAATTTGCACACCTGGTTATCTATTCCTGCGAACGGCCAACAAAGCCGAAAACAATAACAATAGGGTATTGTCTAATTGCAAATTTTAATACGAATTAATAAAAAGAACTCCGAATGCGGGAGGGGCAATAAACGAGATGCGCAGCATTTCTTTGTCGGTATGTGACAATAGGTATGTAGATGGCACAACTTGTAACAATAATTTTAAATAATATTAAAATGTGTAAATGGGAGGTAAAATAAAAAGGTAATGGTCAATCAAGTTGGTTTGTGTTCCATTTCTTTTATTTCGAAATTATTCCGAATTATGGAACTTAACTTGATCTAGAAAAAATATTCCATTATTATTTTCAGCTGTCGCATATTTTGTGATCTTTTAAAAATTTCTTATATCTCGCATAAAAAGGTCACCTTTGTCAAGCCTATAAACAACTAAAAGTCTAGAAAAGGGGTTTAGCAGCTTGGTAAATAGAATAATAAAATTGTTTTCTCTTCGGGGAGTAGATGTCTTTGTTCTAGCCCAAGTACGAAATTACTTTCCACAAAGACATTGCCAAGCTTGTTAGTAGTTGGTTAAGTAAGGAAGACATTAGCTTTGACAAATGGTGCGGACTGAATCACAAATTACTTGTTTCCGTCACTTTGATAGGAATTTAGATATGTTGTGGATTATCTGATGTAAAATTATTATTATTGGTAATGTTTTCACAATATTCCATAGACAGTGAGTGACACCGCTTCTGTGCATACATGAACTCTTTGAATAGTATTTTTGAAGTGAAACTTGTTTAGAATCGTTGCGATTTGAAACTAGATGAAACGAAAAGTCGACACTAAAAAGAGATAGAATACGTACGTACGATATTCAATCATTTAAATACTATAGCTCATACATATAGAGTTGGAAATGTTTTGAAGTTTTTCGTTAATACTTTAAGTTTCGTGTTTTAAAGCTTAAATATATTTAAAACGATGTAATATATAAAATGTGACGTCACGAAATTTAGAAACCCTCCCTCCCCTTGTCACAACACTTTGTTTCCCTTCTACCGCGTGTGAATTGCACACAAACACATTTTTTTTAAATCGACAAATATCGTACATTTTGAAATTATTAAAACCTACTCTGACCTTTTTAGTATCAGGCCACAGATATAATAATATGATGAGAAAAAATACATAATATCTGACTTCAGCAACGAAAACAAAATATCTAAATAGAAACAACCTAAAGGGACTGATAATGTATGCTTATATAACTAGTAATACAACTCATTTTTACCCGCGACTTCGCCCGCAACTAATTATTGTCTGAATGCAATAAAAACGCGAGTAACATAACATGTATTTCTTTATTTGTTCACAAACCCTCAATGAGAATTCTCATACGCATTACGTGAGGAACTATATATAAGCTCTCCATACAAAATTTTATAGTCTAATTTCAATCTCTTCGATTTTGACTTTTTGAACAGAAGGTGACCTGTTTCTTTCTCCAGAATACAATCATCTCTGCCAAACTTTATTAAGACCAGTTTAGTCGTGCAAAGTAACAAACAAACAAAGTTTCGCATTTAGTTTAGTATTTATATATGAAAATGAATAAATATAATTTTACGAATGCCTCAGGAATATGGGTGAATTTTTCTCATCCCTATTATTCACGGCAACCCCGGTGTACTAGTCTAATTTAGATTTATTTATTTTAGAGAAAAATCCCTTACCCTTCGGGCGAAGGCTAAATCTAAAATTGTGTATCATACCCGACGTTTACACGGATAAATAAATTGGATGGAGATGTTATTTCATAAACATAACAGAGTTTCTGGCTTACGTTCATTCCGAATTTATAAAGTTATCCCACGCAAGAGAATGGAAATTGATGTTTCTGCCACAAGATAAAAAAGCTAAATACGCAATATGGCCTAAACTAATTCACTAAGTTACGTCAAAACTGCGAAAGCTTATTTATAATCCCCGTGTTTTATCATGGAAAAATTAAACTCTCGAGAAAAACGCGATTTTGACTAAATGGCGATAATTTTTAACCGTAAACAAACTTAATGGAGTTCCAGTATTTTCTAAGTTTTCGCGACCAGTATACATAATAAAACTGTGTTTTAACGGTTTTATTTTACCATTTTCATATATTATCAAAAATTATAAGAGCTAGGAATGTCGTTGAAGAATTTCTTGCGCCGCTTCTTCTCTTCAAGCCACGACATGTTGCGAAGCGGTGGTAAATTAAATTAGGCTCCCATAAAGTAATAAAGAACCAAAAAAAAAACGAAATAATTAAAAGAACAAATTGGTGGTAGGCTAAACACAACTTTAACAATACTCATTGATACTTGACATCTTTGTCTTCCGTGATCACGGCTATACTGAAAAATGGCCGAAACGTCAGAATAATATAAATCAAATAAACTAACATGCTTGACACCGTTAAAACGTAGTTTTATTATTAATGTAGGTCTCTTTGCATGTTATCAAATTAAGGCTTATAATTAATTATTACATTTTTCCTATTAATCTCTGATATCAGCTTGTTGATTTTTTGTAATAAAATTATTGAGTTTATGTCTGTTAATGTTACTGATTCATTCGGGTTAGTGTTATACTTATCGACCGTTTCACTTAGATGTAGTTTAATGCGTTAATTGTGATGCGATATTGCTATTAATTATTAATAACGTTAAACATTGACAGATAACGTATCTATACTACACTAACGTAGCCAATCATTAACGGCATTATTTTCAACGTAATAAACAAGACGCATTTAGCCACAGTCACTAACAATAATATCTCAGATGGAGCAGGAACATTGATTTATTTTTTAATTAATTTTTCCATGGGTATAATTTCTGATTTTGGCTTATTGATTTTTTCCAATAAAATTCTTTATTGAGTTTATTTTTGTTAATATTGAAGATTTACATACAGACCAAAACATAAATAATAACCCCAGCTTTAAGAAAATGTAATAAAGTTGATTTGGCAAAAAAAGGTAAAGTTTTTAATTTTGCCATACTAGAACAATATTTTCGATGCGCGTTCTCATCCACGTCGAGCAGATGAGAGGCGAAAATCAATTTGGTCTGATGCGTATCCCCTGAACGTCGGGGTTGGGTCGTGGGAGGGTGGGAGAGTCACGGCCAAGGTCGGTCGCGGCGCCCCTCCCCCCTTTTCCACTTTAAGCCACGTCGTTCCCTCATTCTCCCCACCGGCGCTCGGCTACGTCGATACGATGCCGCTCATTGAGCATGCACTCATACCGCCCAAACCCATACCGCCCAAACCCATACACGCAAACAATCTCGTATTCATAAAGAAATTAATATGTGTGTCAATATTTAGATAGCCAAGGCCAAATTACAAGTGTAATAATTATTTTTGCCTAGGATATGCCTGTGACTTCGCGCACTCTTGACTTGAAATACCCGGGGGATTCCCGAGACACAAAATACCGAAGCATTTAAAAAAGAATGTAAGCCATCGTTTTAGTGAAAACTGTGTCGGGATAAACAAGTTTTTATGCACCTGAATAACTACGAACCGCCCCCGGGAAAATTCCCGCGGGGTTCCCGAGATTAAAAGTATAATAACATTTTATTACATAAAATTTGCTATCGATCAGTGAAAAAATCGCATTGGAATTAGAATTTTTCAATCTAGCCACTTTAGATCATTCCCAGGAATAATCCCGGGGGATTCCCAGGATAAAAAGTAGCGCAGATTTTAAGTATAAGAATTAGCTGTCGAACAGCGAAAACCGCATCGATATCGGCTCAATAGTTTTTACGTGAATCCCGAACAAATAGACAAGATTTTTTTTAAATAGCTTCAATGTACAGACACAACATTTTAGAATTTTATAATATTATAGATAAGCTACGAACTTTATTATTTTTAAGGAAAATTTTGAATTGCGCCTTAGTACGTCGAAAAACAAAAACAACATGTTCATCGTGTTTATGATTAAACAGGCTTCAGAAACCTTGAGACATTCGCCCAGCTGCTGCCGCCAGCGGAGAAGTACTCCATGGAACTTATTGTTTTAAGTTATGAAATAACGTACGTACGTACAGATAAAACATCGTCAATTTCAATAATTTTCATCATCATCATCATAGTATTTAAGAGCCTAGCTCTTATCGGTGGAGCCTCTTCCAATCCTCTCTATTCTCGGCCAGTTGTTTCACTTCTTTATACGACACGACACTTGTCCTTTTCTTTATTTGGTCGACAAACGCCCCTCTCGGTCTTCCCTTTAACCTTCTACCTTCTATTATCTTACAGAGAAGGGTTTCGTATCGTAGGTAAATGTCCAAACATTCTTCCTCTACTTTCCTCTGTGGTTTTTATATTTACATAATACAATGTTATTATTACTTTCTATTTCATATATAATTCTATAGGTGTATATAAAATATACTTTCCTCTGACATACACAGTCAGATGGACGGAGGAACGGACGGAAATGACGATTTAATAAAGCTTTCATTTTTGTCAAAATGACTACGTTACCCTAAAATTAATTAGAAACAGTGCTCATCCAGCGCCTACCAGCGACCTTGTGCAGGTCGTCAGTCCATCGGGCTGGAGGGCAACCGACACTACGTTTACCGAGGCGCGGTCTGGAGTGGACTCCAGGACTAGTCCGCTCCATCGGCCATCGGTCCTGCGACAGACGTCACCGCCACTGCCACTTCAACTCTAATTTTGCGAATTATGCCGGTTACCTTGGCTCTCTTACGGATATCCTCATTTCTCATCGTACAGTTAGTACGAATAAATTCGGCATGTTATGTAGCAATAACTATCCCAGTTTGTTTTGTCAATCCATGGCGCTCACGCCTACAATAAGATAGTGTTATCACATTATTATTAAGTGATAAATATAACAACTGATAACGAGATAAAATATTTCGTACTTTATGAACGCAATAAAACATAACTACAAAATCGAAGTCTCCTACATTCTTTATAAGTAGGGAAAAAACAACGGGGCCTTTTTTTATAAAAAAAAGAAAACAACGGAGCTTATCGATAAAGAACTGTACTTGCTTTTACAGCTTATTATTTTCTTTACAAAGAAAATACAAATAACGACAATCATCCGATAAATAACGTACCTATCAAGAAGCCTCTAAATTCTATATTTCTAGAACAATGACACGACGACCTCAAATCGAATGTATAATTTTTCATTATAATATAACCTTCGACTACTTTTCAATAGTCCTGATCACAAAAAGATTTAGGTATACTCAGGCAGTTTTAGTTATATGTAACAATCGTGAGTATATAAGAAAATACAATGTTGAAAGCACGTAATATTTATTGTTTACGAATTCTTCCACAATTTGTAAAAAAAGACACTACGACGAGGTCAAATAATATAGCGAAGGAAACAATCGCTCCAATATTTCCGAGAACACTTACTACCGAATTCTAATCGCGAAAGAAGACCGGCTCTGCCTTTGTTTGTGAAATGATTCGTGATCCAAAGCTAAACAACGAAGGATACTTAATAATGGTACGGTACCATCCGCATTTAAGGTACTAAACTGTAGTGAATCACAACATAAAAATCAGCCATAGCGACAATGTAATAAATCATCGGCTAACAGCTGTTCAGTCATTTCTAGGTAATCTATCAAACGGACGATGTAACTCAAGGGAAGACCTTGAACTTACGCTACGTATCGACCTTCATAATAATAGGTATTAAATAAAAATTCGCCTACGTATAAAATGTAAGAAATACTTTCAGATACAATTATAGTAAAATGAAAAAGCTGATAACCTCTATTAGATTGAGATCCCAGTCACCCCAGACTTACGTGATTTTAGGAAAGAAGAAATTTTTAGGATCGGTAGTTTAACATAAACTTAGAAAGGAATGGATACTCGCTAAGCTGAAAGCGGCGACGTTTTTCAGGTAGCAGGTATCAAAGGTGGAAAAAAACCATGCTAACTTACGTCATTTTAGGAGGCTGAATTTTATATATATTATCAAGTATAATATTTTAAAATATTTTCCAATGAGCCAGACAAATCTGACGGGCCAAACATCTTCCCAGACTCGTTAAGAGTTCCGCTGTGTGAGAAAGCGCGAGAGCATTAGAGCATTATTCAAGCGTATAAAAGTACAAGTGAGATGCCCTCTGACGCGTGAATCTTATACTAATATATAAAACTGAAGAGTTTGTTTGATCGAACGCGCTAATCTCAGGAACTACTGGTCTGTTTTGAAAAATTCTTTCAGTGTTAGATAGCTCATTTATCGAGGAACTTATCTAATATATTTTTGCATAAAATACTATATCGTGTAATAAGTATTCATTGCAATAAACATGTTTTACACATATTAAATAAGCCATAATAGTGTACTAGAATGGCAATGCGCTATTTTAAACATTTGTTATTTGGCAATACCAACAAATAATATTTTATTTTCAAATCGATTACTTTCGATTTATTTACGAATAGTGTTGATTAATAGATGACTCACAGAACATTACTGTTACGTCACCCAAAACAATAAAGTAAGACAATTTTGGCATTTGTTTCATGTGAGTTTTACTGTCAAGAAATATATAACTTAATAGACGTGTAAACGTCAAAAGTAAAATAAACGCTTGGCAACAGTAGTGTTCCGAATGTCTGTAGGCGACGGTAACCACTTACCATTAGGTAGACCACCTGCCTGTTTGCCAGATCTGCAAGTTCTTGAACGTCCCATTGCTGAGTCCGGGGTTCTTCAATTTTAGAGGAGAGGATGGTATATCTGCCACTTGTCCATGGCGAATAGGCAGATGTCGAAATCAGAATATCGATGCGCAAGGCTCTTTCCGATATTTACGACTCACTGTCACCAAATGGAAACTAATGTGACAATATACACTAAGATCAGATAGCCTAAGGCTACGGTTTTTGAAAAATCGCTTAATAAATGACACGTGTCTTGGATATATTGGCAGATGTAAGAGATAGGATAAAGTTTCACTTTATTTTGGTACTTGTCATGTTCGTAATACTAATCTGCGAAAGCGGCCGCTTTTGTCCTCTAGAAAATCTTTTCAGCAGAGCATGTTGCCAGGCAAGGATTCAAACTCACGCCATATGAATAAAAGGTGGGTGTCTAAGTAGTAAAGTTACCATGGCGTGAACTAACAAATACCGTGTCAGCAAGGTACATACATGTATTAAGCAATATTAACAGTAATGCTTACGACACAGTATTTTTGCAACTAATACTTCGGCGCTTGTTGATTTCGCAATTATAAAGTCCGCGCCAAAATTCGACATGGCACTTCTACGACATCCCTTACTTTAAGACCATTGTCAAACTTACCGTCCCTAATGACTTCAAACCAGCATTTATACGAGTTCTGATGTTGAAACTTGAAAGTTAAGGTGCGGAAATACATTATTATTCGAATTTGAGTAAGCAAAGTAAATTATTTATACTTGCGTAACTATGTAAAGGAGGTTTTGTCCAGCAGCACGAACCTCTGTCAAAGGATATAAAATGATTGTTACTGAATGCCAATTGAACGTTTTCTTTCCAATATATGTATCTCAAACTGTTCAGCGGATGATAGACACACGAGTAAGAATGCGTACTTACAGCTTGCTGACTTTTTCGCATCTGTATCCGCATAAGTACGTGAACTTTCAGAAGTAAGAAAAATCGTCGAGTATTAAGTAAGCACACTTGCTCACACATCTATCACCCGCGTAAAACCTTGTTTCACCATATTGCTCTGTAGTATACAAAATTACTGAACTTATATTACGTATTTATATATTTGTGTATAGAGTTACACGCCGACAAGAGTGGATGCACACCTGCCTGCCATAAAACAGCCTATTGTGTATTGTACTCGTTTATGGCCGTTTGCAGGCATAATTATGCAGGTGTGCAGATTATGATTTCTAAGAAATTCGACCTACGCGGGCGGGCAGCCATATTGTATCGGTGCAGTATATAACAATGCCCAATGGAGAGATCGGCAGTCAAGCGATGGTCACAAGCGAGACAAGACGTGTGTACATTCGATAAGCTATATGAATAGTTGAATCGTGTATTACGTTTGTACTGGTTTTGTCCAGTTATATTTGTAACTGTGTTATACATGTTTGTATAGTTCTTATAAATTCTATAGTAAGTCCAAAAGGCATTTTAATTCGAGTCCCGCACTCATAACAATATTTTTATGAGATAAAAAGAATAAAAAGGAACTGCATCGTGTTCTCCGTTTTTTTTCAATAGCTTCAATTAGCACTTTTATAATGATATAGATAGCATCCCTTTTGATAAGCTATTATTATGTAAGAATTGTTCAAGCCAAATGGTAAAAAAGATCCAGTAAGTAGCTGAGCAGCATGTAACATAACAGGCGCCCTCCAACCCTGAGACGTACATTGTAAACGGAAGCACGAAATGTTACCCAACCCAACAGACATCTAAAACGAGGTCGAACAATCGGGTTTCTCTTTGCTTCAATGCCTTCGTCCGCGTCCAAGTAAAAATTTTGCTTGATATTTCTCAAATTACTAAAACGATACTGCGCTCTGATCTAGAAACTGTCACAACAGTTCCATTAGATTTTCAAAACTAGTATTATTTAACGAGCGTTTTTACATTACGGATGTTTATCCCTTGGATCACATTTGGATAAAAAAAGGAGTCTATGTTATCGTTATCGAAAGTACATATTGGTGCGCTACGCTGGTGATTAAAAGGCCACGAACCTATTCTCATTTTCAAAGTAAAGAAAACTCAAAAAGAAAAGCGATTTTGAAAATTCTATCCGTGCAGGCACGGAGAAAGAATACAATTTCCTCCGGCCGGGCGGTCTGTCGTAAGAGGCGACATAGCAACCCACAGCCAGGTGGTAGGGCATTTGCCCGACTGGATGGCTTCCACCCCTGGTCTAGAGTATGCCGCTATAACAACCTTGAGTTGTGTTCCGGCATTAAGTGCCAGGTTCCAGGCTCCCTTTAGAGAGCGGCAGCACATTGGTAGCACCTTAGGTGTTACGAATGTCCATAGGCGATGGTAACGGCTTTCCGTCAGGTGGGCCGTCGGCCTGCCTGCTGAACACATGTGTAAACTGTGTAGTAGAAGTGAAACTTCAGAGAATATACTCACAGATAATTCTTCTGTAACTTTTATTAATATAAATATAACTCTTTTGGCCTACAACCGTTAACATTTTATAATTCAAAATAACTTCTTAAGTATCCACTTTCAATTTGTCACTGTTTTAGTCTAAAAATATTATTATCAGTTATTTCGGTCCAAATTGGACCTTTTTTGTATTGTGTGAGTTCAGCAGACAGGCAGACGGCCCACCTGATGGAAAGCGGTTACCATCGCCTATGGACACTTGCAACACCAAAGGTGCTACAAATGCGCTGCTGCTCTCTAAAGAGCCAGTAGAACCTGGCCACTAATGCCGGAACACAACACCTATGTTTAATCATCTGTTTCATTGACTCTCTAATCTGTGCTGCATGCACAATGTAAAGCTCTCGCAGGCTTAGTCCTATAGATTTATGCGTTAATCTGTTTTTAGTGTCGCTTTTTCGTTTTATCGAGTTTCAAATCACAACGATTCTAAAGAACTTTCACTTCAAAATTCATGAAATTCGTGTGACGTAATTTGTGGATGGCATGGATGTGTATCATTCAAAAAAGTGTCAATGAGTCAAACTATTTGCTATCTGAACGAAACCCTTTCTTCATTTAAAGGTTTTAATATCTGACATTGCAACATCGATATTCTCTCGTATAAAAGATTCACGAGTACGGGCTTAGGCGTCGGTTCAATACATTTCTCATGCAAAACGTCGGACAGTCCTTGGGCTTGTGAAAATATACGTAACGTATAACCTTAAAAGACAAGAATAGGTATAGGTGTTAGAGTAAACAATATGTTTTGGTTATGTGACACGAAAGCAAAATCTTGTATTATTTACTTTTCATACAATACATAAATAAGGAAATCTCGATTGATTAAAAAACTTAGAATTGTCTGAAAATAATTTATTAAACTGGTTTTTGCGCTACGGTATGCAAGTACGCGTATGGCCGGTTCCTCTATCTTAGTGTTCATTCGCTTGCCTTACCATCGATAGAAATTTGACATTACTTATATGGAGCTTATGTCAAATTTTAACCGCTCATAAGGCAAATCAGTTGGTCAAATATAGCTACCGGCCAGTAGTTTATAAGGAAGTTACATTATACCGTATGATTAAATTATTTGTGTAATGAAAACGGGGAGGCTCGAGCCCAACATTGGGATCTTATATTCTCTTATAATTATTATATGTATAGGTTATTAACAACGGTAAAGGTAGACCAAAAAAAGAGATGGATGGCTTATGTGAAGGACGATATGATGACTTGTGGTATGACAGAAGATGTATGTCAGAATAGAGGAGTGTGGAAGGAAAAGACATATTGTGCCGTCCCCAAATATTTGGGATACGGTGAAAGAAAATAGAGAGGTCATTAACAACGGAAATACATGAGCCGATCACAGAACCAGACCAGAGTAAATAAAGGAAAGGTTATTTCCGAGATTTATTCATACTAAGAATTGAACCCACAATATCGATCCAAGCCGCGAATGCTCAAACTACCAGGCCACGGAGCCCATGAATGAGATATGGACTTCTTGCTCCTTCGCCTAAACGGTTTATTAGTATATTAATTTTTTTTTGATCTGGATCCAGCTGAATAGCCGCAGATGGCTGTTTCAGCGATACCGGACTTTGGGGGCTTCCCGACTCCGTGGGAGCGGAGGCGTTCAGCCCGGAGGCAGCACGCTCGAGGAGGCACCTCCTGTGAGGTTCGACCCTTGCTCGACCGCTGCGGGGGATTGACTCTACATAGGAGTTAGCCGTGAAAGGCTGAATGAGCTAAGCCAATAGGCTGAAATGATTATTATTGGGGACTCGTTATCGACTCCGCCGGCGGAGCCGATCCTAGTCTATCGTTACTACCGCTTCGCAACGTGTTATGGCTGGAGGAGAAGAAGCGGCGGAAGGAACTCTCCAGCAACACGCCTAAACTAATCTTGTATGGCTACATGTGTCTGTAATGAGTGAGGAGCGATTGGTGGGTCTTAACCTTGTGATGATGGACGATTCGAGCCGGGGGCTCTCCGGCGTCTGTACTGTCTGCGTCTGTTATGCCAGGCTGGTGTTCTGAGCCTCGGGGGGTTCATTGTGGCGAGAATTCGGGTGATTTTATCCGGCTCGTCAATGAGCACATTGCGAGGGCGTCGTCTACTCGTGGGAGCGTTCGGAGTGGGTTTGTAGTTGACCGTCTCCGTCACCAGAGGGTTCGGGTGATGGGGGGCACGGTCAAAAAATCTACGCGAGAGGGAGATTATATAGTCTTTGATGGAGGGAAGCTCCAGGTCGCGATGCAGGTCGGCGAGCCGCATATATAGCGGAGCGTCGGCTGCGGCGCGTAAAAAGTGGTTCTGGATCCTTTGCAGTTTCCAAATGTTGGAATCGCTGGCGTGGCCGAAGACCACACTTGCATAAGTCAGGATGGGGCGGGTGCAAGTTTTGTATAGAGTCACCTTAATATATGTATGTACATATATAAGTCGGGGTAGCGTAATGGCTAGCGCACGCGTCCCAAAACTCAAAGGGTGCAGGTTCGAATCCTGGCCGGAACGCATGCACCACTTAAACAGTTTTCTAACCTTATGTGCATATATTATTACAATTACCACGTGCTAACAACAGTGAAGAGAAACATCCTGATGAAACCTGCACATCGATAGGTCAAACCTGCCAAGCCGCCTTGGACAAGCATGGCGGGTATACTGTCCATTCCCCAATAATGGGAGGTCCGAGCCCAGCAATGGGACATTTATGAGCTCTTATTATATATATATATATATACATATACATATTATCATGTCTGTTTCCCATGAACGTAGGCAGAGTTGGATCTCCAGTTGCGACGACCCTAATAAAGTCCTTTCGCTTATCTGTTTTCATTAATCTCTTCATACATGCACGTTTATTTATGGTGCTTTTTTACTCTTTTATTCTATCTTAATTTTTGTTCCTGATTTAAAATAAATAATTTTCTTTTTGTCTTTTATAATTATGTATATTCGTCGGTCTAACAATTTCAACATTGCAGTATAACGAAAACTTGTACAAGTAAAATTTAATTAAAACACTCTTCGCATATTTTGGGTATAATGATATTTTGCGTATACTCGGTTATTAAGTTGAGAGACGTTTTTCACTGCACGCTCCGTAATGAGACCGCTGGGGTTACGGATTCCTCGGGGCAAGCAAAACATTCTGCTGTGATACAATGTTTTATTTTCAACCCAAATAAATAAAATTATTTAGAAATTTGAAAAAAATAAATTAATTTGAAACCTTTCTTATGTATTGTAAAAGTCAATTTGTGATAATTTTTAAGTTACATGGTTAAGATGAGTATCATTATCAAGGAGATGAGTGTCCTTATCAAAGAGATGAGTATCATTATCAAGGAGATAAGTATCATTATCAAGGAGATAAGTGTCATTGTCAAGGAGATGAGTGTCATTGTCAAGGAGATGAGTAGGCCGCGGTGGATATACACAGTTAATACGTTAAGAACCCTCGTATCCGCGGCAGCCTTCATATCCATGACATAACAGACACGATGAACTAGAATCGTCTATGCTGGTACGGCCAAGTTTCAAGGAAATCAGCTAGTTACGTGAGGAACAAATGCCGCTTATCTCAAATCTCGTTAGTAGAGATAACTCCCGCAATGAATGAGTGATACGAAGACCGCGCGAAGTGGAGAAGAAAATCTAATTACTATATTAATCCATTCCTGATTTTTATATAAATTAATAAAAAAGACTGCCAAAAATATAGATGTGATTCAAAGAGTAAAAGAATAGCGTAGATGACGTTCAAAACAATTGAAAGACTTTTTGTCATCATACAATACGTCATGGAGTCATTTTGAATCATAGTTTTGTAAACTAAAAGCAATCAAACAGCGGATTTTATTTATTATTTAATCGGTAACTGAATATTTCTATCACGATATTTGAAAAGCAACATGATAATGTGGTATTTTAAAACCTGTTTTATATGTACATAATGTTAAAATTTATTGTAACATATTTCATCTACCCCATAGTTCCATAAATAATCTTATATAGCGGAGATATTACCATACGTCCAAACACCGATAACACAATAATTCCCTAGTTTAGAGTTGTACAGATTCTGTAAAGTAGCAAAATGCTTAAAACAAAGAAATAACGGATGGCTGCTAAATGGAGAAACTTTCGTAGAGAACGGTTATAAAAAAATATACTAAAAACCCGCCTCCGCCGGGAAACGAGTTAGGTGAACAAAAAGCATTGGAGTTATTCGCGTCCCTCGAGCCTCGAGCCTCGAGCCTAGTATAGTGGGCCATTTCAACTATCGGTAACATAATAGCTTCTAACTGTACAGCATTGGGTAGTATCCTTTAGAAGATTAAGGTTGCCAGGGCTTCAAAAGTATTGTGTGTACTGTCTGTACATATATTCCCGATGTTTAAATCCTAGCTATTTCAAATTGAATTATAAGTCGCGGTAGATACATAAAAAGAAGTCGATGTATAAGCGTTTTTTTCGATGTTCACAATAATTTTGTAGTATTAAAAAAAGATTTTCTTTTGTAATCCTCAGGAGAGGAAAGAAAATTAATGACAAACATTACCAATACGATAAGATTATTTAGTAGGTATACAAGGAGATTTTTGAAAGTTGCACCCGTGATTGAAAAATTGAGAGGAAGAAGACTAAGGTGGTATGGGCATGTAATGAGGAATGAAAGCCACGTGACAAAAGAATGTTGAAGTGGGGCGCAATTCTGCTATTACTATCTCATGAAAAGCGCCGGACACTATCGTCTCAATTGTTTGTTTGCCTGGTTTCGGTGTTTTGTTAATTCCAATGGCCCACCAGCGGCACGCCATTCTATTTTTATAAATATTTACAAACGAAAACGCGCGAAATAAATGTTTAAAATTTTGGTAGCTTATCAATATTGTTTTCGGCTAATGCTGTATCTGCTAATGGTAATACCAATTTTTTCTACTATTATTCCGCTGTGATGAAATCGAGAAGTTTTGTGGACTTAGTAGAATACAAATTTTTGATACTATAATACTAAAATCATACTTTGAATATCTTCGCAACGCAAAGATATTGAAATAGCAGAATTGGGCCCCTGAAAGATTGACCGATACCAATATAAAGATAGACCAAAAAAGAGATGGATGGATTGTGTGAAAATGTCAGAACAGAGGAGTATGAAAGGAAAAGACCAATGTGCCGACCCCAAATTATTTGGAAAAACGTAAAAGAAAAAAGAGAAGAACATTATTTATAAGATCAGAACAGAATTTCATTAAATTTAATGAAAACGCTATATTATTTTGAAGAACAGATATGGAGTTTTATAGAAATACATTACTCTGCTAAATGAAGTTGGGCAGAATGCTATTATACATTTGTTAGCTTCTTTTAATTGTTACAAAATAGTATTAATTTTGTAACAATTAAAAGAAGCTATTTGATGGTCGATTAACTTACTTTATAACACAAATATTTATAAAATTTGTTACTGGTACATTGGATCCTTTATAATCAAAAAACTTAGTCCGCTGTCAATAATTACAGAACACTTTAAAGTTAATGTGATATTACCAAAAATATAAACAAGTTTTAGATAAGAAACGGCAATTCATAAACTTCATGAATTAATAATTAATTTCAAAAGAACATTCTCCGAGGCGGCTTTTACCAGAAAGTCCCGGCAATTTTCTCTAGAAATAGTTACCCGGCGGGTACCCTTCAGGATGGCTGGAAGGTGCTCCGGGAGGCCTCCATTGAGCGGGCTCCCGCCGCGCCGCCCGGGCCCGGCCGTCTATTTTTAGTGCGCAGGGGTGAGTTGGGAGGCGTGACGTCACGGCCCCCACCCAGTCTCGTACCGGCTTTATCTGAGAACGCGTTTTCACTGAAAGGACGTTGGAACATGTTGTTGGGTGGGACCTCCCGTTGCCATTGAGACGGAAATTTTTTATATCGAACCTCGAGCAATTGGTACCTACGCACTAGTGATAGACGATCTTGATACAAAGGAAGGTGACACGAGTAAACATATATACAAGTATATATTTTCCGGAATCTCCTCGTGACAATTTAGTATTGGACGTTACCAAAGCATTGTATAGATAGAAATTCATATTAGGACGCAATACATTAGAGGCTTGAACAACAACAATTTACGATAGATAATACTTTAATGCTCACCAAAATAACAAACACAAAACTTCTGTTACAATATTTTTCGGCAAAACAATAGGCGGCCTCGTCGCTTAGAACGATCTCTTCCAGGCAACCTATGTTTATATTCGGCAAAACAATAGGCGGCCCTATCACTTTGAACGATCTCTTCCAGGCAACCTATGTTTATATTCGGCAAAATAATAGGCGGCCTTATCGCTTAGAATGATCTCTTTCAGGCAATCTATATTTATATTCGGCAAAATAATAGCCGGCCTTATCGCTTAGAAAGATCTCTTCCAGGCAACTAATATTTATAATCGGCAAAATAATAGGCGCCCTTATCGTTTAGAGTTTAGAACGACCTCTTCTAGGCAACCTATATTTATATTATAGCATATTCTTAGCTAATCTGGCGATGTATGTGTTGCATACATTTTCTTTGTCCTGAAAATTCAATAGATACAAAATGAAGGGGGGACATTATTAGTTATAACACATGGGATATCAATAGACAAGCCTTAAATTATCAATGTTACATTTTTAGTAACTTTTTATTTGATAGGTTGTGCATGAATAACGTTATTGCATACCAAAGTTATGATGGGCGGTCTTCTCGTCATGGATTTCCTCCAAACTATTGATTTGGGAATCGATTCTAAGGCTAAGGCTTAGAAGGGTCGAGAGCAAACATAAAAAAGACTTGAAGAAAAAAAAACCCCAGAACTATAAATTTTATTCAACAACAGGTATTTTCTTCAGTTTTCGCGACTAGTACATACAAGAAAACAACGTTTTAACGGTTTTAGAAGTTTAGCAGAAGAAGAACGTGCTAAAGAGCTTCTTGCGCCGCTTATTCTCTTTAAGACACAACAAGTTACGAAGCGGTGGTAAATTAGATTAGGCTCCCATATAGTAAAAATTAAATAATAACCATAATCAAAAATTAAAACTAAAAATAAAAAATAATTAAAATGAACAAGTTGGCAGTAGGCTAAATAAAACTTTAACAATATTCATTGACTAACACTTGACATCTTTGTCTTACGTCACGATCACGGCTACTGAAAACTTACCGAAACGTCAGAATAATAAAAATCAAATAAAATACCGTTCTTAAAACGGTTATATCGTAGTATTCTCAATAGGTATTTAATTGGTTTAGAGCATACAAATAATTAAAGTTGTCATCACCGCGACATAATTGACTAGCATTAGTAATGTTCGAAATGTACCTATTAGTGATTCAATATGCCGGCCGGCCGACGTTGAAATTACTACGAGACATGCGACCCATTTTGACATGATGTCGACGTTATTACTTAGAAACGATTTAATCATAGCTCCGAAACATTCAACAGTATTTTTAAGGTTTCGTAGCCAGTTTGCCTAAAAAGGAGTCTTTATAAAATCGCCAAGTCCGTTTGTCTATCTAAGGTTCTGCGCAAACGGGCCACCGATCACAGCGACCGATGGGTACCACGTGCCACCACGCGAACAAATGCGACGGTGGCGCGTGGCCACCACCGGTAAAACGTGTGCGGCGAGACTGGTGGCCACCGGTGGCTCTGGTGGGTGGCCCGTTTGCGCCCAGCCTAACAATGTCACAGTTATTTCTCAAGTGCTTGTTGAGTCTATATCGATGAAATAATGCATCGGCAAATGCCTAGCAAGACAATCGAAATACACACATTCGTTTTAAAAAAATGACTTATTAGGTTTTAAAATTGCACACTTGCAATGGTAAATCATACGCATCACCACAGGAAGTCACAATATCAAATTAGCATTTTTGGGCCTACTCTTTTCCCCTTGATTATATTTTTTTATTCGTAACTGGATTCAATCGATACAAGCAATGATTGTGAATTTGTGACTTATCGGAGGGCCTAAAGTAGTCGCCTTTGGAGAATCGCTTAGTGAAATTGACACGTGTCTAAATATATTGCTAGTTGTAAAACATAGTATAAAGTTCTACTTTGTTTTGATACTTGTCAGATTTTGATTTCTTTCCAAAATATTTTTAAAATGACAATAGTTGGAGTGTAGGTAGTTAAAACAATTTCAATCAATTCCACAAGAGCACGTTTTTAATTCTTGGTTATCCTCAAATAGTATTTAATAGAAGAACATTCCAATAACGAAATAACAAGGCGTAGGCGGTATTGATGGAGGAAAAGTTTCTATAGAACGAAATCGTTATTTCAATACAAAAGAGCAATCAATCGACATTAATCAAACTCCTTTATATTATACCAGCTTGGAAAGAGCACTATTAGAACTTATTTAAAAATTGGGGAGAACGTATGCCATAAAAATAGGTATAATGAAAAATGTATGAAAATCCATTATTAACGTGTTGTTTATTATTTTTTAAAGTATACACATACCTAATCTATTTAGACAAATTTGTTACTGTTAATACCAAAAGATAAAGATTTTATCAGTCTGCAAAAATAATACTGGCTACATGAATTTTCTGATCATTATTTTTTTAAAGAAGCAGTTGAAATTAGAACGCGAGTGAACTTTTTTGTTCTTTTGAAATTATTAATTTGTTACTACTCGAAACTATCGCTTAGTAGTGATAGTGAAAAACGACGCTACCGAATTTAATGGTTTTTTGACCAATTTGAAAAATAAGAAGCAATATAACGTAAATAATATTTAATATTTATCTCTTAATAACATTTATCTATACTATTCTAGACTACAATAAATCTGTAAATAGTTTGAGATTTGTACAATGCATTTAAAATAGTTAAAAAAATTATGGGGGCTAATTCGGAGCAGCAGATTCCGAATATACAATTTTTAGAATTTTTGTTTCTCTGTCTGTTTTTTCTGTCTGTCTGTCTGATCAAGATACCTTTTATCCCAATAAATGATATATTTATTACAATATTAATAAAAAAAACACATATAAATCAAACATTAGTCACCTAGTCAATTTCAAAAATTAATTACACATGTAGAATAATTGTAAGACATAATTATTATGGTATATTTATCTGCAAGATACTAATCAATTGTATTTTATGCTTTTTCTTTTAAAAATTCTTAACCTTTAGTTTAAATGTATTAATTTTACTAGTCATGAGCTCATCTGGTAGCAGATTGTACAACTTTGGTGCCATACAAAAAACAATATTATTTAAATAAGCCGTTCTGTTCCCCTAGCATATTTTATTTTTACTTATTACTTTATTTTGCTTAAAGGGTACTTGTACAAGTTACGATTTTCTTTAACAAATTGTACTATTTCAAATATATAAAAGCAAGGAAAACAGTAAGGACGCCCATTTAATGAAGCACTTACAACTTCCAAGTTGCCTTAATCCATACATAGTCCTTACACATCTCTTTTGTGACTTAAATGTAATAATATCTTTATTAGTAGAATTCCCCCAAAAAATTATTCCATATCGAAGAAGGGACGATACATTACCGTAATATGCAGTAACAAGGGTTTACCACTAGCAAGCATATAAATTATATACGAGTATTTTTTATTTTTGAGCTCAAAGACTCACTGTGTAATTTCCAGTCTAATTTATTATCTATATTTAGGTCAAGAAATTTTATACTTTCCACTTCTTGCCCTTGATGTCCTGGATAATTTATTGACATGTCACTTACATTTCTAAATCTATCTTTGAATGTCATGTAGTTAATTTTAGTCAAATTAATATTTAAATTGTTCATTGCTATCCACTGGACTACGTTACTTAAAGTGCCATTAATGTCAATTTCAATAATAGTTGTAGTACAGCCCTGAAAGAGAATTGCTGTGCTATCATCAGCATATAGAATTATTTTACGGTCAGTCATTAAATCATTAAATTACTGTTTGCATTTTTCGTTTCTGCTCTACAATAAAAGAATTAGCCTTCATTTTTAATTCATTTTCTCTATGACTACACACACTCACAAGCAATGCTCAACGGTGTACATCAACAGAGCACACTTCGTACACTTGTACAGTCGTCAAGTTGAGGCCCATTGTCTCTTATTTCCTCTTGACGCTAAGAGATGCATACGGTCATTGACATGCCACTAACACAATCTCTCAACCGACGAGATGATATACCTATACAGTAATGCATTGTTTTAAAATATTGAAGATAAACATAGTTCTGTTCATATGCTCGATAAAAACCAATAGGTATACCAAAAATATTTGTTATCCCTATTAATATTATAAATGCGAAAGTAACTGTCTGTCTGTCTGTTCCGTTTTCACGGAAAAACTACTGGACCGATTTGGCTGAAACTCAGTATATATATATATTCAATACCGAGGATGAACATAAGATACTTTATATCCCGAAAAATAGGATAGTTTCCGGGATAAAAATATATTTGTCTCTCTGTTTGTTATCCTTGAATGGAAAGACTATTAGACCGATTTGGCTGAAACTCGGTACATATGTAATTTTAATACTGAGGGTTTCTAAGGGATACTTTTCATCCCGGATAATGGCATAGATTTATGTAAAGGTTATTCCGGAAACTAGGATAGGTTTTGTGATTTTGTCCATTTCATCCACTTGGTCGCGTTGGTCCCTTTGGTCCCGTTGGACCCCTTTGTTCCGTTGGACTCCTTGGTCCCGTTGGTCCTCTTGGTCCACTTTTGTCAAGTTTTGTCACTTAGACAGATAACGTAGTGTACAGATAGATGGAGGATGGTATAGTTTGCGATATAAAATGAAGTGAATCTTCTGGGGACAAATACATAAAAAATTAAATACAATGTAACCTGCACCGCCTGCTTTAAAGAGCAGGCGGTATAGGTTACATTTTATAAAAGAGATACGCACTAGAGGTCGACCCGTGGCGCAGCCGCGGGGTAAACTCTAGTAATTATATAATAATAACCCATAACTATCCCACTGTTAGGCTCTGGGCTCTCAATTTTTTAGAGTAACGGGTAGTATACCCGCCACGCTTGCTCAAGGCAGCTGGGCCGTGTTTGACAAATCGGTAATTTTTTCAATATGCACATTAGATCAGAATATTTTTTCCGACCAGGTTCAAACCCGCGACATTTGAGTTATTCAAATTATCATAAGTATATAACAAGTACATAATGAAATAAATGGAAACTAATTAATTATAATTAGAACTGTTAAGATCTTTCTTGCTTGCACACTATTGAAACTATGGTAAACTGTAATGGACGATATATTTTTAAAAACAACACCTGTATGCAACTATATTTATGCAAGAATAAATATTTCAGTTTGGGACCAACGTTAATCACTAAGTCACCACGGCTTACACTATACTTATACGGTATAAATGTTGGCTTTCAATCCGCAAACACTTGCGTTTTCCGATACTTATCCACGGAATCTACCCTAATGTTTACGATAAAAACCTCTACAATGTTTAACTTGCTTTATTTACCTTTTGGATATATATATTCTATTTTCCAAATATCATGATCATCATTTCGTTCTGAATACCCTAGAGAAAGAAGGAGACAAACATTGGAAGAAAGTTACTTTCACATTTGTAAATAAGTAATTAAGTCTAACTAAAACCAAACCTGAATTCCAGTTAAAAAAAAATTAGTACGGAAGAGGAAACCGCTCTAATAAACAAACAAGATTAAGTCTTAAAACAAGTTACAACAGAAAACATAGTCCAAGCTCACCAGGAAAACATAAAACTTCATATAATTAATATAATGAAGACTTCAACTTAAACACGTAGTTAATTAAATGTTTTGAATTGGGAATTATAGTATTTTATTATTTATTTATACAAATAAAATATACCTAAATAATTGCATTATAGACCTATTCTTAAACATTTTCTTGTAGATGTTAATGTTTAATTTTATTTTCAAATTATTTCTATTGAATGTTGTAAACAATAAAATATAACTTAAACTACACAATATACAAAATTATAATACAGAATAACGGTATTGATTTAGAGTAAGTTTGTAGGTTTCTATATGGTTCTTAAAGAAGTCTACAAACTTACTCTAACTCGATATGAATAAGACCGTTAATGTATAAATCTAAATATAAGTAAAAAGTAGACTACAAATAACAAACAAGTATTATAATAATATTTATTAGTATAGTATAATAATAATATTATTAGTATAAATATGTACGATACCTAATCATAATATATGATGACCGTTTTTACAATTTTTGTACCCCAAGTCTGTCAGAAAGTGTAACTCGAATAGGCTCCAAGAAAATGGCAAACGGATTGCAATTAGAAATTATAGAACTTTAAAGAGGAATTTTATTTTAAATCTTGGTGAGTTCAGAAGATATAAATAATAGAAATGTCCCAAACCAAAGGCGATCGAAATCGCAAGCACAGCTAGTACAATAATAATAAATTAATACTTTGTATAATCTTATTAAACTAATGATTTTTGATTCGGGATTTTATTCCCTTCTCAAAAACTTAAGGCTCTTGTTGCCGTAAAAGGTGGAAAATGGGGTGCAAACGAAACAACTTTAACTTTGTAATTACTGATCAATAATTTGCCAAAACAAAATATCATAAATCTACACGATATGAGACGTAACGTGGTTTTTCGTAATTTTTCTATACTTATTTTATGTTAAGAAAAAAAATTACCAAATCACTTCCAAATTGATGTCATGAAACCATTTTACTGCTTTAATTTTTATCAAAAGAGAATATAATTTTCTCTCCGTGCAGGAATGGGAAAAGAATACTAATTCCTGCGACCGGGCGGCCTGTCGTAAGAGGCGACAAAACAATCCACAGCCAGGTGGTAGGGCATTTGCCCGACTGGAGGGCTACCACCCCTGGTCTAGAGTAAGACGCCTTAACAACTTTGAATTGTGTTCCGGCATCAATGGCCAGGTTGTAGTTTCTTCTGCAAGGCTGGCAGCATCTCTGGTATTGCTAATGTTCATAAGCGATAGTAACCACTTTCCATCACAGTTGGGCCGTCAGCCTATCTGCTGTGCTTCAGTAATAAATATATAAAAATCCTCAAGGACGTTGGCGTTTACAAGCCATTAAGGCCAAAGCCTAGAAAAGGGGGTTTCATTAGATTTGGAAATTATTATTAATATTTCCTGTAGCGAATGAATTAGTAGCAGTAATCAGTCGTTCTTCTGCTTTATTGATTCGAAGACCTTAATTATGTGAAACGTAAATGAAAAAATAAAATATTACCCTAGAAAGTTTCTTATATTTATATATAGATAGAATTTATAAACTATTTATTGTATGTAAGCACCAAAGCATAGATAAACAGAAATAGAAAAATACAAGAGATAGTACAAGCCTTATCGCTAGAAAGCGATCTCTTCCAGGCAACCCTTTGGCGAGGATTGATAGATTTTTAATACTGACGGGGTACAGTTTATAAATAATAATAAAGGACAAGTATACACAATACATATAAGTACAAAAACAATAATATGTATAATTTTTTTAAAAATACGATTTGTGTTATGTCAGAATTTCCTTTTTAATTATCTCTATTTTACTAGATTAAGAAGCGTACTTTTCAATATATTCACGCGTTTCTTTATATTTATATGTATATCATGGTTATTTTCTCAAAAACTACCTGGTATATAATTAGTATGGATAAAATAAAATAAAAAAATTGGTGGGAAAGTGTATTCCGCTATAACAAATTATCATGTTATTTTGTCCAGTTGCAATATAAAGTCTGAAAAGATGTCCCAATTTATCTGTCCGTATATTTACGCATCAAGTAGAGTCTAAAAAATGGTTATTAATCTTTTTTGTATAAATTGGCCCTTCAGGCCAGGCGTCCCCCTAACATGATCAGGGATTACATTTCGATCTTTTATAATGTTCTTACGCTAAGCTCTTTTCACGGATGTTCTTTTCTGTTTTAGCCCATTCTTTATTTACAAGTCTGTATTTTATTTCAATCTTGCTTTAGTTTTTACATAATTATCATCTCTTCTATCCATTTTCTATTTTTATCTCTGTTAGAATAATTTATACTATTTACATTTTTTTAATTACATATCTTTACTATTCCAGGTCGGACTTTATTGGTTCTTAAATTTGATAATAATAACTAATATCCCGGGTAGGGGTCATGTGATACTTTTTATTCCTTGTTGTAAGAAGATTGTAAGCTCCTTTAAGAGAGCAGCAGCGCATTTGTAGCACCTTTGATTTTGAAAATGTCCATAGGCGATGGTAACCGCTTTCCATCAAGTGAGCCGTCTGCCTGTCTGCTGAACTCCCGCAATAGAAAATAAATAAAAAAAAGAAAGTCAAAGGCACTAATATAATATAGTTTGATAAGATCTGAACTTAAAAAAAACTCTCAAAAACAGCTTAATCATCAATTCAACCTCTCTGCATCTCATGAAGCGTGTTTTATCTCGGCCAAGATGCAAACTATCTTTTTCTTTGTAAGTCTCATATACATTGTATTAAAGCATGCACACAACACATGTCAGCAAAGCTCCCACGGTACACAATGAGTCGGTTCAAGTCAGTTGCGAAACCAACGAACGGGGCCTTATTAAAATAACTTAAAAGCAAATTATCTCGTTTAAAAACTGCGGCGTACGTGCAATTGGCTTATTAGCGATATAACAAATGTTATTTGTAAGGGGTTTTGTAAACGGTGTCATTGTGTTCTGAAATCGTTTCGTGCTGATATACTCGAATTGCCGAAGACGTTTTTGTTTACGAAATGCCAGTGCTTTATGCACACCCCACTGGCTGCGGAGAAATATGGAGATTGTGTGGGAAACGCAGCGATAGGTTCATTATCTATCCGTGTAGAAATGGAGAAAGGATACAAATCCCTGTGCCCGGGCGGTATGTCGTCAGACGCGACAATAAACCCACAGCTAAGTGGTAGGGCTTCGTCCGTCTGAATGGCCACGACCTCTGGTCTAGAGTACCCCTAGCCAAAAAACTTTAAACAGTAATTGTGGCTGGTTCTCATACATCTATACAGATATTTTTTTTAAACAAAAACATAACCGACTTCACACTAAAAACCAAAAAAATAAATATTTAACCGTCTTCTTTCTATAACATCTTGCAGTCATTGCCAAGTAAAACATAAAATAACAACAACCAATATACAAAATATAGTAATTTTTATGTTTTACTTGACATCGACTTTGAGATGTTGTAGAAAGAAGTCGGTTAAATATTTATATTTTGTTTGTAGTTTTGTTTTTGTTAAAAAAATATTTTTACTTTTTAGTTACGAAAATACTCTAGTAGTAGCTTTAGAAATAATATATTAAACACCTGTAGAAATTGTACAACTGGAATGCGTGTACAAATTTGCCATCTCACTCTTCATATTCACTGATACACAAATCAGATCCTGACTTGGTGACTATGGGACTATCTCGCGAGTTAAAAAATTTATTGTGAAAATCGGTCCACAATTGACGGAGAAACCGCGTACAAAAAAAAAAATAAACACCTGTAGCAAGTGTAAAACTAGCACGCGTATAAAAGCTTTTTTTTTTTTTTTTTTTTTTTGAAAAATGTAAGCTCTCGGCATTTTTAATAAGGGTTACTCTCGATTTCTCTTGGTTCCATTCATCAAATCCTGACTTGGTTAGCATGGAACCGCATCGGGAGCATAGATACTTATGAATAAAGAAAAAAATCAAAATCGATCCACAATTCACGGAGAAATCGCGTAACGAACATGAAGTCGGTTAAAAATTGAAGTGTCTATTTTTTCAATAACTCGAACCAGAAAATTCGAATAATTCGGACCAGAAGATAGCGAAAATGCAATTTTTAGAATTTTTGTATGTCTGTCTTTCTGGATGTTCCAACTAATCTCTGAAACGGCTGGACCGATATTGACGGGACTTTCACTGGTTGCTGATGTTATAAAGAAGTAACTTTTTAGGGTTCCGCTAAAAAATTCCACGTGGACGAAGTCGCGGGCACAGCACAGTATCTTGATAATTGTTCATTTGCCTTACTTGTGGTTATAATTTGACATAAGCTCCATATAAATAATGTCAAATTTCCAGCAATGGTATAAGACAAGCAAATGTATAAGAGATAGGCAGCGGTCATTAGACTATTTCGTTTATAGCGATTCAGTAATAATATCCATTGAAAGCTGGACATAATATTGTACATATATATATATGTAGATGAAATATATCGATATATTTATGTTGTTTACCGACCTGAATGTTGTTCGGGCTAATATCGTTTGTATAACCCAAGGATTGTTTACCTGAAACATAAAGCAAACAAGTATATTAATTTAAGAGTTTAAAAGCTACCATATACGACGTACGACTGTCTGTTATAGACTGGGAACATACATTACTTTCTACACTATATTAATTAGCGTTATATTTAAAGCCTAATATAGAGCTCAAGAATTTAGATGTGTAATTCAGTTTTAGTTGTCAATTTATGCGTAAGCATAGATAGAATTAGAATGTCAAAACTATTCTATTCTATGCTTGAATACAATTTCCTGCGGCCAGGCGGCCTGTCGTAAGAGGCGACAAAACAACCCACATCCAGGTGGTAGGGCATTTGCCCGTCTGGATAGCTACCACCTCTGGTCTAAAGTATGTCGCCATAACAACCTTGAATTGTGTTCCGGCATTAGTGGCCAGGTTCCAGTCGCCCTTTAAGAGAGCAGCAGCGCATTTATAGCACCCATGGTGTTGCAAGTATCCATAGACGATGGTAACTTTCCACCAGGTGGGCAGTCTGCTGTCTGCTGAACTCGTGCAATAAAGATTAAAAAATACTTCTGGTCAGGATGTTTTCAAGGGTCAGTACAGCAACCATGATAGAAAAAAATACAAATCTGAGATCAGTGTTAACTTCAAACCTAAGCCTATTCAAATCGGTAAAATTTTAATGCAAAATTCAGTATCAAATCAAGTATAAGAAAAGGAAATTTTTATTTTTATTAAATATTAAGTCAATAGGGTTAAATATCAACTGAGACAGTTTTAATCATCATGCAAAACACTCTTAACACTTGTCGTATTGTTTAGAAGATTGTATAGTGAAAATGCGTACATCAGGATGCAGTAAAACTGCATGGACAGTATAACTTCTAAAATAGGCTTTTTATTATTGAACAGTTTTATTTTCAAAAAACGAATAAGTTGTTAAATGTAAACAATACGGTTGCGCCGAGGAACACCTCCTTATAAATTCTTCCTCCCCATCCTCGCCATCAAGAAAAGAATAAACTTTTAAATGACGAATGCGCAAAACAAGATACATAAAACTTAAGTGTCAGTGCTGTCACCGCAATACATTAACGATTGTTGGAACACAATAAAAAAATAAACTGTTATAAACTAATTTTATGCTCATAAACCATATCCTAGTGAGTGTGAACTCCCGGGGACGAGATGTGGCGGCGGACTGGTGGCGAGGTAAGTCACTTTTCCCTTGCTTCTTCTTCCACGTCCCTTTACCTTCTCCCAGCCATCGCATCGCGCCCGCACAATAGCTATAGTATATTATTTTACGGCAACAACTGTTTCTAAAGCAACCAATACGCGATCAATTGGTTAAACGTAATTTTTCATGTTAACAGAAAAAGTGCATTATTATCACCATAACCTACATACAATCTGTACTGCGATATTAAAATTGGCTAAGTCAAACAATTGTCATTGGGGGTTATATAAAGCGTATTGAATCGAAAGTATCGAAATTTAAAAACTACTCAACTGATCTTGCTCAAAGCAATTTACCCCGAAAGTATTTTTTTTACTTTAGAACCCCTAATTTTTCCAGAAATTTTTATTTGTTCCAAAAGATAGAGGTGAGGCACCTACTTTTTACAACACTGGAAACAAATATAAATTAAAAAAAATATACAAACATCTCACAGGTTTATTGCAACACTGAATTTTAAAAAAATTGGGACGATGCAGCCAGAATTAAGTTATGCGCGGAGTTAAGTCTGGAGAGATTAGACTTGTGTACAATATTTAATTTTGGCCTCTCCTGTTTCTCCAGAAGCTAGAACAATCTTCTTGATTTCATGTTGTTTTCAAATAAGTTATTGATATCTTTTAAACTATAATTAAATTAATGTATATATACACACACTCTATATTATATATATTATTTTATAATTTATTGTTTAATGTATCACATACTCAATTCAGAACTTGTTGTATTATACAAATTACATCATATTAAACAGAGTTGTGGTCCAGAAAAATATAAGTAGAAAACCTCAATAGAAACCTGCATAGCATACATGTTATGGGAGTAACTAATTTATATATATATATATATATATATATATATATATATATATATATATATATATATACATTTTATATTTATAGAAAACAATATTTGTGTCACTGTATAAAGGAAAAATCGTACGATGGCCGAACAAAATGTTCAGTAAAATTATTTGTCGTTACGTATACTCCTTAAATCCATTATACTTTCAATTGGATTAACCAAATTTCGTGGCGCACTTTGTTGGAAGGACATATTAAAACGAGGTTAAATTCTTTTAGTATAATAACAGGTTTGTTTCAAGTTTCTTTTTCAATTTCCACCTTTTCGTTGCGTAAATGGCTATGAAACTGTACAAAGGCTTTGTAGCTAAAAATACTTTCACTTTTAACGCAAAAATAACAAATTAAAATGTTTTAAAGTGCTTTTGGTATTTTTTCAACTATATGCTTGAGTTGACTAATATTAGGAGAAATGAGTACGAGTGTTCTTTTTGGGTTCGCTCGAGTAAGCTTTGGTCCACTATCTTATGGGCAACATAAATAACATTATTCCGAGATATAAAGTTTTCTATGTTCGTCTTCATCTAAAGTATCTATAGTTAATTACAATATCATTACGCTTATAGATTTTTTTTGATGCGCAGGGGTAATACTTTCGTACCATACCGAGTCCCTCTCGGCTGTGGAGGGTGGGACCGGACCACGGCGATAAGCGCCGCGCAGCGTGTATGAAGACTGGGCGGAACCAACTACTCCGCTAAACATAAACCTGCATCCCATACTCGGCGCTTATAAGGAATTACGCTCATAGACTACTCCGATTTGTACTTGTGTCACTTATCTGATTTCAAGTATTTAAACTATCGTCATATGCTTTAAAAACATTTAATGATTATTCCATAAAACAATGTATTATCATGAAAAAATTTATTTCTAAAAAATTTACAATGTCATAAATTTAAAGCATGCTATTTCGTTCGGCTCTTTACTTCAACAATATGTTGTATCTTGATACTTTAAATTTTAGAACCTTTTTTTAATAAGCAAAACTATTGTATTGAAATGAAAAACATGGTATCTTTTAAAACATATTGTTGACTGTCAAAAAAAGTTATTCGTTTCAATACAATAATTTTTCAAGGTTAAAAAACTCTTTTATAAAATTTCATTTTTCAATATAACACATTATTGAAGCAAAGAGGCAATATATATCCTTTCATAAGACTCTCCTGTAAAATGCTATTTTAGAATTAAACCAAAATGCGTCTCAGATTATTAGGCACAAGCGTTTTAATAGTGACCAATAAAATAAATTCGAAAAGCCTTTTAACATGGTAACTGTTATTAAACAAAGAACTTTCACATTACCAAAAATTTTGTCCTAATAAAGCCCAATCAGAAAACAGCTTACAAACGTAATAGGCTGGTGAGTGACGGAGAAGTGGTCGTGGACAAATGTACGAATTTGTCGTCCCGCCCACACAACCTCCGTTTCCTAACTGTGTATTCCCATTATGGACTGTCTACAATATAAATCTAGGTAATACAATTACACCGAGCACGAATGCTCATGTATTAGTGTTCACCTTGATGTACATAGATTTTAAAATGTTCTTGAAATTACTACCTGATGTGCGGTACTAATTTTATAGTAGATTTATAATTAAAATAACAAGTAAAAAGACAGTATAGATTATTGGGAACAAAATAAGAACGTGTATCAAAACTGTAATTATATATTATAGAACGCCTATGAGTTTTCAATCATATTATGTAAGCTTTAAGGATAGTGTTTTGCATTGCACCCTTTCAAACACTCCTTAGTCAAGAGTTCTTAAAATGGGGTACAAAAGCTAGCGAAAAGTAACAAGCTCAATGATCACATTGATTAAGAATACAACATAATTGTCTATTTGTGACTGTATATTTAAAAAAATACAGTATTATTATAATTACAGTCAACTTTAAGGGGATCACCATTTGTTTGTAAAACGAATAGGGTACGTATGTAATTGTAACAATATCCACATTGTGTCAAAACTACTGCCTAAGCGGTGCAAGTTTTGCGGTCAGCATTCGAAATTAAAATCATTAGAATTTTGCTTTTGCATGATACAAATTTAAAAATAACAGCGATAATAACATATGGAGTTGTGTTTTCAATGTTCCGTATAGACGTAAAAATGTTGGCCGCAGTCGAAATAATTCATTTGTAAGCCTTGGATTCGGACGACGACCTCGGAAAATATGAACGGTCAGCGTGGGTAATAATGCATCGCGATTCTAACTTGCGAAACTATATTCTTGATTGTTGACAACAGGATTTTATGTAAATATCGGCATTTGGCTTGTGAAACATTGGATTGTTTACGTTTTAACTAATATGAAAAATGTTTAGAGACAAGTTTTTTTCACACTATACCAAATAATTACACCAAATTACACCTTACTCGTAAACAGTTTATAAATTAGATTGTAAATAATAATAATACTAATACCAGCCCATAAACATCTCACTGCCGGGTTATGTTCCCTCCCGCTAGAGGAAAGAACAATATACCAGCCACGCTTTTCAAAGGCGGCTTGGCAGGTTTCGTGCATCGGTTACCACAATGTACAGATTTCATCATGGTATTTCTCTTTGCCGCCATTACCTACGTGATAATCATAACAATGCTTTCCGTCCAAGATTCTCGAAACCACAACATTTGATACGCGAATGCATTAGCTGCTAAGCTACCACGGCTTGATTAAAATTACGAAATTGTAGAATTCTACTGCAGGCAATTGTTTAAGACGGAAAAATACAAACATTATAAAAACCATGCATAAATTGCTAGATTTGAAAGCAAAGTTTTATACTCTTGAAATTGATCCCACTCGACCAAATTCGAATTTGCAAAGTCCCAGAGCACCAAACACATCGTGGAGCGTAACTTTAGTCCAATGCATAATAATCCAGTTTCGATGGAATTTCGAATAGAGCCCGAGCAGGAACGCTATGGACGCGAGTCAGGCGATCTCCACGTCCGGTGACGAAATGAGACTGCACACAGGGGACTTCGGATACTAAAAGATTGGAGCATAATATCGCTGTGATTGCCCGGGTTAATAATGCAAATGGATACAAAGGAATGCAGACAGTATTCAACGCCGATGAAGCATTTTTCCAAGGCTTTAAAGATCGATATTTATTTTTCTTCTCACAAGAAACAAAAGAAATAGAATACAAAAATAAAAAAAATCATTAAAATGGGAAAGACAGGAGTCCAAAGTAGGTTAATCCAAGTAATATATGTTACTAGCTACAGCACTCAGAGTCGAATAATATTTGATTAAACTTAAATAATAAACGGGAAACAACAACATTGTATATACTCTTAACCTAAGCATTATATGTTTGGATTATGAAGTGAATCACTCTTGAGCAATCCTAGTCACGCAAGTCAGGTAAATAAGCTTTACGAAATTTTAAATATTGGGAATGGAAGCCAAGAACTAAGCCAGCAAACCCTTTGACCCCTAGACCAAAATTTAAGGGGGCTACCTAAATGGGATTCGCTTTCTCACTCGCGCATTACCACACTTATGAAGATATACATTTACAGACATTACTTATGACAAATTTGTATTCCACAAAACTTAACAATTAGTTTCACAGAAATTCGATTTTGATTTCGTATACATATACACAAATTATTTTTGTGATTTTTATGTATTACAGTTTCTCTGAATCAACCAGAAATAACAACCAACTGTATCAGATTTTGTAATCGGACTGTGTGACCCTGATACTATGTTCTTAAAACTCTCATCGTCGGTTCATTCACTCAGTTATCTTCAATGGGGAAAGAAAATTAAGGAGCAGCTCGTAACATCTTGTTAGGACCAATTGAAACAATGTAACATCAGAACTATGACGAAACATATCCTGTTCCAAATCATGAGCTCGTACGAACTACAATGACCGTTTAATGTTTGAACGAGATTACGTATTCTATAAACGTTTATCTGACTAAGCTTGGTTAAACATGG
Source organism: Dendrolimus houi (assembly GCA_039645545.1). Taxonomy (NCBI): domain Eukaryota; kingdom Metazoa; phylum Arthropoda; class Insecta; order Lepidoptera; family Lasiocampidae; genus Dendrolimus; species Dendrolimus houi. Next base: position 6,239,631 of record CM077136.1, read on the forward strand.
AAAATGTACAATTTTAATATTGTATTGGAAATGTTACTCACACTTTTATGCCAATGACATACGCGTTCATGACATTTTAATTCTGCCTTTCGTTACTTTAAAGACTGAAAAAAGGACAGCAGTACAGTTTTACATATCTTCTAATTTCAATCGGCAGTTTCAGTTTGCGCAGAAAAATGCAGACCGGTTTTCGACATGTAAATAGTCTATATTGAACTTTAATCGCTAGCGGAAATGGCAGAGTGTCGTTTGCTATGCATTCTTAGCTCTGTTATACTTACGCGATTCTGCTACTGGTCTGCCAAATTAAGCATAAACAATTATGAAGTCAGAGCAAAGACATTGTTAACTATTCGTTCAAACTTGATAGGCCATTAAAAGTATTATGTTCAGCAAGTTCTGATAAAAAAAATTATAGACATATACATACTTAAATGAATCTACTTCCTACACTATGTACCACGGTTCGAAGCGCCTCATCTATCGCTCTTTTAAGAAGTGGCAAGAAAAAGTCCAGTAACACGCTTGCATGACAAGAAATTTTTACAACCATTTACAAACATATATTGCAAATTTAAAATAAACGTATTTTTTATAGAGATGTTTGATTTGCCCACTGTATGTGGCGCAAACGAAATATTAATATTCTATATGAGTAAGTCGCTATCTTTAGAGTCAGGTATCGGATTATAATTGTGTCAGTCATGTTATATTTAACCTGCCGCGTTGGTCGGACAGTTCGCGTGATATTTTAATTCGTCAACATCATACAGTTTTGTCATACGTGACAAAACAATAAAAACTGTGGACATTCGTCACTTCAATAGAAACTTTCGTTTTGTGTACAGTGAAATATAGCTAGGTGGTAGGTCCGGATGGATACGAATCCTCGGACCTACATCCGTCGCCTTACTGATGGATGTAGAAGCAACACCATTTCGGATATCGGTCTGACAGTACAGGCAACCTTGCGCAGGACCATAAGACCCGCATTCACACGCATCCCAGTGCGGAGTGGCAGATCCACGCACCCGTATCGACGATTATAATTTCAAGTGACCTAAATAAATTTGTTTTAACGGATCTGTATCTCTATATGTCTATCTGTATACTCCATAGTCCTCCAGACCAGGATGTGCATCTTTAGACCGGGATACATCTCAGGTTGAAGCTCCGAATGTACTCGGACCTACCCACCTCTAGAATGATAATTAAAATTACGGTTATTTGGTACATAAAAATGAAATTTAACAGGACGGTGGCCACCAGGACCCGTAATTGCCCGATTTAAAGACCAGTAACAAAAACAACATACAAAGTGATAGACAGTAGCTGGTTTCTAGAAACGAAGTGTCGATAACTCAAACAAGGGCACAACAAAACAATGGCTCCTTTGCCACTCAATTGTTATCATGCGAGCGTACAAATAGACAAACATTTCACATCGCCCGGGAGCAACGCACTTTGCCAATGACTGCACTGGATCGGCCGAACGCATAAAATACCCTTCATGAACCCTAACGACAGTCTCATATATCAGTGTATACGTATAATGTCTACTCTAAAAGTAATAATGTCGTAATCGTTTTATTAGTAGATAGATCTTAAATATTGACAGATAACGTATGTATACACTAATATAGCTATTCGTTAACGGCGTTATTTTTAACGCTATAAATAAAACGTATTTGGCCGCAGTCATTATCATCATCATCATAACATAATCACATCACTGAATCCGTCGCACGGTTTAAGAAGTAGTTAGCGGATATTCAGTCAGACAGACAGACGCGGAAAGGGACTTTGTTTCATACTATGTAAAGAAAGTTCAGATTTTTTATTCGGATTAGAAAATTCTTACAATGTCTGAAATGACACCTAGCTCACTAGACCGCAAAGAGTTTTGTAGCCAAATGAGAAGCAGTAGTAGTAGTAATAAACTCGTCGTCTATACGAAACCCTTCAGTTTGTATCGACTGTCATGGACTCGCCCAATTTTTAAACGGGTTTATTCAGCTTGCCCTGTTTATTATATTTTGGGTCTATTTTAATAATTGAAATTTTACCGCCTTTCTTTGACAGATTGATCTGATATTTGGTATACACCTTTAGTTCTAATGACAATACAATTCAATATATTCAGTGTAATGTGTAAATTGCATTTATAATAACGTGAGCTATTAACTGTTAGAGATTTCACGCGCCCCACGATTTTATTTTTGAGTCCAAGCTATGGCTCAACTACATTGATGAGGAGAGGTGGGATAACTGTTACCTAGGAGCTACTTAATTATTTATTAGCTTTTAGTACATTTTCTACATCATTATTACCTTTCTTTTCAAAAAAACCGATTAACCTAAGAAATAATTTAAACTATTTTTTTTACATTAACTTGATATTGACAATACCGTCACTGATGGACACTTTTTGTGTATTAGATAGAATTAGTGGTCGCCCGTGGTCGAAATTCGACCATAATAATTAATGTCAACACTATACTTCTATAATCACAGATTTCGCCAAGGCTACACTGTTAATTTGACTTTAACAATAAACAAAAGAGTATATATATATGCGTATGTGTGTCAAATACATGGTAGTGTGTGTAATGTTTTTTTTATTGATTTCATGTATTTTTATGCATAATTTTTAAAAAATATTAGCATTTTGCACTCCTTCTCTATATAAACTATAAGTGTGAGAAATTTCATACTCTTCCGTCCGCGCAATTTTCGTGAAAAGGGGTACAAAGTTTTTAAATTCACGTATTAATATATAGATAATATTGTTACATGCCGTCAAAGACAAACGCACAGCTGCCTGTCGTAAGCGCAGTTTATTGTCTTCCCGGATTTAGGAATTCTTTCCTGTTTTGAATTGTAATTAAGAAAAAATATGCTATTGTTTTTCTACTTGTTTTATGACCATCATTAGCGTCGAACTAATCCTTATTGTTATTGTTTTCCGTTCGCAGGTGTGCAAATTACTATTTGTCGGAAACTCAGTGCACGCGGCCAATTTTTTTGTACTGTGTAGTTAGTATAAAACAATGTCCGAATGCAGGGGTTGCAGAAGGAATGCAGGGGGGTGGGGCAGTCAACCGACGACTACGATACGTGTAAGACCTTTGTAGTACTCTCGATTAGCGATATAGACGACGGACTTTGCACGTGTCGAATTGCATTTAATTGTGCAGTGTGAACTGGTTGCATCCAGTTCTATTTGTATTTGTTTTATACGTGTTTGTACAGTTCTAATAAATTCTATAGTAGTTCCAACGGCATTTTTAATTCGAGTCCTGTAGCTCGTAACAATATAAATTTGCGATGAATTATATCTTGAACTTTGATTGATACTTTCGGCAATGTTTGGTCATGCATTATATAATCGATATACCGAAATGAATATTAAATTAAACTGATTAGATACGGGTAAATATTATACAAGTTAAGTTGGTTTCTCTATCACGCGCGTTTATTTGATAAGATTACAAAGGAAAATGGAGATCAATGGTTGATTGTTAAGAAATTGAAGAGAACAGTATAAAAAAAAGTTTTATGCAATTCCAGGAGCTCTTACAATATGCACCTACATTTGTATGTTATATATATAAAGTATACATCTGTTTAATAAATAAAACGACTGTATATATAAAATTTACGTATTTATTAGTAATATATAAGTCGTACATGTTTTATGTGTACCACCATCGCTATTAACATCTCAATTAATTCCTGGGGTTGTCTGGAAGAGATCGTTTATAGCGAAAACAGCCCCCATTTTTAGATATAGTTTTAGAGTGTAAGTTTATTTTTGTCGTCGTCGTCAGCCAATAACCGTCCATTGCTGGACGTAGGCCTCCCCAAGTCGGCGCCACTCATTATTATTTTTGTACTGGTGTACAATAGTTATCTATCTTTCAAACTGCAATAAACTTTATTTTACACCATCTGTTGCAGCCTTATTAGTTTGAACATTATTTTCGTATAGACTTATTTTAATATGATTTTTATTTTTAATGTGAAACAGTTTTTTGTCGAGGGAAAATTATTGAGAGAAATACACGTCTGAATTATCCATTGTTGTGTTTATTACGTAAACTACTGAAATAACACAAAATGTAGGATATTTTTAATACAAATAATTATATCTCTCGTTACCGACCGACCACCATCCGTGCAAGAACGGAGAAAGAATACTATATACTGTCGTAAGAGGCGACAAAACAAACCACAGTGAGGTGGTAGGGTATTTGCGCGACTGGATGGCTACCGCCCCTGGTCTAAACCTTGAGTTGTGATCCGGTATTGGTGGTCAAGTTCCAGTCTCCCTATAGAGAGCTGCAGCAGCACATTGGTAGCACCCTTGGTGTTACAAGTGATCATAGGCGACGATAACCGCTTTCCATAAGGTTAGCCGCCTGACTGTCTGCTGAACTCATGCAAAAAAAAACCAACAATAAAAATCCACGCATAAGTTTAACCACGTTATAAGACAGTATACTATCTATATACTATATATAAATATTAATGACGGTATCATTGTTTAAGGTAAAGCAAAACCAGAAACCTTTCGAAGGACAAGTGCAGTGTCACGACTTATGATGTATGCCACCGTTAGCAAATCGCTGTCCACTGATGAACGTAGGCCTCCCTAACTTTGTGTAAAATATCCCGCTCCACAGCATTCTTCATCCAGTGCCTACTGGCGACCTTATGCAGGTCGTCGATCTAAAGTGCTGGAAGGAGTCCTATATAATCATGTATTTATTAATATTATAATTTATTAATTTCGGTACTAGGCTAAATATTGGTAATAAATGGAAATTAATTGTAAGGCAGTGCCTCTGCGACAATAGTTATACGTAAAAGGAATACTATAACTGTGGGTTAGGGAAGAACGCATCTCAATATAAAAATGCATCTATATTATACTTACTATACTAATATTATAAATACGAAAGTTTGGATGGATGTTTATTACTCGATCACGCCAGACCGGCTGAACAAATAAGCTTTGGCACAGATAGATTAGTCTTATTAGTCTGCAATAGCACATAGCCTACTTTTTTCCCGGAAAAATGTACGGTTCCCGTGCGAAGTCGCGGGCACAAGCTAGTAGCTTATAAACGAATAAGGGGCGCTTGCCTTGACTTATAAGTTCTTAGAGTGGTGTTTTGACTTCTGTAATATCAAAATACCAAAAGCGACTTCAGAATCAGAGGTACAAAGCATAGTAGAAAGCGATCGCTGTCATCAAAAGCGGTTTGTGCAACCGTTATCATGGATATGTTAGTGACCGTGTCTTAAAGTATCCAGTACAACGAATCGAATTATCAGCGTTATAGTCCATTTATAAGAACAGTAGAGGCTTGTATCTTTCAATGAAATCGACAGGCTTGCTATGCAATATAGCTAAACACGAGATAATGTAAAATTCAAATAATGTTCAATTATGTAAGCCAATATATGTAAATCAATTTAGAATGTTTATAGTTATTCATTTTTCAGAGTACACGAATAAATATTAAATTTCAATTAATTACAAAGATAAAAACAAGTTCAAGAATAAAAGTGGGTGTGCATTCATACAGATTAGAATGTATACGTGCTATGTATGAGAAATAAATTAGTAGAGTCGCATCTTAAAATGCATCAAATATGAATGAATAGCATCACCGCGTCGCCTTATTTCTCTTACGAACAAAAGAATTCAGACTTTCATTAGCTTTTATTATTTAAAAACGTGAAAACAAAACATATAGCTTTCTCTTCAACACGCTACAGCGCAGTCAGTACAAATACACAAAGTGATATTGTTATTGACATTACGGTCCGCATTTACACGAAAGATAACATGGTGCTGTCGTCCTGCTACGGACAGCATACAAATGAACAGCAAACCGTTCTATGCAGACTACGATGATCGAAATACTTCGTCTTACATGCTATTCTATAAAACTAACTACGATTGTCAAGAGAGAGCTTGATTTCATGGACGAGAAATAGGCAAATAGGTCGAAGAAATCGTATCAATACAATTCCAGTGATTAACAGTGGCTTTTTAAGGTTTCCACGCTTGATATAGTCGCTTTTCTCATGTACCCAACGACGAGGATTTTGAATAAGCTCCACTGGTCAGATCTCAACATTGATCTAGGGAAGAGTGAGAGATGTCCAAGCTAATTAATTGGTGGGTTTCACAATCGTTACTTTGATGTTTTCTTCATCTACCTAAGCATACACCCTTCGGCCAGGATACCAACTCATGTCATTTAAACGGGTAGCTTAGCCATCGGCATACAACTTTTTGACTTCCATAACAAATTTTGGCAAATACAAAAGAACCTTTATACACTCGTACATGTCATTCGTCGTTATCGTCTCTTTTTCAGAAACTAGATAGTCATATCATACATATGGATAATATATAGTACAAAGGTATGTATTCTGCATACCTCTTTTCAATGTAGCAGTGAAATCATGAAAATAAAAATTAGGGTGGCCGATTTCAAGCTATTAGAGCTTAAAAAACACTTAAAAAGAAAATTGTCGAAACCAGATCCGTTGTATTATCATTTTTTTAGATGTTTCTACTCAAATTATATTTGTGTTCTGTAGCTACATGACAAAAAAGTAAATAATTGATGTACTATATCACATCTACAGAATCCTTGTTTCGTCGACTGAAACGCACTCGGCCATTATGTTTTATAAGTTCACAATCCTGAGAAACTAATAAGACTATTTTTGGTTGATCCTTGAGCATGTCATATGAAGTATGTAAAGTGTCCTTCCTACTCGTATAAAAAATGTAATTAATGATTGAAAATAAACATTGCAAAAAAAGACTCGGACATAAATGACTGACGTCAACGCCATTTAGCCACGTTCGTTCATCAAAACAACCTGGAATGCAACCAGTACCACATGCCACTTGTTTAGATCTTACGCGAAACCGATGGGAATTATTACACAAACACTGGCTGCTGTGTATTTAATATGTTTCAAACAGAATTTCGGCCAATATCTTGGAGTAACATTAGTTCGCAAAAACCGGTGTGAAATGTAACGAACTAATGCCACTCAAACTAAAAGGTCAGATATTAAATCCTTAATACGAAAAGTTATGTTGTACGGGAATTCTGGGCCACTAAAATGATAGACCAAAAACGTCTCTACTCAATTGAGATGGATGTGCGGTATTATAATGGAAAAGGTGAGAAATGAGTACATAAGAGATCTTTTTATTTTTATTCCTCATCAAACATTTTATTTGGGGGGTTAACATCTGTAGTCTTACAAACTAACGTTACAGAGATAGCTAAAGAACAACGATTCATAAGCCTCCACAGATGACAGGGACATAAAGTATAAAATACAGTAATTATAGAAAACAAAATAACAATAATATGAAAACTTTGTGACAGGGAGGGAAACTAATTATTATTAAAATAGGCTTTGATTAAATTGGCATTTACAGATGCTAGACTATCCACAAACAAGTCAATGTCAACATAATCCGATTTGCTGAGTTTGTTAAATTAATTCCCATCAAGGTGGTATACCTTAGTCTTCTTCCTCTCAATTCTTCAGTCACGGGTGCAACTTTCAAGATTCCTTTTATGTACTCATTTCTCACCTTACTATTGGTAGAAAATTGATATTGCTTGTATGGAGTTTTTGCTAAATTTTATCCAGTGATAAGGCACATGAACGTATTATATAATATACCGGCTGCAAGTCGAATCTTATACGTGTTCATTAACGGTATCTAGAAATAAAGTAATAAATTTTCTCACAACCGTATTCCTAGTGAGCTGGTGTAGTAGCCCAATTTTGAGAACTACATTATTTATTAGCAATGAAAATTAAATAGTTTTACACGTGCTTGAATGTTTTCTTATTAGTGGTATTCTACATTGACTACATACATCAACCGTACAAGTGTACTATTTGGGAAAAATGAGTGGATAAATGGAAGTGGCTATAGGTCGTTAATTGGCATTTTTAAGATCAAAAGTGCTGTTAATGTGCTGCCGGCCTTGAAGGGGGACTGGAACCTGGCCACTAATTCCTTTATTGATGAATTGTAAAGTTAATCTTAATTTTTTTATTTTCTATACATATATTAATATATTCAGTGTCTTTGACCCTTAGTTCTCCTTCAACATTGTCCAGCCACTTCTTGTCTTGTTATAGGACTACAAGTGGCTGAAAAGTAACAGAACATTTTGTTAAAACCAACCTTTTTAGTTATTTTGACATTCCTTTACAGAAATTGCTCCTAATAGCCATTTTCTTAAAAACCAAATTACCCACAAGGTACACTATCATTTAATGTAATTCACTGCGTTTATTTTTTCAAAATCAGCCGTTTCGATTCCTGACATGGGTAATTGATTTTTCAAAAATCTAATGAATAGAATGTATTTATTTCAAAATAGAAACTCACAGATTAATTATTGAAAGACATGACTCTACCGCCGCTTCTAAAGCAATTTTATTTACTGTTAAAGGAGAAGCGGCGCAATTCCCCAGCAACATATCTTTACTTCATAATTATTATAATTCGTCTTTTTTTTAAATCTAGTTTATACCAATACAAGGTTTAACAAAGTAATTTATATGAATGACCGTATCTCTATATGATGATGCGTATCTCTTGTTTAAAGAGCAGGTGGTACAGGTTACATTGTAATTATTTTTTTATGTATTTGCCCCCGGAAGATTCACTTCATTTTATATCGCAAACTATACCATCCCCCGTCTATCCGTAAACTACATAAATGACAAAACTTGACAACATGGACCAAATGGACAAAATCACCAAAAATGTCCTAGTTTCCGGGATAACCTTTACATAAATCTATCCCATTACCCGGGATGAAAAGTATCCCTTGGCCATCCTCGGTATTTAAATTACATATATACCGAGTCTCAGCCAAATCGGTCCAATAGTCTTTCCATAAAAGGATAACAAACAGAGAGACAAATATATGTTCATCCTCGGCATCGAAAATATATATATACCGAGTTTCAGCCAAATCGATCCAGTAGTTTTTCCGTGAAAACGGAATAGACAGAGTTACTTTCGTATTTATAATATTAATAAGGATAAGGATTACTGAAAAATCTTGGTGGCTAATGATACAACTTTAGTTTTCGTCAAAATCGGCCTCCAGACTCCTTTGAGTGTTTTCGCTATTTCTTATAGTTTAGGATTTGGCCCCGAGGGCCCACTTGAAAAATTCATTCCTGTATAAGCAAGACTACATTAGTCAAGTCCGTTGTAAATAAGTCTTACCAAAGTTAATCCGGCGGTTGTTTACAACGCTTGCGTTCAAGATTGGTGGGTCGTATCTTTTAGGGAACGACTTGAAATTCCGCTGAGACTCCGCACAGAAATGAGATTTGCGAATTAAGTCTGTATGCAGAGAATAAGAGAAATTATAAGTAAATTTACGATGTCGATTATTCATAATAGATCACGTCTCGTAATGAATGAATGAAATGAATCTATACTATAATAAATGAGCCTCTTTTATGCACATTTCATTTTGCAATATCGTAGTTTATGTATAAAATAACAATAAATCTGTAGTGATCGAGTGTTTACAATAATTTAAAATTGAGAGAACAATCAGGGGGGATAATTCGGACCAGAAGCTTCTAAAAATGCAACTTTTAGAATTTTTGTCTGTCCGTCTATTACAGCATCACGTGAATACCACTGAAATGAAGATCCTACACAAAGATAGATTGTTTTCCGAGTCAACACTTAGGATCTCTTTTATATCGATAAATAACGTCGTTTCTGTGGGATAGACGAGTACACTAATCAGAAACCGACCGAAATGAGAGATAAACTACGGGGCTTCACAATCGCATTAGAAACCATTTTAAACCAGATTAGACTGTAATCTGATTAAAAACAGAATTATATAAGAGTAATCTGATTAAAATCATGTCCATTACTCTTCTGTTCACACCCGCTATAATGAGAGCAGGTATACATAATCCGTCATCTGATATGCCGGTACTATTTATTATAAAAAACTTCTTGTTGTTGAAAGTTGTAGTTCCCGGCACGGATCTTGACCGTTCGGCGATACAGTAGGGATCGTTCTGTGCGTTGAGCGTAGCCAATGTGATGCGATCTGTCGACATATCCATATTTATTATGTTTTTATCCCTTTACTCCAAGAATACCCCATACTTCGAAAAAGATCCGAAACTTCACTTATGCCAGGTCATAGTCACCGTTCAAGAATCGTGCCGGAGAATTAGACTTGGGTTCAAAGATTATATAATAGGTATGTACATATAAAAGGTATACCACCATCTTTGACGAATTTTTAGCGTGACCTTGCAAGCATGATGTTTTGCTGTAGTTTTATTTTAGAAACCTTTTACGTGAAAATAACATTTATGGTAAAGAAAAACGTTATTTAATAAGAAACGATTTTTCGATTTATTAAAAAAATGTCCGTTGTTTAGCGTTATTCAAAGACTTACAATTTGGCTGCGGCTGGGGTTGTATGTATCCCTCCTTTAATAAATTTGCTTTATTGTGGGATTTACGTGCCTATTTGCTTGAACATTAATCCAAACCTTGAATATTCATGAATATGTGACAATGATAGGTACATTTTTAAAGAAAACATTATTATTATGCTGCAAAGGTTTCTTTAAAATCTCTTCGAGCATATGTCACTATGTAATTATAAGAAACTATATATAAGCCTAGGGTGAGAACTAAGATAGGGTCACAATTGGTCGTATCCGTAACAACTGTGAAAGTTAACGTTTTCAACCTACACAGAGACACAATATCCTACGGAACTGATCGGTAGATCCATGAGGTGAAAGTTTGTGACATTGAATAATCACTTTGACAGAGTTTCGGTTTTCGTGTATTTAGTTCAACGATGCAAAACTTTTACAAAGATAAATGTTTTCGATGTGGCTGCGTGAAGTGATTTCGCCGATAACCTGTTTTTGGGTGGAAGCGAGACGGCAGATGATAACACGAAATTACCTTGCAGGCACAAACTGTCAGCCAAATGCCAGTTGGAGGCAATCGAGAAAAGAGCCACGAGGCTGGTCGGTAATGGACACGTTTTTAATGCTCGACTTCAGAGTCTTGAGCATAGACGTACGGTTGCTATGGCTATCTGTCTTTTATGCGATACATATCGGGGAGTGTTCCTTAGAACTGTACGAGGTGGTTTCTCCATCACCATTTTACCATCGGACACAACCAAACGCAACGGTTCATTGGTGGAAACACTACCAGTCAGGACGAAGCGCTTCGCTTAAACTTTTCTGGTACGCATTGCCGTAGAGTGGAATAATTTGCTCAAGTCCGTTTTTCCTGACATATACAATATTGAAGTCTTCAAGTTACGAGAGAATAGGTATCTCCTAGGTAAGCGTGCTCCATCCCAGACCACGTCATCACTCAATATCAGGTGAGACAGTGGTCAAACGCAAGCCTTTATCCGTGCAGGAACGGAGAAAGAATACAATTTCCTTCGGCAGGGCGGCCTGTCGTAAGAGGCGACAAAACAACCCACAGCCAGGTGGTAGGGTATTTGCCCGACTGGATGGCTACCACACCTGGTCTAAAATATGCCGTCATAACAATCTTGAGTTGTGTTCCGGCATTAGTGACCAGGTTCCAGTCTCCCTTGAGAGTGCAGCAGCGCATTTGTAGCACCTTTAATGTTGCAATGTCTATAGACGATGGTAACCGCTTTCCATCAAGTGGGCCGTCTGCCTGTCTGCTGAACTCATGCAATAAAAAAAAAGCCTAGCAAGTATTCATTAAAAAAAAGTGAGAAGGTGCTAGTATATCACCTCGGCTTTGGCAATGTCGCCGGCGCGCGGTGTGGCAACAGCGCGGTGGGCTACGTAACACGCGGGACGCGGGGTGCCGCGTGGCGCCGGGTTACTGACCTGTATGGTCCGCCGGTGCCAATTCGCCCATCACATCACATCACGAAATCTTTATTGCACAGAGATGCAGCGCTGAATAATGAACAAAAACAAACCACTGTTTGTACAGGACCCGCGAATGATGTCAAGGTGTAACGTATATAAAGCAAGTACTTGTCTCGTCTTACGTGTTAAAATTGAATGCAGTTGCGATAACAATGCAGCAAACTTTATCAACTCAATTGTAACATTTGATACACAAGTAGAGTTACTTATCTACAGTATCATTTAGGGTTCCTTGGTCAAATAATATAAACGAAACCCTTATAATTTTAAAATGTTTACACGCCTCTATATGAATGTACATATATCACAATCATATCAATCAATGAATAACTATCTGGCAGCATATAGTTTCATACCGATGTTATTCAATTTTAAAGCACAGTACATTCTACCACGTTATTATGGTGTGCAAAATACATGATCTATTGATTACTAACTTTTAAAACATTACAATAACAATTTAAGGCCAATACTTCGGAGACAATTTATATAAAACAAATGATATTTGTTCAACTGAACTGGATAAAAATCACAAAAATACTAATAACACAATAATTATGTATCATTTTTCGTCCGTAGAGGTAACCAGCTTACGCTGTTTATCTATTGGCTAAAGTATCTTAAAAAGCAGCTGATGAAAAATATCACATTTATCAAAAATTATTAAATGGCTTCTAGCTCTAATAAATTGTTCGTGCAGATTTTCTGCACGAACTGCTGCTGTTTTTCGTCATTTTTCATGCCATAATTCATTCTAACTCACAAATTGTGATAAAATCAATTTTCAACAATAAACTTCACTAAAATATTTACCAGAAATCCAAGTCGATGTCACCAAGGCCAGAAACAGAAGCAAAACATTAAGTACAAGGTCCATTACGAAACACATAATAAACAAGGTCAAATAATGCAGAAAAGACAATTTTATTTTTGGACACTTCCTGAAACCTTGGGCTGTTTTGATTAAATAAAAAAACGAAAAGGGGAAAAATAGGTCAGAATACTACAGAGCTTCGAGTAATATCTTTTGAGCTGTCGACGACGTCCAAAACTCGGGGCGTTCTTCGTTTTTCTCACTCTAAATGGAATTTGATTTATGAAAACAGTTATTTGGGGCGACCATCCGAATAATTGCGTCTGAAAAACAGATCTGTCGCAAGGCATTGTCACGTTGACGATAACGTGACAAACAACGCCACACAATGCAACTGATAGAATCTTATATGTCTGTAATACATCACATTTATACGCTTTTAGGTCAAAATCATGAAATATTCAATTTTAAAGACCGAACTAACTTACCATGATAGAAGACTAGTACTTGCATTAATTATGTTATCGCCTAGCAGAAAACATAACTCTGAAAACCTTCTAATCCTACGAGATTGCAATAGGGTAGATGAAACAGGTTAAAAATATCATACTTACTTTAAATATATCACAATAAAACAAATTTCAATATCTGTATAAACAACGTGGAACTAGCTACTTGACTGGTTTAAGTTTTGACGTCATAACTTGCTATTCTCGTACAAAATAGAGGTCTTCAGCGTTTTGTAAGACGATAAAAAATATCTCAATTGACTATCAATTAAAGTATTGCGATTTGCGTTATTTTAATTATAATACTTCGAAATTTGAAGTAACGCAATGACAGGTTGCCATAACAAGGTGTTTTTAAAGGTGGTATATATACTACTTTACTTTACACACGGAAAAAATGTACTGTTCCGCAGAGATAGAAAACAACAGGAATTAATTGACAAAATCTACACAAAGCAAGGCAAGTCAGCTTCGGTAAATTACTTTACAATTTTCGATTCAGTATCAAAGTGATAATATGTGGTTATATTGTAGGGAATATTAAATTCCAATCCCATTACCCCCGCCTCATAGTTTGACAAAAAGTGGTCACGCCAATCCGGGGCTCGCTACACATCACAGCGATGCCAAATTTGGCACAAGCACGGCCTGGCAACGTCGGCGTGCCAAGCCAGGCCAGGCGATCGCGAAATGCACGATCTATAATATAGGTATAGTAGACTAGGCATATATATCTTACCTCGCTCCATGTAAACAAACACTATTGCGTCACAAGCTCCTTTATACCGATCTAAACTCTACATTATTAAAATACGGTCTAGTTTCATTCGATATCATATGGACTGATTAAATTGTTATTCAAGAATTTTTGTTATTATACCTAGGTACTTATATGAAAAGTAATTTGGGAAATACATTAAGCTGTTGCGCGTTCTAGAACTAAACGATCAATATACTTAACAAGTTTATTTTAGTTTAATATGTTAAAAATGCGTTTGAGTATGACGTCACTCGATCACTGACCCCGAATAGGTACATATAATTTACATAATAATAAATATACCCAGTTATTGTGTACTATTAGGTTTACTTATGCTGTGTAGTAGTAGTAGAATTCGCCACAAAGGCAGGCGAAGGAATCTTAGTCCATACAGCCAATTCTGATGTATAATTAGGTCTTCGTATAGTAGCGCAGTTGTATTGCAGGCTACAACCGACGCCTTTCAATGGAGTTCTTGTGAAAACTCGAAAGACCACATCTGACTATACAGTTCACATTTCTCACAAAAATACATAATTACTACTCAAAAACTATCAATATCCTGCAACTATTGTTCATTTTAGAGTACTTTTACATATTTTTAGAAAATAAAACTGCACAGCACAGCATCTCCTTTCAGTTGCCGCCAAAAACTCACTTATGCTATGATTGATATTGTATTGCCAACTTAACCTTAAAAACATAATATAATTAAACGTAGAAGGATATTTTCTATACAGATATGCATATTAACTATGAGAAGACATAAAATATTTGATATACATTAAAAATTGATAAGAATAATTAAAAACAGGTTACTAATTTATTTCCACGTGTATAAAATATTATGGTATCTTTTAATTATTTAAAGATGAAAATCTCAACAATTGGTCACCAAAATACAGGTCCTTGAAAAACTATTTTAAACTTAAATCTTATTATTTGACACTACTAGCTAGCCTCTTTAACTACTTTTTACTTCAATGGAAGAGTTACCACGTGAGTTATTTCATTCAATATGAATATTATTTCCGAAAACGTGGCTAACGGAAACAACCAGGGCTTTTTGGTACTTCAGCTGTATTCAGGAATACCGTTCGGAAGTCGAACCTAAGTTAGAAAAACTAGTGTTGTTATTTTCTTAGGTTCTTGATGGTTTCAAAAGGGCTTTTTTTGATCGGACGGACGGTGTATCGAGTTGTGTCAGGGGATAGTTCTTTAAAACGAGCCTAAAATTGGTATCATAGAAAAATATTCATAAATAATAATAATCTTGTGACGATTATTTGACAAAATCAAAAAATAGTTCTAAATTCATGGGGAGTCACAGGGACCAATACAGATGCGAACACATGTTACAATCAATTCTAATATTTTTAAATATAAAACAACAGCCGTTAATACAACATCTTATCATCTAACTTTTGAAATATGATAGAAAACAGTAATGAATACACTATTTGACTATTTTTACTTATACCTACTTATGATGTCACAAGTGTCACAAGGCCGCGACGTTCTCTAAGTTTATAAAAAGTATCTTAGTTGATTTGACTGTCCGCTCCCAATTAACCTATATGTTTTACACACATATAGCTATCAAACGCAAAAACTATCTCAATAAGAGATAACGTGTGTCATATATATTGTACGGTAAGGCCAGATTACCAATATAGAAGTTGGACCTAACAAGGTGTACACGAACAACCTTGCGTCCCTGTCAATCCTCATCTCACCCCGGCGTCCCGTCGGATCACGTTGTCACGAGGCCTCGGGGCCCCAGTCCACGTGTCGTGGCGGCCGCTTGCGCAAACATTTATTATTTTCCTACAGAGTGAGCCGCACCGCCGCTATTCAGAATAACAAAAAAGAATAATTCAGCCGCTCGAAATCTCGAACGAAACTCGTGCGACCGCCCATCTGATTTCATTTTCTTTCTATACAATTAGGAATAATTTTCAGATCTACAATATTGTATTGCGTTCTTGATGCTGAAAATACTGTTAAGAATCGGCAGCTTTGTACGCGTAGAATTATTGATGTCCGAAGTTAATTGATTAGGATATAGTCCATGTCAGAATTAATGGTCTCTAGATTAGCCGAATAAGGGTGGGTGTGTGTGCGCGTAATAACTGATCTTTTAAGTGAAACCATCAACGCAGCTACGCATCTAACTATTCCTAAGAGTGGCCATATGATTTGGATCAAATGTAAATTTATCATCACAATAATAATTAAATAATAAATTGCTACAAATAAATAAAAATATGAAATTAATAGAATCGGAGAAGCAGACACACCGGTTTGCACCATCGTTATGTGGTGAAAACACCACTAGCCAGAACGAAGTGTTTCGCTTACACTTTTTCGTTGAGTACCGCCGAAGAATGGTCTAACTTGTCGATATCGATTTTCCTGACAAATACAATCTGGGAGTCTTAAAGTCAGGTGTGAATAGGTATCTGGGTAGGCGTACTCTATCCTAGATCGAGTCATCATTTATCATGGGAGGTTAATCATCAAACGAAACATAAAAAACCTTCATTACTATTTCACCCAAGGATATTTCAGATTAGTATAAAAATTATGTGAAAATCTATTCATATAGACCAAACCAAACAAACACAAACGTTTCACATCTATTCATTAGTAGTGTTGATGTTGGATACTTACACTCAAACTACTTTTTAATTAGACAAATATGTGATTAATTTGCATTTTTAGTTACTTCAACCGCTTTATTTTCCGGCTTGACGAATATGCTCATAAAAAAATGCAAATTTTACGTGTAAAAAGAATAAAGTTAAAAGTTAATTATCACTACAATAATGCAATATTACTTTTTTGTTTCACCAGAAACGCTATTTTCCACGCTAAAATATTATGACCGATCTTAGAGAAGCCACATCTGGGTCGGTCATGTAGTACGGTTAAGAGGGTCGGAGTGTGAGGGAAACATACTTTACTACCAACCGGTCACCCTAAAGCGCAATACACACCAAAGCCGCCTACACAACCCGGCTGTCTATAGGAAAAGAAACATGTCGGCAATATGCACCCGCGCGTGCATCCCGCCGGCACGTCGACGACGGCTTGCGTACGGAAGCACTCAGCCCAGCGACACTCGAGCTGTAGTGACGGGCTGTATTTTTTGTTAATCATCTCGAGCCCCCGACAAAGTTTTTTGACTTGCATTGAGTGACGCCGCCAACTAGCCCGCCGACAAAAAGTGGCTTTTGGTGTGTATTGCGCTTAAGATAGAAAGATAGAGTGGAAGCTGTCGTGACCGAAATTCAAGCCCACAATTAGCAAGTTACTGTACAGGACGGACAACTGAGCCTACGGAACTAGTTAGTTAGAAGAGTTACATATTTTTGTACGTACTACATATATCTAACTATGGTAGATATATAGAATGGTAAACGTAATAATAAACGTGTAAGTATGAAGACATTCATGAGATCAATCGTCTCTCCATACCCATTTGGGAAAAAGGCGTGAGAGTATAGTGTATACATAGAAATGTATGCACTCTATGGTATCACAATTTAAACTTCAGCCAATTTAGATATGTAAGGCGAAAAATCTAGCAACCGACTAGTATAAAACCGAATTGATAAAAGTTCGTAAATCCTACATGAGTGTAGTGCGCTACAAGGTCATTCTTCTTTCCCTCTTTGATGTTTTAATGTCTAAAACATTATACTATTACATGAAATCAGTCAGAAACCAAGTCTATCGTATTGTATTTAAAGTACTAGAATCAAATAATTCACTTTCAAAGATGTTACGTAGCTACGTAAAATAACGACAAAAAGAACACGGTGAAAATTGTGGGATTTTCATTCATAGTAATCTTTTTTTAGGGTTTCAGGTGACTATGTTCTATTTTCATGACTTATTGACGATTGTCTTTTATGCGGAATCTTTAATTACGAGTGGAATTTTAACAGTGCAAAATTAAACATAAAATTAAAGCCAGCAATATACATATAAACAGGTTCTCCAGATTGGGGGTTTTTTCAACATTTTGGGGACAAAACGAATTTTTGTGAGACGAATATTTCAGCGCTGGGAAAATTGATAAATTATTTAAACCTTCTAGCCTTATTAAAATTGCCATAAAATATTCCAGATAGCATGAAATTGCTAATAAAAGTTGGATCCAAACATATCTCTATACAATCATTGTAATGGTTGGTTTTGTAGTCAAATTATAAAATAGTAGATTGACGCGAGGTGAAAGTGACATATTTAAGCACGAGATGATTTGACGCGATGATGATGAGCGTAGCGAGGGCGCTAATAATTCGAGTGCCTAAATATCTCTTTTACCCGAGGTTGCTTTTCATTTCAAAAATGAGGAAAGTAAATAAAAATCGATTAGTTAAAGAAATAGCTACTTCTCTAAAAAAAATTAGCTGTTAAATCCATTTTTAAATCTGATGAAAAGTCATCACGTACGTTACATATGAAACGTGAAGTAATTTTTTTTCTGTAGCATTCTACCAGCCAAGTGAGTATATTGTTTTGTCACTGATGATAGTAAATATTTAGCTCCAATTTATGTAAATTAAATGATATTTTTTTGAAAAGTAATTTATAAGTATGAAGTGATATTTTTTTATTACAAGTTATGCCGCGATTTAACAATGGCTGTAAAATAAGTTGGCACATAACGTCGCCCGTATTATCTATGACTCGCCGAATAGTTTTCAAAAATTTTTGATACAGGGAGAATCGTTTCACAAGGACGAAAAATGCTGTTTTCATGCTGATTAGGCAACTTCCAAGCGTACTTTCAGAATATGCGAAATAGAAAAATATTTAAAATACGAATTGAGAACCTATTCCTTGTTTTTTGAAGTCGGTTAAAAAAAACGAAATTTTGTCTTCTCTATGAATAAATCCTTTAATACGCGTGTTCCGACACGTACTTGTCTAATTTTTTCATCTACTAATATGTATGGGGAGAAGTTTCTGAAATAGTATCTTTTGGGAAGGATTTTTTGGCATATATGGGAATTTTTATAAATTCAATTTGGAGAGAAGATAATATAGGCGATACCTGAAAATTATTTATTCAAAATCCAGTTGCATCAAACACGGCAAACAGACGACGAAACAATAGCAACAATGTATATGAAAATTACTTTAGCTACAACATGCCGTCATCAATTAACACCGCAATTTGTAACTTGCTGCCTTACAACTTACTTATGCAGGAAACTAAACGGTATATTATTCACTATTTTATGATACATTTACATAACGATACTTCGAAGCATATTTTACACCTGAGGTGAGCGTGGGTCTTCCTGTTATAGTTTAAACTTTGCCGGCTATCCTCTTGGATAGGCCCTCCTCACTTTTACGCCAGCTTTCTATATCTCTGATAAAAATGTTATTGCATTAATTCAGCAGACAGGCAGACGGCCCAACTGATGGAAAGCGGTTACCATCGACTATGGACATTCATAACACCAAAGGTGCTACCAATGTGCTGCCGCTCTCTAAAGGGAGACTGGAACCTGGCCACTAATGCCGGAATACAACGCAAGGTTGTTATGGCGGCATACTCTAGACCAGCCATATAGACGCGCAAATACCCTACCACCTGGCTATGAGTTGTTTTGTCGCCTCTCACGAGAGACCGGTCGGCTGCAGGAAATTGTATTATTCCTCCGTTCCTGCACGGATGTGGGACAATGTTAGCTTTAGTGGCCGTTTCTTGACAAATTTTATGTAATAAAATGTATATTTTTTATCTCGGGAATCCCGCGGGAATTTTCCCAGGAGCGATTTGTAGTTAGTTGTTCGGGTGCATAAAAATTAGCTTATTCCAACACAGTTTTCACTAAAACGATAGCTTATATTCTTTTTTAAATGTTGCGGTACTTTCGTGTCCCAAGAATCCCGCGGGAATTTCTAGTCAAGCGTGAACAAAGTGGCTGGCATATCCTAGTTTTATATATGTATATAAATAAACCGATAACAATTAGTCCACCTATACCTATATAATAAAATTTACACGTTTCTTAAAAACAAACCATCACCTCGTAAGTTACCATCAAATTCCATCCTCTCATTTGACGGCAACCTGCCTTACCAGTTTCCGGCATGTTTCGCCGACAATTAGAGTGTCTGTATACAAGAAGTAACAAACAGAACCGTTCTTGAGATTTTATACATAATTTAAAATTTTCCTGACATAAATTCAGCCATAATTACATTGACCGTTAATAATGTGAAAACTCAGAAACAAGAACAACTTGTGTTGTGATATTTATACTAACGATCTGACCTTTTATTGATCTACTTAGTAAAACAGGAAATATTAAAATCGTTGGTTATATTATTGTTAAAACAATAATTCTGCTTGACACCTGCTAAACGTGGCTTTTAGTAATGTTCGTTTTCGTATCAAAACCAGTATGCTATTGTAATCATAATGAATATTAAAGTTGATTTACATACGTTCAGCTACTGACTCCAAATTTGAACGAAGCCAGTGCTGACTGGCATCGTGTATGTAAATGATTTGAAGTCAGTACAGAGCTCCCAAGTCTGAGTGACTTCAATATTGCCGATTGAATATTTTGAAGTCAGTCCGCTCCCCAAGTCAGTAGTATAATGTAAGTCAGCTTTTATAAACGCGAATGTGAGTTTGTTTGTCTGTTAGGCTTTCACACTTTGACTACGCAACAGAACTTTGCATACTCATTGTTAGGGGTATAGAAAAGGACTTGCGGTACCTTGCATTCTGATGAACAGTGCTGTTCCCGAGCGATATACCAATATAGTAAAAAAGATGGCTCTGCGATCGCATTTTATGGGCATCACCGTTGAAATGTACTAACAAACACATTGCCATGGCAACGACTGACATGTCAGCGACAATTTTAACTTGTTCCTTGTTAGTTCCACCTTCACTTTGCTAGTTGGCGTTACATGTATTTATCATTAGATACTTTGAAATATAAAAAAATCAAGTTCAACATTTCAGAGAATTATATGGGCCTTTTTTAAAGCGAGCGAAGCCGCGGGCAAAAGCTTATACAATGGATGCACATGTGCATTAATTATTCTTTAAACTGTTCCGCAATTACGATGAAAAATAAAATATTTTCGTAGCAAGTTTCAAGGCATGCGTTCAGTCGTTGAAATCGATTAGTTTTTTAAAGACTTTCCTTGCTTTAAAGATTTCGCTTCGACGTAACGAATTGCACAATCTTTCAGCATTAGATATCTAAACTGTAAAACTGCATTTATATCTTGAGCAATCTATACAATATAATTCGAATAAGAATATTTATAACGAGTTGTCCGTAATAATATTTATTTATTTACTAGGATATGTCCGCGAGTTCGTCCACGCCTGACTTGAAATTCCCGCGGGATTCCCGGGACACGAAGTACCGCAGCATTAGGAAATAATGTGAGCTATCGTTTTAGTGAAAACTGTGTCGGACGGAATAAGCTAATTTTTATGCACCCGAACAACTTCAAACCGCTCCCAGGAAAATTCCCGCGGACTCCGCTCCCGGAAAAAGTTCCGGGATAAAAAATATGATACATTTTATTACATGAAATTTTCTATCGATCAGTGATAAAATCGCATTGGAATTCGTTTTTTTTCCAATCTGGCCATTTTAAATTATTCCGAGAAAAATTCCCGCCGGATTCCCGCGATAATATAGCGAAAACCGCATCGAAATCGCCGCAGTAGTTTGTACGTGAATCCCGAACAAACAAACAAGAAATCTAAAAAATTGCATCGTGTTCTCCATCGTTTATATAGTCTATTCCAGTTGGATTTTTTTTAAATAGGTTCAATGTACAGACACAATGTTTAGAATTTTATCATATTATAGATTTATTTGGCACACAAAGCAAGAAACAGCTGCATAAAAGTTATATATTTCACATTATGTATCCTATATATATCATCGACAAGATATTTAGGGGATAGTATTATTAGTGTGCCTTAGCTTTACCATGGTTAGATAACAAATTTTTTATATAATTATGCCACAGATATTGATGTAAATAATAGTCCGAATTTCACGTTTAAATTTAAAAAAGGGGGAATTAAAAAAAATATCAATGGATCTATTTGTACTTACAATCTCATTATATAACCTGCACATTCTTGGGATGGGATTATAAATTTTTTTTTAATATGAATTAATAAGTTTAATAGTTCTTCTAGAGTCTTTTTAAAGCTTTGAATCCTAATTTTAAATAGAATTTCATGTTTGATAAATCTTGTTACTTTATTATAAATCTCTTCAACTTGCTTTAAATTTTTTGCCTAATTAGGTCTAAAAAATTATGTCTTAAACAAGTACAAGTAAAAACACGAGAGAATTTGGGAGCTTTGGAAAATTGCGTTTTTAGTGTTCCATAGCCGTTTTGGCAAAAACAGGACCTTTATATAAACCTGATTTCATTAGAGAAGTAGTTGTTTGTTTAAGTAATCAGTTTTTATTTACTTTCCTCATATTTGAAATGAAAAACAGAGTGTTAACCTCGGATGAAAGGCCTATTTAGGCACTCGAACTATTAGCGCTCTCGCTACGCTCGTGGGCCAAACCATCTCGTGCCTAATTAGGTCACTTTCACCTCTCGTGTAACAATCTACTATGGTTAACTTAGAATGTATTTTGTTTTCCTATGCGATTAATAATAAGATATGGGGTATTTACGGCTAAATGCTTTTCTTATGGTTTCGTAGCCAAATATATATAAATACGTGTAGTTACTTTCACGAAACCCTTCGGTGTACGCGGACTGCCAAGCGCCTACTCCGTCCTATCTTACTTTTAAATAGGCAAAATCAACGCCCAAGGGGTTGTAGCCATAATAAGAAAAGCAATTGTCATTCTTATTTTTTCCATGCCCAAACGTCAGGGTAATATAATAAAAGGAATAAATAAGTGATATGCTTTATTTTCTGTTAAACTATACAGAGAACAGAAATAAAAAAAATACAATACAATACAATAGGCGGTCTTATCGCTATTAGCAATTTCTTCCAGACAACCTTTGGATGGACAAGAAGGTTGATAAGAAGTGTTATGTTGCATTATTCTCACTTTACCGATTATAATAAATAGATACATAATATAATAATATATAAATAAAACACAATACACGTATCTATAGAATTTTTTACAACTATAACGGTTTTGAAAGTACTGATATTGTTAAAAATCTAAAGAACACCAATTTAGCAAGGCTTATAAAAAGGAGCCAAAGAGTGTTAACTTCAAATTTGTATGAATAAAGTAAACCGATATCAATTTTTAAAAAACACCGAGAATAAAGGACTGCACAAATCCAATTTGGCGCGGGTCGCAAAACAAGGCGGCGGGCGGTGCAGGCAGTCGAGCACAGACTTTCAAAACTGCCCCAGATGCTGTTAACGGTAAAATAACCATCTCGCGACAGATGCGCCGCTGCACACTGTTGTTCGCAATTATTCAGCAAAAGATGTTTTATTCTTTTGATGAATACAGTTCAGCTAGACAACCATCACTGTCAAATAAGAGAACGCATAAATGAAAATGCAATAATATATACTTATAATATATATTTGTATCTTTGTTCTCGATGCACTCCTAAACCATTGCCTAAGCAAACATCAGATTACGATGAAACTTTAGTAGGGTGTTCTGAGGATGTCCGCGAGGGTTTCTAGTCCAAAAAAACAGAATATACAAGAAAAATTACGTGGCATTGAATGCAACGTATGCCGAGTGCAGCTACTACATAATAATTATGAAGTTTTTGTATAGGTTAGGATATAATTACAATATGTAAAAACATTGAAAGAAATCACGTCTGTTTCTCAGTATATATATATATATATATATATATATATATATATATACACACACATTATCCACCTGTAAGCAGAGTCTATGGATTTCCACTTGCGACGATCCTGACAAACAACTATTGCTTCAACTACTTTTATTAACCTCTTTATACATGCACCTTTGTTTGAGATGCTTTATACCTGACCTCTCTTTAACACTTCTGCTATTTGATCATGGTGTGTATGTACATCACGATTGACCAGGGAAATTATTGACAATAAAAAAATATAATAACACAAAATACAATATTAGGTTCCATCAGTGTGAGCATCAGGGCTACCTATATGATTTATATTATCAAGCTTTTTTCCTGTAGGGGTGGGCAGTGACGATGGACCCCCACTTATTATGATCCTGACAAACACCCTTTGCTTCATCTACTATCATTAATCTCTTCGTCCATAGATATGGGGATATATAGTTACATAATTATTATTTATATATTAATGTATACAGACATTACTAGAGGAAGTACAAACGCAAAGTTGAAATATGGACAATACAATACTCTATATTGTATACCCCCATAATGAAAACACTAAGTTAATAGGTACAAAGCAGAGCAATATCTCCTATTTATGCATTTATATTGCTTCTAGTGTAATTTTTATTTCTTACCAAAAGTCTATATTATATATATATATCTAACCTAAACAATAATGAGTATCCCACACAAATACTCATTCTCTCCTTCAGTCAAAAACAATATTTTGGGACAAACGGTAGTGAAAGCACTTGGCCACATACTTATTGACAAATTTCATTAAGTTCCGTTCTGTCAATTATGTATGTTATTATTTGAGACGCATGTATTATTCTATAATACGGGCCTTAGACTTGCTTAACAGGTGTACACTTTTTGAGTTTGAACAAACAAATAATTTTTTTTCTTTAAAAACCATATTTTTATTTGAAACTGCAGAAATTGTTCCACTTCTATATGAATAGCTATGGAATCCAACTGTTCTTCGAATCGATCCACTGTTTAATTTTATGCGAAATAACTAGTAATTTGGACTACCATAGCAATTGAAATGTTTTTTACCGGTTCTTATTACGTATCATTAAATGTGGTTTCCTTCAATAATAATGTAAATCGTAATTTATCGTAGAAAGAGCTGTGGCCATCAACATGGAACATTCAAGGCTTTCAAATTCCCCATTTAGTTATTGTATAAACAAGTTTGTCCAGTCGTGTGTGGGTTGTTTATAATGTTCATTGACAACTCTTGGGAAATCATACGATTCGATTGCTCTTTAGCCAATCTAAGAAAGCCAGTTTCATGTCCACCAATAGTTAAGGGGTTGTTTCGAGAAAAAAAACCTAATTAAATTATTATATTGCAAATTAGAGTTAGATTATTACCACGCATATCATTACTTAAGACTTTAGACAACATGAAAGAAGAAAAAAATTGGATTTAATTGAAAAATAATAATAATATGGATGTTACACTAAATATATAGAAAAATGTATCGACATTATACGTAAATAAATCGCAATTAATTGATTTGAAAATATAAAGTGCTCTACTTTAAAGAAAAATAATACCGCAATTATTATAAGTGCCGTCTTATTTTGTTTATTTAATATACGTAAAACATGTTCATTGACATGTGAGTATATTTATTACACGATATAATATTTTTAGCAAAGACAATATATGAGTTAAATTGATTAAAACTTATTTATAAATGAACTCGATTTTTATAACAAATCGAGTCGGTAACGCATTAGGATATTACTTACTAATCCGTTATCCAGATATCAAAAGTAAAATAAATGCTTGGAAAGGGTATAATGCTCAACTCCTTGAACATCAAACTTCGTCTTCTACTTGATGGGAGTCGCCATTTTAGGTAATATCTCAGCCACTGTCCCTGAAGTCCGTTTGCAAGATCCATAGAATGTTAATTTTAGTGTCGGTTTATTTTGTTAGTTTAAACGAAAATTCTTTAATATAAAGTTGCCAAAATGTAAAATTTAAATTTCATATACAAAATGGTTTTTGGCGGATTCTGTTAATACATTGATTAATCGAGTAGTGTTCCAAAATACACACCTCGGTATTTAGGGGAAATTATATCATTGTTGGCACAAGTGATTACCGCACTGTCAATTTATTCAAAATATTAAAATTCTTATTATATTTTAGCCATACAATAATATTATTATCGTCAATGTATGGCTACAAAACGTTAACAAAATATGTTTCTTTTTATTTGTAGCCATACATTGACGATAATAATATTTTTTTCATCCCTCGCCACATGTCCATACCGCTAAAATGAACCAAAATAATATTTGACAAATGCGAATCCGCTCCAACAAGTTCCACGTTGATTTAAAATCCTTGAAATGACGTTAGTTTGTCGCCTTTATCGAAAACAAGTTTGTTTTGGCATGTTATTATAATAATATATAATTCGATATAAATGTTTTAGTGTCGTGTAACGCGATATCAAAGGTGCCCTTTGCGTTTACTGTTATAATTATCTCAACATAATAATATATTGTCATCAATTATGTTCTATATAAGTTCAAAAGAAGGACAAAGGAAAGTAGAGTGGTTGAAATTATGATCTAGAACAGCATTCAGTATTGAGTCAAATTCAATGCAATTGATCTGTATAATTGTGCTATCCCACCATACGATAGACGCATCGTATAAAGGAAACGACTTTTTATTTTGACTGGATATGATCTTGGCTCTTTTGCACAATTAAGTGTTTCTAAAATACAAGCCTTGACAACTATTGAAATTTGTCATGTATAATAATATAATTATTTAAATGTATTCTAATTGGGTAAGGTTCTTAATCCTGTTCCACTAGAACAACGAATATAAGTATATTGTTAAGAGTTGCCGGACTCGAATTAAAATGCCGTTAGAATTATTATAGAGTTTATTAGAACCATACAAACACGTATAATACAGGTACAAATATAACCGAACGCAATAAGTCCAAACGTAATGCAGGAAGGAGATCGTAATTCAAATACACGCGCAAAGTCTGTCACTAAATAGATTACCGAATATACTCAAGTCTTGCTTCGCTTGTGGTTATCGCTCGACTGCCTCATCTCTCAATTGGGGCATTGCTTTATACTGTACAAATACAATATGTCTGCTCGGCCGCGTGGACTGAATTTCCTAGAATCACACCTGGCTAATGATTACCATAAAAGATTAAAATACACAATGGGCTGTTTTTCTAATCACAAATTTTAAACACAAAATAAACAAAAGTTGTCCAAATCCAGTTCCAAATGCCGAAAAGTAATAAAATGTGCAAAACAGGTATGCAGGTGTGAATTTGTCTTTGTCGGTCGTAACAATATTATGATTATATTAAATAAAATTCTTATTTCTTATGAAACTATGGATTTTCAAGCATTTGACTTTGAAAAGCTCTTGTGGTAACTCGAAAATCTTGCATACAATATCCACAGTAACACATTACTCTTTCAGTTTCAGTTAAAAACTTTAAGTAAATCAACTGGAAAAATAAAACTACAGGGAGAGAAACTTAAGACGAAAATACGTCTAAAATCAAAAGTAATTTACAAACGCACGAGGAATCACAGATTCATAAAACTTTTTAATTTGGAGTATCATCTTTAGCCAGTTTACGCACGAGTGCAGACAGAGGGTTTACGCTCAAACTCCTTTCGTTGTTAGTTTTTGTTAACTCAAACCCTCGAACGCTTTTTCGCCTAATTCCACGAAACCGCGTTTGAGAGTAAGCCCTCTGTTGCAGAATATAAGTTTTAGTTTTCTAGGTTATATATGTATATAGATGTAATAGAGTTAATATAAATACACTAGTTTCTGTCCGCGACTTCGTCCGCGTGGAATAGTTACTTTGGGCTAACGCTAACTTTAACCCGCGATTTTGTTTATGTAGAAGGTGAAAATATCTATACTAATATATAAAGCTGAAGAGTTTGTTTGTTTGTTTGCTTGAACGCGCTAATCTTTCCCTCGCTAATCCCCCGTCATGACTGCCCGCCGCCGGCCGATCTTGCAACATCATAAATGCGCGCGCAGTACTTAATCATTATTTTGCTACAATGTTATTTTAAAACTGCGATATCTTCTAAGATATTCATTGATTGATTGATGAATAACGTATTTATTTGGATAAGGATTAATATCATGTTTATAAAAACACCTTCGCAAATAATGCATTATTTTAGAAAAAATTTGGTTAGCATAAAAAAGGTTTGGTTAGCATATAGTGAGCCAACCTTAAAAGATAGACATATACTGTCGCGAACTTTTTTTAGAACTTTTAAATGGGAACAATTCTGTCACACATGATTTTTGCGAAACTTTAACCGTTTACGCAGCGGAAGCTCTCAAAAGGAAAAAACCCGCCGATTTTGAAACATTATTCATTGGTGATCCGCTCCTATTGGTCTTAACGTGATGATATATGACCTATAGCCTTCCTGGATAAATGGGCTATCTAACACTGAAAGAATTTTTCAAATCAGATCAGTAGTTTCTGAGATTAGCGCGTTCAAGCAAACAAACTCTTCAGCTTTATATATTAGTATAGATAAAACCGGTAAGACTATAACGAAATAAGTTTTGTAAGATTATGTGCATATTGAGATAATATGTTGTAGCAATGAGATTAACTGGTTTTCGATAAAATTTTATAAAAAGTACAAAATTAAACAATAATTTTAAACTTGATTCCGTTTACGGATTTGTTATTTTCTTTACGGGAACGAACAAATGTCTCACTTAATTATAAAACATGAACTTTATCTAATATTATATATAGTGTATCTTTCATTTCGGATATCTCGCAGGGTCAGAAAGATATTTCTATGTGTAAAAGTAATTTGTTATAAAAGACTCAATATTACTTACAGTCAAGCCTTTAGAGGCTATTAAGTAATTTAATTTTAACCTAATATTCTACAAAGTAAATTATATATAAAAACGTATCCGTTGACAACTTTCTTAGTCATTGACTGTTAGGAGGACGCGGTCACATGTTCTCGTGTCCTAAACATCATAAAGATAGGAATAGGTACGAAGTCCAAATCCAGCGCGAACGAAGTAACGGCCACAACTATTAGATAAATACGTAGTAATTGTAACTAGTGGTCGCCGTGGTCGAAATTCGACCATAATAATTTGTTATCAAAGACTATACTTCTATAATCATAGATTTCGCCAAGGCTACACTGATAATTTCACTTGAACAATAAACAAAAGAGTATAGTTGCGAGAGTGTCAAATACAAGGTAGTGTGTGTAATGTTTTTTTATGGACTTATCATGTATTTTTTATGCATAATTAAAAATATATATTAGCGTTCGTCGCTTTTTCTCTATATAAACTATAATTGTGCGAAATTTCATACTTCTCCGTCCGCGTAATTTTCGCGAAAAGGGGTATAAAGCTTTTGCTTCACGTATTAATATATAGATTAGTTTTACGGCCTCTGTGGTTGAGCGGGCTAAGCCTTTGCCGGCTTACCTTGCTGCAATGCAGACTCCGGGTTCGATACCTGGCATGGTAAATTTCGGAAACAAATTTTCCGTTATATACTAAAGTCTGGGTGTCTGGGATCAGATGATAGTAGTGCGCTGTCAGTCGTCCGTAACACAAGCGTAATAAGTAATTAATTTGGGGATATACAATGTGTGTGTTTGTCTGCAGATTATAAAAAAAGTCAGACAAACTTCCCTGCCAGGCTTCGAACCTCCGTCATTGATATGCGAGAAAGCTTTATGGCCGGTTCCTATATCTTACCATTCATTCACGCGGTTGAATTTTGACATTCAATGTATGGAGCTATGTCAAATTTTAACCGATAATAAGGCAAATGAACGGTCGGTAAGATATAAGTAACTACCATATAGGTAACTACCATTCAAAGACCAACGTAATAAAATTTATAAACTTTATTTGCAGAATAAACATTATAATTATTTCCCAATTACGATTCCACATAAACAGGCTAGCATGAAGTAGGCCCGTAACGAACTAATTATACAAATTATTGTGTGGCGAGAAATTGCGTTTCAACAAAATCAATATATGTATTTATTAACGCCGTGTATATAAGGATATTATTCTTTCAAACTGTATTATGTAATATTCACGAACTAATCCAGAATTAATTATTTACTAGTCGTGGTAGCTTAGTGGCAAAAGTATCAGTGTCTCAGTTTAACGACAAAAATTGAAATGCTGGGGATAATCAATGATATTGTTACGAGTTACAGTACTCGAATTAAAATGCCGTTGGAATTACTATAGAATTTATTAGAACTATACAAACACGTATAACACAGGTACAAATATAACTAAACACAATCACTCCAAACGTAATGCACGATTTAATAACACACGCAAAGCCCGTCATTATATAGATTATCGAATGTACACACGTCTTGTCTCGCTAGTGGTTATCGCTTGACTGACGATCTCGCCATTGGAGCATTGCTTTATACAGCACGATGCAATATGTCTACCTGGCAAGCGTCGACGCAATTTCCCAGAAGTCGTAATCCACACACCTGCGTAATTATGCCTGCGAACGGCCATAAACGAGTACAATAGGCTGCTCTCCACAACAACCAATAAATAAGTAAACAAAATGAGATGGTCATAAATGTTATAAGCTCAAACGCCGACGGGTGATAAATGTGCTTTGTTTACAGATATGCAGGTGGCCAAAATTGTAACAATATGATAAACAAAACTGTTTATTTACATATTTTGGTGGAAGTGGAAAAATACTTAAATATTCTTTTACTCGATATCCCTATTGCAGAAACAGAAGATTGGAGACCATTGCAGAATACACCTTTCTGCCAAACATTATCTAAATAAAGGCAGTAATTTTTAAACTTTCTGATGATACTGCTCCATCTGTGATAATGTTATAGTTAATAACCATTTGATGAAGATGTAACGATGCGTTTAATACGTTATTTGTGATGCGATATTATTATTAATTGTTATATTGACAGAAACTTATGTATACACCAGAGGCGTGCACTTCATACAACTTGATTCCCCATACCTACCTTTAAGAAATTAGCGACCAAAAGGTCGAAAGCGCCATAAATTTATTGGCGCTTATGTTTTTTATTCGTGCATATATTCTTACTGTATTATATTTCTTACGCACGGCGGCTTTCCACATATATTGGATGAAATAGCAACTCATAAGCCGACCGAGCTCCGGCTTTTGTTTCAAAATATGCGGCAAGATCGCAAAATTGAAAATACAAATTGTAATAAGAAAATACATCACAAGTTTGACGTTTTTTCAACAGCGGTGTAGTCGGCGCTTGCATCACACGGTATATTTTTTCAACCGGCTTACGCTAGCCAAATTTCCACCCCGCGCCCCTGGTATATATACACTAATGTATCTATTCGTTAATGGCGTTATTTTTACCGCTACAAACAAAACGCATTTGGCCACAGTCAATTACTATAACATTATCCCAGGTGGAGCCCGAGCATAAGAAAAATGAACACGACATTAATAGCAAAGTGTTTGCGGAATCCTAAAAATAATGTAATAAACTTTAATTAGTATGAAAATTAATACGAGTTAGCTGCACACGAAATGCTGTCTCGTATATGAGCGTGTTTCTTTAATGAAGGTTTGAAAATTTTAAAAACGACGATATCGTAAACTGCAACCACTTTGAAACTTTGACAATTGGCATGTTTATCTTCCGTGATCACGGCTACTGAAAAATGGCCGAAATGTCGAAATAAAAATCAAATAAAATGCAGCGCTTAAAACCGTTAAAACGAAGTTTTAATTATATTAAAGTTTCATAATATATATTGTAAAAACATCGTATTATATCTAATATCCGACAAACTCGTCTGTTCTAATTACATTGTCTAAATCTAGGTACGTAAAGTAGTTTCCTGGCTTACTGCCCAACTGAAGGGTTTCACGTCGTTGCCGCATTTAATTAAGGAACGAATATTTTCTGCGTTAATGTTAAATACGGCCGAACGGAATTCAGATCAAAATACCTCCTTCGAATAAGTTTACGACTTCAAATACCCAGAGTTCTTTTTTGAATGGACAAATACCGAAACTAATGAATATACAAATCAATTTTTTCAGTTAAACATTATAAATTATTTTCATAAAATATGTATGTAGTTATGTACCTCAGTCTGGTTTGATTGTGAGATACATTTTTGGAGCTTACTCTTTGGGAATCGATAATAATGCCCCCGGTATGGAAATTATATGACTGAAATTAATACAAGCATTTACTCAAAAACCGTTACGTTTTCTGCACAACGTACCTAGCGCACCTTCTACTTTGAAAATGTCATGTAAATGTGACCTTTAGAACTTTTTTATCTCTTTGATTCTTGAGTCTTTTTAGACTTGACTTTATAGTTTGTATTGTTATAAACTTAACAAGAGTGAAGCAACAAGTTTTGACTCGCGGTGTAGGGGAAATCTCCAGTATGTTATATGTATAATATATCATTATTATTATCAAAAACTTAATTCAAAGACAATCTTACTTAAGGAGTTAACTCCAGTCGTGCGTCGAAGCTGACATATAGTATATTTATTTGCTCAGTTTTTTCCATTGTTATAAAATCTCTATATAGCTTATCATTACAATTTATCTATCTCTTTATTTTCAATATAAAACTTACTACTATAGTTATATGTGGATCTTACCTTGTAGCAGCTGTTGTCTAGAACCAGTTGTTGTGAGTTCTGTGGGAGATGACGGTGTTGCTGTTGTTGGTGAGCGGGGCTCAACACACGTCGCTTCTTAACTGGCTGGTGATTCGCCGGCGACACGGCCGGCAGGTACTCTGGCTGCGTGCTCTGGGGCTGATTGTTGCAATATTGCGCCGGCGGCTCCGTGTACATGACATGCATTCCCTGTTGGAGATAAAGTACTTATAATATTGACCCTTGGACGTCATAAGCCTCTTAAGGACCGAGACATCCCATATTTGGAAAAAAAATGCATAAAAATAATACATTTACTGAAATACAAAGTGATGTACGTAAGATACAGGTATACGTGTTAAATTGGAAGCGAATATCTACCCAGTTATTAACTTAAAATTTATATGAAGTCATTAAAGAGCATCGATATGATGTTTAAAACATATTTTTTATCCCACAGTTATAGATTTATTTATTCGATTTATTGCCATATCGATAATATTCTGTGTCCCTTTACTTAAAAGGAATAATAAGTCATACTTCGAAAAAGAACCGAAGTTTTACCTGCGCAGTGCGCAGGCCAAGACGGCTCAAGAATCGTGCCAGAGATTATTATTTGTATAAAGTTCGCCCTTAATTTTTAGGGTTTTCACAGTTTTACTACACGATTCTGTAGCGGTATGTAGACTAAACTTTCCTGCTTAATTACATCCATATAGTAATTTCTGAAAAAATGAATGTAATATACAAAATGAGGGTCGGACAGACATGACGACTTTGTGAGGATTGCTTTTACCAAAATGCATACGACACCCTAAAATCAAAATACTGGACACAAAGTACGATAAAAAAAATAGCTTCACTAGCTTAACTTGAAGGTAATTTATCAAGTCTAGACATGCCCTGCGGTTACCACGCATTTAAATTAATGCCTTATATTTTTAGGTCACAAAGTGTTTCTTATTCTTGCCAGACTCTTCACTGCATAGTGGAGGCATAAATATTATTCTAAGCAACCCTTTGAGCAAGGAGGCTGGGTTATTATTTAAGTTCTTAACTAAAATATTTAAAAATAGAAGTTATAGTTAAGTATAAAATTATAAATAAGTTTACTTAATATATGAAAAAAATTAAATTTGCCATCACCTATGAGGCTGATATCGTCACTAGTGACGAAGTCTCAATAATAAAATTTAAAAAAAGTGTATATTACAAATTCTTCAACAAACAGCCATAGGATTAATATGCTATAGCGCACAGATTAAGAGGCAAAATGTCTAACAAGATTTTAATTTATATAAACAACTCAAGAGTATGTCATAAAGTAGAAAAATATATATTTCCGCTTTTCCACTCAAGTAATTGTATAGAAAGGGTCATAAAGATCGAGTTTTCATTCGCTAAAAGCCAACCATTACTTGGGAGCGTGTCTTCGTCACATAAATTCGCTTTTAAAGCCGTGACATCGGACTTAGGCTCGTATTTTAACAAAACTCACTCCAGAATCAACCCTTAAGATTATCCAGTCAAAGTAAGAAGATGGCAGGGTATTTGCCCGTCTGGATGGCTACCACCGCTGGTTTAAAGTATGCCTCCATAACAACCTTATTATCTACCGGCATTAGTGGCCAGGTTTTAGTCTCTCTTTAAACAGAGGCAGCAGTTTAGGAGCACTTTCGGTGCTAAAAATGTCGACAGGCGATGGTAACCGCTTTTCGTCAGGTCAGGCTGTCTGCCTGTCTGCTGAACTCATGCAATAAAAAAAAGAAGATTTTCAGAACGTATAGAAGGCCTAACGATTAAGCTCGATAATATAATTTTACTGTTTAGATCATCTCCATAACACGCAACCCTTTATCATGTCACTCACGAGTCATAGCTTACACAAAGACAGGCCTAGTAATGGATTTATAGACCTGTCTTCAGCTTAACCATCATTCGTATATTAATATGGGCATAATTATTAAAAAACTAAAAATATTAACGTTCATTTATAGGAACAATAAATAACATCATAGTAATTAAATATATAAACCATATAATTAAGTATATAAAATGAGGCTTCAAGGCTAATGGCCTTCATGTGATTGATCTCAATTTAGGTCGAGTTTCGCAAATGCTTAAACAAAATACATTATAAAAATAAATTTAATACAAGAAACAGAAAGGCAAAGAAATACGAGTTGAGCAAAACAATCTAGGCTTACATTGAAACCAGACTCGCCTTGGGCGGTACAGACGGACAGCCGCGTTGGCCAAACGTTATTAAATCCGCTTAGAGCTATACTTGCACGGATTCCTTGAATTCAACACGAAATTCCATTGCATTTATTATTTAAATTCTCTTCTCCTTTTTAGGGTTCCGTCTAAATGTCTATAGGCAAAAATAGGACCCTTATGAAACCGGCATGTCCTTCCGTCGGTCTGTCTGCACGTCACAGTTATTTTTCTCAAAAAGTACTAGGTCTACTGGTACTACACCTTGTTGTAAAATTTCATCTATGTGATGCAATTTTACAGGAAGGTATAGTCTGTATGTAGTGAAATCGGGAATAAATAAAGGTTGCGGGAGGCCGCCATATACTTACGTCTTGCCATAAATATTGTAACTAGTTTTTTTTTTCTATTGCAAATAATATTTATAAATTTTACAGTGTGTTAGTTTAATACATAAATATAAAACAATTAAAAATATAAAAAGCTTATTCGAAGAAGTCTCCATTGGCTGCAATACAGTCCTTTAAACGTCGAGGCCAGTTATCAATAGAAGCACGCACTCTTTCCATGGGAAACTTCTTCACTGTCAATCGTATGGATTGTTTTAGGGACTCCAAATTATCATGGCGTTTAAAGCAAGCCGTACTCTCTAAAACTGACCATAAATCATAATCCAGCGGATTAAGATCGGGACTAGACGACGGCCAGTCTTCAGCTCTGATGAAGTCGGAAACGTTCGTTTCCAACCAAGACTGCGTGGACCGAGCTTTATGACCCGGCACCGAGTCTTGCTGGAAGGACCATTCTTGGTTATTGAACATGGTGTTGTTAAAGGGCTTAACTACCTTCTCAAGAAAGGTATCTTGATACACTTGTGCCGATGTTTTGATACCTTTTTTAACAAAAATATGGTTCAGTCACTCCTTCATAGCTAACACCCCACCAAACCATAACTGAAGACGGATAATGTCCACGTTGCACTCCGTCGACTAATTGAGAAGCTTCCTTAGAGCTTTGAGCATAAATACTGTTATTTTGTTTGTTAAAATGTTGCTCAATTGTAAAAAAATTGTCATCCGTAAACAAAATTTTTCTGTGACCTCCCTTTGCGTACCGCTTCAGTAATTGTTTCGATTTTACCACCCTATTCTTTTTTAAATTATGAGTTAAGAAATGACCAGTGCGTCTCTTATAGGCTGCAAGTCCTAAGTCATCTTTTAAAATACGCGACATGGTTCTAGGTGATATTTTCATCTCCCGAGATAAAATCTTTGCTTTCGAACAGGATTTCTTCGAATTCTTTCCCTTACTGCTGTGACCATCTTTTTCGTACGAACACTACGTGGACGGCCAAATCTTTTTCTGTCACAAACAGAGGAGGTCTCATTGTACCTATTAATAGCCCGGTAAACAAACATTTGACTAATATCAAGCGTATGGAGTTTTAAAAATTGCATTTGGCTCCATACCTACTTTGTGTAATGCAATCACAGCGATTCAGTTCTCTTTATCGCCCCACTCCATTTTAATATCGCAAAATGTTGTACAATGTATTGGCGCCAAAATGAGAAAACACAATGAACAATCATATAAAAATGACAGATTCCAAATTCAAATGTAATATTTTGTTTCTTTTTAATTGTAACAGTATTTATGGCCAGACTAAGTATATCGGAGGACAAAAAGTAGTTTCCCGGGAGTGGATGTGGCCGTTCGGCCACCACCTGCCAGGGCCAGTGAAGCGGCTAGGCTATATACCCGTGGCCCTAGCATTAAGGGCGAAGGACGGACCACCGAGGGGTTTTAGTGGGTATCCCTAACCGTGCCGTGGCAATAGCATCTTTAGTTCTGGCTAGAGGTGCTAGCGCCACCCCGACCTGGCGAATCCCACATACCAGCCGCGATTTTCCCCGTACGCGCGGCTGCTGGCTCCCTATCGGGTTTCCCATCGTTAAAAAAGGCCGTCATACATGTAAACAAGGGATTGACATTTTTGAGTATCCCTCTATATAGTCGTGTGAGATAGCGTTAGTCAGATTTTGAGGAAACCTAAAATGTCCCTTAATGACTAAAATTAGAGCCGATTATTCAATTGTCAGATTAAAGTTATCGAATAAAATACAACGGGAATAATTAAAAAATAAAGTTGCGTGAATGAAATAGTTCAGCTATTTTACTTTTACATTCATTGAGGTTATAATTGATTCTATGGATAACATTCATCTGTTGATAGAAAAATCAGCCCTAAATTTAAAAGTAAAACAATTCAACTTCAAGTCATTAAATTAGAAAATGTTTTAATTTAACCAACGATCTAAACACACAATTTTACTAAAATGTAATTCAAAAATTTATCTCATACTTTGTGGTGAACCTTTAAGAGTTTTCTATCTACAAATCACCACTGCGGTGTTTTTTTAACTATCAAAAACTAACTGTATCGAAACAAATAACGTGGTATCTTTTAAAATACATTGTAGATTGATAGAAAATTAGTTTTCGATACAATTATTTTAAAGGTTAAAAAACTCTTTTCTAAAACTCCAATTTTCAAGATAACACATTATTGAAGCAAACAGGTGAATTTACAAAACTATGCTAAAATACTAATTATCTTAAATCTTAATACATAATGTACCAATATACGCAAAAAGCACTGATAAATAATGTTTTTCATCCAACGGCTTCCTATCGGAGCACAATTTAGGTAGGTATTAAAAGCAGGACAAAAACATATTATGGTAAATTATCGAAAACATCACCTCATATAAATTTAAAGCTACTCACAAAATACTTATTTAAATACAAGTCATTTTGATATTCTTGTTGTTTTTTAAAGGCATCGACCGAAAAATAAAATACGTATTTTACGTATTTGGATAACAAAAGATTTCTTGCGACACATAAAAAGAGACACGTGGGATGGGATAACAATTTTTCGGATTTAAACCAAATTATACATTCTGTTATATATGTAGAAAGATTTCGTTTTCTTAGGCTGCAATTTTTGAAATGAAACTTCTTTATAATCTTTGTGATTTGAAACTCGATAACACGAAAAAGTGACACTAAAAACAGACATAAATCTAGAGGACTAAGCCTGTGAGAGAATGAGATTCGAGTTTTACATTGTGCAGCCCAGATTAGAGAGTGAATAAGACCGATGATCTAATTTGGACCGAAATAAAATTGATAATAATATTTTTTAGACCAAGAGTGAAAAATTGAAAGAGATAATTAAGAAGTTTACTTTGAATTATAATAATTATATTGATGGATGTAGGCTAAAGGAATTATATTTAATAGGTTGGGGAAAAAGTCTTTTCGCATATAGTATGTATGAACTTATAATAAGATCTCTTTGGCTATACCATTTGCATCTGGCTGGTTTTGGTATCATTAAAAAGTTTTAATTTTAAAGAAGACAATTCCAAATTCAAATTAGGAAAATGTGGGATTTTCATTTGTTTTTCTTATTGTTAAAATGAGTGAATCTAATGAAGAAATTCGATACATTTTAAAATTTTACTACAAAATAGGTAAAAATGCAACACAAGCCGCGAAAAAAAATTGTGATGTTTATGGACCTAATGCAGTATCTGTGAGAGTAGCGCAAATTTGGTTTAAGCGTTTTCAATCCGAAAATTTTGATATCAAGCATGCACGTCGCTCTGGTTGACCTGTTACGGACAAAATTGATGCCATTTTTGAAAAAGTGGAGCAAGATCGGCATATTAGTAGGTAGGATGTAGCTGGAGAACTGGGAATTGACCACAAAACGGTTTTGGCGCATTTGAAAAAAGCTGGGTACACAAAAAAGCTCGATATTTGGTTGCCTCATGAGCTCACTGAAAGAAACCTAATGAACCGTGTACTCATTTGCGATTCTTTATTACGACGTAATGAAACCGAACCATTTTTGATGAAGCTGATAACTGGTGATGAAAAGTGGATCACGTACGACAAGTATGTGCGAAAAAGATCGTAGTCAAAGGCCGGTCAGGCTTCGCAGACTGTGGCGAAACCCGGGTTAACTCGCAACAAGGTGATGCTGTGTGTATGGTGGGATTGAAAGGGCATTATTAATTATGAGCTGTTACCGCCAGGCAGGACCATCGATTCTGAACTGTACTGCGAACAACTGATGAGATTAAAGCAAAAAGTTGAGAGAAAGCGGCTGGAATTGATCAACAGAAGGGGTGTGGTTTATCACCATGATAACGCTAGACCTCACACATCTTTAGCCACTCAGCAAAAATTACGAGAGTTTGGCTGGGAGATGTTAATGCATCCGCCGTATAGTCCTGACCTTGCACCTTCAGATTTTCATCTGTTTCGGTCTCTGCAGAATACCTTAGGCAGTGTCAGGTTAACATCACGAGAGGACTGCCAAAACCACTTGTCGCAGTTTTTTGATCAGAAGCCCCAAAATTTTTATAGCAATGAGATCACGTCCCTACCTACAAGATGGCAAAAAGTTATCCAACAAAATGGCTCCTACATACTTTAGTCAAATGTAAATAAACTTTATAAAAGAATCTTTTGAATTTTTATATAAAATGCGAAGAAACTTTTTCCCCAACCTTATATATTAATAAAAGTTAGAGAAGAATTATCTATGAATATATTCTCTGAAGTTTCACTTCTACTGCGTGTGAACTGCACACACACACATTTTTTTTTTAATAAGGGTAAATCCGAATGAGGAATTACCGCCGCGAGAGAA
The DNA here is from genome assembly GCA_039645545.1 of Dendrolimus houi. NCBI lineage: Eukaryota > Metazoa > Arthropoda > Insecta > Lepidoptera > Lasiocampidae > Dendrolimus > Dendrolimus houi. The sequence goes on from CM077136.1 coordinate 6,279,256, forward strand.
ACTCGGCGGAGGCGTGTGGGATTCGCCACTATGTGGTGGCACCGGGCACTCACATTGAAGTGCTGCTGACACCCGAGTCGGGGATGCTCATTAAAACTCCGCGGCGTGCCGTTCTTCGCTCTTATGCCAAGGCCAGTGGCGACGCTCTGGCAGGCGGTGGTCCATCGGCCTCAACTATTGCCGGGAGAGGCCGCGTACACAAAAACCCAATTAACGTGAATTGACTTCTTTGGTTCTATGTATGCAATGTATACATTTTTTCGAATGGTCCTATGCTTAGATTCTTTTGATATTATTGCTAGGGGGTGGATAGCCGGCGAACATTTTTTAGTTTTATATTTCACTGACATTAACAACAGAGAAGTTAGAATATTGTCAGAAAGCAAAAAAAAAAGTTGATGTTCTAGACGTTATGACCAGATTATAATTGATTATTTAAAACAAGTTACGTGAAATGTAGGCAAGTAAACTTGTTTATCCAACTATGTTAAACGCTGGACATAATACTGGTCTCGAGTACACGACCGCCCTTCTGTAGTACCAGTTTGGTAGCAAAGCCATAAACGACATAGTCCCATTAAACGTGTTGTAAAAGATTTCAACACTCGTTAATTGGATTTAAACTTTGCATTTATCAGGATTAAACCAACGCTTACTTTTATAAGCTAGTTTCAATTATGTATAAAGTCGCAAAAACCTAACAGAGGCAAGTGGGGGATGCATATTCTGGCCTAGAATAGAAAATATATGGTCATTCCCAAACATTTTCTTTTGGGTTGTAGGCTGGCAGAGTAAAACAAGTTTTTGTAATGCACAGTGGATATTTAATTAGTGGTTGTACACTTATTTTAGGAAACACATTTAATGTGGATACAGCGAGGCAGCGGTAGCTTCACAACAAAGAGAAAAAATAGACTGACTAGACATTGTCTTTTACTTTTTAATTAATGGCATGGTTGCCAGATTAATATCTAACATTTTCTATTCTATTCGTTAAGCGCTAATGCCACTTGTCTACATGGCCCGATCAAAAGACGCCATAACTTCGCGAGAGTAGGCGTAGGTAGGGTAGTCGACGGGGTGGCGGACTCCCCACCGCCACCCCCTCCCCCCAAGAAGAAGGTGAAGAGGGGGGGAGTAAAGCAGAGGGCGAAGAAGCTGCGCCGAGCCGTAGCTCTCGCCGCCGCCTCTGCTCCGGCGCCTAAGCCCGGGCCACCGGCCCCCAGACTCATGGCTAAACCCGCGGCCGCGACACCGGCCGTCGCGGCACGCGCCGTCGCGGCACCTGCCGTCGCGCCACCATCGGCTGCGGTGGCCCCTGCCCCCGCCCCCGTTCCGGAGGGGGGGGCGTGGTCCACGGTCATCCGAAGGAAGAAGGGCAGGGGAGCGGGGGCGGAAACGCCCCGCCCCCCTCCCTCGGCGGAAGCACCGGCTTCGCCATCGGGGCGGAAACCGGCGCGCAAGCCACGGGCTACGAAGCCCGTGGTATTTCAGGAGCCGAGATCGGCAGCAATTATCATTAAGTTGCTGCCGGAATCGGCCAAAAACGGTATTGGCTACCGGGAGGTCTTCGCGAAGGCCGCCTCGGTGGTCAATATCACCGAGCTAGGCCTCAGAGAGGGGCTGAAAGTGACGCGGACCGCCCGGGACGCTCGACTCCTGGACTTCCCCAGGACCCGAGAGCGCGACTAGGGCGAACCGCGTCGCCGAGGCCCTTCGAGGGGCGCTCAAGGATGGCCGAAGTCATCCGCCCCGTAAAGCGTGGGGAGCTTTACGTCTCAGGGCTGGATGAGTCGGCCACAGTAGATGGGCTTCGCAGTGCCATCGCCAGCGTGGGCAACTGCCTGCGCGACGATGTTAAGGCGAGGCACATCGGCATAGGACCTGGGGATGGGCGCATCATACGTGATGTGCCCCGTCTCTGCAGCCAAAGCCATCGCCGAGCGGGGCCACCTTTTGCGGGCTTCACCTCGGCGAAGGTGGAGGCTCTGGAAGCCCGGCCCATACGTTGTTACCGTTGTTTCAACGTCGGCCACGGCACCCAGACTTGCCCGGACTCGTGCCCGGACCGGACCGGCTTGTGTCTCCGCTGCGGTAAGAGCGGACACAAGCAGCCGGACTGCACAGCCCGCGACCCCACTGCGCCGTCTGCGCGGCGGGGGCAAACGCGCTACCCACCCGACGTTGGCGAGGCACTGCCAGCCCCCATATGTCAAGGGTAAATTCGTCCACCCGAGGGCGAATAAACGACCGACGAGTGGAAAGGGGTACCTATGGACACCTAAATGCCCAGTACACCCCTAACACTCTTCCAAGCTAATGTTAACCACTCCCCCGACGCCCAGGACCTGTGCCTGCAGGCGATGGCGGAGTGGCAAGCAAACTTGGCCGTAATAAGCGAACCTTATTACGTACCCCCAGCCAGGAACTGGGTGGGGGATCTCGACGATGTGGTAGCCGTGGTCGCCAGAGCCGGATCTGGCACACCGCTCACCAGTCTCGAAAGAGGAAAGGGCTACGCGGTGGCGGAAAGCGGAGGTTACATCATCATAGGCGTGTACCTCACGCGGAGCCGCCCCCTGGCGGAGTACGAGCTCGCCTTGGACTCCATTAGGGCAGCCGTCGGCAGACTAGCGCCGAAGACGATATTCGTCCTAGGCAACTTCAATGCCAAGCACCAATCCTGGGGGAACGCGATTACCGATGTTAGGGGACGGGCGGTTGAAGACTGGGCGCTTCAATCCAACCTGCCCATCCTAAACCAGGGGTCGGTCCAGACCTGCGTACGTGCGCGGGGTGGATCGATCATCGACTTGTCATTCGCCACACATGCGGCCGCCCGCAGAGTGGTAGGATGGAGAGTGCTGGAGGAGGTGGAGACTCTGTCTGATCACTTGTACATCAGATTCGAGCTCTCCCCCTCGCCTAGCGCTAACCCTGTTCAGGGCCCCTCCCGGCTCCCACGCTGGGCTCTTACCAAGCTCGACGCGGAGCAGGCCGAGGAGAGGGCTATCATCGAATGCTGGACCTATCCAGCCGACCTGGGGAATCTGGAGGCGCAGGCTGAGCACATGCGCAAATCCCTCAAAAGGATTTGTGACGCTGCTATGCCTCGAGCCAAACGACCGCCGCCGCGTACATCGGTCCACTGGTGGACTGAGGAGCTGGCTGAACTGCGGAGGGCAGTCCGCAGAATCAGCCACAGGCTCAAACGCAGCAGAGCGCGTCGTCCTCCAGACTATGTTGAGGAGAATGGACTCGTGGGGAGTTCAGAGAGGCCAGAAAGGCCCTTTCGATCGCAATTCTGCGAGCGAAAGCCCGGGCTCGGGAGGAGCTCCTCGAGACACTGAACCGGGACCCTTGGGGGCGTCCGTACCGTGCGGCCCGCAACACGTTGCGGCCCTGCACCTCCACGGCTACGGAAACGCTCGAACCCGAGGTCCTCCGGTCGGTTATCGATGGGCTCTTCCCGGATCCGGGGATCTTCACTCCCCCCGATATGGGTCCAATCATTCCCGACACCTCGGAGGTGGAGCCTCACTCCATCACCGAGGAAGAGTTAGACGTCGCCCTAGACCGGCTCCGGGGCAGGAAGACGGCTCCGGGACCCGACGGGGTTCCGGGTCGGCTCCTCTTCCTGGCCGCCAAACACCTACGCGGCCAGCTGCGGGAACTGTTCGATGCCTGTATTCGCGCAGGTCAGTTCCCGTCGCAATGGAAGGAGGGCCGATGCCTGATTCCCAAGGGAGGCCGTCCTCCCAACGATCCGTCCGCCTACAGGCCCATAGTGTTGCTTAACGAGGTCGCCAAGGTTTTCGAGAAGATCTTAGCGGAACGCCTCGTTAAGCATCTCGATACTGTGGAGCCGGGGCTAGCACAGACGCAGTTCGGGTTTCGGCGGAGGCGCTCCACGTTGGACGCCTTCGAGACACTGCGATCTGTAACGGACGACGCAGTCCAAGCAAAGGATACTGTCCTGGCGGTTTCGCTAGACATAGCGAACGCCTTTAACAGCCTCCCTCACGAGACGATTAGGAGGGGCTTCGTGCACACGGAGTCCCCGTACCTCACGAGGCTGTTGGGCGCGTACCTCCAGGATAGATACATCCTTTGGGAGGGCGGCGAGTCCGAGAATCGCGCGATAGGTCGGCGACGCGTCGCGTGCGGCGTACCGCAGGGATCGGTCCTCGGGCCGGTTCTTTGGAACGTCGGTTATGACTGGATCCTTCGGGTTCCGGTCCTGCCCGGAATAGGGCTAATCTGCTTTGCGGATGACACCCTACTCACGGCACGCGCTGCGTCATTCACGGAATCCGTGGACCTCGCCAACGCCGGGCTGGCGATCGTGGTCCGAAGAATAGGTAGGCTGGGCTTGAAGGTCTCCCCCGCGAAAACGGAGGCCATCATGTTCCATAGGCGGTTTCGCAATCCCCCGCGGACTTGTCCGTTACAGTCCAAGGGGTGACATTCGTGTAGGCCCCCAGATGAAATATCTGGGGCTAATTCTTGATGGGAAATGGCTGTTCAAAGCGCACTTTGAGCAGCTAGTTCCCAAGCTCGTGAGATCCGCAGGCGCCCTCTCTCGGCTTCTTCCCAACGTGGGGGGACGACTAGGAAACTCTACATGGGCATCCTTAGGAGTATGGCCCTGTACGGTGCACCCGTATGGTCCACTGCACTTCACCGCCACAATAGGACTTTGTTGTGCCGCGCACAACGGGTCCTGGCGGTGAGGACCATCCGAGGATACCGTACAGTGTCGTGGACGGCGTCGACACTCTTGGCAGGCGATCCGCCCTGGCCTCTCCAGGCGGACGTGATAGCCAAAGTTCGGCGCTCCCGACAGGATGCCCTCGCCCGTGGCCTGGTCTATGGCCAGGCCGAACTCCAGGTGATCAGGACGCGGGAAACCGCGGCCATGATCCAATCTTGGTCAGTAGAGTTGGAAAACCCTGTTGCTGGCATTGACACGGTGGAGGCGGTTCGACCGCAGCTGTTGCGATGGCTCTCGCGGAAACGCGGGACCCTGACCTTCAGAATGACACAGATACTTACCGGGCACGGTTGCTTCGATAAGTATCTGTGTCAGATTGCGGGCTGCTTGCCTTCACCCCAATGCCGCCAGTGTGGCGCGCTGGACACGGCGTTACACACGCTAGTCGAGTGCGCAGCATGGGCACCTCAGAGGTTTGAACTCGAGACACTTGTAGGACCGATCGAATCGCTGGGCGATCTGGTGCAAGCCATGCTGCACAGCGACGATTGGTGGGTGGGTGCGGCCAATTTCTGCGAGACGGTAGTGACTCATAAGGAGGCCGCGGAACGAGATAGGAGAGAGATGGTAGTGCGCATGCGTCTCGCGGGCGCCGACGTCAGTTGGGAGCCCGGAGGCGCAGGTATGCGCATGACCTCCCTCCCTGAAATACCGCTGCAGGGGCCCTCTAGCATCTAGGGAGCAGAGGAGTCTTCACCCCTGTTGACGAAGTGAGTTTGCCTCTCCCGGGGCATTCTCAAGCACTTGTGCGCTAGGATCGGTGTGGGCGTAACTACGTTCTGTATCTCACGCCTTTCCTGCCATAAGCGCGGGGCACATGGGAGGAGGGTGGTTTTAGTGGGGTATTGATTAGTCGAGTCTCCACACAAGCCGGTTGATTATTGTTTGGATTGCCTCAGTGGAAAGCCTCCATGATCAACAACGGTCTAATCCCTAGCAAAGGACCCGGTATGTGCGAAACGCATTTCCCCCGCCTTAAAAAAAAAAAAAAAAAAAAAAAAAAAAAAAAAGGTAGGGTAGTCGAGCGACGAGAATAAAACCACGGTGTATACACAATTTCTAATATGCAATCAAATGACGAAATACAATACTGTGATTTAATTATCAAATCTACAATGACACTCCAATGGACACGTAATGTGCGAGTAAGATATTAACGGATTCTCTCCTCATAAATAATTATATAATGCACACTAGCGCCCGGACTAGGGATGCGGACACATGTTACAACAAATTCTAATATTATCACACATAAAATAACACCTTATCCTCTAACTTTTAAAATATCATGATAGAAATAATATTAATGACTTTTCAAAGAATAATTAATACACTATTGACTCCTTTGGCTTGTGCCTACTTATAACGTCATAAGTAGTTACGCTCGAACTAAATTTATGAGGCTGCGGTGTTCTGTAAGTTTAAAGTATCTCATTTGATTTGACTGTCCGCTCCCCTATTGTGTCAGAATGACATTGACAATTGACGGTGACGGTGTACATTGTAACTCTAAAATAAATAAGTAATATGCAAAAAAATATTTTTACAAAGCGCCTTCACCTACAATGAATATTGGACAAGTGCACTGCAGTCCGCGTACAACGAACGATTCCGTAAACTGACAAATAAATGTCTCTCCCTGTTTTTGTTACTACGTTACAGAACCGTAAAAATCTTTTGCTTATGTTCAAGAAACAAGTATAGGATGAACTTTCAAGTCGGCGTGCAGAGCGCTATAGAAACTTTTTCACTGGGGTAAACATTTATTTTAAAAACACAACTTTTCTTTATAAAATAAATAACTAAATTGCCCTAGGTATTAGGCACGAAACCTAATTTTAACTTTGCAAATTGTTCCTTAACAGTTGCCAATTTCCCTCGTTAACTTGTTACTGGAACATTTTAAAGTTTAATTTTAATACAAAATTGTCAGAGGTCATCCATCTAGACAAGACACAATTTATACAGTAAATAGAATTGTTCATTTACTACGCTATGCTCCGCTCAGAATGATTATTAAAATTATTTATGAGGTGCCTTCGTGACTAGTTTTAATGAAAAAGGAGTGAACAAACATTATAATTAAGTAGAAAAAGCCGTCGAAACTTCGTTCGCGTTACAATCACGACGTATTTGTTAACGAATAAGGATGCGGACACATGTTACAATAAAGTCTAATATTTTTTCACACAAAAGAACACGCCTTGAAATAACATCTTATAATCTAATTTTTGCAATATCTAGATGGATTTTTTTAAAATTAGTTTTCAAACAATGAATGCGCTATTTGACTGCTTTCACTTGTACCTACTCATCACGTCATAAGTAGGTAAGCTAGAATAAAACCTATGAAGCTGTCAGGTTCTATAAATTTATAAAAAATATCTCTATGCTCCGCTATTGTTCACTTACTAGGTTACTCTCACCTCAGAAAGATTATTAATTAGATTTATGAGGTGCCGTCATGACTTCTTTTAATGATAAAGGAACGAACAAACACTTTAATTATTTGCATTTATAAAAACACTAAAAATATAATTTGTATTTTCTATTAAAATTCATTTGTGTATAATTATAATTTTATTAATTTAATGTCATATTTTATTATTAATATTTAGAGGTATATTGCGCACTGATTACCGACCCATTCTTCTACACAATTTCCAGAAGGTTGTCTGGAAGAAATCGCCGTAAGCGATAAGACTGCCGATTGTACTATTTAAATTATTGTTAATACTCGTGTAAACTACTTTCTTGTGTGCAATAAAGAATATTACATTCTATTCTATAATTAAGAAATTTAGAAATAATCTAATAGTGCCAGCGAAAATTTGTTCGCGTTGCTATGACGACATATTCGTTAGTAAATTGCAACGGCAGTACCAAAATAACGCCACTGCAGCCAAATCTTTTTGGCCGTATACTTTTAACCACGGAAACGATTTCATTTATCGGGATAAAAAGTGTCCCAAGCGTTGACCCGGGATATAAGCTGTCGAATTTTATTTAAATCCGTTCAGTAGTTTTCACGTGATGCTCTAACAAAATAGACAAAAATTCTAAGTTTCATTTTCGGAATATGCTGGTCCGAATTAGACCGTATGATTTTTCTCATCTTGAAATAATTGGCAAACGAGTTTTCTACAAAAGGAGCTAAGCTTACTGCAGCGCAAAAGCTCTGGGTTGGATTCCTGGCCTGGTAATTTTTTTAAAGCGATTTTTCCGTTATTTACTATGGTCTGGTTTCTGGATTGTCTTGACGTAACGTATAGCCGTTAACTTGCTTAGCTTGGGGACATACAATGTGTGTATTTGTTTGTTTGTCGAATTTAAGTAACTACCAGAACTATTTCTTATGTAGGGTTTTTATACCTGGATAAATGGCTAGTTTTCGCGAGATACGACATCAAAATGGACACGAGCGGAGTGGCTTCGAAAGCTGTAGTAGATCTATAAACAAAAACCTAAAACTTACACAAGAATTTTCCTTACTTTCCCTAATTTGAAACACACACAAATTAATATTAAAATCTTGCCCACTTAACCTCTCTCTGAACTAAGTAATAAGAGGGTCACAATTTCCATAATAATTGCTCGGTCTAGGGGTTCCTTAACCTCGAGATCCTATAAGGTTTCCTTAAGGGGACTTTCTTTTTAATGATTTTAACAAAGTAACGAAGTATATGAGAAGAAAACGTTAATTATTATTAAGCACGACATTGCTATATGTACGAGTATGTGGTACTTACTAGCTGTGGCCGCTGCTTATTTCATGCGTGTCTTAAGACTTTATATTCATACATTGCGAAGCCTGGGCGATATCAATAGTAATACTGGAAAATCTATAATGCAATAATTCTGAAGAGGCTTAGAGTATGTACAATGAATTTGAAAATGAGAAAAATGTCATGCGGACCATCAGATTTCGAAAATGCAACTTTTAGAATTTTTATCCGTCCGTCTGTTTTCCCTTTAATTCTCGTCGTCGTAACTCCAGTCTCTTTTCGGGGCAGAGATCTTATTTTTTTTTATACAATACAATACAATGCTCTTTATTGTACACCAACATTATATAGAAAAAATACTCAACAAACTTACTTACTGAAAGGTAGTACAATGGGCGGCCTTATTGCTAAAAGCAATCTCTTCCAGGCAACCTTTGGATGCACAAGATGTAATTGCATAGATAGCGTTGGCGTGCAGTTGTAAAATATATTAATATAATAATAAAATAATTATCATACATATAATATAGTTATAAAAATATATACGTAGTTAGACATACAAAACAAATAATAAACACGTTATACAGTTAGATAGTGCTCCTTCACAAGTCTGTTAAAGGAATGAATAGATTTAGCAGATCGGACATCTGTCGGCAGAGCATTCCAGAGATGCACAGCCTGAACAGTGAACGATCTCGCGTAAATCTCCGTACTATGTATGTATCCTCATGCATCAGGTGTCCTAAGTCGCAACCGCTCTGACGTCCTCAAAGACCTCGAATCACTGTGAAAGAACTGAAAACATTCTTATATCTTATTTATTTCTTTCTTTTGGGATTATAAATGGGATGTTTCTTTTTTTTTTAAAGTAATGTTTCAATCTAATAAGTGGCTTAACTATGTAAGTTTAATTCTATTAGAGTACCACGTGAACAATAGGTACCAAAAGCCTGCAACTAGAGCGGTATTAACGAGCCACGCCTTTTAACACCCAATTGTAAACGCGGAAGTGAAAATGGCCTTTTGGTCACTATAATCCTATTGTGGTCGAGAACAATATGAAAACGTTTTGGCACCAACACTCTTAGTATCATCTCAATTTACAATCCACTTTCTAAACACTACTCATATTATGTTAAATGACCTGCGATCATGCTAACATTTGGGACAACCATAAAGTATGAAAGAGAAGCAATTAAAATGACAAAATAATTATGTAGCTTTGAGAAGTAAGTTTAATATAAGTTACATGATAGGAAACAGTGTGATAAGGGAACGTTGTGGATTGAAAGAAGTTGTAGTGACAAGAGTTGGAAAGGTGATTAAGGTGGTTTGGGCATGTAGAGAGAATGAATGAAAGAAGAAACACAAAACAAGTATGTAACTGGTACAGTCAGTGCCGGTAAACCACGACCACCATGATCATATTTAAGATATTTTGAAGAAAGGTCAAGTAAAAAGCACTGTAAATATGAATGAGATTAATGAAAGTAGATAAAGCGAAAAGTATTTGTCAGGGTCGTAGCAGGTGGAGACCCAACATCTCTGCCTACCCCAATGGGAAACAGGCGTGACAATGTGTATGTATGTAAAATCGTTGTTTTCTAATGAAAACTACGTCAAAATGAACTCTTGACATCTGAGATCTAAGGTCACTGAAACGTTAGATTACAATAAAAACTTAAACTACCATCCATAATGTTTTTTCAGTCTCTTCTAGGAATGTTAAGGTGGTTTGGCTATAGAGAATATCCATTCTCTATAGCCAAACCAAGTTAACATTCCTTCAACCTCAGTAGCTTTATTTTTGGCTATTAATAGATCTAATACTCTACTATCACGACAACATCGCATTTGGTAATTATCTCGATTGACCACGAGTGCCACGACACCCACAGATCATCAGTACTCAGAGTAATTTAAATGCCACTAGCGGGAAACTTTATATCTCGTGCCCCCATCTACTTTCTAAACGCCCAAATAGGTGGGCGAAATTGCCAAACCACTTACAAATTCGGGTAGCTCCTAAACTTACGAACTTATAGGTATGGGCTAAGTTACTGAAGTATATTCCTGACGTCTCAACAAAAAGGTTTTAACCGGGAAGATATATATTAGTTTTCATCTAAGCTTGTTTTCTGATACGCCAGTAATAACTTAAATTTCGTTTTTGCGTGTTAAAAATCAAAAGTTTTTGTGCAAACTGGAGAACATTTTTATAATGTCATACACATGAGTTAACACTTAGGTCTACTTGTTATTGTATATACCGTTTCAAGACGTGTTATCGCTTAGAAATCCATACTAATATATAAAGCTGAAGATTTTATTTGTTTGTTTGCTTGAACGCGCTAATCTCAGGAACTGTTGGTCTGATTTGAAAAATTCTTTCAGTGTTACATAGCCCATTTATCGCGGAAGGCTTTAGGCTACATATCATCACGCTAAGACCAATAAGAGCCAAGCACAAATGAAGAATGTTTCAAAATCGGGTTTTTTTCCCTTTTGAGAGCTTCCGCTGCGTAAACGGTTAGTTTCGCAAAAATCATGTGTGACAGAATTGTTCCCCTTTAAAAGTTCTAAAAAAACGTCCGCGACAGCATATGTCTATCCTTTAAGGTTGGCTCACTATAACCTTTTTTATGCTAACCAAATTTGTTCTAAAATAAGAAGGTGTTTTTATAAACATGATATTAATCCTTATCCAAATAAATACGTTATTCATCACAAGTATTTAATTTAAAACAAAATTGCCACTTACATCATTCGATTTCAATGAATATCTTAGGAGATATCGCAGTTTTAAAATAACATCGCAGCAAAATAATGATCAAGTACTGCGCGCGCATTTATGATGTGCAAGGCCGACGGGCAGTCATTTAACGACGACAACAGTTATGTTCCTGTCAAGCAAATGGTTTACAACCCTATCAAGATATTTTTAAGTAAAAGAACCTATGTGGTTTCAGTCTTTTAATGAGCAAGTGTTTAACGAGTGAATTCTTGCTTTAAGTTACCAAATAATTATATATCAGTGTATGCTTTTAAACAAATATTATTCAGGTATGTGGGTTGAACGTGTGGGTGGGCGTCGTGATAATTCTGTAATCTATGTGTTTTGTATCGAACATTACCTGGATATATTTATAGTTTAAGTAACTTTGTTATTCTAATGTCCCTGCTCTATTTGAGATAATATTAATTCTAGTTACAGTTTCGCGCAGATGTAGCGATGGGCATAATGTGTTATTCATAATGCGACATTGTTATTGTCAGTTATCGAATATATATAATATATACATTTGTTAACTGTGATGATTAGCTGCATTAGTATATATACCAATGGAGCTAATCATTAACGGCTTTATTTTTAACGCTATAAACAAGATGCATTTGCAATAGCGCCTTGGCATATCCGTCATCGAGAGATGCCAAATGTTTTGCAATCTGCATGATTTTTAGTTTAAATTAATTAGAGATATTATTATAAATGTTATTTAGGATTTGGATACTTTACGGGGTGACAAGGCTGCTAAGCTGTAAAGCCCTTTCTAAATAAAGCATTTAGCCACAGTCACTAACATAATCCCAGATAGAGCAGGTATATAATGAAATATTAACTTTAAATTGAACTACTACAACTTATTACGAGTGTTATATCTGCTATGAACTACATGTAGCTAAGTAATATTTAATTGTAAACAATGCGTTATAAACATATGAAACTTTTTATCCTCAACATAAGATCGTTTCCAAAATACGATTTCGCGGATTACTCGAGCGATGACGCGTGGAAATTCCTAGTATAATTAAATTTAAATTGAGTACAACGAGTCGAACCTTTTATAATCAAAATTACCACAACACCTACAGTGGATTGAGGCCAATGCTAAGAAACAAAAGAGCATCAAAACGCTATCGCACATAAGCGGTTAATTACCACAATCACCGCCTCGGGCATACATATATCGTTAATCTTACGTGTTATGTCCAAAACGTGACAGGAGAAACGCTGCGACTGACATTGTGGGCTATAAACAGCTATTATGAGTTGGACAAGGAGATTTGCGAGTCTTATCGGCGTACGATTTGTTTCAGATGACGTGGATTGGACGTGGTTTTGGTTTGTACCTATTTTTGGCAGACATCGTCCAGTTTTGATTTTTTGTCCCATTGCTCAAGCCGACTTTCAGATTTCTATTAAGACTATACCAGTGTTCCAAACTGCATGAAGAGTGAAGAGTCAGAATAGTGGGACTCCGTAGGCGCTTGCCCAGCTACATATACAGCCTAACCAGGTACGCCTGCTGTATATATTATATGCGTGTCAGCACTCAATCCCTTCTACGCTAGTTGTGAAGTGCAAAGGATGCGCGCGAAACACTACATCTATGAACGAAGATTAAGTAAAATATGGTGACGAGAGCATAGTACTGCCCTTTTCAAGCAAGATACATATACATCTAAGGTGTTCCAGGCAGTGTACGGTTCTTGAATAAAGAAAACCATTTACTTGTCTAAGGCGACACACACAAAATATATGATGTTGCATGTCGTAATTGGACAAATGAGGTTGGCACTTAGTATATTGCTGCACCGAAAGTTAATCCGACATAGCACTGATTTTCAGTGCCCACCTTTCATATTTTATTGAGACCCACTTTGTAAAAATCTGCACGGCAGACATTAACAGTGTTTTCTAGATCTTGACTATAGAAATATACGTATTTACAGATGGACTTATCTATATCTCGCGATATCTTGCATATTAGTCGATAAGAAATATTTCTCGCCATTACCAAAACTAGCCAGAATAAGATATTAATAAACCAATCAATAAAAGGATGTGGCGTATTTGCAGTCAATTGAATGACTTATTACGTAAATAATAAGAGATAAATAAAGAGATTTTTAACATAATACTTGCAACAACTCAGAAGGGTTTATGGTAATAAAAGAACAGCAACTGGGCACTATACTTATAATCAGACAACTTTAAAGCTTAAATACATTTCATACACTGAACTGACACACTCGACAGACATTTTTAGAACACCTCGCCATCCCGCCAACAAATTTACAGTATAAGAAAGTTAGCAAATTGGCACAACCGATAGCGGATTGAAGTCATTGATAAACTATTTTAACTAAAAAGGTTATGAATGACAAGAATTTATTATATTGTCGTTTGGAAATTTTAGATAATATTTTATATAAGAAATGATATAAAATATTATATTTAAAGTTCTAAATGTAATAAAACAAATCGAACACAGTAAAAAATTCTATCACTTCTGCCAACATAAAAATAAAATGTAATGAATACCGTCTATATGCCATTGAGAGATTTTAAATAACCTACACAATTACCACATCATACTAGAGATAAATATTGTTACATATAATTATGGTAAATTATAGAAAACTACTCTATACAAAACAGGCGCAAAACAAAGAATAAATAAAAATATAGCAAAACTATTATTCAAATAAGGAAATGGCCGATTGTATCGTTTAGAAATAAGAAGGTACATTACAAAATTAATTATTAACCTTAAAAGGAACATGACAAGAAAAACTATACAAGTAACTAAACGTAACACATGTCCAGTAAGGCCTTTCAGATTTCTAAACCCCCCGGAACTATTAACATTTAGAAAAGAAACAAAATTTAATATTATATTTTTATTAGGAATTAACGTAACCGTAAACTAATTTAGCGTTTTTATGCTTAATACGTATTTATTTACCGTAATGTATGAATGATATGGCATGCACTCACATATAAGTGAGCGCGTGGTATATATATAAGTATACAAAACCACAAACCAACTGGACTTAGAATTTCTTTTATTTTCCTTCCACCCATTTTAATATTATATAAAATTATTAGAGCTAGGCATGTTTGCTGAAAAGTTTCTTACGCCGCTTCTTCTCTTCAAGCCATAACATGTTGCGAAGCGGTGGTAGATTAGATTAGGCTCCCATAGAGTAAATAATAACCATAAACAAGATTAAAACTAAATAATTAAAATGGACAAGTTGGCGGTAGGCTAAATAAAACTTTAACATTACTCGTTGACACTTGACATCTTTCTCTTCCGTGATCACGGCAACTGAAAAATGGCCGAAACGTCGGTATAACAGAAATCAAATAAATTACTGCGCTTAAACCGTTAAAACATAGTTTTATTATGTATACAAGTCGCGAAAACTAAAGAAAATATTATCTCAAAAACTTTCAAACAAATTTTCGTCGAAAATATTTGCAACCACTACTCTACTATACATTGATTCAGTGATTTGTGCAGAATTTTCTTTAGATAATTCAAAAATTACGGGAAGCATAGTTTATTACTACATTTATTTTGGAAAAGAATGTCCTCTTTAATGACAACGTTACTCTGAACTTGAAAGTCTAAGAAACAGCGTTATGCTCTTTGAAGGTCTATCTAGCGGACCCCCCACACATCTATCGGTCTCGATTTTTATTTCGTACGCGGCTTCAGTATAGTTTTATAATAGCCCCGCATATGTCTACAGTATTCTGTCAAATTTCATCCATACAATATCAGTAGTTGTTGAGAATATGACAAAAACACTGACGGACAGACAAGACTACTTTATAAGGTTCATTGTGTGAAAATGGTTATAGGTCACTAAGAAAATAGCTACTGCAACCAATATCATTTACTTAACACTACTTTAACGTGTTAGATGTTGAAGAAATCTTTGCCGCACCGGATCACATATGAGTAAGCAAGCAATTGCAAAATCTTGCGTATACATAGTGTATACAAGTAAAAACTTAATCAGTGAAAGGCGAGGTTAGACAATGTTTTCGTGACTTAGTATTTTAAGCTTCAGTGCTAGAGGTGACCTATCGCGACATTTTAAAGTTGCTCAAGGCACTGACAGTCACGTAGGGTATGGCGACGAAAAACTAACACTAACACATTTAGATAGATGTTTAATTTATGTACATACATGTATCTATGTAATATACAACATGTGAAAGTGTGCGTTAGTTTGTCCATTTTTCACGGCCTTGAGAGTGAACCAATTATTATATAAAAGTTGAAGTTGTGTATATAAATAATATTTATGTGGTATATATTCGCGCAAGACACGGATTTTATATTGATTGATTACGGATTTTTATGAACCTTTGAAGATGGCGACATTTAGAGTTCTTGTCGGTTTCTTGGAGTTCAAGTAAAAACTACTGGGCCGATTTCGATGCGGTTTTTGCTGATCGACAGCAAATTAATGATTTAAAATGTCCAGATTAAAAAAAAAACGAATCGATAGAAAATTTTATGTAATAAAATGCATGAAACTTTTTATTCCGGGAACCCCGCGGTAATTTTCCCGGGAGCGCTTTGAAGTTGTTCGAGTGCAAGTAATAAATGGCTTTTTCCGACACAGTTTTCACTAAAAAGATACCTTACATTATTTTTTAAATGCTGATACATTATATCTCGGGAATCCCGCGGGAATTTCAAGTCAAGCATAGACAAAGTCGCGGGCATATTATCCTAGTATATAATAAAATTTCTTATTTGATTCCTAAAAATTTATTATAATCCATTACGACGTTTCGGAGCCTGTTGACAACACCAACGCCATTGAATGACATATATACTTAAACGGCATTTCATTATAAGGCCACGTAAAAATAACAGTTTTCACTTAAATTCTGCCATTTAAAATCACAAAGAGATACTTCAAATTTATTTGTTGAATGAAGATTTCAGAGAGCAACAACCGTAATAAAATCGGTTGCAACAAATAAGCTATTTCACAGCATGCGTGTGCGCACCGAACAACAATGACTGCGACGTTGCCGTTATGCGTTTCGGTTTTCGCGTTGCCGACAATGGATTCTGCCTAACGGTGCTCTGGTCGCGACATTTCACGATTGGCCCCGCTGACGACGAACAAGCGCGATTTATCTAATGCCGAAGCAACCTTTTGAAACACTCTTTGATCCAGAACTGTTCGTGATTCTAACAGAAAGGAAGTGAATGTAATTTATTGCTCAATTAATTAATATCACAACATACATATTATCACGCCTATTTCCCATAGGGGTAGGCAGAGACAATGGATTTCCACTTGCTGCAATATGATCATGTGATCATAAGTAAACCTGTTGTGGTCTGCGGGCACTAACTCTAAGACGCACACTGTTACACTTGTGTTGCCAGTCGCCTTTCATCTATTCTCTCAACATATCCAAATCACCTTAATATCCCTTTCTCAACTTTTGTTATTACATCTTCTTTAAACCCACACTGTTCTCCTACCTCTACTTCTCTTAGCTCTCATTTCTACTGCACATTTAATGTCACAAAGATTACAATTTATAAGTGCTGTTCAGTTTAATTTTTTCAATCAAATCTTGATTCTATGACCACAGTCAGTGGCGCCTATGTAGATGGCACCGCCAACAGTCTGCTATTCTGTGAATTTCCATGTATAATATATGCACCAACATGATTGTAACAAAAAGGAAGTGAATGTAATTTATTGTTCCATTATTCAATGTCACGAAGATTAAGGTAAATACAGTTTCACAATTTATATGTGCAATGAATGGAAAATGATACTCCCCAAAACTAAAAAAAAACAAATTGATGAGTGATTTTGTATTTTAATAACATTCATTGGTCTTGCTACAGGTAAAAATTTAGACATGGACTCCATACTATTGATATTTGTATCAATACTAAGAAAAGCATGGATAGAAATATAAAGAAACCTGGCAGTTTTTTTTTCCTTGCTTACTTGTATGATAATAGGGTTGTTGGGCGAGTCTCCCAAAAGCACTGTTTTTTTAAAAGACCTTCATAAGAATTTCTTTGATATAAGTGCCTTGTTGATGATTAATTCTCATTATAACAATAATGAGAATTAACCAGTAATATTGTAGCCAAAAATTAATAGTCACTAGTGGGAGTACATATTAAAAATGTGGTAGCAGACAATGATCGGGATTCAGCCACTTGACTCAAATAATCTGAGACAATTTTTATCATCTTACAAAACACCAAATTTACCTAAATTATGTACAAGTGATACAAGTTAAGATATTATTTCTTTAACCCCTGGAATGTTGGACTTTTTTCATCAAATGAGGTAAACAATAAAAAATATTATTCTTAAAAAATTATTTGTAAAAAGCTTTTCAATTCAATTTTTCATTATATTTCATAGGAGAGTAGCTAAAACTTCACTACAAAGTTGTGTCGCCAGCAATTCAAACTTTTTTTTTTTCATACTTTCCTTTTTTATATCTCTATTTTATTAGGAATTATTGACTTTTTGGTTTTGTTCAATATTGACCTAACTTAACCTAATGTAAATTAAATAGACATTTTATGTGTATTAATTTTGTGTTTTATATTTAAGAATATTAATTATTGTATGTTTCCCAAACAAATTAAATAAATTCAGGTTTTAATAATTTAAACACTCTAGAATACTAATTCTAAGAATACTATTTCATGCGGCCAGGTGGTCTGTCTTAAGAGGTGACAAAACAACCCACAGCCAGATGGTAGGGTACTTGCCCGACTGGATGGCTACCACCCCTGAACTAGAGTATGCTATCATAACAACCTTGAGTTGTGTTCTGGCATCAGTGGTCAGGTTCCAGTTTCTTCTTCAAGGCCGGGGCACATTGGCAAGACCTCTGGTATTGCTAATGTCCTTATGCGATGGTAACCACTTTCCATCACAGTTGGGTCATCAGCCTGTCTAATGTGCTTCAGCAATAAAAAAACTATTATATGTGAAAAGTATCAACTACCCAATAATCACACAATGTCCCTAATTTTTAAGAAGTACTAAAGCACTTTAAGCGCAGTTGTAGTATAAGGTCTTTTTAGTGATGTTTAATAGACATGGGAAAGATGTTACTACCAGACAATAACTGAATACCAATAGATACAGTATTAGATAATAATTCTTTGAAGTTATTTTAGATATTAATAATGTAATAATTAATTTTAGGTTAAAGTTATTGTTCTTAGCATTTATAATTCACCCTTATTGTAGAATTTAATAAAGTATCAATAAATTACATATCCTACATAAAAAAATTTGTCCCAGAATCCCTTTGCACCATGCTTCAAAGAACTTAATTGTCTAAAAGTAATTTTAAGTCTATTAAAATTTGACTATAGTACATATTTTGATAATGTTTTTTTCCAATAGCTTTAGAAGAATGTAAGCTATTCATAATAATATAAAGCTTTACAAAAAATAATTCTGTTAATAAATAAAACCTCTATTGTATGTATTTAGTATTGAATAAAAAATAACCATTCTCCAATCTTCCCATCAATTGAAAACCCTCTTATAGGTATATCAGATTATATTTTTACCCTCTTAGTCATCAGTATTTCTTTTTTGGTTCCTGAAGCAGTCAATAAAGTTATTTCTAAACTAAGATTAGTACTTTTAGAAGAGGTATGCTTCTAACTGAGCACATGTTTAAATATTATATGATATTTAGGTTAGACTAGTCAACATTCCAACAGAATGTAAACAAAATAGATCCCAAGATACTTATTGACTTTACAAATGCTAATCACATGTTAATTCCAAACAATGCATCATTTCAAAATGCATCGTCACGACGTAGTTTCAAGCTAAGAAATAATTACGATAAAAGAAACGTTGATCAGCCACGTGATGACTATAAAATAAGAATCCAATTAGTATAGGAATGGAAACAGCTAAAAATAATCAGCGTCAAAGTTTTCTAAATGTTTGAGGCCTTCAAAATGCAACGGCAGGTAATCAACACCAAGTTATATTTATACCAAGGTAACACTCAGGTAATATACTTATGTAAAAGCCTTTATTAATATTTTAAGGAGAAATTAAAAAGGTTATTAGAAACTCACACGTTGCAAATGTTCGTTTCCTATCGCTCACGTAGAAAGCAATCAACCGACACCGAACGTCGGCGGGAACCAGTATTTTTCCACACGGTTATCGCCACACAGCCCCCACAGAAACTTAACAAGGACTTTCCTCACCTTTCTAAGTGAAATTTCTTACAGTACGATCCCACTATCATGCTGAAAGAAGCACACGAAAGCGGACAAAGGGTCATTCAAACCACAGCCATTTTGAAACCGTCTATAAAATGTTACGTGTACAGAGTTTTACGGGTCGTAAGAGTATAAGAAACTTATCCGTTTGCACTCATTTTGTTTTTTTAGCACAATAAAAACTATCACTAAACATTTCACACACTTTTGAGTATGTTTTCACTTCATACTTTCGCACACACCCGTTTACGTCGCACAATGTCCCTCTCGGACGAAGCGACGAACTCACACGAAGTAAGCTACGATTGCATGACGTACTCGAGTAACATAACTGTGTTGCAAGATATGTAGAGTAAAATTCTACTTTTGGTATTGCAGCTAGAAGACTTATTTGAGAATCTTCCGCTATGATTAACCCAAATAAATTGGCAAAATAGTAAAACATATCTGTAGGAACACAGATTGCATTACAGTTTCGAATATATTACTTTAAAATAAATTGATTCTTAATAAAATATTTTACTGACACGGAAACAAAGCATTGTTTACTTTAATATTGTATATTATAGAATAAGTTAGCGGTGGGTAATCTACCGAAATCCCAAAAATAATGGTTGTTTTATTCGACAACCATTAGCAAATTGGCGAAGTGGTTCATAACTTAGCTGTGCCTATTTTGTGAACAAGCGCTAATTAGCTGGCTTTTAAAATAACTACCCACCTCTGCATGAGTCAGTTGCTAATAAATATCGATCACAGTTAAAAGTATTTCATTTCTACTTCTGATTCTCTTTGTTTGTTAGTAATACTGGAATAGTAATTAACATGTAACCAACAACTTGTTAAAATAGGTTTACTACACTGCTACAATCAAGATTTAAAGGATTTGGGAGAGTGAATGTTTATATGTAAATTACGTTTTTAACTTTGCAGATAATTTAAATTCTGGTACTTCTTTCAATTAACCCAATTTTTCATTTATTCTAATAAGGCTTTCGTTTGTTCGGGAAATATCTTGAAAATTATTGATTAATAAACAATTAAATATGTTAATTGAAAACGGTATCTTAATATTTACACAATATAAAACAAAGTCGCTTTCCGCGTTTGTCTATCTGTATATCCGCTAACTTTTCTTAAACCATGCAATGGATTTTTAAGTGGTTTTCACCATCATTTACTTTTTTTTTCAAGGAAGGTTATATGTGTGTGTATATATATATATATATATATATATATATATTTATATACACTAGCTTTAGCCCATGGCTTCGTTCGCAATATATATAACCTAATTAAGTTATTAAGTAAGTAAAATATAACTACTATCCAGGATTTGTCCCGCGGCGTAACCGCGGTGAAAGTTCCGGTTACTATACAATAAAAGATATCTCAGATTAAATTTATTTGAATAATAAATTTATAAAGCCCAATTCATGCTTAGGCTTGGTAAAATATGTCCTTCTGTAATAAAATACCAAACAATAAACCTTATTTAAGATTTACGTCAATAATAATTTACTTGCTATAAATAATAAAACAGTAGAATTATCAGCGGCTTGGCAACATTATATTGTAGGTGGCTTCTCTCTCCCTCTTCTCCTCTAATCTATGACATGTTAAATGAATGTTACCCTTTGGAAAATAATCATAGTCATTATTTAGGTAGATGTTTTATTAATTAGTTTTATAAATATTACAAGAATTTTAATGTTTAAAGTAACAAGTGTATTATTATTATAACAGGAATTAAAATAGAAAATAAATTATAACAAAATTTCATGAAGAGCAGAGACGGCACGTGCTTAACCATGTTAAACTTAATTTTATATTGTCTATGATCATGCGCGCGTTATTCAATTTTGTTGCTTAGCAACCATTTGCAACGCGCTGATGAATTTTAGAATCACAGCAGTGTTTGACCGATTTCATGAGATATAGGGTCTCACAATGAGTTAAATACACTATAACTAATACGATAATAAACAGTTTTTGTATTTTACAAGATTTTCATCATCATATAAAGCGTAGAAAATGTCTTTTATTATATTTCGAAAGCTTTCCATTTAAAGCGTCTGATTATTTTTTTAAATGATGTATCGTGTTTTATGAAATTCAATCATTAAAATTGTTAACAATTGAGAACTATGAGTCAAATAACCATTTTGCTAATATATTTCTTTTTTGTTTTTTCCTGTGTTTACGCTGAAGACTACGAGAACGACGATAAAAGTAAGTTTTTTTTTCAGTGTTTTTTAAATGATTCATGAATATACCAACTATTAATTTCTTTGTTTATACCACAGATATATACTTTGTAACTTTAATTAAAGAATTCTACATTCCTATGGTCTTGTTTATAGAGAGAGGAAGTTTGATCGCTTTTGTATGGTTCTTAAATGAAGCGTTCAAACTTACTCTAACTCTATGAATAATACCGATAAAATTTAAGTTTACTGTCCGCCCAAATAAGAAAACATGCAGATGTGCAAATATTTAATTCTGAGGGAGGTCTTAGCCAAAGCTGCCAAGAAGGAACAAACACCCTGACAAACATCAGAATGTTTTTTTGTATAAATTCGCCAGGACACGCTTGCTGTTTGGCAAGGCCTATAGTATCGTCTAGTTCTATGTTAATATAAAGTGTATTATAATACAATTGTAGGTAAATATATTGTAAAAACTAAATTTCTAATTAGGGTAACTAAAATGTTATGTACATAATATATACATATATATGGCTAACAATAATAATTGTAAATAAAGTTGAAGTCTAAGTATAAGCGTATTCTTGTAATATAATGACAGCACACGGCAGCTCAGGAATAAGTCGAGGCAATGGTCATCATTGCTCCGACTTATTCCTTTTCCTGGCGTCCACTACAACTTTAGTGCAGTATGTTTCGACACGACCTGGTATCTCTTCCAGCCAGCATCTCACAAATGATGACTCCGTTAACTTTATTTTCGTTGCCGATTCCAGATCGTGTCTCGCGACACCATACTTTAGACAGTCGATCAGTAAATGCTGGATTGTTTCCGATACAATCGGGTCACATACACATGCTAGTTTTTACTTACATTTAAATCGGTCAAGGTACGCCACGAAACCGCCACGTCCCGTCATTGCTTGCGTTAACATGGGGGGGTAACTTTATTTTCTTTATTAACGCATAAGCACTTATGGCATCCGGCAGGAATAATTTGGTTACTGCTCCGGTGGTTCCCTCTGTGTACCGTTTGGCCCATTTTTGTACACTTTCTTTTCGAATCTCGGCTTTTATATGTGGACATCGGTCATACGCTGCTGTTTCTGTAGTCTGCTGCGCTGCAGATTTGGTTACATCAAAATGTTATCACATTTTAAATTCAGTTTGTAACTTTAATTAAAAGCTTTTCAGTGTTCAAGTGTGTTCTTCTTTAAGAACGTTATAGAAGCTTACAAACTTACTCTAACTCAATATGAATAAGCACGTAAGTAAGCCTTTAGCTAAATATAATTATTAATTAGATATCCGCTTACTTATTTATAAACTAACTTGTAGGAATGCAGGGCTGGTGAAGCATAAACCGACTTTTATTGTCGTGCTTATATACTCAATCCAAAGCTTGTGAACAAACAGGCGCAGCAAATGTGCAAATCGAGGTTAGCAATGTCTGAAACCCGAAAATCCGTTTTACAGGTCATCTGTAGCCCAGAATTAGGGAGGCCCGTGGGTTGTTTATTATTGCGGTGAAAATTATGTGTTTTTAGGCTATGTTGTTCTTTATCTTTGTTAGTAGGTAGGTATATACTTTCCCTATTGCTGGAGTACAGCTGTCTGCGACCCACCTGATGGACGGTGGCTACCATCACCTATGAACATTTGCAATACCAATACTCTTACCAATGTGCTGCCAGCCTCAAAGAGGGACAGGAACTTGACCCCTGATGCCAGAACACAACGCAAGACTGTTATGGCAGCATAACTCTAGACCCAGGTGGTAGCCATCCAGACGGGCAAATGCTTTATCACCTCACTGAGGGTTGTTTTGTCGCCTCTTATTATAGGCCCTCCAGTCAACAACCTACTACTACAAAAGAGACAGATTTTTCTGTTAAAATTGATGCAATGTTCACCTTAGGTTATTTAATATTGATATTAGAGGGATCAACCAAATTGAATAAATTTGGTTGTGTTCAATGACATCGATTGATTCAAGTTTATGTTAAACTGAGTCATTTTGGTTTATTCATCCAAATTGAAATTCAGAAATTAACCGTCTAGTAATGCCTCTCACCATATCTGTATATACTGATTATTTTATCGTAGTGAACGGGTTAGTATCCTGTACACTACCATCAACAACATATGATTACTAAACAGACAAACATGAGTTATCATAATCAATCAAATCGCTGTCACATCACGGTCCGGTGCTCTCTGTCCACCATAGACCACGCACCTCGCTTCCGGTGTACAACAATGCGCGCGCGCCGTCGTATAACAACTTCCATTGTGCCATTTAGGGCTATTATATGCCTTTTTGTTGCTCTTCTGTTGCCGAATGTGGTCAGTAGCCTGATTGGGAAACACTTAATTAAAAAATTAGTAATATATTTGAATCATTCCGCTTTTATCGCACTTACACTCGGAATTACTTGGACCTAGATAGAGACTGGAAGCCATCAACATAATTTTCTTCTTCCTTTTTATATGTAACTTTGCTTGATATGTGTATCTAGTCAGTGTCAAATATTCATGAATAATCAAGTTTTGATATAGTCTTTATGCTAATAGAGCAGGCGATAACTGGACCCATGAAACCTCAGTATAAATCTGCTCATAAAACATTACTCTCAAGTTTTCGTCCAACTCTTTAACTTCTTCAACATAATCTGTCAGCTTCTTTTTGTCGAGTCTTTATGGCGAGTTAGCTTCTTTTTGTCGAAATGTTTTATACACACTCGTCTCTCCTTAGGGGCAAATATTAGGATAGTAGGCCTGTATTGTGTCAAATGTTTGACACGCACTAAATTCACTCGGGTGTTATAATAACCCAAAATACAGTTTCTAGGGAAAATAGCTGAAATCTGTTACTCTACAATATTCTACATCCAACCATAAACTATACTGTATCAGTGTATTATTAATTTTTATGATAAATGCGAAAGTAATTCTCCCTGTTACTCTTTCACGGAAAAACTACTGGACCGTTTGGGCCGAGGTTTGGTTTTTGGATTTGATATGTAGTCCCCATACTGAGTGAGAAGAGCCATAGGATTCTTATGATCCCGGAAAATAAATAATAAAAATGGCTTTGCTTAGATGTTTTATCCACACCTCGTTCGTGATCAGGGATAAGCGAATCGTCATGAAATTTGATAGGTTCTGAGGGATGTTTTTTCTAAATTTACTCAAACCAAGGTGAATGAATTTGTTGTTGTGAAAGATGAAAAATAGATTATTACCTCAGAGCGGGAAAAATTCTGCGGAATAGACCTATAATGAAATGCCGTTAGAATACTTTTATTTTTATATGTAGTATATTTTCAACAAGATTAGGTAAAAATAGATAACCTAATTCGGTGTTTAACTTTACGATGGATAAAGATCAAAATACATTTCACAATATTGATGACTTTTATTGAGGAAATGCGTTCATTCCGTAAACAAGCCAGAGCTTGGTACGGCTTGGTTCATGTCCTGAATTTTCTTAGGCCGAAATTCATAAAAGAACAGCGATAACACATTGTAATAAGTATTTAATTAAGATTACATCAAATATAATAAAAAAATATTTAGAAATATATTGTTGTTAAACGTTTGTTTCGTAAAGTCCTGGTAGCGTAATGGCTAGCGCACCCGTCCTGAACTCAAAGGGCGCGGGTTCGATCCTATCCGGAACGCATGCACCACTTAGTTTTCTGACCCAATGTGCATATTATTACAATTACCAGGTGCTAATAACGGTGAAGGAAAACATCGTGATGCAACCTGCACATTGAGATAACCGATGTGTCATTTAGTATTAAAAATAGAAAAAAAATGATATTATAAGTTATTCTTAAGGTACACTACAACAAAAATCACTAAATTAATGTCACACACAATAACACAATAAACAATAAGCGTGTATGAATTCTAAAACCTTTTATAGAAAAATTAAGTTGTAAAAAAGGGTACGGAACTCGAGTCCGTTGAGTAGTTAAAAAAAACCGATGTGTCAAACCTGCCAAGCTGCCTTCGACAAGTGTGGCGAGTATACTGTTCGTTCCCCTGTAGTGGGAGGCCCGAGTCCAACAGTGGGACATTTATGGGCTGCTATTATTAAACGTTTGTTTGCTGTCAATTTTGTATAAAAATATATCTATCGTGTAGCCATCAGTTATTAAGTATAAACAGTCTTAAACTTTGAAGAGAACTTCCGTTTTATGTAACTTGCGATTCAATGTTTTCAGAAACGATAACCTGTCATGATCAGTGATCAGAAAATTAGGTTCCTAGAACCTAGGTGATTAAAAACTACGCAAATCAAATTAATTCAGATCTCTAAAGTATATAAACAATAAACTTCTTAGTTTTTGGCGTTGTAAAAAACGTACATAGAATTATTTTATATACCTATTGAAACAGAGACCGATTCCACAAGACAAGGCAACAAAAACTCATTTCGGTCACTAGGATAGTCCCCGATAATCCCTAAATAATAATTATTTGTTTAAGAAGTGGGGTGGCCAAGTAAAACAGATTTTCTGTGATTTTATAAAAATTATATGTCTGATATTGTTATAAAATCACAGAAAATCTTTTTTTAATAAATATCTAGCTGTCCCGGCAGACGTCGTCCTGCCCGGAAAAGCTTCAATCGATATGCCGACAGCAGCGCCACCTACCGGGTCCAATTGTGAACCAACTCAGAAACCCTCTTTTGCTCATGCACAACAGCTTTGCTAAAGATCATCAAATGATCAAATGTATAGTTTACGATTCTATAAAGGACATACAGACAAACATTCATTTTTATATATCAAGATTTACAGGTGCTCATAATAGTTATGACCTCTTACCATACATTCAATACTCTTAAATATATCCAGACATAATCTCAAGGCTGTTTTATTTTACGTCATTTTGATAATAATTGTGTGATGTTTAGTTCTTCACTTACACCAAACAGTGATACCCAAGTAACTGAAACTTGGAGGTACGGCTAATACGCCGTAAGCGCCGTTTACAAGCAAATCGTGAAGATCACGCGATATTATCAAACTTAGCAACGTTTGTTGACCTGTCAACACAATGCAGCACTATGGAAAAAGAATAGGTACCATTCTTCCATGGCAGCGCGAAGCATTTCATTATGTTCTATTTGTTATATAAATATTTTGAATCCAAATATTTGAGTTACATTTATACATAGAAAGCTGAATTTAGTAGTTCGAAGAGGTATACATGGATAATATACTTAGTCTGGCCATAAATATTTTTACAATTAAAAAGAAACAAAATATTACATTTGAATTTGGAATCTGTCACTTTTATATGATTGTTCATTGTGTTTTCTCATTTTAGCGCCAATACATTGTACAACATTTTGCGATATTAAAATGGAGTGGGGCGATAAAGAGAACCGAATCGCTGTGATTGTATTACACAAAGTAGGTACGGACCTAAATGCAATTTTTAAAACTCTCCATACGCTTGGTATTAGTCAAATGTTTGTGTACCGGGCTATTAATAGGTA
This sequence comes from Dendrolimus houi, assembly GCA_039645545.1. Taxonomy (NCBI): domain Eukaryota; kingdom Metazoa; phylum Arthropoda; class Insecta; order Lepidoptera; family Lasiocampidae; genus Dendrolimus; species Dendrolimus houi. Next base: position 6,306,549 of record CM077136.1, read on the forward strand.
CAATGAGACCTCCTGTGTTTGTGACAGAAAAAGATCTGGCCGTCCACGCAGTGTTCGTACGAAAAAGATGGTCACAGCAGTAAGGGAAAGAATTCAAAGAAATCCTGTTCGAAAGCAAAGATTTTATCTCGGGAGATGAAGATATCACCTAGAACCATGTCGCGTATTTTAAAAGATGACTTAGGACTTGCAGCCTATAAGAGACGCACTGGTCATTTCTTAACTCATAATTTAAAAAGAATAGGGTGGTAAAATCGAAACAACTACTGAAGCGGTACGCAAAGGGAGGTCACAGAAAATTTTTGTTTACGGATGACAATTTTTTTACAATTGAGCAACATTTTAATAAAGAAAATGACCGTATTTATGCTCAAAGCTCCAAGGAAGTTTCTCAATTAGTCGACAGAGTGCAACGTGGACATTATCCGTCTTCAGTGATGGTTTGGTGGGGTGTTAGCTATGAAGGAGTGACTGATCCATATTTTTGTGAAAAAGGTATCAAAACATAGGCACAGGTGTATCAAGATACCATTCTTGAGAAGGTAGTTAAGCCCCTTAACAACACCATGTTCAATAACCAAGAATGGTCCTTCCAGCAAGACTCGGCGCCGGGTCATAAAGCTTGGTCCACGCAGTCTTGGTTGGAAACGAACGTTTCCGACTTCATCAGAGCTGAAGACTGGCCGTCGTCTAGTCCCGATCTTAATCCGCTGGATTATGATTTATGGTCAGTTTTAGTGAGTACGGCTTGCTCTAAACGCCATGATAATTTGGAGTCCCTAAAACAATCCATACGATTGACAGTGAAGAATTTTCCCATGGAAAGAGTGCGTGCTTCTATTGATAACTGGCCTCGACGTTTAACAACGTGACAACAGACAAAAAGCGTTTTTCGATCGACTTCTCAGCCCTTGTTACAGTAATTATACATACTTTATTGTGGTGAAAAAAATATATGTCAATCTTGATCATATTTCTGAGGTAAACTATGTACTCAAAACGCATTTTCGATAAATTTTCTCGATAGAAAATAATTGCAAAGTAACCTCTAAACATGTTCTTCAATCTTGTGTCATGTTATTACTGTTAATCGTACATCGCTAAAATAAATAACAGTAACATATCATACAAGAAATATACTTATTATAGTTTGTTTATTCGGTTACTTAGAGAATTTGCAAGTAATTAATTATTTTATTATAAATGACTTCAAAAATCTCGCTTGCCGGTCCCAATGTATGGAATTTATCAATACGCCAGACGGCTCGGTGCTGTGTACACGCGTCGCTCTGCTCGAGCGTGCTATTCGAAATTGAATTTTAAATAAATGAAGGAGCAATAATAACCACAATTTCGAGCCCGTCGCTCGACGGTTATTTGGCGTAAATGGTATAGAGCACTAGTCTAAATCACAGAATTCAAGTTTCGAACCCGACTAGCTTCACTTGCTCTAATATGTTGTTTTTATATAAAAAATGATAAAATGTAAAAGTATTTTTCTCTTCGTAAATAAATGACTTTATAAAATGCATTAAAAATAAATTTTTACATTTTTATATTTCATTTCTTCTGGACTTTTATACTATTTACAATAAAACATATTTAAATAGATCTTATCGGTATCATTAAAATATTTTTCGGTTAAATTATTAACTTCTTATACTAGCTTCCTAAATCTTAAAGTGGTTTCATAAAAAAAACAGATTTCCTCTTTTAATTGTTCCAAAAGCACCATCTATTTTTCTCAATAGAAAAATTACTTTTTGGATCAAAGATAAAGAAGGACATTTAACAATAAATAAAAATCACAATTGGTATTATCAGGTACAAGGCCAATTGCACATAACAAAACGTAAGCAGTGTTTATTTGCTGTGTGGGCTGATGAAAATAAAAAGATAAAAACGGAAATAATACCGAAAGATGAAGCGTTTTGGAAAGAAAAAATGAAAGAAAAGTTAGAGATATTTTATATGATCCACTTACTACCTGAAATAATAGATCCTAGATTTACACGGAATCTTCCCATTAGGGATAAAATTACACCACAAAAGACAGATCTTGAGACACCAATTGATCAACCAACTTGCTCTAGATATCTTAATTACACCGAACTGTAATATCACACAAAAATGTAATAATTGGACTACCATCAGTCTCTTAAACACAGTTTTGAATTTGTTGCAGAAAAATCTAATATACATAATATTAGATTTTTCTGCAACAAATTCAAAACAATGTAACAAACGTACTATTTTAAAAGGTTACTAAATTGTTGAAGAATATCTTTATGACGAAAATGTATTTGCAAAACCTAACTTTAACTTTTTATTCTAATTCTTTTTGTGTATTGTTCCATTTGTTTGTAAATTAAAAACATGTTGTTAATTTATAGGTATACATTTTTTGTGCCCTGAATTTTAAGTAGAACAACAATTCTGTCATATAATCATAAAGTAAAAAGTAACTTTTTCTGATTTATTATAGCTAACCGTATTTTATGTGTGGTAAAGGGGTATTTAATTTCAATAATATTATCATCATAGATATCATCTAGTGACGCACCAACAAAAGGCAACTCTTCATCTATTAATTACCCAAAAAACTCTATTTTTATGCCTTCATTTTAATGACCGTGTGTTATTGCAGGAATATGGTCAATATTCCTTTTGTACAAAAATTTCTTTCACTAAATTGATACATCCTCTTGTAGATTTCTGTTTTATGACAGATCCATAACTGAAAACTGTTAATAAAGCCTCCAATGCGCCATCCACTTACTACTGTCTCTTTGAAGAATTTTTTTCTCAATAACGTCTCTTTCATCTTTATACTTGTACTTGTATACATCATACTGTATAATGTAATTACTTTAACGTGTAGTTTATTTTCATTTCCTCTTCTATGTTTAGCTACTAAGTTGTGATAATGCTCTACTATATTACTGTCTACATCATGAATAAAACGGCGTGCGTAACCTGCTGTGTTTTGCATAAGACAAATTCGCTGTCATAGTGAACAAAAAAATAATTCAGTTTGGACCTTTTCGTGTTGACCTTGCTTTGAATAGAAATACGCTTTGCATTGTACTTGATTACCAAAAAGATGTAAATGCACCAGCATAATGTCGTCAAATAGACGTAGAATGTCTGGATATTCATCACTTTTATTTTTGGCGATAGCGTTTTTTATTACTGGTCTTGTTGTTAATGCAATAGTTTTACCTAAAAGCTTTCGTTGTCCGATAAGGTATCTTGTGTCAATTTACAGTTGTTACCATTTATTACAAAATTTGTAAGTAGATAATTTCTACATTCGATTTTTTCGACTGTAATGCCTTCATCTTTGTAAGGTGGTGTTTGTAGAATTTTATTACATGTATTGGAGTCAACGTCTTATTAAACGCCCATAAATTAAATTAAGTATTTCTATAGATTTTTTATGTCCTACAACGATTACGTCAGTTTCCATGCCTGTAGGTGGGTCAGTATAGTTTCGAAAGCATTTGTGCTTTTTTAGTGTTACATCATCCTTTTTGTTCAGATCACAGGTAAAGCAGTATTTATTTTAAAATCTGTAATATAAAATTTGTCTTGTTCGCCGCCGTATGATGGTACTAGTGCCTGATAAGGTAGAATATTTTTTTTTTTTTAAATTATATAAGATCTTTTGGATTTATTTCTACCCGCAATCACATTGGTAATTGGTATACCATTTTTACTAACTTTGCTTCCAGAAATACGCCTTACATTACACATGATTACTAAAGGCATGTAAATGAGTCAGCATAATGTTGCTAAATAGACGTTGTATATCTGGACATTTATCGCCTTTGTTTTTGGCGATAGTTTTTTAAATCACAGATTATGTGTTCAATATAACAGTTTTACGTAAAAATTATAAGATAAATGGATGTTTATCCAGTTTGTGTTTTTATATCGTTACCTTCGTTATAATATGGCTGTATTGGTTTATATGTATACAGTGCGTTGGGGTGATTTCAAAACGGGGTCATTCTGAAAATTATTATTATCTACTCAACTATGCAATATTGTTTGCTGTAATCACTTTGATTTAGATGTTATTTTATATACTTCTCTTGCTTCAGTTATGCCAGGTGGACTGTAATCGTAGTACGTACATAAAACTAACTTTTCGTAAATAATTGAATTTTTCAAGATTATAGGGATGTTCAAAGAAGTATAAAATATAATGTAAAGGAAATTTCAGACTTCCACCTAGCTAAATTAGATTGTTTTACAATATTTTTCAGAATGACCCCGTGTTACTAAATTACATCTAATCATAATTAAAAAAATTATAAGTTTTTAATGAGTATAATTAGATAACCCAAAGAGATTTCAAAAAAGCAGTTTGTCGCAATAGTCAAACTACACGTCTAAATAACTAAAAGTGACATTATATAAGCATTGTCATGAATGGATTTAAAAAAGGTACAAAATATATGCCTTGTATCGTCATCAATAAATATGTCGAAATTACCCCAAGCCACTATAGCTGAAATGGCCGAAATGGTAAATCATTAAAAAACTGCTCTACTTTCTGGGATAACCTTTACATAAATCTATCCCATTATCCGGGATGAAAAGTATCCCTTGGCCACCGTTATTATTAAAATTACATGTATACCGAATTTCAGGCTAATCGGTGTAATTGTAATATGTAATAATAGTTTTTTTGTAAAAGCATAACAAACAGATAGACAAATATATTTTTATGCCGGAAACTATCCCATTTTCGGGATAAAAATCATCCTATGTTCATTCTCGGCTACAGAAATAACAAAAATAATGTATAAATATATATATATATATATATATATATATATATATATATATATATATATATATATATACTGTTACATGCTGTAAAAGATAAGCCGCACAGCCTATTGTAAGCGCAGCTTATTGTCCTCCCGGATTAGGGAATCCTTTGTGTTTTGAATTTGAAACATGCTATTGTTTTAGCGATATAGACGACGGACTTTGCGCGTTCGAATTGTATTGAATCGTGCAGTGTGAACTGGTTGCATCCAGTTTTATTTGTACTTGTTTTTATACGTGTTTGTACAGTTCTAATAAATTCTATAGTAGTTCGAACGGCATTTTTAATTCGAGTTCTGTAGCTCGTAACAATATGTATACGTATATACATATTGTTAACAATATATATATATATATATATATATATATATATATATATATATATATATACACATGTATACTGAGTTTCAGTCAAATCGATCCAGTAGTTTTTCCGTGAAAACGCATTTACATACATACTTTCGCATTTCTATTAATATAGGGAAGGGATAATATGGATTCTTTGTCGTTCCATAATACAATAATAATAAATAATAATCATTTTGATAAAGTTTACCTGTCTAAAAAATTGTTGGAAAAGTAAAAAGAAAAGTGCATCCTGAGGACTCGAACCCTGTACCTCCTTGTTGCTACTGTGCCTGTTAAACCACTGGGCTACGTTCGCTTAGATAGTTATATCAAAATTTCAATACCAATTAAGCATATAAACGATCTATCTCACTTTAGGATATTTCGTCTCGCTCTCGTGCTCTGAGCCTTAGAATGAAATAAATTGAATCGAGTTTGTTCAGTTGCAACATTTCGCCACGCTCGAACTTTTATTACGCGCTGTTTCATCGAAGTAAATATCGGCCGTGCGGGGTTGATTTTCTGAAACACCGATTTGAATCAGGTGTATATAGCCTCTTAAAGGACTGTATTGCAGCCAATGGAGACTTCTTCGAATAAGCTTTTTATATTTTTAATTGTTTTATATTTATGTATTAAACTAACACACTGTAAAACTTATAAATATTATTTGCAATAGAAAATAAAAAATCTTTGTTACAATATTTATGGCAAGACTAGGTATATTATATTGTTACAACTTAGGCTCCGACAAAGACAAATTCCACGTACAGATCTGTAAAAGCACATTTTATTACCTGTCGGCATTTGAACTAATTGTAATCCTTTTATGATCGTCTTCCTTTGTTCACTCATTTATTGGCATACGTTTCTAGTTATTGTGGAGAGCAGCCTATTGTCCTATTGTACTCGTTTACGGCCGCTCAGGAGCATCATTAGCCACGTGATGCGGATTATAAGTACAGGCTAATTCTAGGAAATTATGTCGACGTTGCCGGGCGGGTACATTTGCATTTGTGATGTATAAAACGATGGCCTGATTGAGTGAGGGGGTCAGTTGAGCTACAATTACGATCTAAGCGTGACGTGTGTACATTTGGCAATCTAATATTGACGGACTGCGCGTTTTATTGAATTACGACCTTCTGCATTACGTTTGGATTTGTTGCGTTCAGTTATATTTGTACCTGTGTTATACCTGTTTGTATAGTTCTAATAAACTCTATAATCATTCTAACGGCATTTTAATTCGAGACCCGCAAACTCTTAACAATATGAAAGTAATATTGAAGTAGTTGATGCTGTGAAACATAGGATGCATTGCAAGTATTAGGTTGGGGAAAAAGTTTCTTCGCATTTTATATAAAAATTCAAAAGGTTTTTTTATAAAGTTTATTTACATTTGACTAAAGTATGTAGGTGCCATTTTGTTGGATAACTTTTTGCCATCTTGTAGGTAGGGACGTGATCCCATTGCTATAAAAATTTTGGGGCTTCTGATCAAAAAACTGCGACAAGTGGTTTTGGCAGTCCTCTCGTAATGTTAACCTGACACTACCTAAGGAATTCTGCAGAGACCGAAACAGGTGAAAATCTGAAGGTGCAAGGTCAGGACTATACGGCGGATGCATTAACACCTCTCAGCCAAACTCTCGTAATTTTTGCTGAGTGGCTAAACATGTGTGAGGTCTAGCGTTATCGTGGTGAAAAACCACACCCCTTCTGTTGATTAATTCCGGCCGCTTTCTCTCAACTTTTTGCTTTAACCTCATCAGTTGTTTGCAGTACAGTTCAAAATCGATGGTCCTGCCTGGCGGTAACAGCTCATAATGAATAATGCCTTTCCAATCCCACCATACACACAGCATCACCTTGTTGCGAGTCAACCCGGGTTTCGCCACAGTCTGTGAAGCCTGACCGTCCTTTGACCACGATCTTTTTCGCACCTTCTTGTCGTACGTGATCCACTTTTCATCACCAGTTATCAGCTTCTTCAAAAATGGTTCAGTTTCATTACGTCGTAATGAAGAATCATAGATGAGTACACGGTTCATTAGGTTTTTTTCAGTGAGCTCATGAGGCACCCAAATATCGAGCTTTTTTGTGTACCCAGCTTTTTTCAAATGCGCCAAAACCATTTTGTGGTCAATTCCTAGTTCTCCAGCTACATCGTAACTACTAATATGCCGATCTTGCTCCACTTTTTCAAAAATGGCATCAATTTTGTCCGTAACAGGGCGACCAGAGCGACGTGCATCTTTGATATCAAAATTTCCGGATTGAGAACGCTTAATCCAAATTTGCGCTACTCTCACAGATACTGCATTAGGTCCATAAACATCACAAATTTTTTTCGCTTGTGTTGCATTTTTACCTTTTTTGTAGTAAAATTTTAAAATGTATCGAATTTCTTCATTAGGTTCACTCATTTTAACAATAAGAAAAACAAATGAAAATCACACATTTTCCTAATTTGAATTTGGAATTGTCTGTTTTAAAATTAAAACTTTTTAGTGATACCAAAACCAGCCAGATACAAATGGTATAGCCAAAGAGATCTTATTACAAGTTCATGCATACTATATGCGAAAAGACTTTTTCCCCAACCTATTATATGGCATACATACCTACTATTATCAAAGATATGTAGATAGATAAAACTTTATTGCTCTTCAAAATAATATACAGACATTTACTAAGATTATGTCAACTTGAAAATTAATTTTTACACTTAATTTCTGGATGTTGTGTGGAAATGTGGATAACTGACGTATACGTCAATTTTCGTCACCACGAAATTATTTTTAACCTATCACAAATTGAGATTAAACTTAATCTTAATGAATTTTGTAATTTAAACAATTACTTGTAATATTATATATTTTTTATTATATAATTATGAGTACTCAATATCTCATCATGTTAGTGATAAATTCCGGTTACTGTCGATGTTCGCTTTTTAATTATTTTTCTCCTATTGTTGCTGCTTTCGCCATTTCTTGTTGGTACACTACTGGAGTGTTTATTATCACTATGTATAGTCAGCAAGTCATGCGGCTTGGGGTTATATGTAACTGTCTTTACCGGGACCCGGCGTAGGTAGCATGGCTAGACATTAATTCATCACAAAACACATTGACTTCCGTAAAATATTGCCATACAACGTAGGCGACTGTTACAGTTCGTTTGCTATGTCATAGACATCAAAGGTGCTAGGATGCGGGAGGTTCTAATGCAGTCGTCTCTGCGGCTTTACACTATCTACACATCAACTCAGCAACGGAGTTCATGATCATAAAATGATTGATTACATTATGTCTACTTTATATTCTACCTTCTAGTAACTGCATCAAATTTTTATACAGTTTACATGCTAGTATCACCGGACCAGCATCAGCGTACTCCCCGTTTAGAAGATTTCTTCTGGACGGGTTCCGGCGATGGGCCCCCTCCACCGGCCGACTTGCCGATACCTGCTCCCGCTCAGCCGACGCCACTCGTACGCACCACCACTGTATTGGCTACTGTATACTTGGATTCTTATCCACCACAGGTTATAGAAAGATTCGTAACTTTAGCTCTAAAAATATTACTAAAAATACTCTATTAAGCCTTAGTAGGTAAAATTAAATATAATTAATATTACTTTACTTTTAAGTTACTGTCAAATTAAATTTCTATTGTTTAGAGTGACTTTTATACATTTCTGATAGATAAAGGAGACGAGGACTTTTGGGCGAAAGAATTGTAATGAGTTGAGATATGGCTTTAAGAACATTATATTTATCTATTACAAAATAGAAAACATGATCCCTAAACTCTATCTGGAAGATGAGAAATCTTATAAATAAAGTCATCATTAAAATAAGTTATCAATTACCATAACCGATTTATGTGAATGAATTGCAACAATTAATAATATGAAAACACTTACCACCACACAATTCATTCATTCTAAACAATTACACCCATGACAATTATAAAAAACAATATCAACATAATAAACGAAAACTTAAAATCACTGTCATCTTTTTACAATCTAGGCCGAAGAATGAGTGAAAGCCTAGCCGTCTCCTTAAAATACTAATTTTAAATTCTCGATCTAGTAGTAGTTGTAATCTGCAAAGCACATATAAAAAGGCGGCTTAGAATTGTTGTAAGATTTCGAATTTTTAACAATAAGTACCTATCTAAACCATCCAGCGTCGCGCCATTCGTGTCGTCGACGATCTTACACTAACAGGCGGTTTAGAATCGCTTAGCTTTCGAAGAGACTTTACGTCCCTCTGCGTATTTTACCGCCTATATAACGGGGAGTGTTCCGAGGAACTGTTTGATCTGATGCCAACGTCTCACTTTTACAACCACACCGCTCGCCAGCAACGGGATATTCGCAACGGTTCTCTAGAACATTTATTCCGCGTACAACAATGATCTGGAGGGAACTTCTCGCCACGGTTTTCCCTTTGCGCTATGACATGGGGTTCTTTAAGAAGGGCATTATAAAATTTCTTAGAGGTCGGTAACGCGTTGGCGGCAGTCCTGGTGTTGTAAACGTGCATAGGCGACGGTAACCACTTTCCATCGGGTGGGCCGTCTGCTTGTTTGCTTGCTTCAGGCAATAAAAAAAACTAAACTGATTTAACTGTCAACTACCCCTTTTTTTACGGAAGAAAATCCGATTAAGGAAGGGCCGCCGCGGGAGGAAACGTAGTACAGTGGGTTTCACTTCATTGAGGAGGTACTGGCATTGTTGCCATGTCCATCCACAGGAATATTCACTAAACCCCCAAGTGTTCTTTCCTTCGGCTTATGCCAGGGCTGCGGGAAAGCGGAAACTGACCGACTCCGCGTGGTTTGGCGGGCGAGGGCTCTATAGGCTTCTTTCTCTGCTGGGGGAATCATATGCCCCGATATCGTCCCTCTCAAGTTCAATGTACGGTTTATATGTAACTCACCTCCACGGGAGGAAAATTTCCTTACTCTTTTGTAACTTGTCGGTACTGTTATTGTAATGAACTAACAACTCCTGCAGGCGGTGACAGACAAAACAACAGGTGAGTGCGTCGTGAACTGCGGTGAGCCCGTAGCACCCGATAGTTTGGAACCCGAGATACCTGAAGACCGACGGTACTGGTTGCTCACTGTCATTCAAGGCTCAACGCCCGACAGTCTGCAGCTAAGACTAGCTAGGTTGTACCAAAAGGCATTTTTGAGGTAATTTCAAAAATATATAGGCACTGACTTGTGAAGTATCTTTCAACCAGATAATTAGGCTTATAACAATATTGTGTATAACCTCATAACTTCAACCGTGTGTGTGTGTTTCTGTATTCCGTGTGAAATCTCAAAATTTGTACCGTTACAGATATGTTTATTTTCAATTTTTAAAGTACGCTTTCCTTCACATTTATTTGTATTTGTATTTTTTTGATCGTCTATAAATTATCTAAGTACATATTTCAATTAATGGAAATTTATAAGTACCTATTTTAAAAACGATTTTATTTCTCATTTAATTTTGTCTTTCGGCTACACAGGTATCACATTAAAAATCCTTAGAAAAACATTGTAAAAGAAATGCTATGAAAATGAAGAGGTTTCTGTTGCCATTTCATCCCCAAATCATTTTTTTATTTATTAGATTTAATAAACACTCAACACGTGTAATTAAATAAATTAATAATTTTGTTTTCAGGCAACAAGAACGTCATCTCGGTATCATCAAATCATTAGATGCACCAACATCACGAAAGAAACATGACGTTCATTCCTTCATAGTTAACAAAGACAATAACTTAAATACTCATAGTTCTAATACTCCGTTTAGATATCTAGATATTAGTAGTTCGATATTAATAGACACAGTAGCTATTACTGAAATTAAAGAGAAATCATTATCTAGTACAAAATTTAGTGAAGTTTATGCTTCAGTTGTTAAAGAATCCGAAGATAAATTTTCAATAGCAAAAGATAATACAAATGAAACTAATGTAAATATAATACCGAGTAAAGGAAATTTATGGATATTAGCAACTCCTACTGTATTTATACAAAAACGAGACGTATCGGGTCATGAAAATTTAGAAGAAAATATAGACATGATTGATATACCACTAGAAATAGATGCTAATGAAACAGTGTTATTTAAAAGAGAAATTATAAAACCTGAGCAACAGCCGCCTGTTCGAGTTCACATTCAGAATATTACAGAAGTAAGTGGAGTCAAAATATTACCTACTACTATTCTTGTGATACGTTACAAGTATATAAACAATAGCAATTGGAAATCACTTTCGAGAGCGAAAACTATCATTTGAGGTATTTAGTACTGAGGTTACTAAGTTTTTTATTGATCACAATATTATACCTACATATATATGAAGAAAGCTAACTAGAACAATATATTGTACCATTAAGTAATAGGTATTATTCAAACGAATGACGATGTGGTATGGGGCGTAGTTTCGTAGTAGTAAAACTACATTGTGTTGTATCGACGAGTGTTATCTTTATTGGTTATTTTTTCATTGAATAGACCCCTATTTCCTAAATTTATACCTACGTTTGCAAATTCTAAAGTGCGATGATCCGCGTTCAACAACATTGATTGTTCAGATTTTTGTGCATTGATTCAGTATAAACAAATACAAAAATTAAATTTGCTTACGTTTACATACTACAACGAATTGAACTTCAGGCCCGATTTGTACTATTACAGATAAAATGTGGATTATATTTCCTTCTATTTACTTACAGTTAAGTTTTTTAAATCATAATTTCTGATATATTTTCTGATCACAGCACTCGATTTATTTATATAAATGTGTATTTATATAGATCTATTTTTATAAAGTCAGAATTAGAATCTATTGCTAAAGGGATGTTCATAAAGTTTGCATTTTTAGACTCCTCCAATTCCTTGTCACGCTGCGTCACATTTTCAGGAACCCTCTCTATAAACATCGCGTCACAGAAACTAGCTTTAGTTACCCCTCACTGTTTTCTTTCGCCGACGCAAACTACAAACGTCACATTTTCTTAGACACCCTCCCCTCTCTCTTCTCCTCTACCGATATTTCTAAATGCTTTCAGTGCACTTTTCGGAATATAAGTATGACATATTTTATTTATTAAGGTCTGATCAGACCTTCGTTTGCCAAATAGGAAAAAGAACGTAGAGTTACTTTTAATTTCAGATCTTAGGAATGATGAATTTTTTATACAAATTAATAATTCTCAACTTACAGTCTTCGGAAACTGGCACAGTCCAAATCGTGTACGTTGTATTAGTTGGCGGTAGAGCAGTGCCAGCAGCGGTTGCTGCGAGGGACATGAGATTGGTTCGAGATGCTGAAGTGGCCACAGAACTTGGTGCTGTTGTCACTACTAAAGCTGAACGTGAGTATTGACATAATCAAAGACATTATTTCCTTAAGTTTTTGCGACCGGTACATATACGCAAATCTACGTTTCTGCGGTTTTAAGCGCGAAATTTTGTTTGATTTTCATTTCGACGTTTCGGCCACTTTTCAGTCGCCGTGATCACGGACAACCAGATAACCTATGATAAACATACTCGAATACTCACTCTGAAAAATCCTTAAGTCATCCTTCATTCGTCTAATGAAACAGAATAACATCTCAAAAACTTATAAATATCTGACGTTTTATCGTTTGAGATATGTTTTTTTTTTACCAAATTCGTTAAAAAGTGTAAATATAAACTAAGTTTATATTTTTCCCTAGTCAAACAGAGTGACAGAACCAAATTAATAAATTTCAACTAATATTATTTACATTTCTCTAAAATTACAATGTACCGATTCTAGTGACATCTCGCGAACATGTTGATCTAACCATTCATGGCCGATTCCTATATCTTACCGACCATTCATTTGCCTTGTTATCGCTTAAAATTTGACATAAGCTCCATATAATAATGTCAAAATATTACCGATGGTATGGCATCGTATTAAGATATAGCAACAGACCGTAAGACTACATATTACAGTACTTGGATTATCGTTCGCAGTATTTCAAATTTTTGATGAGATTGGTTGGACATGCACCGGATTAATCTAAAACGGGATCGCGATCTAACGAATTAGTTAAAATTAAATAACCTGTTCATATTTTCCCAGCAGCCTATCTGAAGGCTGCTGAAGGTCTGGAGGGAGAAGCTAGTCCAGGTGGCGTGCATGGGACGGAACTTTGGGCACTCATAATAGGGGCCACAGTCGCTGTACTACTTTTGCTTGTGCTGCTGGCTCTACTCTGCTTTGCTCATAGGTATTTGATAACATTTCAACATAAATAATAGACTTGCTTAGAATAGATTAAGGTTAATATTTATCCGTGCAGTAACCGAGAAAGAATACAATTTCCTGCGGGCGGACGGCCTGTCGTAAGAGGCGACAAAACAAACCACAGCCAGGTGGTAGGGTATTTGCCCGACTGTATGGCTACCACCCGTGGTCTAGAGTATGCCGCCATAACAACCTTGAGTAGTGTTCCGGCATTAGTGACCAGGTTCCAGTCTCCCTTAAGAGAGCAGCAGCGCATTTGTAGCACCTTTAGTGTTGCAAATGTCCATAGGCAATGGTAACCGCTTTCCATCAAGTGGGTCATCTGCTTGTCTGCTGAACTCTGGCAATTGAAAAAAAAATAATATACATATTATTTGACGTTACCCATTTCAAGAGGGCTGGTTCATACTTCGCACCACGAATCAGCATTGTCGTCCAGCGCGGTAATGCACCCCGCTCTCTAGGCATGCTTCCTTCTGATCTGAGTGATCTGGTTGATACAATGTCTGCAGTTCTATTAGACTTTAGATCTGTTTGGACCTAATTTTAGTAATCTTTGTAAACATTGAAATAAAATGAAGACCCTATTTAAATAACTTCTTTCTATTTTAATTATAGAAAGAAAGCGATGAAGTCAGCAGCTTCACTGCGTGCATACAGAAATGAAATATTAAGGGAAGCAGAGAGGAATCAGTTGAAACAAGTCCATGAAGAAAAAGACGGAAAGGTAAGAGATGTGCATTCTACACTACACGCAATAGCTTTCTTTGTTTTATCTGGTAACTAGCGGGTAACAGACCCGCTACTTCGACCGCGTGGATTCTTTTGCGCAAACCCCTAGTTTTAGAAGTAGCCTAAGTTACTCCTTATAACAGCAGCTATCTGCCAGTGAAAGTCCCGCCAAAATCGGTCCAGCCGTTTTAGAGATTAGCCGGAACAAATAGACAGACAAAAATTTTAAAAATTAATTTTTGGTATAATTATTGTATATACTGTCATAAGCATTTAGCAAAAAGCTGTTATTTTGACATTACAAACAGAGACTTTTATTTATTTGTATAAATGTATAGATAGACATCCCATGAGTCTTTGTCAGAAAGATTCATAATTTACCATGGAAGCTTTTTCCTTGTCTTTACCAGTAATACGATTAAGGTCTCTGATTTTAAAGTAAATGCCAAAATTTAAGTAACAACCTCAATTTATACAATACCTATTCTTAAATGGTCCTTATAGATGTTTTGTCTGTCTGCCTGTTTGCAAGTTTGTCTTGAATTTGAGATTCAATGAAAATTTTACGGATTAAATCAGGAATTTCATACTAAATCACATGATTTATAGTTATACTATACGTAGAGTATGAGACAAAGTTTAGATCGAGTTTTGTTCGCGCAGATGAGGCGGATCGAGAGCAGCAGCGCATTTGTAAGGCCTTGGGTGTTGCAAATGTCTATAGGTGATGGTAACCGGTTTCCATCAGGTGGGCCGTCTGCCTGTCTGCTGAACTCATGCAATAAAAAAATCGGTTTCCGACATATAAATATTCTATATTGCACTTTATTCGCAGGAGCGAAAAGCAGAGTGTTGCTTCCTATGCATTCTTAGCTCTATCCCGCTTACATGATTTCGTACACTGTCACGTGTATTAAAATTGGTTTACTGCGCGGGTACATCGGGAGGAATTATTAGCGTTGCAAGAAGCATGGGGTAATTGATAGTCAGATCAACAGAGACACTTTTATGATCACACAAGACGTCATGGCCTCCTAGGGTTTCTATAAGACTGCGTTATGACGTCATAATTCTAACCAGTCAAATAGCTTACTGTTTGAATAGTAACCAAAATTATTTCTATAATGAAATATTGCAATTAAGGTATTAAGAAACGTAGACTCTTGTTTATGCAGGTACCAACAATTACAAAAAATGGCGATGTAACGAGACTATTGCTAGTTTTCACAACACTTTCAATATAGAAAGAGGAGGTCTAGGCTTATTTAATTCGTGTACTATTGAGACAGTTTAGGATAGGTTCAATCTTCTTTGCGACTTGCAAGATATTACAACGAAAGTATTTGTAATTGTTTCTGTATGAATTATGATATTACATTCCTTTTTATTGCAGTTGATAAGTGTTGTATCTCCAAGTAGAACAAGACCAAGCAGTACTTTGTTACCAATTTATAGGGCAGCTAGCACGTCGAGGTAAGGATAATTTAAAACTTTAAAGAACATTAAAGTGGATGCACTGACCACCTAAATTTAAATTGAATTATTTATTTAGTTTTGTTTGACCACTTCTGGGAATATGTTAATAAGCGGAATTTTTAAGTTTATTGTGTCTTCTCAGTACATCGACAACTTCTTCGGGTGTGTCAGAAGTAGCTGCGGCGTTACGTCGCCGTCAGAAGAAGCCACATGCACTTAGGATGCCGCAGAAAAAGAGGGGTTAGTGCATTTTGTGTTTTAAATGCCATTTATATAGTTAGCCTTATAAACACCCAGTTCTTATGCATTTCTTTATTATTCTGTTTGTTCTTGTCATTTTTTTGTTCAGGGTATAATCCTATCATCTTTGAACCGCTTCTCTTATTTATGAAACGTTTCTGTCTGTCACCCTAGGGCATCGTATCTCAATCTGGGGGTCGCAACATTTGCGGGAGTCGCGTTTGTTGTTAAAGTGTTTCGCTGTCTGTTAATATATATCTACATATAAATATATACCTATTTACAAAAGATTCTGGTGGGGTATAGACATAAGGCCCACCCTGAAGCCCTTTTGTTATTATGAATTTAATGGTGATTTCTAACAGATCGGATTTTTTTAAATATAGCCTTTGTAATTATTTTCTTTTATAAAAAGTTTCCTATTGATTTGTTCAAATGTATAATCCGGAATACACTTCTGCAGTTGGGACTACAGACAGTCTATTAGAAGCAGCGGGCCTTGACAGCTCGGACAGTGGTCAACCATCAGCGCCACAAACACCAACTTCTTACCTTTCAATGCCTTCTGTTACTTCTTTCCCAAGGTAAATAACATATTTTTAACATGTGAAATTATCAATCAATTATTATTTATTGTGGTGATGTGACAGAAGACGAATGTTAGAATAGAGGCGTATGGAGTGAAAAGAGAGAGAGAAAATAGGAACATGGTTGGTGTAGGTCTATAGAAATATTTGTCTGAGATTGTTTATGAAATTATTATATTTGTATTTTCAGGATTCATAAATGTTATGATTTTTTTAGGTTTCCAATATCCTGTTTGGATTTCGAAATATTTTTCTAATCTAATCACCTAGCCTAAATAGGCTAGGTGATTAGATTAGGCTAGGTATTTATCATAATATATATATACAAATATTATACGATAAATGTGTAGTTGTTATATAGTTCAGTTTTTTATCTATAATATTATAAAATTTTAAACTTGCTGTGTCTGTACATTAAAGCTAATAAAAAAAACAACTGGAATAGACTATATAAACGGAGAACACGATGCACTTTTTTTAGATTTCTTGTCTGTTTTTTCGGGATTCACGTAAAAACTACTGGGCCAATTTCGATGCGGTTTCAAAGATCGACGTTATTTCTTAGACTTAAACTCTGCGCTACTTTTTATCCTGCGAATTCCGCGGGAATTTTTCTGGCAATGATTTAAAATGGCCAGATTAAAAAGAAAAATCGAATTCCAATGAGATTTTTTTACTGATCGATAGCAAATTTAATGTAATAAAATGTGTGATAGTTATTATTCCGGGAATCCCGCGGGAATTTTCCCGGGAGCGGTCTGTAGTTATTCGGGTGCGTAAAAATTACCTTATTCGGACGCAGATCGCAGTAAAACGATAGCTTACATTCTTATTCAAATGCTGCGGTATTTTGTGTCCTGTGAATTTCAAGTCAAACGTAGACGAAGTCGCGGGCATATCCTGCTTTTATATAAAAATATTATTTTCTATTACACCTGAGTGTGTGTGTCATTTGTTGATAACTATTTCAGAGGTAACTTGGTAGAACCATTATCGAGAATATTGGAGCCGGTATCAGTGAGACATTTAGATATAGATTCCCCAGTGTCGACGCCGAAGACAGAGCAGAAGAACAAGGATGTGGTGCCTCGAAGACAGATGGCTTCCCAACTTGTTAGATTGGGGAGTATTGACAAGGACCCCGGTGTTATTGGGCCATTAGTGTGGGATCTGCATTGTCAAAGGATAAAGGAAGGTAAGTATGTATGTAAGTTCGTACATAATGATATCGTAATCTAAGATTGATTCATATATTTTACTAGAGGTCCCGGCAGACGTTGTCCTGGCCCTGAAAAAGTAAATCTAGGATCCGATTCCAGCGTCACCTACCGGTTCCCATTGTGAATCTAAACCATCCGGGGACCCACTCAAACACACACACAACAATTCATCAAAATCGGTAGACGTTCTCAAGTTATGCGCGTACATCATGCATACATACACCATACATTTCTACGATACATTTTTATTTATATAGATGTAGGTATATGTGGGATTGTGACTATTTCCGAACATATGAGTGGTTATTTTGCATAGAGTTGTTGAGGGTGTTTCCGAACGATGTGTACAATGTGTAAGTGAGAAAGATAGATGCTGAATGAAAGAAAAGATAAACAATAGACGATGATGCCGATGAGGGAATGAAAAGACAAGAGACGTCCGGATGGGAGCATGGGTGAAGACCGGGTGGTGGACGAAGGACAATGGTATTATAAGATGTATTTTATTAGAAGATGTTAAAAGAAGATTAAAGATTTGTTTAACGTATTGAAACAATTTTACTCATTTCACCTCCACATATATTTGAATGCATAATGTAATAATACTGATTAAAAAAAAGATCCAAATGATGTATGTTTACATGCAACATACTTAGTTATAAATATGAAGCAAAAAGCTTTCTTAATAAGGTAATTAAAGACTATGTACCACATCGCTACCAGAGGGCCCAGAAGTGGTCATGAATGACATCAAAAAATTACCTATCTTAAATTGTTTTTTATGCAATATGTACTACAGTACATATTGTACAGTACAGTATGTATTGTCATTCTTACTTGGTTAGTAGAAGAAAAATGTTTTTTAGCATCAAAACCTTCAAGTCCAGCTAAATCGATAGGATCGGTTCGCAAAGAGCCAGGCCCTTCGCGAATGAGGCAACGGTTTAACGAATTGATGGACGATGCCTTCACCCTATTCGGGAGCGCGGCCTCCAGCCATGACTCCCACGAGACTTATACTGTTGACATCGAAAAGGAAAAACAGGGTACGAGTAAGAAAGGTAGGTTATCTGTATAGTTGACAGTACCATTATTTAATTATATTATATTAAAGAGTTTAATCTCCACTCTCAATATTAGTATGATGTGGTAGAGACATGCTAGAATCGTCTCTATCTCTCGCAGCCTTAAGCTAATCTTGTTTCGCACGATGCGTTTACGGATTACGTATTCATTCACGGCCCAGTGTGGTAGCATTTAGAGAAGACTTCCAGTATGCAGCTTCAAAGTGCTGAAATAAATGTCTCTCAACCTTTTAGAAATATTCATTCAGTTTCACTGTTTAGGGTTAAATTTATGAAATTTATTATTGCTCATCAAATCCCGCAATGCGATCTTAGACATACACAAGTGCTATATGACTTTTTGAATTAATTTTCGTTTATTATAATTTGGTTAATTTATAGGTATATATTATTTGTTTCATTATAGAATAGAATAGAAAACACTTTATTGTTCACAGAATGAATAATTACAATAATTTAGCGGCAAAACAAAAGGCAGTGGTATTATGTGCGTTGCTACAATCCTACTTATATATATAATGTATAATATTATAAACGCGAAAGTTTGTAAGAATGTATGTATGGATGTATGTTTGTTACTCTTTCACGCAAAAACTACCGAATGGATTTTTATGAAACTACAATAATATCGCTTACACATCAGAATAATACATAGGCTATAATTTATAAATATATATCCAAAATATAACGGTTTTCCATCACCACGCGGGTGAGACCGCGGGGCGCAGCTAGTGATTTTATATATGTACGTGTTATTTAAATTATTGGTTTATTACATTGATATTTAGTTTGATAATGATTTTATATTGTTGTTGCATATGTGTTGTGTTGTCTACCGTGACTTCACTTTCTGGTCCCAGGCGGAAGGACATTAAACTTGTTGGCTAGCATTATGCTGAGACTGGGATTCTCTTATCTGCATTACACTGCATTTCTCTTATCTGATCCCGATTACCTGCAGATGTTAATTTGTAAAAATGGGAGACAGGCTTTGCCTAATGCAAGGTTCTTTGGGAGCCATATCTCACTCAGAATGTACCAAAAAGGAGCACAATCTTTTGTTAAAACTTTATTATGTAGTGAGAAGTGTGGTTGGATAAATGAATAAATAAATAATTCTAGAACGTGAACCAGTGACCCAAGCACGCAATGACAACGTGAGGTTGCCTGGCTCGCCATACACCGCATTGGACACTGTGAGAGGGCGATCAGCGGGTCCAAGGTAGACATAGACCACACTTTATTGTTCACCAAAGCAAAAATTACAAAAATGCACAACAAAACAATTATTATTTGGTAAAACAAAAGGCGGCCTTATCGCTAAAAGCGATCTCTTCCAGGAAACCTGACTCAAAGGAAATTCTTAAATTATTTATAATAATTATTATACAACAAAGGGGAAAAATATACAAATAAAATAAAAATGACATACATGGACGATGGATTACAGTCTAAAGTATTGTAAATTAGCACATATATTATTGCCTAAGACTAACATAATGATTTCTAAGTGAATTTTTAACATAGAGTTAGGTATGTAATAAAAGTACTTTAGGTTACAGTAAAAATGTTCAATAAACGATTGTTCTCTTTTGTCTCTGAAATTAAACATACAAAAAATTTGTATAAAAGAGAAATATTCTCACTTGATCTATATTTTGTATGTCATATAAATTTATTTTTGGTATATAATTTGGTAATTGAGAAATACGTAGGTACATGTAAACAATAATTCACTTCTATAAGTGAACCTATTTCGTGCATATTTGAAGTTGCGTAATACACTTAATAAACCTGTAGACGGGTCAAGTTTGTACAAGAATTTAAAAAAGATAAAAAGTGTCCTATATCGGTCCAGCAGATTCCTAAATAGCTTTTAGAATTTTTGTCTGTTAATTCGAGCGTTACGTGGAAAGTAATGAAATGAAACTACACGGCGCTAACTTATATCCCGGTGTCAACACTTGTACTTTTTATCCCGATATATTAGGTTGGGGAAAAAGTTTCTTCGCATTTTATATAAAAATTCAAAAGGTTTTTTTATAAAGTTTATTTACATTTGACTAAAGTATGTAGGTGCTATTTTGTTGGATAACTTCTTGCCATCTTGTACGTAGGGACGTGATCCCATTGCTATAAAATTTTTGGGGCTTCTGATCAAAAAACTGCGACAATTGGTTTTGGCAGTCCTCTCGTGATGATAACCTGACACTGCCTAAGGAATTCTGCAGAGACCGAAACAAGTGAAAATCTGAAGATGCAAGGTCAGGACTATACGGCGGATGCATTAACACCTCCCAGCCAAACTCTCGTAATTTTTGCTGAGTGGGTAAAGATGTGTGAGGTCTAGCGTTATCATGGTGAAAAACCACACCCCTTCTGTTGATTAATTCCGGCCGCTATCTCTCAACTTTTTGCTTTAATCTCATCAAACGTTCGCAGTACAGTTCAGAATCGATGGCCCTGCCTGGCGGTAACAGCTCATAATGAATAATGCCCTTCCAATCCCACTATACACACAGCAGCACCTTGTTGCGAGTAAACCCGGGTTTCGGCACAGTCTGTGAAGCCTGACCGGCCTTTGACCACGATCTTTTTCGCACGTTCTTGTCGTACGTGATCCACTTTTCATCACCAGTTATCAGCTTCTTCAAAAATGGTTCGGTTTCATTACGTCGTAATAAAGAATCACAAATGAGTACAAGGTTCATTAGGTTTCTTTCAGTGAGCTCATGAGGCACCCAAATATCGAGCTTTTTTGTGTAACCAGCTTTTTTCAAATGCGCCAAAACCGTTTTGTGGTCAATTCCCAGTTCTCCAGCTACATCGTAATTACTAATATGCCGATCTTGCTCCACTTTTTCAAAAATGGCATCAATTTTGTCCGTAACAGGGCGACTAGAGCAACGTGCATCTTTGATATCAATATTTCCGGATTGAAATCGCTTAAACCAAATTTGCGCTATTCTCACAGATACTGCATTAGGTCCATAAACATAACAATTTTTTTCGCGGCCTATGGTGCATTTTTACCTTTTTGTAGTAAAATTTTAAAATGTATCGAATTTCTTCATTAGATTCACTCATTTTAACAATAAGAAAAACAAATGAAAATCACACATTTTCCTAATTTGAATTTGGAATTGTCTTCTTTAAAATTAAAACTTTTTAATGATACCAAAACCAGCCAGATACAAGTGGTATAGCCAAAGAGATCTTATTACAAGTTCATACATGCTATATGCGAAAAGACTTTTTCCCCAACCTATTATGACGACGTTCCTGTGGAGTAAACAAACGCAGGGCCGTTGCGTCCTTGCAATTCACTAACAAATATTTCATCGTCATGACTACGCGAACAAAGTAACGGTGGCAAATCCTAGTACATATTATAAAATTATGCACTTAATGTCATTCTAAGCATTTCTTTGCATGGCGATTGGTTTTTGACCAGACGAGTACAGAACATAGGCGGTACGGAAGCCGCTCGCCCTCGCACGTCTTTCATTCGGCCAATAGCCGAACGTAAAGCGCCGCCACCGGCCAAAGCATGGGGACCCACCCCAGCGCAAGTAAGTACTTTTAACTTATACTGAGTCTTCAGATTTCCTTCTTTCTATTACCGGTCGCAAGCAAACATACAGACAGCCTAACTGATGTAAAACCGTTACCGTTGCGTGTGGACGTTTGCAACACTAGGGATAGAGGGGGTTAGATAACAGACACGATCACTCGAAGGTTTTTTCTTTGAACTGTTTGTGACTTGGCAACCCGTAAAGGAGGAGTATGGATAGTAGAGGTATTAAAGGGAAGTGCAAAGGCGTCCTCTTCCCCCTTTCTAGCCACACGAGTAATAGGGGAGCGGACAGTCAAATCAATTGGGGGGCTTTCTACATTATTCTATAAAATGTCGCAATTTCATAGATTTTGTACGAGCGTACAAACTCATGACGACTTATGTTCGTACAAATAAGTCAAATAGATAATTAAATACGTGTTGTTCTGTTCTTTTATATGTAAATAATAGTAGAATTTATTGTAACATGTGTTCACACCCCCCCTGTCGTGACAAATCGTTGTCCAGTGGCTTTTGTAGAGAATTTGTACATAAGCCCTGGAATTGTCGGATTTTTTTCCTAAACGGAGGTGAACAATAAAAAATATTGTTTATAGAAATATAAACAATAAAACTTTTCAGTTGAATTCTTCATTATATTTCACACGAAACGTGACGGGTGACAATATTCGGGATTTAACATTACCCAACAGTGGGCACGCAACATGAGGGTAACTAAAAAGTTCACGACAAGGGCCCGGTTCCTATATCTAAGCGAACCTTCATTTGCCTTACTATCGGTTAAAGTTTGACGTAAGCTCCAGTGGTGCGGGGTGGAAATTCGGCTAGGGTAAGCCGGTTGCAAAAACATATGGTATGATGCAAGCGCCGACTACACCGCTGTTAAAAAAGTCAACTCGCGATATGTTTACTTATCACAATTTGAATTTTTAATTTTGCAATCTTACCGCATGTTTTGAAACAAAAGCCTGTGCACGATTGGGTTATAAGTTGCTTTTTCATCTAATACCTGTAGAAAGCCGCGCCAAGTGTACGAGACAATAATAAAATAATAATATATGCTTGAATAATAAGGCTAATGAATGTACGCTAGTTTTTTAAAGGTGGGCTATGGGGAATCGAGTTGTATTAACTTCACGCCACTGTTACATACAACTAATGACAAAATTCAACCGATGGTAGGGCAAGTGAATAAATAGTAAGCTATAGGAACCGGCCCACGGACGGCCGTATCGCCGATATTCCAGGTTGTATTAAAAATGAAAAAATACAATCGGCTAGTATAAAACAGCACTCTTGCAACACCGTTGGCGCCATCGTGCATCAGTCTTTGCGTTCGTTCTTTTTAGAAAAGTCAACAAATTCTTTCAATCAACGTATTAATTAAAAAAAAACATTTTTCACACTTAAATAAGTCATAAATTGAAAGCACTAATAGGTTTATTTTCAATTTAGTTTTCGTTTGTTCGATATTTGTAGTTGCGTATTCGTCCACTCTGGTAGACGAGTATGGAGGAGTAAACAATTCTGTATCTAATTCAAATGAATTAGGAAAACATGAAAGGAAAGAGAATGACTGTGCTTGTATTAAGCTGATGTGTCTGAATTTAGTTCTAGAATTCCTCTCACCAGCAGATTGTCTTTCGTACAGAAATGGGAGGGAGCTCAGATGATAATTTGACAGTCCCTAGGTGCAGTTCCGCGGGTGAACGCCGCCTTTGTAATGGCTGAGGGTCGGCTGGCGCCTGAAGACCCAGCCGTCCCCCTCATATCGGCCATCAAGACAGAAATACAAAGGGTACGAGATAATGCCAAAAAACCTTATACGTAATGAAATATTTTTACAATACTTTTACTCTTCTATTAATCCGTTAACTGCCATGGCGTATTATGAGAAATCGTTAAAAATTACTCTGCGGACTTTTACTCAATATCGCATAAAAAGGCCTTAAAACACTATCACATTTTTACATAGCTTTATTAAATTTTACATACATATATAATTTATGTCGGACATATGACCTGACATGGCCTGAATGTAATAATTGTCTTCACTGGGCCGCGCGGGTCCCTTTGTCTGGCATGTCGGGATGTCAAAACACAGGTGGATGATATACCCGGAGAAGCGAGACCAATTTGAGGCAATCATCTACTAAAACACAAATAAGGTTGTAAAGTTTCGCAGAAAATGCCAAGGTTGGTGTAAAAACATCAACAATAGAGATAATAGTAAAATGTAGAGAAATTGATAAAAAAATTATTGTATTTTTTCTCTCAATCAAATTATGCAAACCCCTTACTAGTCTAAAAGTTAACAAAAGTTAGGTTGACAATGTGACGACGGCCCCACTGTTTAGATCAGGGATTCCCAATCTATTTTGGGCGAGAGACCCCTTTTCAAAATGAACTGATACCTCAGTAGGTAATTATTTAAAAAAAAAACATACATTTATACAGGTAATACAACTTATACAGTATATTGAAAGTTTCAAATAAGAACTTGTATTAATTAATAGGGGTTAATTTTAGACCTCGTCGACCCCCACAATCAGTTTTCGTTTATATCGACCCCTGGGAAACCGATTTCGATTCTAGGAGGTCGATATCGACTACTTTGGGAACCCCTGATTTAGATGAAATAATTGAAAGTACGCCCGACAGGCTTCACGGACACGTTGAAATTAAGTTTAATTTGTCGGTCATATAACCCGACAAGGCAGTTAACGTGTTAAGTTTGTAATAGTACGCGACAAATTCATGGTCACTCTAGATTAACTACACCAAAATATTAGGTTGGGGAAAAAGTTTCTTCGCATTTTATATAAAAATTCAAAAGGTTTTTTTATAAAGTTTATTTACATTTGACTAAAGTATGTAGGTGCCATCTTGTAGGTAGGGACGTGATCCCATTGCTATAAAATTTTTGGGGCTTCTGATCAAAAAACTGCGACAAGTGGTTTTGGCAGTCCTCTCGTGATGTTAACCGGACACTGCCTAAGGAATTCTGCAGAGACCGAAACAGGTGAAAATCTGAAGGTGCAAGATCAGGACTATACGGCGGATGCATTAACACCTCCCAGCCAAACTCTCGTAATTTTTGCTGAGTGGCTAAAGATGTGTGAGGTCTAGCGTTATCATGGTGAAAAACCACACCCCTTCTGTTGATTAATTCCGACCGCTTTCTCTCAACTTTTCGCTTTAATCTCATCAGTCGATCGCAGTACAGTTCAGAATCGATGGTCCTGCCTGGCGGTAACAGCTCATAATGAATAATGCCCTTCCAATCCCACCATACACACAGCATCACCTTGCTGCGAGTTAACCCGGGTTTCGCCAGTCTGTGAAGCCTGACCGGCCTTTGACCATGATATTTTTCGCACGTTCTTGTCATACGTGATCCACTTTTCATCACCAGTTATCAGCTTCTTCAAAAATGGTTCGGTTTCATTACGTCGTAATAAAGAATCACAAATGAATACACGGTTCATTAGGTCTCTTTCACTGAGCTCATGAGGCACCCAAATATCGAGCTTTTTTGTGTACCCAGCTTTTTTCAAATGCGCCAAAACCGTTTTGTGGTCAATTCCCAGTTCTCCAGCTACATCGTAACTACTAATATGCCGATCTTGCTCCACTTTTTCAAAAATGGCATCAATTTTGTCCGTAACAGAGCGACCAGAGCGACGTGCATCTTTGATATCAAAATTTCCGGATTGAAAACGCTTAAAACAAATTTGCGCTACTCTCACAGATACTGCATTAGGTCCATAAATATCACAAATTTGTTTCGCGGCTTGTGTTGCATTTTTACCATTGTTGTAGTAAAATTTTAAAATGTATCGAATTTCTTCATTAGATTCACTCATTTTAACAATAAGAAAAACAAATGAAAATCACACATTTTCCTAATTTGAATTTGGAATTGTCTGTTTTAAAATTAAAACTTTTAATGATACCAAAACCAGCCAGATACAAATGGTATAGCCAAAGAGATCTTATTACAAGTTCATGCATACTATATGCGAAAAGACTTTTTCCCCAACCTATTACATATTATATGGCTGCGCGGTATCTTTTATGTGAAGAACTTGTTATTGCGCAATTTTACAATTATACATTGTTAAAGTAACAGTCTAAGATTAACGCGGATTAAACTATTATTTAAGTGACTTATTATTGTTCTTGATCATTTATTTAGGTATGCACATTCACTATTTCAAATACTGTTTTTTTAGCTTTTTGAATTGTTTATACATTTTATATTTTTGAAGGTTTATGAAGTTTATAGAAATGTATGATTCATGTTTATATAATTCTTTCTTTGATCATAGTGCATACTAGGAGGTATAGGATGCCTGCCCCCGTGTAAATGCCCACGCAACATCAGTGGTAATTCAATCACACGGAGTAACTTTGATGTGTAGGTTTCTTTACGTTCTTTATTTTCTTTGGGAGTGTGGTAATTGAAAATCGCCTTATAGGTGCGTTAAATACATTTCAAACCTACGTCATTAGAATGAGGTGCGGGTACAAGAGCTGTGCAATTTTAGAGGGAGCCGGGGTATGAAACTGCATCAAACTTTCTATACGTATATTTTCCGGGTTCCTATATTACTACTATACTATACTACTTACTATCCATGCATTTGTAATACTGTTTATTAAAATTTGACTCAAATAATAAGGTAAAAGAATAGCAAAAAAACGTCTGTCAATGCATCTTCCCACACGCCTTTCCGCCGTGCATACATACCCACTCTGGCTATCCGTGAAGTTGTATAGCTATTAGCTTTACCTACCACAATATTGTAATGCTTAGTAGCATACAATAGGTCTGCCAATGAATAGAGTCCATGCCAAATTTTATAGCAGATTTGTTAGCCATTGGCTGCACAAGATCTTATCTGGCGAGAATTAAATTTGGCGTAATTATAATAATTATTTTAGGAAGTTACGGCATAATGCAAGCTGTAAATATATCTGTAGTTATAAATTATGTAGAAAAATTATAATATACATAAGTAATGCAAGCTCTGATCTACCTGAAAATCTCGTTTTTGAATTTGTTTACGAATATCTTTTGAATAAATTTTTAAAAGAATATACTAGATTTTTCTTTATCAATTACCAATGCCTCGGAACCAGAATACTAATATTGATAAACCATACTTGTGCGTTGCCTTGATAATTAGATTAGTAGATTTTTAAATATGGTTGCCAATCAAAACAATTTTTTATTCAACTGCTTTATTTTGTACTTAAAATGCAATACAAAATTCTTTACAATATACCTAGACACCCTAAATAATATTTACATCAATACAATATATTCATATTTCATAGGACACATCATGATGGTCTTTGGTTTTATATAATTGCTTCTTTAATAAAATTTACTATACCTCATTCGATTAGAATTTTCCTAAAACGATAACTAATCTACATTCTTGATATATCACAATCATATTTTATGGCTAAACATTACAAGAGGTTTTCGTACAATGTGGGATTATCGTAAGAATCGAAACTATTTCACAATTATGTAAGTATAAAAAAGCTTTAAATTTAATTATTACACAACAAGGGTAGAAATATAAATTCAATAACATTTAGAATCTACTAATAATAATACTGTCTGAATCGACTTCTTTCATAGGCCCGCTATGCACTACGAAAACTAATTTATCAGTGCAGAAACCAAGAATGAAAACTAATTCCTGCAGCCGGGCGGCCTGTCGTAAGAGGCGTCAAAACAACCCACAGCCAGATTGAATGGCATTTGCCCATCTGGATGACAACCACCCCTGGTATAGAATATGTCACAATTACAAACTTGAGTTCCAGCATTAATCGCCAAGTTCCAATCCCTCTTCAGGGCCGGGAGCACATCTGGTGTTTCAAACATCCATATGCAACATTAACCACTTTCCATCAGTTGGGTAGTCAGCCTGTGTAATGCGGAGTGCATAATAATAAGAAAATTAAGTTAAAGCTCTGATTTTTAATCCCTTCTGTTCTGCATATATTTACAATTTTTGTAAGGTCCCAGAAACCCTAACTTATTAATTATCTGAAATTAGCTTACCACCACCCTAAACTGTTGTACATATTCTAAATAAATAAATTTGATGAGAGTTCTTGTTAGCTAATTTTTGCTTTTGAATTAATTTAAAAGAATTTCATGGAAGTACTCAATTTTATTAATTATTAGAAGTGTTGTATTGTATTGTAATTTCTTTTGAAACTTGTCATTTATATTGTTTACATTTCAGGAAAATTCAAATTAAATAAGACATTGTAATTGTTAGTCCTGTTGATGTTGTTACCCCATAGTTATTATGCAAAACAAAATTAAAAATCATGTTTTACATTATATATCTAATATAACCTTTTAATACTTTATCAAATAAAAAATATGATGAGGAAACTATTCCTATAGTCAAACCTATAAAATATAATATAAAATAATATCTATGAATGTGTGTCTGTTGGTCTATTTAATATTTCCTAAAAAGTAAAATTTCTGCAATGACAGATCTCAACATCAACTGGGTAAAATTGTAGAAAAAATTTAGTTAATTTCTGTTGAGAATGAGAAGTTTGAGTCCCCAGCAAAAGAAGGATTTCAAACCACATTTACAGCAAAATCCTCTTATATATGAAATGAAGCTTACAGGGACGTGTTGTTCTATCATTATTACATAGAAAATCATAAAAACTTAATTACATTAAGGTTTTACTAAAAAAAACCATAAAACTGTAGGCACTTTAAAAACTTACATATTATTCTTATAAAAACATGTTTAAATAATAAAAAACTTAATTCAAACAAAAGAGCAAAACTAGATAAAAATCTTATGATATAACAATTCCTAACGTTATATTAACAAAAAAAAAACTCATTATGCAATAAATACCTATTACACTCGAAACACCTAACAATGTAAGAGTTTATTTAAGCTTTTGTGGTTATCCTTTACCAGGAGCGCAATTCTGCTATTTCAATATGTTGGTGTTGCATTCAGTTGATAGTGTTAATAATTGTATTCTACTAAATCTACAATATCTTGTCGATATTGTTGTGGTGGAATAATAGTAGAAAAAATTTATTACCTTTAGCAGAAATGGCATAAGCCTAAATAAATATTGAAAAGTTACAAAAAATTTAAACATTTATTGTGCTTATAAATATTTATAAAAGTAGAATGGTGTACAGAATACTGAAATCAGGCAAACATACAATTGAAACAATAGTGCCCAGCAATTTTGAGAGATTGTAATAGCAGGATTAGGCCCTAGCTCTTTCAGTTCAACAGAAGTAATTTATAAAATTCAGTCCCATGAGCAGTATCCATGATGTCACTTCAATATAATTGAATTTTATTAAATAACTCTGTGGTTTTGTGGCTTCATCTCTCTCACCTAGTTCACAGGAACTCTGTGAACTAGGCTCCAAGTTTCATTCCTTCTAGGGTAAAATTCCATTGTTAACTCTGGTCTGGGTGTCTGAGATCGGGGTCAAGCTGGCCATTTGTACATTAGTCATAATAAGTGTAAGTTGCTCGATGATACAAAAAAATATTTATATGGAAACCTCAGCAGTAAAATTTCAAAACCTAGTAAGTGCATTGCAATGAAATTTTACATCACAACACAAAAAAATGACATGAACTTCAACCATATGCCATTCGTAAAACTATGAAGCTTATTGTGAGTAATGTCATATTTTGATAAATTCTTTACTTATTTTAGCAAATGTAATGAACGCATTGGGAAATTTTTAGTACATTATAGACAGGAACTTTGCAATGAATTGCACTATTCAATGTTGTTTAAATGTGTTAGACAACCTAACCCACATCAAAACTTAAATATTACAATAGAATATGTTATATTTTAATCATCTAAAGACACAATTAAAATCATATCCATAAACGCATGTTGTAATAAAAAACGGTATTTAAGTATTAACGCCACGCAGCACATGTTGCACCTTAGGTTAGGTTAGGTTAGACTTTAAACCAATGTGCACGAGTCGATGCGGTGGCGTTAATACGTAAGTACTGAAAAAACAAGGTAATACATGTTTACATAATATAAAACAAAGCTGCTTTTCGCCTGTCTACCGGCTTACTATACCTAAACAGATTGCAACAGATTATTAAGCAGTTCAAGTTCAGTTTCAAGGAAGGTTTATATTATACTAGCTTTTTCCCGCGGTTTCGCTCGCGATATATAAGACCTAATTAAGTTTTTATGTAGGTAAAATAGAGCTACTTGGCAAGGATTGACTTGCGGCGTGTCATGGGGCAAACTCTAGTTAATTTATATAGCAATAACAGTTACTTGATTTTGAAGTTAAACAGCTGTCCTGCATTGAAATTGATTATGAAATGATTAATGAAACCAGCCAAAGCACCTTGGTCAAACATCCAAGTGGTCACTGATATCCTTACTCCTGAGACTGTGAAATTACACACATCATATTGATTCACTGTCACTTTACACTGTCACTGTCAGATTGACTTTGTATGATTGATTAGTCCAACTGGATGTATTCCAGTTTTATGTGCTACGTTGACTGCAGGGGCTGGTGGGGCGCCAAACGCCGCCACTGCGTAGACTGACGTTCTTCTGCTTCTTCATCCTGGCAAAAAAAATTATTACATATAAAATTCCATTTATGTGTATGTTATGTCACTGAACTCTTTTTAAACCTCTGAACCGATTTTGATGAATTTTATATGTGTTAGTGTCTTTGAGAATGGTTTAGATTTTAGAATTGGACCCAGTATGTTGCGCCGTTGACTCCGTTTATGGCATGGAATAGTATATATACCCTGTTCAAGATAACTTGATGCGCAGGATTATCAAATTCTAAAAATCACACTTAATATCATGCTATAAATAGAGATTATTACAAAACATGAAATATTCTTAATTTTGTTGGAATTTTCAAGTAATTATCGCGATTTCAGATGTTTTTGCCTCTAGCTTTAGGTGTTAATATTTTTGATTGTTGGTAACCCTGCATGTCAAGTTATCGTGAATGGGGAATAATAAAATACAGAAAAAATAATCTATTTGAATTTCGAATAGAAAGTGCAGCAGGCATACGTTCTTTAAGTAGCTCATAACGCCCAAAATGCTCCGTTAGCCGTTCCACCTGGCGACCACGGCCGTTATGGTAAAGGCGAAAACGTCACTAATGACGTCATCATTTTTGATCACGCAACACTCACAACGACCCAGGTCAAGACGTGGGCCGAATAACAGTTCCACTGGAGTTTATACCAAGTTTATACTTCGACCCACCACTTGACATGGGTCTTTGTGAGCGCTGCGTGTTCGACAATTATGACGTCATTAGTGATGTTTTCACCTCGACCATAACGACCGCGGTCGCTATGTGAAACAGCAGAAGGAGCATTTTGGACTTTGTGAGCCACAAGTGGAACATAGCCATAGTAGTAGTAATACAATTCGCCACAATGGCAGGCAAAGGATCGCGGTATCGAAATTTGTAATGATCTAATGATATATAGAATTCTTCTGTTTGTGTGTATATGACTTAGTAGTATACACCAGAAACAATGGCAGGCAAGGGAATCTTAGTACACACAGTCAATTCTGATGTATGTATATATTCATCTAGGTAGCACAGTTGAATCGTAGCTAAAACCGACGCCATTCAACGGAGTTCTTGTGAAAACTCAAAAGGCGACATTTGACTATACAGTTCACATTTTCTCACAAAAAAACATAATTACTACTCGAAAACTATAAATATCCTACAACTTTTGTCCATTTTAGAGTAATTTTACACATTTTTAGAAAATAAAACTGCACATTACAATGTCCCGGAATTTCAGTTTCCGCCAAAACCTCCACACCTTCACTCAACTCCTTCTCCTAAAGAGAAACCGTGAGACTCCAAATTTGACTTGATGCCCTGGGAGAATATTTGGAATGATAATTACCAAGCAAAAGTATAATGAAAAAAAAATATTTAATTTTTGATTGAATTAGCCAAAAAAAAACTCATTTGGAATCTATTTTCCTAGAGCTAGAGAATCATATTAATCCTATGCTTGAATAAAGCTAATAAATAGCGACAAAGTACATACCTGAATGATTGTAATGGAGACTGTGTCGGGTTTTATGTCATCCATACTTTTGGGGTCGTCTACATTTTGTTCTCCATGCTCCATGTTTCTGTAAGACAATGATGTTATCATCTATCACCATGTCTAATTTGCCACAAAAACAGGTTAAATATTAAGCAGCCTGTGTGGTGCTTTAATTATTAGCTAGAAAATATAACTTCTCATAGTTACAGAATGAAAATTTATTAGATCTATCTGCCCACCCGAAGAGCCCTAGGTAGTATGTAATTTAAAAATGTAAGTGCTTGCGGAAAATACGCCTCAATTAGGCAGCATAGAATTTAACATGCATATTGTTTGTTACAATTGGTACATTTCACAATAGATTCTAAAACTTTGTTCATACAAAAGATCATGTGTTACATTAAAA
The DNA here is from genome assembly GCA_039645545.1 of Dendrolimus houi. Taxonomy (NCBI): domain Eukaryota; kingdom Metazoa; phylum Arthropoda; class Insecta; order Lepidoptera; family Lasiocampidae; genus Dendrolimus; species Dendrolimus houi. The sequence continues at coordinate 6,339,501 of CM077136.1, forward strand.
AAAATATATTATATGAGTTCATCAGGCAGCCAGACGACCCACCTGATGGAAAGTGGTTACCATCGCCTATCCACATTTGTAACACACCAAAGGTACTACCAATGTACTTCCGCTCTCTAAAGGAAGACTGGTACCTGGCCACTGATGCCAGAATACAACTATAGGTTGTTATGGCATCATAGTCTAGACCAGGGGTGGTAGATGGTTTAATTCCCTACCACCTAGCTGTGGGGTATTTTGTCTCCTTTCAAGACAGACAAGGTGGCTACAATTATATTTACTCTTTGAAAAGTAATTGTATACCTTACTTCTTTATTTAAAAAAAAAGCCTGAGATAGATAAATATGAAAAAAAAAACTTTTAGCTAGACGTGTTGCTAGCAAGTTTCTTACTTTTTGACTTATACATATAACCTTCGAAAACTATTCTTCAGTGGAACTTATTTTGAATAATAATAATCAATTTAACTAAGTCTTACTTCTCGCACAACAATTAGCCATCCTAGAGCGCTACTACGATATGTGCATCGGACCAAAGCCGGAGTGAGACTCTACACCCGACCAAAGCCGGAGTGGAAAGAAATTTTGTCTGGTCGTTCCATCCTCACGCTTTTATATTCCATTGATGAAAGAATAAATTTTAAAATTTGAATTTGAACAAGGTTATTGGGGACTTACTTCCGACTTCCCGAATGGAACCTTCCACCCTCCCCTCTTATCCTGTTCATCGCGTGCCGGTGCCGTGACTCGTGGAGGTACTTGGGCCTCTCCTTGGGGATCTTGCCGAGCTCGTGCAGTTTCGCCCTCGCCGCCCGTCGCTTCAGGATCCTCTTGTACTGTCGCGCGTTCACGTACAGTAGCGGCTCCTCGTCCGAGCCCGCGTTCGCTCCTCCCGCGCTCTCAGTGTTGCTCGTCGTACTACCGACGGATGTCGTCGCGCTGGTACCGTTCACCATCTGAAAGGTATTATACAAAAATATGTTCAACAAAACCGATAAAGAGATCCTGTATCCTATTGCTTCTGTCTGATTCCTCTATCCCGTTACCTGTACCCGTCCTTCCTCTCTCATCCTGAAGGCTGGCAATGAGTTGGGTTCGCCCCTGGTGTAGCAACAGTAACTGCTTTACATTAGATGGGCCATTGGCCTATTTGCCAGCTTCTCGATAAAAAAAGGGCGTAAGTTAGGCAATTGCTTGGTTTGCCTCGGTCATCACTTCAACTGTAGTATTTTAAGTTAAAATAGTTTACAACAATATTGATTGTAATAAGTTTCAATTGAAACTATGTTTTAACAGTTTTAAGTGAAGTATTTTAATTAAATTATATTTTGATGTTTCGGCCACTTTCTATTAGTTGTGTTCAGGGTTTTTTTATTGCACAAGTTCAGCAGACTGGCAGACAGCCCACCTGATGGAAAGTGGTTACCGTCGCCGATGGCCATTTGTAACACCTGCTGCTACAAATGCACTGCTACACTCTAAAGGCTGACTGAAACCTGGCTACTAATACTGGAACTCAACTCAAGGTTGTTATGGCCCCATACTCCAGACTAGGATTGGTAGCGATCCAGATGGGTAAATACTCTACTACCTGACTGTGGGTTATTTTGTTGCATCAACGTCGAAATACAAATCTAATAAAATGCCGCGCTTAAAAACGTAATAACGTAATTTTCATTATGTGTACTGGTCTCAAAAACTTAAGAAATGAATATTGTTATGACTTAGCCAAAATTCCACAAAGCACAACAACAAATGCGAATGAACACCTGCGGTCATAAACCCCAAGTTTTATTACCGCCCGCATTTGCGCTTCTTTTGTTTTCTTTGTATTTAATATTTGTAATTAGAAAAGCCGCCTATTGTGTATTGTAATCTGTTCCGGTAGGCAGTGGCCAGGTGTGATTCCGGGAAATCGGGTGCACGCGATGAGGTAGACATATTGCACCATGCAGTATAAAACAATGCCCGAACGGAGGGGTAGGGCAGTCAAGCGAGGATTACGATACGAGCAAGACGTAGATTCGATAAGTGATATAGTGACGGACTTTGTGCGTGTTATTTAATTGTGCATTACATAAGGACTTATTGCGTCCAGTTATATTTGTACCTGTTATACATGTTTGTATAGTTCTAATAAATTCTATAGTAATTGCAACGGCATTTTAACTTGAGTCCTGTAGCTCGTAACAATATGTTATAAATTGTAAAATTCTATCAATGCCTGTCTATTGCTTAGAAGATCTCGCTTCTTAGCACTAAGGCCGTCCACTGTGCTATCTTTTATCTTTCTCTACTTCTGCTTGTATATGATTTAGTGTACAATAAATAATTATCTATCTATCAACTTGGTTTTGTAAGAATTGTCTCCCAATAAAGTAGTAAAAATATTTATGTAAACAAAGTCCGATTTAAAAAAAATAGTTTTTCTATAAATCATTTGCTTAAAAATATGTTACATATAGAATTGTAATGGCACAATTATTTCAAACATGATAGTAACACACTGTTCATTCCCAAGCTAAGTTTGGTTTTTGTTATGCAAAACAATGTACAACTCGCTTACAACAATAACAATGCACAAGTCATTTACCATAATACCATGAATAGTGAGTGCATTAGCCGTTAAGCTACCAGGATAAAATTGGAGATATAGAATTTATTTTAGCTTAAATTGAAATCTAAATAATATCCATTACACTTACCATCACGACATTTGGTTGGTTGACTATCTGCTGCGGTTGCACTGCAGTGCCTATGCCAGCAACTTGTACTATGTTCCCATTCAGACTTAATACTGAAATTTAAATTCAATGTACAATGAGTAGAGTATATATAATCTATGTTAAGTATGTTTTATTTCAATTATTTTTAATCATTGTAAAGGTGGTGTGGAAGATATCGCCGGCGGCGATAAGACCTCCTATTGTATATGTATGCAATAAAGAACATTCATGCATTCATTCATTCATTCAATGATATAACTCATGCCATGGAAATAAAAATAAAGGAATGATTAATTATGACCCAATAAAAATTTAACTTAAAAGCCCTTATTTTGTACATTTTTAGAGAGTGCCATAAGTTTCTTCTGTTTCAATATGGGTTTGGGTTATAGGAAAGGAAAGACACAGGGCAGCTTCTAGAAATCTAGGACTTAGGAGCTATTAGTTTTACACAACTTATAATTCCGATTGTCAATCGGAATTTCGTTGGTACAGAAAAGTGTAGACCGGTTTCAATTGTATCTTTATGATGAACTTTATTCACAAGTGGATAGCAAGCAACACTACCATAGTGTTGCTTGCTAAGCACTCTTATCTCTGTTCCGCTTACACAATTCATACACTATCAATGTCACTAAAATTGGTCTATTGTGCAGGTACAACATGAGGAAATATAAGTTGTGTAAAACTGTACATAGCTATGTTTTCTAACTGGAAATTTGTCATTTCTAGTATTTTGCTTCCATAGTATAGATAAACTATCTTTTATCTTTCACCTTTTGCCAGTCATTTGGGGTCGGCACAATATGTCTTCCTTTGGTTTGTACCAATCTGGCACACTAGAACATCACAGTGCAGCGACTCTGTCCTAGATCCTATGGCGTTCTTACTAAGTAATTTCTCTCTTCGGGATGCAGGTAGATTTAGTGGGTTGGCCTCTACCTTTGTTGGAGTGGGACCGGTGCCATTAAGTATGAGAGTCCCACACACACTCGTGCAGGCGGCACTAGGCGCTACATTCCGCCTTCCCCCGTATCCTGGGCCAAGTGTGTGTTGCAAGAAATGACATTCCCCATGTGTTAACAAAAAAAATCATCTTTTACTATACTTCTCAAGCTAACAAAGGTCCTCTGTCACACTAGCAAATCAGCATGTCATCCTTCATACATTAGTTTTGCTCTCAATATTTCTGTCATAGGTGCAACTTGCAAAGACCAAAGAAAGAAGCTTTAATTTATTTTAACAGGTGTTTTATACCTGCCGGTTGATGTAATATTTGATGTTGGTCAATGGTGGGCTGAGCACTCACAGACGGTTGGTAAATGTATGCCTGTCCGTCTGGTGTTTGTACTAATTGCATGGGTTGCAAATTACCACCAGCACCTGAAATATTCACATATATGCATAAGTAAATTCAATACAGTATTTTTTTAGTTCAGTTTTAAATCAGGCCCAGTGTGGTCTATTATGTATTACCATAGCATAAGCGTAACTTGCTTAGCTTGGGTAAGTGTAATGTGTGTTCTTGTCTGTCAATTATTATATTTCACATAATATGTGAAAATAAATATATTTTATTTATTTTATAATCTTTTTTCATTTTTAAAAAAAGTTACATAAAAGTCATTATTTAAAAAATATATATTGTAGATTTTTTTTATAAAGAACTTACAAATATTTTATTACTAGCTGTGCCCGCGGTTTCACCCGCGTGGTGATGGAAAATCGTTATATTTTGGACAATTCACACTATATCTTTATAAATTATAACCTATGTGTTATTCTGATGTGTAAGCTATATTATTGTAAAGTGTCATCAAAATACATTCAGTAGTTTTTGCCTGAAAGAGTAACAATCATACATCCATACATTCTTACAAACTTTCACATTTATAATATTTATAGAGATAAAAAAATATATTCTAATTTTTGGGAGTTTTTGGCGGGAACTGAAAGGAGATGTTGTGCTGTGCAGCAGTTTTATTTTCTAGAAATGTGTAAAATTACTCTAAAACGAACAATAGTTGCAGGATATTGATAGTTTTTGAGTAGTAATTATGTGTTTTGTGAGAAATGTGAACTGTATAGTCAAATGTGGCCTTTTGAGTTGTCACAAGAACTCCGTTGAATGGCACCACCTGATAACCTACAGTTCAGCTGTGCTACACAGAGGCTTAAGAAAATAAAAAAACTACATTATAATTTAAGATCTGGCTTAAAGGCCTAGCTGCCAAGCCGTAAACCTAAATAAATAATAATATTCTTTTTTTTTTATAAAGAACCTACAAATATTTTATTATTATAAATTTTTCGCTTGAAGTTATTTTACAGACTAGTTGCACACATATCAAATGAATATTCAATCAAATAAGCATCAAGCCAAAGCTTAACTCATGTAGCACAAGCCAAATCAGTGACTGACTTTAAACAACGAATTTGTGGTGGTTAGAAAAACTATATTTCACTAAATTCTCAGGGCCTTTACAAACATAATTTTTGGTTTAAAACCGATATTTACAACCATAGTTCATTTTGAACCATTAATATATGTAATATTTTCAGAAACAAAACTGCATAGCATAAGATCAGCCTTCGCATTCTTGCCAATAACTATTCCACAAAGTAGTTATTTACATAATTTCTAAGTCATAGATAGCAAAATTTAGATACATACTAACCTTGAATACTAGATAGTGGTACAACTTGCAACTGCTGTAATTGCTGTCCATTTGGTGTTGCCACCTGAAATAACCAAGAGTTAATATTTTATGAGCATTGGCAGCGGCGTGAAAGCAAATGCTACTGCATCACTATCCTTATACATATATTCTTTATATATCCACCTCTCTCATATTGAAGTGAAACTTCTATATAGACGGTGGTCTTAGGATTTTTCTGTCACGAAAAAGCGTTACGGCCGTGTGGAAGAGCAGCATAAATTTAGACTAGACGTGGTTGGAGGCGGCATAATTTAGAGTAGACTATGGATGCGTTTTTTGGTTCCGCATTGAATACAGTTTTTTTGTTTGATAAAATAAAATATGTTTAAATAAAAAATACATTCAATAAAATGTACCTAATCTAACCAAATCAGAATTTGCAATAAACCTGCGAATACTCGAAATGTGTGCTGGGACACATAGTAGAAGTGAAACTTCAATGGACAAGTGGAAAAACGAATGGCAATGGATAAGTGGCAAAATGAATTGCAACCAAATTTTAACTTGAAGTTTTACAGGCTAATTTTTAATGTACTTGTCCAATTTGAAAACCTGCCGCACAGCACACATTTTGATTTTTTATATGTCTATTCCAAGAAAACAATGGCATTTAAACTATCCTAAGTGTCATCCAGGGAATCCCGAAATGGAAGCCAGCTCTGTGCAGTTTCATTTAAGGATCTACCTAAATGGAGTTCACTATCTCTCTTGCACATCACCACATTTTGGAAGATATAAATTGAGAGAATTTACTTAGGACAAATCCATATTACACAAAACTTACCCAAAAATTATGAATGATTCACTAAACAATCGTTACAATTTCGTATACATTTCTACTTTATAAAAAAGTATTCTTATGAAGTTTTTTTCACAATAATTATTTTTTATTAAAATTTCTAATTTTTTTGATAAGTTTTGTGTAATACGGATTTGTCGTAAATAAATTGTCAATTAATAGCTTCAAAAATGTGGTAATGCATGAGCGAGATAGCGAACTCCCTTAAGGTAAGCCTGTTAAAACTGTTCAGTAGTTTTCATGTGATCCTCTGACAGTTCCAATAGACAAAAAAAGTGCAAGTTGCATATTCAAGATGTACTGACTGGAATTAACCCCCTGATTATTTTCATTTATTGTAACTGGCACCGACAGCAGATTTATTATAGTATAGATTAATTGGATGAGCTATTTGGTGGTATGTTTAAATTATTGCAAAAATCTGATATCATTGATTTTTTACTGCACTTGGACTGTCTCAAATGTTAACCATTATTATACAATCTTTCAAATTATTCAAATAGAATGAAAAATTCTTGATGGTAAAAACTGATAAGTAAGTTTACTATTAAGTTAATATAATAATTTTGAAGTATCTCATTTCTGATAAGAATTAAAATAAAAAAGCTAAGATATAAATTTACTCTAAAGTGTATCAGTCTTATTCATAGAGAGTTAGAGTAAATTTAAATGCTTCTTGATGGTTCTTTAAATAAGCATTCAAACTTACTTTAACTCTCTATGAATGAGACTGTATAATTTTAGAGTAAAATTATAACAGATAGGTGTCAAGAGAGAAATTGGCATGCTTAGAAAAAACACAACTACCTGGATTTGTGGTGTTCCAATCTGAGTAAGCATTAAGAATAAAGTTATTTTGTTAGTGTACTTTTTAAGATGTTATCCCTTATTTAAAATTTGCAATCAGAATTTAATTATAAATAACACATTTTATAAATCTTTTTTAAAGGGCTTATAAACCTCACAACTGTCATACCTCTGCTACACTTGAACTAAAGCTTTAATAAATACATTATGCAAATGTAGCTAAGGTAATGTATTATTTGACATGCAATATTGTTAGTGAGTTAAATATTAATCGACAACTCAAGTGGTAGTTGGGAACTACACTGATATATCTAATTGATAATGCTTTATTCTATAACATACATTTAGACTCAGAATAAGGGAATTAGTCTTTAAGACAGATTCACTTAAGGGAAATAGGTGCCCAAAATTGAACAGTGAAAAAATACCTGAACAGTTGGTGCCGATGCTGTTGGTATGGAATGGACAACAATATGTTGTCCATTCAGGCTTTGAATCATATATGGTGTGTTATTCATCTGGAAAATAAAATTAGACATCATTAATTATTAATTTAAAATTTGTTTCAGTTTTGTTAAATATGTAGAAAAATATTTACGGTCTTATACATATTGAGTCAGAGAAAGTTTGTAAGATTCTTCATGTTTCTTAAAGAAGCCTTCAAACTTACTCTAATTCAGTGTAAATAAGATTGTTATAGTTCACCAGGAGAACATATAAATAAATGAAAAATATATGACATGGACAGTGAGAGGGGATTCTCCTGAGCACATCATAGTCTGCAACTATATTTTTTTAAGCTCATACTAGATGATTCATTTTTAGCTACCAAATTACTGATCATTATAGCTATCAACAAGGGACTTGGATTGATGAAATTTTTAAGAAGATATAGGACTCAAAAATTGTGGACAATGATATGCTCAGGGAATTCACTTGAGTAGTCTTATCAGTTAAGGTGATTTCTTCCAGGCAACTTATTATTCCTAAAAAAAAGTAACATACAAGTTTTTCATAGTTATTGTTAGTTTCTAAAGATGGAGTTTCATTAGGGTTAATGTTAAAGATTTAGCCTGTTTCACACAGATATGGCTATGTGTTAACATTATTTTTTAATGCTTTAAGTAAGACATATTTGGACACAAGACTAAATCCTTAATACTAATGCAGATAAAACCCTAGCATAAGAATGGCTCTCATAGATTCCTGGGTAAGGAGCATAGCGGTATAATTTTCCAACAAAGTATTTATGTACAATTACCATGTGATGATGGTAAAGGCAAACATAATGAAGAAACTTTTACATGAAGACTACTGATGTGTTTAATCTGCCAATCCACCTTAGAGAAGAGCAGGGTGTATATATACTATACCTGCCCCATAATTTCCCAATTATGGGGCAGGTATAGTTTCTGAACTCCCGTTCAGAGCCCAATACCAAATTGTTTATGGGCCAATATTATTATTTATTAAAATTGAATAGAAATATTATAATTCTTCAGTAAAATAACAGGTAAATTAAGAAGCCAATTGAATGACAAATTAACAATTGACTGAAGGAGGCCTGTCGAAGTGTGCTCAATTCAACGGCTGTTATAATCCAATCATTTACATTTTTATTAAATTAGCTCAGAGGCCTTGATTACACCTAGTTATTACTTAGTACGAATATACAGGAAAACATTATCAATAATAGATAAGCAACGGCAGGTATGCTTACTATCATACAAATACATATAGCTGCAATTTGTACAGTAGACCAGGGACCAAAGTATAAATACTAATTTAGACTACAATACCTCTTCAGTCAAATAAGATTTAGTGCTCTTTCATTAAATATAGAGATCTAATGCAGGATTACAATAAAAACAAGTATGAAAGTATTCTACTATAAAAATGTAACACGTCACAATTCACAATTACCGAGGCCAAGACACTAGACAACGTAACCAAAATGGCTGCTTTTCAAGTAATTTCGCCAGACATTGTGTAAAATTTTATCATACTCTGAAAAGTTTTCGAGTACTTCCAATTACGCCAAGTTGCGACCATCTCCAAGGGATATTCGATGAAAATAAATTGCAAACTTACATTGGGTCCTTACTGGTTTTCCAATGATTGGTTGACAAAAGATAGACCAATGGTCGAAGTCAATGATCGCAAGAACGCAGTAGATTGGTTCGGCACATTACCACTCCCAAACGAGCGCGCTTGCCTGTCTGCCCAATCGTTCACGTAATTAATACATTGTCTATGGTTAAAATTAGCCTATCCCAAAATAATATAAAAAATCTAAACTTTTTAAATTATGAAATAAATCTTCTATGTTGTTTGACCAATAAAATTACTTTAAGGAATGTTATAGTTTTATAGCATAAACAATATAAAATATTCTGTATTATAAAAATACTAACAAAGAACTTTAAAATTACCAAACATCTTTAAATTTTTCTTATGGCAAAGAAAATTTTCAAGGGATGAAGTAGATATTCTTAGCATAAAATTATATCAAAGGCACTTCAAAAAAGGACACAAAAGTTTGTTATGATTATTTTAACTCGTTTTTATCGTATTGAATTCTCTACGTTCCTACAAACGCGAAAGACGACAACTAATGACAATTACATTGGATTTTGGTGAAGGTCTTGCGAGAACGCCACGAGAACACGAGACATTCTCACGAATATGAAAGGCTATCGAAGTTCTCACATATAATTCTCGCGCTTAATGACGTGACGATGGACGTAAGAGATGCTGCTTGCGATATCTCTATTGCTAATCTATGCTATAATAAATCTGTAAATGGTTTAAGTTCGAAAATGTGAAAAAATAAGGGTAGCTCCCCTAATTTTTTTTGATTCGGTCCAAGAGATTCCAAAAATGCATTTTTTTTGTCTTTCTGTCTGTCTGTCTGTTAAAGCATCACGTGAAAGTTTTCACTAAACAAATTTAAATGAAACTCGACACAGAGCTAGCTCATATCCCGGGGCGTAACTTAGCATACTTTTTATCCCGATATATGACGTTGTTTCTGCGGAATAGATAACAATATTGAAAAATATTTCTATTCCAGCGCATCCTTTTTGAAAACTACTGAATTTATATCAATGAATCTCGACACAGAGCTGGCTTATATTCCAAATCAACACTGAGCTTACTTATTATACCAATAAATGATGTCGTTTCCATAAAATAGACAGATTAGCTAAAAAGATGGCGCTGCAATTGCATTTTTTCAGTTCACTAACAAATACCGACGTTTTCATAAAAAACATGTCATTCATTGTATCTCTTCAAATCGGGTTTGCTTCGACTCGATTCTATGTTTTGCTGGGCAGTTCTTTAGACTATAATACTTATATGGACTCAGTTTCTTTGTTATTATTATATATAAAAACCGACTAAATTTTTTGTCTAAGTAAAATAAAGCTACTGCCTAGAGTATATATATAATATAATAATTACATACTAGTGGTCGTCCGTGGTCGAAATTCGACCATAATAATTTGTTATCAAAGACTATACTTCTATAATCACAGATTTCGCCAAGGCTACACTGTTAATTTTACTTGAACAATAAACAAAAGATTATATATGCGTGTGTGTATCAAATACATGGTAGAGTGTAATGTTTTTTTATTTTATTGATTTGATGTATTTTTATGCATAATTAAAAAAAAATGTTAGCATTCGTGGCTTCTTCTCTATATAAACTACTAGCTGACCCGGCCACGCGTTGCCGTGGCTCAGTAAAATAAAAAAAATATAATAAAAATAAAATGTGGCCTATCCTATCTTTCAAGTGGGATCAAACTGCAACACGGTGTGCCAATTTAATTAAAATCGGTTAAGTAGTTTAGGAGTCCATCACGGACAAACAACGTGACACGTAATTTATATATATTAAGATAATAAGTGTGCAAAATTTCATACTCCTCCGTCCGTTTTTTTGTAAAAAGGGGTACAAAGTTTTAGCTTCACGTATCAATAATAGGTTAGAGAAAAGTCTTTTCGCATATAGTATGTATGAACCTGTAATAAGATCTATTTGGCTATACCATTTGAATCTGGCTGGTTTTGGTATCATTAAAAAGTTTTAATTTTAAAGAAGACAATTCCAAATTCAAATTAGGAAAATGTGTGATTTTCATTTGTTTTTCTTATTGTTAAAATGAATGAATCTAATGAAGAAATTCGATACATTTTAAAATTTTACTACAAAAAAGGTAAAATGCAACACAAGCCGCAAAAAAAATTGTGATGTTTATGGACCTAATGCAGTATTTGTGAGAGTAGTGCAAATTTGGTTTAAGCGTTTTCAATCCGGAAATTTTGATATCAAAGATACACGTCGCTCTGGTCGCCATGTTACGGACAAAATTGATGCCATTTTTGAAAAAGTGGAGCAAGATCGGCATAGTATTTACGATTTAACCGGAGAACTGGGAATTGACCACAAAACGGTTTTGGCGCATTTGAAAAAAGCTGGGTACACAAAAAAGCTCGATATTTGGGTGCCTCATGAGCTCACTGAAAAAAACCTAATGAACCGTGTACTCATTTGTGATTCTTTATTACGACGTAATAAAACCGAACCATTTTTGAAGAAGCTGATAACTGGTGATGAAAAGTGGATCACGTACGACAAGAACGTGTGAAAAAGATCGTGGTCAAAGGCCGGTCAGGCTTCAGACTGTGGCGAAACCCGGGTTAACTCGCAACAAGGTGATGCTGTGTGTATGGTGGGATTGGAAGGGCATTATTCATTATGAGCTGTTACCGCCAGGCAGGACCATCGATTCTGAACTTTACTGCGAACAACTGATGAGATTAAAGCAAAAGTTGAGAGAAAGCGGCAGGAATTAATCAACACAAGGGTTGTGGTTTTTCACCATGATAACGCTAGACCTCACACATCTTTAGCCACCTCAGCAAAAATTACGAAAGTTTGGCTGGGAGGTGTTAATGCATCCGCCGTATAGTCCTGACCTTGCACCTTCAGATTTTGACCTGTTTCGGTCTCTGCAGAATTCCTTAGGCAGTGTCAGATTAACATCATGAGACGACTGCCAAAACCACTTGTCGCAGTTTTTTGATCAGAAGCCCCAAAATTTTTATAGCAATGGGATCACGTCCCTACCTACAAGATGGCAAAAAGTTATCCAACAAAATGGCACCTACATACTTTAGTCAAATGTAAATAAACTTTATAAAAAAACCTTTTGAATTTTTATATAAAATGCGAAGAAACTTTTCCCCGACCTAATATATAGATATTAGATAATATATAATTGAAGACTGCCTTCTAAAAATCACAAAATTTACTAAGAAATTAATACTTTCTGTAATAATTTAGTATTCATTTCTTTTTCATTTTATTGTAACTGTGTACGTAATTAGTTGTCTCATTCAATTTTGAAGTTTATATTTTACAGTTTTAGTTCTGTTTGGCACCGGCATAAAAATTATATATTACTTATGTTTAAAGCAATAAATAATAGTTACAGAATAAAAACAAATGTCATATTTATACTGAGCAGACCAACAAATTAATATTAAATTTGTGGCGGCACTATGTGCACAGCACTAGTCGCGCGTCACATCACTAACCAACAAAAAGAAAAAACAGGGGCTGTCTTATTGTGAAGAGATAAAAAAGTACTTTCTTCCCGGCAAAACGATTGTAAACCGTAGACACTAAATGTTGTGGTTTAATGTGTTCTTCTGTGATGCTTTGCCTGTGGGAATAAACAAGTACCATCTACCTATATGCCCCGGATTTTTATTTATCCAAATCTGCCGACCCGGAGGTGTCTAGAACCTCCACAAATTGTTGTAGAAAATTGTTATATCTATTTTGGTTTTAGTTATATTTGGGTTTGGTAATTACTGATTTTTTAAACTTATTAATTGTATAATATTAATTGATGGGTAGATCTACCAAAGATGCTAATTGAATTACAAAACGATAGCAGGACTGATTACAAAAGATGAACAAACAATAAAACCAGGAATATTAAAAGAATTATATATGTATTAAAGCCACATTTCTATAGTTGAGTGGACATATATCTATCATTGGCATAATGAATACTTTTTATATCTGAATACATATATTCGTGCTGTTTGTAGTTTTATACTTTTATGGTTTCTTTTTGATGACTAACTTTTTTGTGAATAAACTTGGAAATTCATTCACATAAAATATGCGCCAAGATACCATAATATATGAAAGCGTTATAAAACAAGCGGTTAAAAAGAAGATGCTGAAAATACTAGATACTCGACCAATCTACGATAATTATCGTGCTCAAATTATATTCTACACAACTGCTCCCATTAGTGACTCGTACGCTACTGATATAAAGTTTTTGTTATTGTAGCGACATTTGAACTGAGGATTCGGCTAACTGCTAGGATAAAATCTAAATCATACTAATTTTACTCACAAAACAATTAAAAAATTATACACGTAACTCATTTTTTTTATGGAAATATAAATAAATACGAAAAATTGTAATTTTCTTTGTTTTATTCATTAAGAACTAAAAAAGACAAGTAATAATTAGGTATTAAGTATTTTTGTTTATGTAATAGTTGTCAAACAGACCTTGTCTTAATTTTGTTTACCTGTAGAGCAATATTTTTGTGATAGAGTTAAATTTTTAGGTATCTTCCTTGACTCTAAACTTTCCGGTGTTCAAATGGTGAACCATTTGAACTACATCTGTGGAAAAGCAGAAAAGAATATTAATATCATCCGTGCGTTATCTGGAGTTAAATGGGGTTCACATCCATATTGTCAGAAGCTTCTCTACAATGCTATTGTAAGAAGTCATTTTGATTATGGATCCTTCCTTTTAGAACCATGTAATAAAACCTCACTTTCTAAACTAGACCGGATCCAATCCAAATGCCTTAGAATTATTTCAGGTGCCATGAAGTCATCCCCTATCAATGCCCTTCAAGTAGAATGTTTAGAACCTCCACTAACCTTGCGAAGACAGTTTCTGGCAGATAGATTCTTTTACAAAGTAGTTGCTATTTCCTCCCATCCTTTAACAGACATACTTAACCGACTTAATCAACTTACTCAAACTTCTAGGTACTGGCAACACAAAACTTTACCACCTCTTGTTCGGTCTTTCCAAAATTCATTAGAAATTTCTTCAGGCATCTATAAAAACTCTAAAAACCCACTGTTTGAATTTAATTTTAATAGTCTCCTTTTTCGACCTAAAGTTATTTTGGATCTTGGCATATATAAGGGTACTCCAGGCGCAGACCAATTATTACTTCAAAAAATTGAAGAACAGTGGCCAGATCATCTGCAATGCTACACTGACGCCTCTAAGCTACCACAGACCGATCATGTTGGTGCTGCAGTGTGGATACCTAAATTTAAAATTATTTTAAACTATAAAATTCCCCCTCATTCCTCTGTTTTTACAGGGGAAGCCTTAGCCCTCCTGGAAGCTGCTCTTTATATTGAGTCGCATAACATAAAAAAATCGATTATTTTTTCTGACTCATTAAGCAGTCTCCAAGACTTAATTAAACTTCCTTTTCATTCTAAAGATAATTTTCCCGTAACGTTAAAAACCAAAGAAGTCCTTTTGAGGTGTGATATTGCCGGCCTTGACATTATCCTCGCCTGGATTCCCAGCCATAGCGGAATTAGCGGTAATGAAATGGCTGATCACTGTGCTAAGGAAGCTGTCTCCTCTGGTGTAAACAAATATGATAAAGTATTTCCTCGGGATCTGAGAGCCCTCGCTAAACCCCGAATGTTAAGCTCTTGGAATCTACAGTACCAAGCTTCTCGACAAAACGTAGGAAGACACTTTGGAAACCTTCAACCTATTCTCCCTTCCAAACCATGGTTTTATCTATACCGCAAGCTTCCTAAAAAAGTGGTTACTGCCATAATTCGTCTCAGACTCGGCCATATCTGCACACCGGTTTTCTTGGCGAAAATTAAAGTCCGTGACCATTCCCTTTGTGAATGCGGCTTAGACGAGGGCACTTTGGAACACATCTTTTTCTACTGCCCAAAAGTTATTACTCCACTCTACGATATTTTACCAGGAGATTTCCCTCGCCCTGTCAACATAAATTTCCTTTTAGCACTGGCCAATAAAAAATCTGTTAGTGTATTATATAAATTTATAATTATAAATAACATTTATTTATAAGGTAGTTAGATTAACTCTCTTTATGTTGTGTTGTCCTTAGGTTCACAGAAGTCACAATTGGAAAGAAAACCGACCAATTTTTTTTTTGAGCTGCTATTGCCAATAACCCACACCTGACATTCTCTGTTACTGTGACATTGGCTGAATCAGCGTCACTAGCGTTGGAAGCCAAAACGCCAAAATAGAATAGAATAGAGCAATATTTTTTAACAGGCGCGTTCCTCCACTAGCTCACAATGCTCAAAATGCTCTATCAGCCGTTCTACATAGCGACAACGGTCGTTATGGTCATAAACGTCACTAATGACGTCATTATATTCGATCACACAGTGCTTATAACGAACCATGGCATGAGGTGGGTGGAAGTGGGCGTTGACCACAGAGCCTTAATTCTCTCTATCAACCCATGCCATTCGTGTATTTCGTCATTAACGACATTAACGCTCTATAATTATTTCCACTTGTGTTTATGATTGTAATGCTCGCAGAGAAGTTGAACGGGAAAAATCGCGGTTATAAGTGTGGTCGTTTCGAGTCTCATGTGGAACGTAGCCAAAGAGTCATTAAGCTTTCAGCTAAATGTTTTATTGGCGTAAGATTTACCTGTCCAACCTATATTTATAATGCCTGTTAAGTATATAGAACTGTAAAAACTTGTTCATTTTTATGGTAGCGTAGCTATTTTGTTTTAAAAAAAAATTATGATATGATTACATCCGTCCGCCCATTTTCATATACATATCTCTTCTAAATTCAGGGCTTAATGTCCCTAAAATTGCGGAATTTTGCTGAATTTGGCCACTTTAAGTTCTCGCGTTATCAGCTTTATTGTCTCGCGGATAACATAGTAGAATCCATAATAGTTTGTGGACAACATCACTAGAATACGAGAAAGGCGTCCACATTCTCAGTTTCTCGAGTTCTCGTATAGTTGTGCGAATGTGGACAAGCTTTTAAAAAGTAGAGACGGAACTAATGTTCTGTTTCTACTTTTTGCAATTTTTATTGTTAATGCTAAATATATAACTTGTAACTGGAACATAGAACCGTTTAAAATGCCATATTGTTTTGCTTTTGTTTAAATTTTGTAGCTGTGTTAAACGTTTTATCTATGGCTGTGTTTGTGGTTCTACTGCTGCTTTGTAGTGTGTAGCTTTTGTTGAGCGATTATGAAATAAGCGCTCGTTTATTCTTTTGTAATTTTAAATTAAACATATTAAAACAAGCAAATGCATATTCAACAAAGTGAATTACAAAATGAATTCAAGAATGTCTGATGGTTTACCTTTGTCCAACGATCATTTAGCAAACGAAATAACAAATTGTTTAGGTTGGTTGAAGTTTTGAAATAGGAATTTTATTGGTATTTCAATTGTTTTTATAATGACGTCGCTGTTATTTTTGCGATTGTTATTTCAGAAGATATATATTCAAGTACTGAAAAAATTACGGCTTCACATAAAGCTTTGTTGGAAACGAACCTAGCTGTAATTACTTACATTGAAGAGAGCAAACAACGCTTAGAAAAACTTCGTTTGAAGAGGGCTCGGCAGGCCTCCAGCTTAAAAGAAGTCGTTAAAATTCTATCCGAATAAAACATGTAAGTGGCTAAATGTATGAATAAATTTTATATCTAATGTCTAATCTCCTAGTTTCATTTATCCATTCACATTTTGTTGAAACAAGATATTTGGAATCTTTTGTAATGGTCTATGGACTTGCAATAGAATAATTAATAGGAATGAGATTATTATTAGTTGTTGGTTAATATTTGATTTCAATTGTAATTAACCAGTAATTTTTTTGTTGTAATTTTAGAGTACAATGTCATCACCAGCTACACCACGTAAACGCCAAACCAGGTCAAAAATTATCCAAGAAGATAACAATAACACAAATAACAAATTTACGGAACGACAGCAAGCTAGAACATTTATAGCCTGGTATAAAAAAATGATTGATCATGACAGACCAAATTTAGGATTGTATTTGTCAGACGATGCTATATTGGAGTGGTTTGGGAAAACAATCAAAACTAGGAAAAAGGTTACCACATTTCTCAAGTTTGATATGCAGTGTACAAGACATGATTTTACTACGGTCGAGAGCATAGAGAAAATACAGACCAGAGATGAAAGGTTACAAAGGTTTGTCTTGCTTATATTATTTTGTATTAGTTTTTGTCTATTATTATTATTATTTGGTTTTACAAGGTTTGTCTATGTATGGCCGGTTCCTATATCTTACTAGTCATGCACTTGCCTTACCATCGGTTGAATTTTGAAATGGTGCTTATGTCAAATTTTAACCAATAGTAAAACAAATTAATGTTTGGTAATATATAGAAATGGGCCAATAGTCAATCATCATTGTCAGCCATTTGCAGTCCACTGCTGGATGTAGGCCTCCCTAAACTCAATAGTCAATAATAAGTGAGTATTTTTTGGCTCACAAAATATTTATTTTGGGCCAAATTTAACTACCAGTCTCAATTCAACTTACCCAATTTCTTGGTCATACTTATTAAAGTCCTGGAAATGTCTGTTGCAGATCTCAATGTTTTGATTTGTAGATAACAAATAAGCAGCCAATGTTCTAGTATGTTTTATTATTTAATCTTAGTATTAAAATGATTCATCCATCCTAAACCACATTTTCACTTAATATAGATGAGACTTTTGTGAATTTGATGGTCTCTGTGTGTGAGCAGGCTAAGCCTTAGCCATCTGGGCTCATTGGAACTCAGAGGCACTGGGTACAATTCCTAGCACGGTAAATTGCATAAATAAACTTTCCATTATTTACTATAGTCTGGGATCGGCCTCAGAGTGGTGGTTCATTATATATTACCCATAACGCATAACTTACATAACTTAGGAATGAGTGTGTTTGTTTGCCAATTATTATTATTATTTATTGTCAAGTCATAACAGAATAAAAACTTATATAGTAAAAATAAATATAAATTTTGGAGTGTTTACTGACCTTAATGATCAACATGTTGTATATAACAGTTAACTACAGCATGATAATTACTTTCCAGGAAAGATGACACTTCATTGGCAAGCCCATTACACTCACCAGAAATTCTAAGTTCTAAAACCAGCAGGCTTGGTAAACGAAGATTGAGATCGAACTGCAACAGTCCAGAATGGGCTGAAGGTTGTCAACCTGAATGTGACTTCACTGAAAAAAAGAAAATAAAATTTGATAATTATGTTTGTGACAAATCAGAAAACAATGAATTGAAAAGATCATATGTTGAAGATGGATGCTTGGAGAATTGTCAGAAAGGTGATGGATTAAGTCAGAGAGTTAAACGTAAATGCATACCAGTGACACCTCCCAATAGAGAAATTGGTCAAGGTGATTGCCTACCGTCTACCAGTGGTACAGACTTTGATAGGTCTCACGATGCTTTGAATGCCCAATTGCCAAAATTGGCAGTGCAGTGCGATGGTTATATAGAATTCATGAGAATGAGAAACAGCCGCAGTGTAGATACAATGAAGTGGGAACGTAAATGTAAGGTACAAATTAGTTATTCCGAGGACCCTTTGAATGTTGGGGAGTATATTATATGGGCTTTACGTTATACCGATGAGAGTAAGTGTAGGAGGAATTTGTTGGCTGCGTTTGAAGAAATAGCTAAGGAAGTTAATGTGTAATAGCAATGATTTGATGAAATCTTATTGTATTTCTGTTTTTTTTTTTAAAGTAATTTTACTAAGCAGTTGGACCCTATTATGCAAGAGTTTAGTACATTTAGTTACTACTACAGTTAAGTGTGTTTTAACCTTAGTAACTAACTATGCCATTTTCTATAAACTATAACCATTACCCAATTTCCTTTGGAAGTATTTCGAGCATAATTTTGCAATAAAGACAATTTGAAAAAGCTACTATTTATTACTATTATGCAAAAGCATGATACCCCCTAGCAATGTTTTTCGTAACTTCACTTCATACTTTAATAGCTTTCCACAGTAGATGCCGTCCTGTGAAATTTCATCCTAACTATACTAATAGCTTCCAAGTTAATTATTAGTGACACACAAAATTGCAAATTGTAATGTTAACTGCATGTGAGAAAAGTGTAATGAGAGTAAATGAAAAGAAATGTGTATGCCAGGATTGTAGTGAGTGTATAGAATTGGCAAACTTATCTCTTATGAGAAAGAGAGTCTCATTATTATAAATAAACCAATTACTTTGAGGAATGATTGACTTCTACAAAATAGGGTCTATAAACAGTACAATACCTTAAGGAGTTACCAGAATGAACTTTGTTATCTCACTCGCACATTACCACATCATGAAGATACAAATCGACTGAATTTACTTACGACAAATCTGTTAATTCAAAAGTTCAAGGTTTTTCAAAATAATAATTTTAATTCCAACCATGTTTCATGCATAAAAATACAATCTATTTATTTTATCCTAAGAATTGATTTTTATGTTATAGAAATGTACATGAATCCAAATCAAATTACTGTGAAACATTCATAATCTCATTGTTTAGATCCACAGAATACAGATTTGATGTAAACAAATTCAGTCAATTTATATCTTCATAGAGGTGGTAATCCGCGAGTGAGATAGCAAACTCCATTTAGGTAGCCCCTTAAGGTCGTGTTCCCATTAGACAAACTGTGAGCGGCTGTTTGCTTCCAGTTTGCCTCCCTAGAATTTTTAAAAATGGAGTGTCCATTTATCGCGTAATGTACGCATTTTGCTTGCCAATTCATTTAGTGAGCGGCCGATTAGCAGCGAATGATGCGCGCGGTCGGCGGCGGAGTTCGCTCACTACCCACTAACTAACCTTCCCTCCCAAGAGTTCGAAAGCGCTCCGCGGCTAATACGCTACAGTTCGCTGCTAACTCGACATTGAGTTAGCGACCGATACGCCGCTCACTGTTCGTGTAATGGGGACACGGCCTAAATGATATTTTCGTCTACTTGATACTCATCTGTGAAACAGGAGTAAAACTAGAATTGATTAAGTTGCTATAATTTTCTCTATGTAAAAATCTTACAATATTAACAATTAGACAACCATGTGATATGAAGATATTTTTCTTTAATATTATTGTATATTTTTATGTATATGTTAAATTAGTGTTAGATATGACTTAGTGACCATACTATGTGTTTACATTATGAAATTCTAATTTCTATCTATTTTTTCACATTTTTGATGTGCTATGTTGCAGTTATGAATAATTTCATATAAAGTTACAATTTGCCAATTTAACTTGCAATTTCCAATGAGAAACAACAGGTTGATATATATGTATACTTGTTGTACTAGGAAGTAAGCAATGTAAGAACACGTCTGATCTTACATGCTGACGTATTATAAACAATAAGAACACGTCTGATCTTAAATGCTGACGTATTATATACAATATACAGCAGACACATCAGGTAAATGTGCATCAGGAGAAGTTAGATCCTTGAGTTTGTGCATAGTTGAATAATAATGTTTATTATCACCCGACACAGCACAGTGTCGGGTATACTATACACAGTGGAAAACATATTATGCTTTTCAAATCTGCACAACAAACAAATGAGATTGCAATACTCTTCCCTCAGGCCTAATGTTATATCTCATGAATGTTGTAACTGTGTTCTGCACAATGATATTATGTTGTACAAGATTCAAGGACGCATGTAAGTTTTGCTTATAGGTATTATATACATTCATTGCGTTTATTTCCCCTTTAACATTTTTATAGTTGTGTGTTGCTTTGCCAATGTATAAATTGACCTGACAAAATTGATACTAAGTCGTTAGTATGTTATGTTAAGTGTCAAAAAGGGGCTGTTTGTGACTGAGACACGTACAACTATAAGATTCCGTCTATAACAAGGTTGGCTAACTTGGGTAAAAATTAAATTGACACGGTAAAGGCAAAGATATGACTGAAGCAAATATGTATAAAAATGTAACATGTCAGTACAATAAAGAATAAAAAACTGGTGGTTATCAAAAAGTTCATATATATATAGGTAGCATACTCTAACAGCGCAGTGGAAGCGTGCTGGGCCCATAACCTGTAGGTGCTGAATGCGCCTTTACTAATCATAGATCACAACCATATAAGAAAATAAATTACAATTTTGTGGTAAAAATTATATTGACACGGTAAAGGCAAAAATATGACAGAAGCAAAATATATAAAAATGGAACATGTCAGTACAATAAAGACTAAAAAGCTAGTGGTTATCAAAAAGTTCATATATATAGGTAGCATACTCTAACAAAACTATTATCTTCGTTCTATCAATTACATACTTGAATTTTTAAACGAAACAGTATACAATTATGTAGTAGTATTTTTTAATTTTTTGCCTTGGCACGATCCACTGGACTTAGTAGCCGTGATCCGGTCGATCGCGAAATATCGGTTTGCCACCCCTGGACCGTGTCAATTCAATGCTTACAAAAAATAGACTTGTTTTTCATTTTGAAGTATCCATGATTACACAATTACCAGCATGCAAAGGTCGTATTCTAGTGTCATTTGAATGGCGATTGGTGAGCTTCTCACATATTGACAGTGCAAACAATTGGATTCTCACAATCAGGTCGATCGTTGTAAAAGATTCGACACCCTGTTTTCAATACCGTAATCTGTTCTGGATATAGGGAAAAGTTTATACAATGGATTTACAACTACTTGTATAGAAAAGAACTAAGTTTTTTACAGTTTATTTGGCGCCTTGAAAAAACAAACCTTTTGTATCTGTGAGATGGAATATGAAAGTCTCTGGATTTCTACTCCATTTCGCATGTTCTTCATTGTGTGACCTACATTTATGTATCCATATCATTATCAATGTAAGATTGCCAATAATGTGTTTGTTTCTTTATCTTTATCGGAGTCAGCAATGTGCGAGCGCGATAGCAACATGCTATTGAAAGAACGAAAGAGACAGGTGGTGCTGGGTGATTGTATAAAATCCTCTGCTCCATGAGTGGATTAGAAAATTATTATGTATGCAAACTAAAAACCACCGGCTTAATTTTAAAGCATTATTTTTAGTTTATATATTAGTATCTCAAGTTTATGATAGTTAATAGGTTAGGAATATCTTCATGCAGGCATTGCAGGAATGCACAACTGTGTGTTTTAAGTATTTTCTTCCAGCTGTTTTTTTAAATTTTATTTTAGTTGATTAGCCAATGGATTGTAAATGAGATTTTAAGTGTAAACCTACTACTGTAAGAAATCCGACTACATCAACAAGTACAAAATATCTTGATTGGTTATTATTATTTAAATATCATTCCAACTGCCGTAGTTAGAGTGAGACAATAAATCGATTTATCGTTAAAAAAAAATAATTGAATATATTTATTTCATGAGTTCAGCACACAGACAGACGGCCCACCTTATGAAAGTGGTTGCCATTGCTTATTGACATTTGCAGCAGCAAAGGCGCTACAAATGCGCTGCTGCTCTCTTAAAGGATACTGGAATCTGGCTACTGATGCCGGAACACAACTCAAGGTTGTTATGGCGGCATACTCGGGGTGGTAGCTATCCAGACTGGCAAATACCCTACCACCTGGCTGTGGGTTGTTTTATCGCCTCCTACAACAGGTCACCAGGCTGCAGGAAATTGTATCCGTTCTCCGTTACTGCATGGATAATATTTCGTTTTGCTGTACTTAATAACTAACTCCATTGGCTCGGCGATCCAAAGTGCTTATTGGTCTCCGAAACGAGAGCACGCTGCACAGGACTTGCCAGTTGTATGCTTGAATGTCGGTCAGATCGGTTTCCACTCTTTCCAGCAATACTTAGACGGCTAACCGGTCGCCGACCCACTGATCGCTCTAAATATGCTCGTCACACACTGATCACCTCTATCCATTCTACGTGACTGAGCTCGCGGAGACGGTAAACCTTTGTGGGTAAATGCGTCCTCAAATTGTAGAAGGAATTATTTCATGGATGCTTTTATATTGTCGTCGATTTTAGCATTTTTTTTTTAAATTCTTTTTATTGATACTAGATAGACCGCGTTGATGAATTAGGATTTTTTATGGTAGAAGCTGGAGTCTTATTGACGTAATATTAATTACATTAAGTTTGTTGTTATTACATTACTTGTGAAGTAATGCTGCATTGTGGGCAGTTTTGTTTTAATTCCGCTAGACATGCATAACTGTATAAGAAATAAAACTTGTTTAGATATATACTGATTTATTTTATTTTTACCTATTTTATTTAAATACAGATTATAAACGATAAAATAAAACATTGTTTACGGTCTTTAATATTATTGTTGTGAGTAGGTATATAGTTTCAAAAAAGGAGAATCATTATTGTGAAAACCTCAGCGTTATGAATACAAATTAATAAGAATTAATTGGTATTTAGGATTAATTTTGGACCTTCGTCTAATAGTAACCTTTCATATATATTATCAACTGATAGTTGATCTTTTGACCCAGAAATTGTAGTTTGAAAGGTGTGATAATTTTACGCTATAATTTAGCAAGAGTTTTCGGTTATGAAGTGGGAGTTTGCAACACTTACGTTTTAGGTTTGCTGCAGGTACGACGTGATCCTGCTGGGGCTCGCGGAGTTGGTATTAATTTCGCTTTCCCGTAGCCCTGGCGAACGAGGGCCTGGCATAAGGCGAAGGAAATACTGGATAGTTGTGGTAGGTACGTCGACTCCTGCCCGGGCTAGCAGAGGGGCTAGGCCATATACCCGTGGCCCTGGCATTGACGGCAAAGGCCGGAACACCGAGGGATTTTGGTGGGTATCACTAATTGTGGTGTGTCAATAGCATCTTTAGTTCTGCCTAGAGGTTGCAGCCACCCCGACCTGGCGAATCCTACTCACCGGCCGCGACTGTCCCACATAGCGCGGCTGATGGACCTCAATCGGGTTTCCCCTCGTAAAAAATAAAACAGCATGCTCGACTCGAGTTTTCTTGGAAGTGTTGTACCACCCCATCATGGCGTATCCCAATGGCCCCCACCGTGCTTGTGGTAAGTCCGGTTATCGGATTTCCTCTCGTTAAAAAAGGTATAATGCCATAGTTTTGTGGGCAAACATGCAGCTTCGACAGTGATGGGCCTTGGGTGACAGCCATTTTGATCATAACATACCTACATGAGGCATTAAAGAGTAGTCTTGAAAATATGGAAATATAATAAAAAAATATATAGATTTTTCAATGGGACTTTAATGAGGATATGTTATATTGTGATGTAATTACCTACTTCCATAATTCAAGAGTTTCGGGAGCGGAGAGGAGAGCGTAATTTGCGAGCAGGTATCGTAAACGCATAATTCGTTTTGTAAACAATGAAAATGAACATGGTGCCAGCGGACGTTTTTTGTGGTGACTATTATAGATAAAATGGAGTGTGGTATATTCACAAGTACGTATGAAATGGGAATAACAATTTATCCTCCCATCTCGCAGTCGCACCTGCTCTCGCTGTGTGTCTACATCAAACAATCATTTTAAGTCATTAAGCTTCGACCGTTGCGAACAACGAAAAGTGAATTAAGTAGGACAACTGTACTCAATTGAACTTAATTGAGTCTTGTTTTATCTAATATTGTAAGCAACTACTCTAGCACATTGAAAATTCAGTTTTAGGACGAACAATCTGGCATAATATTATATAAGAATATGATAAACGTTTCTTTTCTTAAACAACGTTGTAGTCTAATTTATTTTTAATAAAGAATGAGATTCTTATAAGCCCTATATATGCTTGAGACAGCTTTGCCATTACGAGTAGGTTGGTAATTGTAGTGGTAGACGGAGTAAGGGATTAATCTTTGTTAATATACTATTTCAATGGTTGTCTATTAAATTCCGTCAAAAGGCTATCTAGTTATTACGGGAATGCACAACGCAGTTTGAAGGGACGGTATACGGTTTAGATTGTTAACTAGGTACCGTGTTAAAAGTAAAGAACGCTTTGTTTCTGTGTAAGTACAATATGTTTATTATATACTAGCTGATGCCCGCGACTTCGTCCGCGTGGTGCGGTTTTTTAACTATCCCACAGGAACTCTTTAATTTTTTGGGATCAAAAGTATCCTATATGTTGACCAGGGATATAAGCTACCACCATACAAAATTTCGTTTAAATCGGTCCAGTCGTTTCGGAGATTAGCCGGTACAAACAGACAGACAAACAATTAGAAAAAAAATTAAATTACTTCTATTTCACTTCTTACACCCTCCTGACTCGGTTTTAGCATTTTTTTTTTCTTGTACAGAAATTCGACCTCTACCGTTTTATTATATGTATAGATAAACTCTCTATTATAGACTATATAGCATGCTGCACTTGAGAAGACACTATTAAGGCTTACGGCACATTTGACGGAAATTCTGTCGCGGATTTTCTGCGTCGGAACGCCAATACATGTTATTGGCAGTTGTTGCATAAACGGGTGTACTACGCGGAAGATCCGTCGCGGACCGTTCGCTCTCTGCGTCTGTTCCGTCTTCCGCGCACCGATCTTTTGTCGGCGTGAGGGTAATGACGCATTCCAGGTATTTATATGCATTGTGCCAATGCTGCGTATAACTCGCGGCGACGGCGCACGCACAGGTGTTACTTTAGAATTAAAGAATTGGTTAATCATAATAAATAATTTGTTTCATTTACAGTATTATTATTTATCTTACCTACATGTAACAGTCCTTTCTTCGGGAGATACAGCAGATCTAAGTTTTGTGTCTTGCTTGGTTTAGTCTTCAGAAACACATCAAATGATTGTAATGACATTCGAATGCTTTTTAGTTGCATAAACAAGGTGTGAAATTGCCCAAATGCTATAATCGAAGGGTAATTATGGGACGAACCCAATATTTACGCTGTCTTCTTTCTTGTTTTAAAGCGTCATAAATAGCTATCACTTCTATCGGATCCATTATTAGGCAGTCGACTGATAATCTGCCGCGGAATATTTAATGTGGCTGCAATGTTTATAGCGGATTTACCGCAACGCAAGATCCGCGACGGAATTTCCGTCAAGTGTGCTGTAAGCCTAATAGATAGCTAAGTAAAAAAAGTAGGTAGGTACCCAACATGGATCATTGGTGGATGAACACATTGGAAACTAAATACAGCCAACAAACTTACCTACTTGTGATCGATATTTTCTTTACCATTAATTTATTATTTCAATTTGACTGACTCCATTTGGTACTTTTCGCACTTCTAATGGTGTTCTACTTCTACTTATAGCCTTGACATCACTGTGAAATTCTAACTTATACCAAAGCTTTTTTAAGGCGGATTGATAGGCTCCATCGGTAATGTCGATGCGCAGATATGCTTATTATATTTTTCAATACAAAATATAACGTAAGGAAATATCTATTGTAGAATTACATAAGAAGCTCGTGTTCCCTTCCAGGATTCGTAAATACATCATTGGAAGACGTGGCTTTAGTTACCGAGTCACCAGGGCATTGAGTCTGTAACTCAAATTGGTATCATAACTTTTGACAGTTTTGGTATGGTAGTCTGTAAACTATCTCAGCTCATTGTTCAATCGATTTTGATTTTACTGAGACTGGTTTAATATAAATTTTAGAGACTGGATGTTTTACCATCGTCAGTCGAATGGATCTTGACTGAAGTGTAATGTAATATAAAAATAATAAATAATACAGCGTCTTGTCGGATAACACAGTATATTTTGACAATGTCCAGTAAATAAACTTATATTGGCCACGGAAGCGCCAAAAGCGCGGAAGCTAATCATAGAAACCGCTACCTACGTCCTACATCAATAATATTCGAGATGTACTTTTATGTTATAAAATGGGCCTCTAATTTTGCAAATAATACATAAAGTCATGACTATAGGAGGGTCTATTACTAATAACATTTCGATAAAAAGGCATTATATTAAGAATCTGTTACCTACCATAAAATTTAATTTTCTTTTTTCTGATCTGGTTTTTATAACTAATCTTATCCATGATCTAGCTGTTAAACTAATTGTTTATGATCAAGAATTATCTGCAGGGCCGTCTTTACTACCCAGGTGCAGGAGACAGGAACTTAAGGGGCGCAATCTGATCACCTTACTAACACATACCATGCGTAATCTACTGGTATTAAAAATTATTTAATAAATATTCATTAGGTACATCCAGTATTCTTTGCAAAACAGCTTTTAGATTATGGACTTAGTTCAACTGCTTTTAGCTATGTGCAATCCAATCTAGGTTTTATTTTAACAAGTAAATTTAAATTTAGACAAACGCGCGCTAAATATTAATACAATATTTAATTTTTATTTTATACTAGCGAAACGACCAAAACTACCAAACTGACCAAAAAAAACCAAAACGATGAAAATGGCAAAAAACAAATAAAACACCTATCATATTTTCTGGCATAACCTTTACATAAATCTATCCTATAATCCGGAATGAAAGTATCCCTTGTCCACCTTCGGTATTAAATTTACATATATACCGAATGTCAGCCAAATCGGTCAATTAGTTTTTTCGTAAAAGCAAGGCACACACGTTGATTTTCGCTCCTGTTCAATATGGTTAAGACGGTCCTGGTTTTCTGTCACCATTGACTTGATACCAAAGCCACAAAAAGGAACTTTTAAAAAAGCATTAAAAATATATACATTTTGAGCAAATTATTTATATATTTAAGTCTATTTCAGATCTATTATAAAACAATTGGCACCCCGTCATGGCATATTTATCATCATCGATTGGTTTTACACTTTTTAATGAATGAATGAATAACTTTAATAAATAATGAATAATAATACACATTGTGTACGCTACAATTTAACTTTCATAACATCATTGTTTTTAGCCCACAAGTAGTCGGTTTGTAGGAGTAGATCTTTTATTGTTTTGAGATATTGAAAATAGGATTATATTACTTTATATCAATGTCTTTTGACAAGGATTATTTTACAAAAATCACGACATTTTTATCTCTTGCAGATCGTTCTGTAGGCCTCCAACGCCCCGGTAGTGACAATGCTGTTTTGTAATGTAATTACTATTATTTCGAGTAATATAATAGTGGGTAAACAATGTTATAATAAATTACATTTTAATACACAGAATTAAATAACAGATATTGCCTCTGTCTCTCTATAGTGTCTGATAGGTATAATTAGACGATATTAATTAATAATAAAATAACGAAATATTGAAATAGTAGTCAAACATAAAGCACCCTTAAAATTATAGAGACCTAAATAAACATTTTGAGTCATTGGATTTAAATATCTCTTACATAAAAAATAAGGTACAAAATAGAAGAACTTGATATTATAACTGTCTCTATAATTCTAAGGGTGCGATAATATGCTTCGATACATGAATGGCGTATGTCCTATACCAAACAAACCTCATGAACAGATTGGACTGATAGACTTGGGTGTTCTTAAAAAAGATCTGAATTATAAATAACTTATCTTTTTAATTTAGCTACCAATTTTTACATAAAAAAATATTCAGTACAAATGTTTTAAAACCTTATGTAAATAAATGCCCAATACTGTTCCATTTTTATACAAGTCTTGAAAATATTATTCAATTTCTTTTAGCATAAATATATAATTAAATCTACCAAATCCATCAATCATATTACCATTAATTATGAATCAATAAACAAAGAAGCTTGGATTTATACTCTTTTCGTTAAGATAGATAGATAACACTTTATTGTACACCATTACAGAAAACAGAAAAACTTATAGCCTAAAAATATTCCAAATGTGCACAATGGGCGGTCTTATCGCTAAGAAGTGATCTCTTCCAGACAATCCGTGGCAGGAATAAAACAAATTATATTGGTCAAAGATGGTATGCATAAATATTAGAGGATATGCAGTTACTTACATATAGTTTATTCATTTATAAACATATAAGTATGTAAAATATTATATAAGTAAAATTATACTTAATAGACATATATAAATACACCTATTGATATTACATACATAAATATATAGATATATATATAAATAAATATACGTAAAAATACCAAACATCACTATGTTGCAGGTAGTGCTTTTTGTCATGTTCTTAAATATTTTTAGTGATTTAGCTTGTCTAACAGTAACAGGTAGCTCATTCCAGAGTCGAATAGCCTGTACAGTAAAAGAATTATTGTAAAAATATGAATAATGTTTGGGAGTATTAAGTCTTAAGATTAAGTATGTATGATGGCATATAGCTTCAGCATAATATGCAGAATACAAAATTAACTGTGACTATTTGCAAGGGTGAAATGTTATATCTTTAAAAGGGAAGTATCAACCGCAATCTGTTTTCAGATTAAAAAATGTTGATTTACTTTTGACTACCCACCTTATCCATATTTTGAATAGCCATTCATTCTTTATAGATCCTTAAATAATAATTATAATAGGTTGGGGAAAAAGACTTTTCACATATAGTATGTACGAACTTGTAATAAGATCTCTTTGGCTATACTATTTGTATCTGGCTGGTTTTGTTATCATTAAAAAGTTTTAATTTTAAAGAAGACAATTCCAAATTCAAATTAGGAAAATGTATGATTTTCATTTGTTTTTCTTATTGTTAAAATGAGTGAATCTAATGAAGAAATTCGATACATTTTACATTTTACTACAAAAAAGGTAAAAATGCAACACAAGCCGCGAAAAAAAATTGTGATATTTATGGACCTAATGCAGTATCTGTGAGAGTAGCGCAAATTTGGTTTAAGCGTTTTCAATCCGGAAATTTTGATATCAAAGATGCACGTCTCTCCGGTCGCCCTGTTACGGACAAAATTGATGCCATTTTTGAAAAAGTGGAGCAAGATCGGCATATTAGTAGTTACGATGTAGCTAGAGAACTGGGAATTGACCACAAAACGGTTTTGGCGCATTTGAAAAAAGCTGGGTACACAAAAAAGCTCGATATTTGGGTGCCTCAAGAGCTCACTGAAAGAAACCTAATGAACCGTGTACTCATTTGTGATTCTTTATTACGACGTAATGAAACCGAACCATTTTTGAAGAAGCTGATAACTGGTGATGAAAAGTGGATCACGTACGACAATAACGTGCGAAAAAGAGCGTGGTCAAAGGCCGGTCAGGCTTCACAGACTGTGGCGAAACCCGGGTTAACTCGCAACAAGGTGATGCTGTGTGTATGGTGGGATTGGAAGGGCATTATTCATTATAAACTGTTACCGCCAGGCAGGACCATCGATTCTGAACTTTAATGCGAACAACTGATGAGATTAAAGCAAAAGTTGAGAGAAAGCGGCCGGAATTAATCAACACAAGGGGTGTGGTTTTTCACCATGATAACGCTAGACCTCACACATCTTTAGCCACTCAGCAAAAATTACGAAAGTTTGGTTGGGAGGTGTTAATGCATCCGCCGTATAGTCCTTGCACCTTCAGATTTTCACCTGTTTCGGTCTCTGCAGAGTTCCTTAGGCAGTGTCAGATTAACATCACGAGACGACTGCCAAAACCACTTGTCGCAGTTTTTTGATCAGAAGCCCCAAAATTTTTATAGCAATGGGATCCAGTCCCTACCTACAAGATGGCAAAAAGTTATCCAACAAAATGGCACCTACATACTTTAGTCAAATGTAAACTTTATAGAAAAACCTTTTGAAGTTTTATATAAAATGTGAAGAAACTTTGTCCCCAACCTAATATATCTACAATCTTATTCATAGAGTGTTAGAGTAAGTTTGAACTCTTCTTTACGGTTGTTAAAGAAGCATACAAATTTACTCTAACTTTCTATGAACAAAACTGTTAGTCTATCATACTACGCAAGGGACTGTATTCTAGAACAATACCAAAGTACCAATGCTTGAGATACTTAATTTATCAAAATTAAAAGTATAGTATTTCAATGCACAATAGAGATTTGCTATAGTCCAATACTATCAAATGTATATCTGAGTTTTTATTTAATTCTAATTTAGAATAGACACCTACTAAGATTTAATATGGTTTCAATTACAAACTATTATTGAAAAATATTTGCTGTGGCAGACCACATTTATTGAAACATGGTTAACCAGAGTTAACCATGTTTCAATAAACAAGATTCGGACAATTCATATGTATATTAATGTACTAAGTGAGATATCAGATTTTTTAAAATTTTACCATATGCATAAGGGGTTTTATTTACATAGTTGTATTTGTAATTTGATTATATAGATCATCATGAAAAAACCTATACTACTAGAACATAACTTTTGAAGTCTTGAGACATATTCTGTGTGGGCTTCCATGCAACCCTTGTGTCCTGCCAAATTCTGTACCTTACTAGACTTGCCTACTGCACAGCACTAGCCATAATTTTTTTATGTATGACAATTGCACCTGCCAACTAATTTAAATATTTGTATATTATTATTTAATAAATTAAAATAATTATTTATTCTGAAAGGTAGATTTTGGAGTACTGTATTGTATTATATTTGACTTTGTATGTACCAATTTAATAAATTGCATTGCAAATTTTATCCAGATTGATGATGAATGAATATTCACATTCGCATTTGTGAATATCCACAAGATTTTTGACATTCATATTGACAATAAACATTGGGAACTTTTGGTATAAGTGTATTTGACAAATAAAGAGGAAATTGTATATGGAATGATAATGCATTATTTCATATACAAGGCATCCAATGGAGGAAAACTATGTAATGTTATGTTCTAATATTAGCCAACCTTTGGTTTCAATTGTGTATTTTTAATTTAAATTTTATTATTAAATGAATATGCACTTTATTTCAATATTCATATTCACATTTGTGAATATAGGAGATGAACATTCACATCTGCATTTGCATTTGCGAATGTAAAAAATTCAACAATCATTACATCACTAATCCAGATAAACAATTTGTCTAGAAGAGATCACATCAAGCTATAAGACTACCCATTGCACATATCAATTTTTTTCATATACTCTTGTGCTGAAAATTATCTATCCTGTCTAATGTCCTTGTGAGTTACCAACAAATTATGCACCCAATTTCACCTTGAAACTTAATCACAAATAAATTATGCCATCTGTTTTGTAGAACCATGTGTATGAATTGTTTCTTAGATAATGTGATGTACAAAACTAAAATTAGGATTAAATTGATTGTTATGACTCATAATAAACTGCTATTGAGCTGCTTGAGTGATTAAAGTTTGAATTGCTTACAAGTTTGAAATAACAAATATCAAATTCTAATATTACTAAAATATAACTAATGGAACCACTTTCACACTGTAAATGGTTTGATAGACTGAACACACTGGTTCATATGCCCATTTCATTCAGAATACTAGAACTTGTGTAGTAACATTCCTAGTAGGGTAAATCTTTGAAATGACCTTTTAATCATTCATTTGCTCTGGCTTGGCGATTACTGGGATCAGATATAAAATTGTCCAGTGAATCCAAGTGTAACTTGCTTAATCTGGGAATATACTAGGTGTATTATACAAAAATAATAACTTTTCTAAATCATGGGACCATAATACATCACAGCAAACATTTAAATGTATTATTGTAATTGAGGATCAAAGTCACTACCATCATTAATGGCATTAGCATCTTCAATTTCTTCTTTTGCATCATTTTCAAGTACTGGTTCATTGATAGGATTGTTCACATTCAAGGCTGAACTGAGTTTAGGTGGTTGTGCAGCTGGTGTTACTTTGGCTGGGACAGATGGTATTGGTGCACTCTTGGTTGTTAATGCAGACTTCAATTTCTCAACTTCCTTTTCTAAATCTTCTATATGTTGTTTCTTTTCTGTCAATTGAGTAGACAATCTGTCTTTATCTAACCTTAAAGCCTCCAGTGCTGCTGACTTACTTAACTGTAAATTCTTCAAAGATTGTAATTCAGTCTTACAAAAATCAACATCCTCACGCGTAATGTTCACTTGACTCTCAGAGTTAAACAATTTTTCTTATAATCAGACAAGTCTTCAGTCAATTTAGCTTTTTGTTTATCCAATTCGTTTATTTTCGTCATATAATTATCGCGTTGTTCCAACATCGTCAATGACTCTTCCATACAGGTCGTTTGCTGTTTTGAGCATTCGTGAAGCTGTGTGCTCATTTCTGCTAGTTTATTCTGCAATTCCGTCTCAAGACTCCAACTATTTAAGAGTGAAAGTACTAATAATATACATACGGAGAATACAATATACATTGGCCACCGACGCATGTTTTCAATGCCCATATTATTCAGTCAACGAATAAGGATTGTAAACTTATTTGAAATGAGTAAATGAAAAATAGTGTTGAATTTTATGATTTCTCAAACGTTAATATAACTGTTTTGTGCGTAAAATCTTATAAAATTGCACCGCAACTTCTTACTTTTCAAAAAGAATTCACCTGCTTGAGCAGTATTGACACAAATTACACAATTGACATTGAGTACATTGGATTCAGATTGACATTAATGACTTTGACTTCCACTTTTCTCTGTGGTTTTTATTTGTTTTCTTGAAACTGTGGTCTGGGCTTATATCCTAGCAGGATGCATGGTTAAGATAGCTTTTTAACTTATTTGTCCATTTTAATAACTGTTTAGGAAAATCTTAGAAGTTAAGGTAAATTCATTAAAAAAGAGATTACAATCATTTCATTATAAAATTTTGGAGAGTTTTGGTAGAAAACATAAATTTGAGTAAGGGCAATAGTTTTGGTCACGTGATCGTCTTCTATGGACCATAGATTTCATAGATTGTAAAATCCTTCATCGACTTCTTTGGTTTATAGCCACGAGGTTTTTAGAAATATTTCAATTTTTTAGTGAAATAATAAAAAGATACATTGTTTTATTTGCACACAATGCCACCCAGTAATCCTCTACCACCTAAAGAAAATGCCCTTTTCAAGAGAATTTTGGTAAGTTCAATTGTAAACATACAATTTAGTTTGCATTGGTTTGTCATTCTTGGTGATTATCGTAATTTTTTCAATAATATTAACTGGAACTGTTAGAATTTTATGTGATTTATAAGTTAAGAGTCATATTTATTTGGACATGAGCCACGAAACTTACTATGTGTATGAAAATGTAGCTATACTGTGGAACTAAGTTTGTGAGAATTTAGTTACTTTGATGCATCTAATAATAAATAGAGGTTAAACGGCTGCCTGACAAGTACATTTGTTATCTTCCAGCGTTGCTATGAACATAAACAATACAAAAATGGGCTGAAATTCGCTAAGCAGATATTATCCAATCCAAAGTTTGCAGAACATGGAGGTGAGCTTATCAAATTACTTTACATTATATGAATAAATCATCAATTTTGCTTTGAAATTAATGGATGATTGTAAATCATGAATCTAATATGATTGCATCCAGTCTCAAGACAATATTATAATAATTACAACAATGACAAAGCTTACTTGTTAAGCATTGAATCAACTTCCATACTATTATTTTAAAAGCTATTTTAATTGTTTGTTAAATGAGTGTTTACCAGTGATTAGCTTCATACATTCTACTTGCTTAAATTATGGATCTTTATTTCCCATTTTAAAATTATCGCTTTCTATGGTATAAGAAATATTCTTTGTAATCACTATAGTTTGATATGTATATAATATATTACAATATAGTATACTAGAGATCTTACAAAAGTATAATCATTTAATTTTTGTTATTATCAAAATAGTTTGTTCTTTATTATCATTATAATTAGTAAATATTTTTAAATATTCCAGAGACATTGGCTATGAAAGGTTTAACACTTAATTGTCTGGGTCGCAAGGATGAAGCATATGAGTATGTGCGTCGTGGCCTTCGTAATCATCTGAAGTCACCAGTGTGTTGGCATGTGTATGGACTGCTGCAGAGATCTGATAAGAAATATGATGAAGCTATTAAATGTTATCGCAATGCACTTAAGTGGGAAAAAGAGAATATTCAAATTCTTAGAGATCTGTCCTTGTTACAAATTCAGATGCGTGATTTGGAGGGTTATAAAGTAAGTTTTTATTATTATTGCATAAGTTCAGCAGATAGATAGATGGCCCATCTGAGGAAAGTGATTTCTCTGTCAGGATTTGTAATCAGTCATTGTAAAAAGACATAAGTAATAATAATAACCAGCAGGCAACATTGTATATCCCGAAGTTACATAAGTTATGCTTGTGTTATGGCTAATATATAATAGACCACTCTGGGGCTGATCCTAGACACCCAGATCACAGTATATAATGGAAAGTTTGTTTACGAAATTTACCATATCAGGATTCGAACCCGGAGGCTCTGCTATCCAGTGAGCTTCGCCGACTAGGGGTTAGCCCGTTCAACCACAGAGACCATCATAGGTACACATAGCTACTGAGCTTGATATTTACATTATTGCATGGTCTGAAGTTTGTCTATATCTTTCCATAGTTTTCTAAAGTGCAGCTGTCCACCGACAATGGTAGTAACTTATTATAAGGTGAACTGTCTGCCCTTTCGAAGTAACAATATTTTATATATTACAGGATACAAGATACCAGCTATTTATGCTGAGACCCACACAACGAGCATCATGGATAGGCTTTGCAATGAGTTACCACCTCTTGGGTGATTATGAAATGGCCAATAGTATCCTCGATGCATTCCGAACTAACCAAATGAAGGGCCCATATGATTATGAGCATTCAGAATTATTATTATATCAGAATATGGTTTTAGCAGAATCAGGGCAATATGAAAGAGCACTGCAGCATTTACAAAAGTTCCAAAGTCAAATACTCGATAAGTTATCTGTAAAAGAGACCTCTGGTGAATATCATTTGAAATTGAAAAGGTTAGTTTGAGTTCTATTTTTCTTAAATGGATATGAAAATGACACATTTGTGAATGTCTATACTAATTGTTACTAATAGAAATGTTAAAATCATAGTATATTCTACATAGAGGGCTATAAAACCTTATGATTAAATACAATATTAAACTAGAATTTTTCCTGCTATGCTTGCATAAATTTTGACTCTGTTTCCAGACAGTTTCTTTACATTTTTTCGAAATAGAAATTTCCACTGTTTATCTCATCTATATTAATAGGTCAGGGAAAAAGTCTTTTCGCATATAGTATGTATGAACTTGTAATAAGATCTCTTTGGCTATACCATTTGTATCTGACTGGTTTTGGTATCATTAAAAAGCTTTTATTATAAAGAAGACAATTCCAAATTCAAATTAGGAAAATGCGGGATTTTCATTTGTTTTTCTTATTGTTAAAATGAGTGAATCTAATGAAGAAATTTGATACATTTTAAAATTATACTACAAAGAAGGTAAAAATGCAACACAAGCCGCGAAAAAAATTGTGATGTTTATGGACCTAATGCAGTATCTGTGAGAGTAGCGCAAATTTGGTGTAAGCGTTTTCAATCCGGAAATTTTGATATCAAGCATGCACGTCCCTCTGGTCGCCCTGTTATGGACAAAATTGATGCCATTTTTGAAAAAGTGGAGCAAGATCGGCATATTAGTAGTTACGATGTAGCTGGAGAACTGGGAATTGACCACAAAACGGTTTTGGCGCATTTGAAAAAAGCTGGGTACACAAAAAAGCTCGATATTTGGGTGCCTCAAGAGCTCACTGAAAGAAACCTAATGAACCGTGTACTCATTTGTGATTCTTTATTACGACGTAATGAAACCGAACCATTTTTGAAGAAGCTGATAACTGGTGATGAAAAGTGGATCACGTATGACAATAACGTGCGAAAAAGATCGTGGTCAAAGGCCGGTCAGGCTTCACAGACTGTGGCGAAACCCGGGTTAACTCGCAACAAGGTGATGCTGTGTGTATGGTGGGATTGGAAGGGCATTATTCATTATAAACTGTTACCGCCAGGCAGGACCATCGATTCTGAACTGTACTGCGAACAACTGATGAGATTAAAGCAAAAAGTTGAGAGAAAGCGGCCGGAATTAATCAACAGAAGGGGTGTGGTTTTTCACCATGATAACGCTAGACCTCACACATCTTTAGCCACTCAGCAAAAATTACGAGAGTTTGGCTGGGAGGTGTTAATGCATCCGCCGTATAGTCCTGACCTTGCACCTTCAGATTTTCACCTGTTTCGGTCTCTGCAGAATTCCTTAGGCAGTGTCAGGTTAACATCATGAAAGGACTGCCAAAACCACTTGTCGCATTTTTTTGAACAAAAGCCCCAAAATTTTTATAGCAATGGGAACACGTCCCTACCTACAAGATGGCAAAAAGTTATCCAACAAAATGGCACCTACATACTTTAGTCAAATGTAAATAAACTTTATAAAAAAACTTTATTTTGAAATTTTATATAAAATGCGAAGAAACTTTTTCCCCAACCCAATATAAAGAGTGGAAACTTTTATTAGGGCAGTACAATTACTGCCCTAATAGAAAATATAATAATAAGTAGGTACCTTAATATCCATAATTTTTTATGAAATTTTAATCCCCATTTACAGATTTTCAAAAAAATATACAGTTAGCATGAAAATGGCCATTTTACACAAAAAATTTTTTGATGCTCTTCAATTCTGTTTCTGATACTGATCAAAAACTTCTATGGGATCAACACAGGTTGCAGTACTAAGAGCCAGAAATCAAAAACTCTTTTCTCCTAGATCTTTTAAAAAGTGCAAATTTTATTCATCAAATCTTTGTAGACTGAGTCTATATTATAATAAATCTGTAAATAGTTCCAATTTGTACAATGGATTGAAAATGTGGAAAAAATCAGGGGGGCTAATTCAGACCATCAGATTCCAAAAACACATTTTTAGAATTTTTGTCTGTCTGTTAGAGCATCACATAAAAACTACTGAACAGATTTAAATGAAACTACACAGAGCAAGCTCTCCTGAGGTGTAACTTAGGTTACTTTTTATGCCTATTAATGACATCCTTTCGGAGGGATAGATGAAAGTATCGAAAAAGATGGTGCTGTGATCGCATTTCTTTTTAAAACTACTAAACATATATGAATAAAACTCAACACAGAGCTGGCTTATATCCTGAATCAACACTTTGAATACTTTTTATCCTGATAAATGATTTTGTTTCCATAGAATAGACTGATTAGCTAAGTAGATGGCGCTCAATGGCTTTTTTCAATTCACTAACATAGACTTTGTTTGTCATAAACAACATGTCATTCGGCTCACCTCTATGTTTTGCGAGGCAGCTTTCTTGATTATATGGATTTAGTTTCTTTGAGTACACAGTTTTAATAGTGGTCTTTTAAGTTGTAACATTACAATGATAATATAATTAATACTGCTTATCTAATGGTACATATTCTTTACCATAGTCACTAGGTAATTTTAACAATATGCATAATAATTAGACTAGGAATACTAATCTATGTTGTATAATAATATATTTTCAGGATTATAAACACATGTTCACTTTATTCTTTCTACCTGGATTAATTAGACTCGTTTATTGTATGAAAAGGAAATAATATTACAAAAATGTAATCAATTTTCAGATTTAAAGAAGCAGAAAGTGTCTATGAGGATTTATTAAAGAGAAATCCAGAGAATGTAATGTATTATCAAAAACTAATAGAAGCCAAACAACTTAGTGATCCAGATGAAAAAGTGGTCTTTTTTGATATATATAAGTACGTATATTTTACATGTTTTAGCATATAAATTGTTTGTTTCCAATTAGTTAATACAAGCTGAGTCTTTGTATTCGACTATATATTTATAATACCGTCTGAACTGAGAGATCTGGCTATGGAACTACTTACTACAAAATTTAATCTTATTAATGTGATGGAGCCATGCTGAAATCATTACCTCGATTACAACTCTTAGGGCCTGCTTGATTGGTGATACCACACTTACAGAATATTGGCATGCAACAAGATTAGTCTTGAGCTAAGACTAATCTTGTCTCGGATAATGAGTGGGACTTGTGATGGTCCACTTTGTTATCCTGCTATCCCATCCCCTATTCCATTTTCCTATCCC
The DNA here is from genome assembly GCA_039645545.1 of Dendrolimus houi. Taxonomy (NCBI): domain Eukaryota; kingdom Metazoa; phylum Arthropoda; class Insecta; order Lepidoptera; family Lasiocampidae; genus Dendrolimus; species Dendrolimus houi. Next base: position 6,378,759 of record CM077136.1, read on the forward strand.
ATTCCTCTGAACTGATCCCTCTTTTTTTTGTTGATGGGGGTATTCATTACTACAATACCTGGCTCTTTGTGGGGTTAGACCTTATGCGGCGAGATTAAACGCCGCACGGCTTGTGTGGGACTGATACAAACCTTCTCAACTACATCACTAAACCTGTACCTGCCTCCCATATGCCCGTGCTTGAGTTGGAATAAAATGAGTTTTCAAACATAGTTACACCCATGTTCATCCGCTCATCAAGGCCTGAGTCACCCTGGGAAGCAGAGTGACCCACTTCACTAACAGAGGTTTTATTGCACCGCATCCCTAAATGCTGGTGGACCCCTATGATAGAATCACGGGAAGAGATTTTCCGCATATCTGTGCCTCCGGACACCTGACTGATGTCGGTATCCGTGCGTCGCATGAGCACTTCTCTCCCTAAATTGTTCAATATCTGACCCCTCTATTCCAACCTGGCTGGCAATGTGTTAGATACACCCCTGGTGTTGCAAACTGTTTAGGCAATGATTACCAGATTACCACTTTTCATTATTTGGGCCAGATGCCTGTTTGCGAGCTTCGCAATAAGGAAGGGGTAAATTGTGTAAAGCAGGTTCATCTGTGTGTTGCAGAAAAGAATATCCAAGGGCGATAGCGCCCCGCCGGCTGCAGCTGACGGAGGCGCAATCACAGCTGGTGTTCGAGAAGCTCGTCGACGAGTATCTACGTCACGGCCTGCACAAGGGGATACCCCCCCTATTTGTTGATCTGAGGTACATATATATATCTTCGATTTTTAAATACGTTTTGACACTTCTTGTGTATTTAGTGTCAAGTATTCATGAATATAATATAATATAATGTGGGTGTCTTCAAGTCCCACGTGAATAGAATAGGTGCCTTCTAGGTAAGAGTGCTTCATCCTAGACTTCGCTCCATATAGGGCGAGATTGTGGTCAAATGCGAACCTATACTACAATAAAATAAAAAAAAATCTTCTCTTGGAATAATGTTCATTTAAATAAGTCTAAGGTGAAAGTGGGAATTCTCTAAGCCCAACCTCAGCCAAATTGTTTTTTTGACTAACAGAAAATAAACCTTGGATAACTTTGTATTTGAGATGTTTCTTACAAACAAATGTGTCAAATAGATTAATATTATATGATTATTGTTAATTGTTTATCAGATTTAGATGAATTTAAAAATAGAACTGCACTATAAAACAAACCCTCTCTAAGATTCCATCAAAAATTTGCTTGTTAGGTCTGTGTTGTTTCTGTACGTATGTCAGCTGTAGTGTTTTTCAGTTTTGTACTGTTTATTAGACTTTACTAGATTATTGTACTATTATTTTTTTAAATCACCTTCCTTCACTGTCATAGGCAAAGACAGAGTATTTCTTTGTCTTGTCTTTTATATTCTATCCTTTTATGCCATATTAAGGAAAAATAAATGGGCAGTCTATTTTTATTATTTTTCTTTTCTCTTTTCATTTTCTTTTCTTTTATAAAACTTATTTACTAATACATTTTTTTATAATATCAGTGCACTATTTTTGTTTATTTTAACTTTTCTATACATACTACTCTTATTGCTGTTATTACATATCTTACTTTCTAGTATATCTTTTATGTGTATATATATATATATATATATATGTACTTATTGTACTATTGTAAATAGTAAGTTGGATTACTGAGTAGATAATATTTGCTGGTAGTTGTGATTACTACTCAGATCGTTTTGTCATCACTCAGACAAAAAAGCATGGATAACAACGAGTGTTCACGACAGCCCCGGTGATAATGTAATGACCAATAACAAAGACAAACTAAGCCAAGTCCATATAAAAAAGACAAACTCTCAGTCTACTTCGGCTTTGGTCCGATGCATAATTGCGCATGTTGTAGTAGCGGTCTAGGGTAGCTAACTATTGTGCGAGTGTTATAACCTATAATTGGATAGGCATTCTAGTGGAAGAAGCATGCTTACAATAAATACCGTTTATAAACAAGTATCCTCTTTTATACTCTAATATAGCTTTGCCATTTTGTGGCTATTAGTAGTACAAAGCAGCTATTGGGGGATGTAGTGTAGTTTTTTGAGTAAAAATGAGTTTACATTTATTATTATAAGGTGTGCATTTTATTACATACATTTTGTACACTGATTTGTTTACAAAGGCATATGTTCCATTTGTTCACTTCATACAATTACTTTTCTAAAGCTAATGCATGAAAATATTTCACATTAAATATGATTTATTTCAGAACATTATATGAGAACAAAACCAAAGCTGATACAATAGAAAAATTAATATTGCAATATATAGAGAATTTATTGAAATCCGGTGCGTTTGGACCGGAGCCTAGCGAGGTGAAACAACCGGCGTCTGCATTGTTATGGGCCTACTATTACGCGGCGCAACACTTTGACCATAAGAAAGAGACTGAAAGGGCTCTTCACTATATTGATGCAGCTATCGAGCATACACCCACGTTAATAGAGCTGTTTATCGTCAAAGGAAGGATATATAAGGTAAATATGAATACAATCTAAAATCAAATCCAGTTAAAAACGGAACTCTGAGTAATTCAAAAGTTGTATGCCATTAGATGGTTGCTTTTCTATCTATTATTTGATCAGAGGGCCTATAGAGTTCGCTTTTGCAATGTAATATGATAAGCATGAAAGTGGAACTTTAAGCTGTCTTAAAACTACCTGCATATCTAGACACATGTCCATTTCACTAAGTGATTGTCCAAAGTCGACTGCTTTAGGCCCTCAGGTGTTCTTTCCTGTTCAGTTTATTTATATATAATACTACCTTTTGCCCGCGGCTACGCTTGCGTTGAGAAAGGCTATGTATGTCATGATGTGGGCATGTTATAAATTTTAGAAATGTCGAAATTCATCTTTACTTCGAATTACCTAATGATAAATACACATAACGCCATCTAGCAAAGCGAAGGTGGAACTAACCACGAGAGCAATACAAAATTGTCGCTATCATGTCATTGTCGTTGCCATGCTGATGTATTTGATAGTAAATCGAGATAGTGGCGCCATTAAAACACGAACGCAGCTCCATCTTATCGGCTATATTCGTCTTTTCATCGGGAACAATAGTTTTTCTATATGATATGCAAAATTTCGTGACGATTTGTTGTGGTATTTATGGCATGAAAATATCACAAACAAACAAACTCATACTTGCATTATTAATAGTTAGGATTCTTATGTTTGTTAGGGGCCGTTCATAAAGTATGTCACGCTAAATTTTGACTTCTTGGATCGCTGTTCCCCTCGTCACACCGCATCTTACTTTCTGGGATAGTCCAATAAATCTCACGTCATAGAAATTAGAATTCCTTTACCACTTTTATTGTTTTTTTTCGCCGATGCGAATTGCGAATGTCACGTTTCTTTAAAGGCCAAACCCCTTTCCCCTGTATTTGAACGTACTTCATGGACGGCCCCTTATGTCATAATGTGTGCTTTCAGCACGCCGGCGACCCGGTGTCGGCGTACCAGTGGGTGGAGGAGGCGCAGGCGTTAGACACGGCCGATCGGTACGTGAACAGCAAGTGCGCCAGGTACATGCTGAGGGCGGGCCACGTGCCCCGAGCCGAGGAAATGTGCGCCAAGTTCACGAGGGAAGGTAGGGCCATACACTATTCATAGCTGAACACAAGTCGGCAAGACTTATCTGTGCAGGAACGGAGAAAGAATACAATTTGAAGTATAAAAAAATAGTTTTTGTCTGTCTGGATGGCAACCTCCCCTGGCCAAAAATATGCAACCATAACAACCTTGAGTTGTGTTCTGACATTAGTGGCCAGATTCCAGTCTCCATTTAGAGAGTAGTAGCACGTTGGTAGCATGTTTGGTGTTACAAATGTCCATAGGCGATGATAGCCACTTTCCATTAGGTGGGCCATCTGCCTATCTGCTACATTCATGCAATAAAAAAATATAAATAAAGAACTTGACACAGACGTGCGTCCTATAAAGCGCAAATTAGCATATGGAGTACTGTTCACACCAGTGGACCGGGCACCCCCTTACCAGTCTGATCCCTTCGATTCCATCCAGCGTCGCGCCGTTCGTATAGTCGACAATACTATACTATCAGACAGTTTAGAATTGTTTAGCCTTTGGAGAAACTTTGAGTCTCTGTGTATTCTATAGTCTACAACGGGGAGTGTTCAGAGCAACTGATCTGGTGCCAACGCCTCATTTTTACAACCGCTAATAATCGCTCGCCATCGACGTGATGTTCACCCTCATTTCCTTGAGCTCCTATGCTCAACTATGCAACAGTTTTCTAGAATGTTTGTTCCACTTATGATTATGATCTGGAGGGGACTTCCTGCCGAGGTTTATCCTCTACGCTTCGCCATGGGGTTATTTAAGAAGGACGTAATAAAATGCCTTAATTTCTTAGAGGCCCGCAACACGCTGGCAACGATCCTGGTGTTGCAAACGTCCATAGGCGACGGTAACCACCTTTTATGAAGTGGGCTGTCTGCCGGTTTTTCTTCCATAGGAAATAAAAATAAACTATTATCAAAGAATACTAGTTTATAAACTGTAATTATACTGAGCATAGATCTACTAGAATGCGGATCTAATAATTAGGTACATAATTCTCCGAGAACAATTAGTCACCACCCTACAGCGCTAATGCAACATGTGCATCGGACCAAAACCGAAGTGATGTATTTGGTCGAAATCGTAGTCAAGACTGTTTCGTCTTCATGCTTTTGTATTCCAGCGATGACTGAGCGAGCCGAGCAAGAGAGTGCATGAGCCTTCTAATATTATCTACTCAGTAATACTTTTCATTAAAAATAGTACAGTAATCTGTTTCTATACCATAGAAAAATAATTCTGAAAATGACAATCTCCCATGAAATTGTGTTAAACTTATGCATTGAGAATAGAGGACAGAGAACAATCTCAATTTTATATTACTTTCCTGATTGGAAATGCTGTTGTAGCTCCAGTTAAACAACTAAACACACTTTGTCTTGTCCATCTCGTATTGGTGATGGTTTTAATTTATATATGTATTAATAATTATTTATTTTTGTTAGGTGTGCCAGCAACGGAGAACTTAAATGAGATGCAATGCATGTGGTTCCAAACAGAAGCTGCGGCGACGTACCAAAGGTTGCACCAGTGGGGGGAGGCCCTTAAGAAGGCGCACGAAGTCGATAGGGTAAGATATCTAGACGAATGTCAATGACGAACTTTTCTTCCATCTTCTTTTTTTTTTATCTTGCCAAGCTTGTAACGAATTTATGGAGATATGTTGCAGAATAAAATTTTAGTATGTCATGTCATTGTTATTACTATAATAATATTTTTCTTTCCTTTTATTGTGTCTTTGTCTTATTGAGTATGCACTGTTTGCTACAACTCCATTAATTCTTCAAAAGTAATTCTGTAACATACTTCTGTATAAAAATTATAAAAAAAAGACTTGAGATATAAATAGAATAAGAAATATAAAGAAAAACAATTTTGAATTAGACATGTTGCTGGGGAGTTTCTTGCCGCTTCTCCTTAACAGGAATAACACGTTGCGAAGCGGTGTACATACAATAGCTAGTAAAATTAAATTTTAAAATATATGTATGACTTTCAAAAAGTGTTCTGCAGTGGAACTTATTATGAATAAAAACTTTTGAATTTGAATATCAGGTTCCATTCTCATTTTGGCAAAACGCTATCCTTGTTATGTTTTTGTCTTGTTCCTCTTTCTGTTCATTTGTTTTTTTGGCAGTCATCGTTCTTGCCAACTACTGGGTATACAGGAATGAATTTTTGAAGTGGGCGTTCACGGTCAAATTCTAAATTATAGGAAATAGCGTAAAATACTAAAAGGAGTCTTAAGGCCTATTTTGAGAAGAACTAAATTGGTTTCATTAGATTTTTGAAAAATCGATTACTCTAGTCGGGAATCAAATTCGCTGATTTTGGAAAAACAATAACAGCTGTGTTATTACGCCAATCCATAGTGTAGCTTGTAGGGATCAATTTCTGTGAAGGACTGTCAAACCTCAAACTGAGGGAAAGGGGTTCATATACAGGTTTATGGATAAAACTTAGTATGTATACTTATATATAAAATTGTGTTAGTCTTCTAACTTTATAATTATGAAGTAGAAAATTTTGAAGTATGTAGAGGCTGTAGAACTTTAAAGATACTTTGAGGAAACCCTCTTTAAAATAAAAATTTAGAAATACTTTTAACAAAATATTACTAAAACCAAACATAATATTATTGTTGAGATCTATAGAATACAGATTTATCGTAAGTAAATACTGTCAATTTACAGCCTTACTTATAAAAAATCACATTGAGAAAGGATTAGCCATCTTTTAAATAAGAGACCCCTTATAAGCCCCTTAAGCCCCAAATCAATGAATATATTTTTTTCACCTGTAAACGTGTATTACCTGTTGTTTACCTAAGAGGAGCACAGATAAACGAAATTTGAATGATTAACGTAGGTTGTACCCAAAATATTCGACTAAAGAACGGAAAAGAGCGAAATTTTTGTCCAGCACTACGTTTTTTAATCTGTATCTAGTGACATTTAGTGACTTTGATTGACACAGGACACTGACAGCTGAGTTGTTTATGTTTGTCGTGTCTAAATAGAAAATAATAAAAATGGGTAAAATAATATAAATCATTACCATGGAACGCCATGTAAAAAGAGTAGAAAAAACTGAAGGGAACAGCAAGCGTAAGTGTTATAGGGCATATGTAAACTATGCAAATCAAACTAGTCAAATTCAAATTCAAAAGTTTTTATTCAAAATAAGTTCCACTGGAGAACACTTTTTGAAGGTCATACATATAAGTTAAAATTTAATTTTACTTCCTATTCTATGTACACCGCCTCGCAACGTGTTGTTATTGCTGTTAAGAAGAAGCTGCAAGAAACTCCCCAGTAACATGTCTAGCTAAAAATTGTTTTTTTTTATTATTCTTATTCTATTTATAAAAATTAGTTTATTCCGACACAGTTTTGAGTAAAACAATAGCTTTCATTCTTTTTCAAATGCTGCGGTACTTTGTGTCCCGGGAATTTCAAGTTAAGCATAGACGAAGTTGCGAGCATATCCTAGTATCATAATAAAAATAATTTTAATTACTTTTCAAACAATAATTAGTTATTTGACTCCCTTGATCTGTATCTACTTATGACGTCATGAGTAAGTACGTTCGAACGAAATCTATGAAGTGGCGACGTTACGGCAGGTTATATATAAAAAGTATCTCAACTGATTGCACAGTCCTCTATTATTTTTGACATGTCTTATTACTTTGCAGCATTTCTCGGAGATAATGGAGGACCAGTTCGACTTCCACTCGTACTGCATGCGCAAGATGACGCTGCGGTCGTACGTCGGCCTGCTGAGGCTGGAGGACGTGTTGCGCGCACACCCGTTCTACGTGCGTTGCGCACGCGTCGCGATACAAGTGTACCTGAGGCTCGACACGCATCCGTTGCAGGACGCGCCGCAGACGCCCGAACCGGACACAGGTCAGTTGCAGCCCTTATATCACGAAAATAGAATACGACTATTAATATACTTGTATTGTTAAAACTCCCTTTACTTTTCATAACGCTGTTTCAGCTACGTAGCTTGCTATTGAAGTGACGCATCAAAAGGAGGTTCTCTATTTGTCTGTATGTTGTTTTTTGACATTGATGTCCTACATAGAGCGCGTTCCTCTTGTAGCTCACTACGTTCAGAATGCTCCTTCAGCCGTTGCATATAGCGACCACGGTCGTTATGGTCGCTGCGAAAACGTCACTAATGACGTCATAGTTTTCCATAACGCAGTGTTCGCAACGGCCCATGTCAAGAGGTGGGTCGGAATGGGCGTTGAGTTTTGCAAGGTTAAATTCTAGGTCTTTGAAAATAAAACTGTAGAGCAACTCATGCTCCAAATTCCCAGGTACTCAAGCTGAACAGTCACAACGATAAATGACCTGTGCCATCATCTGGTTATGTAGAAAGTAGGAGATTTTCAAAGTAACATTTCTTATTTACTTATTTATATTAATTCATTAACAAAAATATTTTGTGTATAATAATACTTACTGAACTGATACTGATACTGAATATAAATACTTACACAAATTCTCAAAATAATTATTTTAAAATGTCCATAATTACCATTATAAAAATATTATGTTAATAAGAAGGCATTTTTATATAATCATATCAACATTTAGGAACAAAAATAATAATCAAATGAATAATATGTTTGTTTGAGAAGGATTGCTGTAATTTTACGCTTAAAATAATGCTTTTTGTATATATTCATCTTTAGGTTAACCGGTAGTTTGATGGGCTATTGTTATTCATAATAATATTTCCACATTGTCAGTCTAGTATCAGTTATTCAATCATTAATATGAATTATGGTAGCTTTGTGGCAAACATATCTGCATCTCGATCCAATGATGTGGGTTTGAATTCTGAATAAGAAACCTGATGTGGATATTGTTACAATTAACACATGCTGACATGGTTGAAGAAAAACATCGTGAGGAAACAGTACACATAGGAGATAATCAGTTTGTGAAACAAGCCAATTCACTTTGGTCGAGAATGCAGGGTATATATACCGTATGTTCTACTGAATCCAAATTCAAAACGTTTTGTTGAATCTAGTTCCATTGGAGAACATTTTTTGAGTCATATTACTTAAAAAGTTGTCTCTACTCTCTATTCTATGTTTACCATATTATAAAAACTAGGATGACTGATCCCAAGTGGGACATTTTGGATTGATATTGTTGAATACCAAAAAGTTTATCACTAGAAGTATTTATTAAAAGTTTCATGTTGTCTTTGCTTATAAATTATTAAGGTGTTTTGTTGTTGCATGATTTTGTGACTCACACCTTCTAGTTACCATACGTGTTGATTTTATTAGCATTAAATTAGGATATCCTAAGTAATTTATGCTTGTCTCAATGACAGTTTTTAAATGAATGACTTGTTGCTAAATGTTGAGTCATTCCCTTTTAAAGTTATTGATGTATTTATTGCTTGAGAATAGATCTGGTATTGGTGACTGTTTTTTATTCAATTGACTCGCTAGTCTTAGTGCGCTTGAGAGGTCTTTGAAGCTTATGTAATAGTTAGTATTTAAGCATTAAGGATAAAAAAAACACAGTAAATAATAAACATTTTTATATTTCAATTATTTCTTCATGGAGAAATACAATACAAAAATCACATAAAAATTGTCATCTATTTGTTTAAATAACAATTATATAATAACAATTGCTGCCATCATTATAATTAAATCTATAACAATGTCACAATCATTGTCACGCATCATCATATCACAAAACATTCTGAGAGTTTCTTGAGAATACTGACACAAATAAATTAACTTACATATTATGCATGCACCACAGTCTCTTACTTAACAAATAATTTAATAAATAACGTATATCAAATATTCAATAGAGCGTCCGTTCTACAAAACCACGGTTTCTAGTAAAACTAATATCGCTGCGTTTAAATATTATGGCATCGCGGGCGGTCCCGCTAGTCTTTCACACCTTATACTACTTAGGACACTTATAACATCACATTTGCGCTTTGTATTTATTTACACGGGGGTCGCGCGGTGCGGCGACGGTTCAGACTAGAACTTTGGTTTCACCGTCCGTAGCCGGGCGAGCGGTACCTCTGCCGCTGCGCTTGCGCAGCTTGCGGCGTTAGGAAGTACACGTGGGCGCCCTCTCCCGGTAATCTATACGAGACGAACGAACCGGGCCGGCCTTCGCCGGCGCTATTCTCTGGCGTGATCCACTCGGCATCTGGGTTCAACGGCGGCAGCGGCCGCCTGTAGTTCACCTCAGTGTCGTCAGCTAACGACGGCCTGTTCAAGTCGTATTGCTCGCCTGTAAATTGCGGCCTTTGCACTTGTGTTGGCTGCCTGTATTGCTGCGATGTCCTGTATCCCGGATTCGGGATTGGTATAAACTCACTATCTGGGTTTATTGACGGTCTTGGCAACCGATCGTTGACCAATGTGTCGTGTAACAATGATGGCGGTTTCTGTTCCACAATTTCGGCGTTTGCGTTCACTAGAGCGATAGGCTCGCTATCCGGGTTGATCGTGGGTCTTGGTAGCCGGTCGTTGACTAAAGTATCTTTTTCTAACGATGGTGGGTTGGGACTCTGAGACTCAACGATTTCGTAAGCGTATTGCAAGTTAATGTTGTTGTCAACCGGAGTCTTTACTGTTTCTAAAGGTGCTGTTACGGCTAATCCGTTAATATCGCGCGTGCCGTCCTCAAGTTTCTTTCCGAAAACATCGAAGGAGTTCTTGGTGATCTCGTCGAAGAATCTTTCGTCTTGTTTTGTATAGTAACCGTGACTAATTGGATTGGGTGTAGTGCTCGGGTGCCTTGTCACGTGATGCGCCACAGGTGCCGGTTTTTCGTTCTGTATTTGGATTTGGTTTCTATTGTTTTGCGGGCGCACGTCTTTTTGAACGTATGCATCATCATAATCTTCGTCTCGTAATTTTGTTTTAGGGTAGTATCTACTCGACGTAGGCGTCTCGGTGGTAAGTGGTGCATTTTCAATTAAGTACTGTTGGTGGTAGCCTGGCGATGCAGATGGTGTGATGGCATTGAAGTCGTTTTCTAGATTGAACGGTTTGCTGTAGCTAACCATTGGTCTGAAGGGTTCAGGATCCAATTTTGGAACGCGAAATGGAAGTTCGGGCCGAGGTTTAGTTTGATAGCTGAATTGATAAACAGGTCTTGAAGTAACAGATTTTGGTTTGTGAGGATGTGCTCTATGAGATTGTGATTTCGGCCGTTTCGTTGTGAAATAGTCTATAGTCTGTTGAATATCAGCAATTTGTTGATAGAAGTCAGGCCGTTGGTTGGTTTGTTGAACAAATACCGGTTGTGGTCTAGGTTTTTGTATGCTAAAGTACTCTTGTGTAAGAGTGCGTGGTCCTTGTTTCTGAGGCCAAAGATATAGATCATCATTTTGGTCTATCGCTCCATAAGCGACGTCGACGGCAGGTGAATAACCTTGACCATTCTGTTGTTGGTAGCTTTGCTGATTAGCAGGCACTGTCTTGTAGTAATTGCGTCCGTCGAAGAATGAAGTTGGTGTGGGTGAAGTCTTGGGTTGTTCGTCAAAGAAGTAGAATGAAGCCAAACCGTCATCAGTAGGTTTCCTATTGTACACTGGTTGTAATTTGGTCGTTGGTATGTCGTTTTGTACATTTGAATAGAACGATCGCAATGGCACAGTTGTGGACGTCACATCATTTACAACGTTTGGTTCATTATGCGGTACGTAAACTATATACGGTTTTTCAGTAGTCGGAGGCGGGTTGGTGTCGTATACAGGTTCTGCATAATCGTAAATTACGGATACAGAAAGTGGTTTCGAAGTTAATTTAGTCCTAATTTTGTGAACTGGTTTTTCTGTTTTTGGTTTTGAATCCTCAGGGAGATTATGAACCCGTACTGGATGCCTGGATGGCACACGTTGGTGTGTTCTCGTTTTATATGTAGTAATAATCTCGACAGGCGTTGGAGTCGTAACTGTTGTTGGTACTTCTGTAGTCCTTGTAGTCTCTGTAGTTGTAGGACGTGTTTTGTATTTTTGGCGGTGTACCGTATGGGTAGAAGTAGGTCTTGCCGTAGTCTTCGGCCTCGTGTGTGTTAGCATTGTTGATGGTCTGTTCGTCGTGCGAACGGTTTCTTTTGTTGTGGTTTTTTCTTCTAGTGGGGCAAAGAAATTTGGAGGCGGTGGCAGTATTATTCCTGGTACTAGAGGTCCGGCGGGTACTTTACTGTTGTAGTCAGCGCGGTAAGAAAAATTGTAAGGCGGCGGATAATAGATCGAAGGGTCGTCTTCGTCGTATAAGTCTGACTGGTTGCTGGGTGGTGGTAGGAACGCTGCGCCCGGTGGGAAGCCTTCTGGAAAAGAGCCGTTCATGGGTGGGAAGAAGGGGAATGTTCCTTCGCTCGCATTCCCAGGTAGGAATGGGAACGGAGGATTTGACTGCGGCGCTCCCCCGGCAGAAGAGTTTCCCGTATGATCACCCGCGGGATAGGGCGTTCCCGACGGGAAGGGGAATGGCGACGCATGTAGAGAGTCTTCGCCCTCTCCCGCAAGCAAGGAAGGGAAAAGGGACGCAGGGACACTGCCGTTTGGCGTAAGGAAGACGAGCGGTCCGTTGTCGGAGAGTCGTACTGGAAAGGGCGGTGGCACTTTGGGTTTCTGTGGAAGCTTAACTTGCCTGTTTGGCGCCTGATAATCATCGATCGGTGGCCATGGTTTGCCTTCCGTCTCCTTAGTGCGATCAGGGAAAGAGCCTCCTTTTAGTACGAGCAGGTGATCCTCGGCGAGCCATATCTCATCTTTCTTGAGGCCACCAAGACTTTGTAAATTATCTTTGGTTCTAGTCTCGCTGTTTGGCTCGTAACTAACTATTCCCGGACGCTTAGGTGACTTAGAAAATATTTCATTCTGAATCAAGCCATATTTTCCTTCGGCCACCTGATCGGAGAGCGTCTTTTTGTCCTCGTCGTCTTCTTTGATTTTCGCGGCTTCCTTGCCTTCGCCGGCGCTGGACATGAGCATCCCGTCGTCCCATATACCTTGATTCCACCCCACGTTGCCGCCCGACTGGTCCGGCACAATTACTCCCACGAATTTACCACTTACACTTTTTTCGGTGTAGGCTATCGAGTTCTTGGCCGCGCCGTGTTCTTTTTCCGTCTTTAATTTGAGATGTCCGCCGACAAGCCGTTTGATTGTCCTTTGGCTCTCGACCGCCTGCGCATCTGGTGCGCGGCCCAGGCTGCGTTGGTCGCGCACGAACGAGTCGGGTGGCAGCACGTAGGTGGGTACTAGTACGCTCGCGCGCGTCTCGAACGCCCATGCCAGCGCCAGCAGGAGCGCCATCGCCGCCCCTCTCACCATCTGAAAGTTTGGAAAACATAATCGTTAGCACTATCGAAAAACAATCAACACCTTAACACCTATTTAATTAATAACTTATCTAAGTGGGGTTTTCTTTGTTGTTCGAACGCGCGCGTTGGTCGTTCATGAGCGGGCAAAGTGAAAGGAACTTAGCAAAAACGGCAGTGCACAGTGTTTGGGGGACTGGCGCGGCGCGCACCACCACCCGCCTTTTATCAAGTTTTGTAGAGCGACCACCTCCGACCTAGCTGGCATTGAGAATCAACCGTTTAATTGGAAATTGAATGGCGAATTAATGCCAGCGAGACGCAGAGGCCGCGAGCCTTAATACGAACCGATAAAATCCAACTAACGTATTTGATTTGTCTATATTATTTAATTACTTTCTTTAATTTATTCACTAGTGATACATAATAGTAAAAAGGTCTAATTTTTAGGATTCCGTATTGTAATCGTATTTGTGTTATTAAATATATTTTTTATATTTAATTGATATAAGTTTTCATATACATTAACGTAACAAACAAAATTGCCAAGTTTAATTAAATATATATTTTTCATTATGACACGATTCCCATAAAACAACTTTGTACAACTATGATTACTCGTTCATAGATTGAATTCATTAGATAGCTTTATATGGCCGGTTATAAAAGCGGTCAACGGCGGTGTTAGATGTAGAACTACTGGGGCAGTGAAGGTTTAATCGCGGGTGTTGTCCGGTGGGCGCGCCTGCGCCTGTGAAAGGCACGCTGCGCTCGTTTTTGCCCTCGATATATCACCAAGCTACCCCGCAAAGTAACAAACCCAATAACAAAGAATGCGTTCAATTTTTTATAACAATTATTATTTCTTCATATCTTGGTTATATAGCCGTCGTTTCACAGTGGTATATGTACATTGATAATTTTATTTTCCACGTAGCTTATTATACGTTGCGTATTTCGATCAAAGAGCGCAATCAGTACTAAACCATATCAGACATAAGCAATCACAACTATAGATGAAAGTTATCAGATAACTAGTGTTGATGAAGCGTTGCGTTTGGTCATTTTGACTGCTTTCAATTGTAGCACCGAATTACGACAATAGTTCACGGATGGCCTTTTTTCTTTTTCAATATAATTCGCTGACGATGTTGTCGTATTCCATGCGGTTGTGGTTTTTGCAAGAGGCACAAATATAGACAACCTCATTAGACACGTGGTTCCATAATAAATAACCTTGATTTGTTGTGTTACGTACCCGGAGTGTCGGCGTCGCGCCGGGTTCTGTTGGCAAACAGTTGCGCAAAATCAACCGATAATAATGCTTTCCGATAACGAAACGGTAAAAATGTAATAGTTAAATATATATAAAATAATATTGATGTATTAAATCAATACTACACCACGATAGGTTTGCAACACGCGCACACCTACAGGTGAACAGCAAAGTTCACTGCAAATATGTCTTGACATTTGGCTCATCACGGTTGCTTCCTTTCGTTCGCTGAAGCCAGTTAGCCTTCGTAAAAATGATGTCGCGATTGTTACGAACCGAAACGTTATTTAAATAAAACACGTATTGTTACCTTAATTATTTGACATGAGCGATGGAAACTAAGACAAGCGGCGTATGGCCTTGCCGCCGCAAGGTGCCCGAATTCTTTTTTGCGGTCACCGCAAAACGTGGATTGATTAACCAACCAACAATTAAGGAATGTCTTGGTGGTCGTTGCATTTAATATATACTCGTATTGAAGTTACAAACCAGTCGGTAAAAGCATTCTTTCAAGTTCTAGTTTCACTGTATCAGCGTTGGGAAATTTTCTTAAGCGTTGCATTGTTGACAATTTGTATTCCATGCTTGGCGTGCGGCGCACACTTGCTAACTTTCCAACGGCCTTTGTTTTGTCAGCTATCGGCTTAGAGCCAGCAGCATAATATGTTGATAGCATTTAAAGTAAAGTAAAAAAATCGAGTATTTGAAATCGTAATGAATGACTTTGCATACAAATATGGTGATCAGCAGTATTTATATTTACCTAAGCCTGCGAATTGAGGTCTAGTACGTTTACTAAGTAATTGCATGTATCGATCTCCTTGAAGTTCGCGGAATGACGGAAAGCATTCCGCCTGTTTATTACACGTTGGCATGACTGCGGCATATTTATGAGGCAACTATTTGCTGACCACTCCCAAATGTCCGGCCACATGCTACGATATAAACGTTACTTGCACAATGTCTAATAATGATTTCGATAGACAATCAATACAGGTATCGTTACGGACTATGACACAGTAGGAGGCCCGTTTAGCGAGTAAATTAAAATGATTCTGATTTAAAATTTAGCGGTTTAGTTATGGCTATTGTTTTTTTTATATCTGCTGATCTAAAATGAAGGGCCGCTTGCATAACGATCGCCTTTAAATAAAATTAGTTAATCATATTAAATTGCCTAAATACGTTTTACACAAATATTGACAGTTCTTTAAACATATTTAGCGGCAAATTTTGTGTTGTGCAAGACGCTAATTGTATTTAAAGGTGTTAAATGCATTTTGTGTTTTTAAATAAATTTAAGCAACCTTATGCAAGGGCCCTAAAAGTTTGCTTGGTTCGTTAAACATTATTGCATTTATATATTTTCTTAATTTTTATTTCTCTTTAGAAAAGTTCTCGTATAAATTTCATTATTTTGAATATTTGTTCCTTATTATTTAGATTTATGTCATCAATAATATTAATACTCCTGTAACAATACACTATATTACACGGCGGAATATTATTAAAGCTCCAATACTTATCGGAGCTCTGGTTTCGAGATCTTGAACTATTCACGTCAACTCTTGAACATTTAATATATATAAATATTTATACAATAGGTTGATATATAATTTTTTTATTGCTTGAATTCAGCAGATAGGCAGACGGCCCACTTGGTGGAAAGCGGCTACCACCGCCTATGGACATTTGCAACACCAAAGGTGCTACAAATGGGCTACTGCTCTCTTAAGGGAGACTGGAACCTGGTCACTAATGCCGGAACACAACTCAAGGTTGTTATGGCGGCATACTCTAGACCAGGGGTGGTAGCCATCCAGTCGGGCAAATACCCTACCACCTGGCTGTGGGTTGTTTTGTCGCCTCTTACGACAGGTCGCCCGGTCGCAGAAAGTTGTATTCTTTCTCCGTTCCTGCACGGATGTTTCCCATGGTTGTAGGCATGTTTTGCTTTGTACCCTAAATTTGTAAAGACCAGTTGTCTCTAAGATTAATTTTAAATTAACACTGTAACATATAAGTACCCTTTTCGAGTTGTACACGTTTGTCACACGACATACGTTCTTACTTTCGCAACCGTGTCCAATTGCCGTTAACTATGGCATTGAAACAGATAGTTACGGTTACTATCATGGCTTTAAGGCTGGCGTGTTTTAGAGTTTCGATATTTAGTGGCCACGTGCTATAAATCGATTAATAACCGATTTCTGTATCTTTCTTTTTGTTAGCACTGATTTTGTTAGTTTCAGAGTTAGAAGAGATACGTGCTTAATTCAATGCAAATTTATTAAACTGAGTTTTGTTTGGTGAATTTTTATTTACCTCGTTACCGTTTTAAATTTCACATAATGCTGATATTGGCGGTTCAACCAAATTGAATCAATTTGGTTGGAAGGCACAGAAATGAAAGGTCACAACTGAATTCAATGACATTGAATAATTCAAATTTATGTTTAAATGGATCAGTTTGTTTCACGCACATTGAAAGACAAAAATGAACCGTCTAACATCGGCTTACGCTCGAAGTGACGGGTGATATCAATATTCTATCAAATGAATTGATAGTAAGAAATATAAGAAACGGCCATAAATTAAAAATATTTCAAACCGCATATGTTTATAAAGATTAGGTTTTATTTGATGTAACTTTAGATAGGAAGACGAGAGAAGCGCATGCGCATTGTTATTGAAATGTTTTAGTCGTTTTTTACTTGTCTGTTTTTGTTACTTACAGTCATTATATTCAAATATAGGTACTTATCCATAGCATTTGCGACTTAAACAAAAACATATTTTATGTTAGTTTGCATGTGTTAAATATTATAATATTTAAAACATTAAATCGTGTCTTACGCGTGGGGGCAAAAAACTAAATTACTGTTACAATTTACATTTTTTTATTTAACTTCTATGACACTAGATGCTATTGAAATTATTAAGGACAACTCTAATGAAACTTATGTTTAATTAAAGTAACGAAGATAAACTTAGCGTCCTATTGATTTTAATTTAAGAATAAACTCGGTAAAGATGCGGTTAGTTTTGTATGTTCGATAAGTTATAACAAGTTTCCTAACTTTGTTTCTAAAGCGATTACATAAGTTCGTGGGAAAATAATGCGTTTATTTCAACTGCTATGTATAAATTGAGACAGTTCTATATGACTTCTAGATGAAACGGATAATATATTGCTTATTTTAATTTATTAAAATTCCGCTTCAGTCAAACCTTCATAGTTCGCTGCGATTTAAAAACTTGATTGTCTATATATACATCGCGAGTAGCAAAAACTATGCAGTTTTAAGAATTGAAATGTGAATTCAAATAATGTTTAGATTAATTTATCAACCTTATTACTGTCATGGATAGGCTAGAAATATAGCAGTATTAAATAATATCAGCCCACACATGTCGTACTGTTGGGTGAGATTCACCCATTTTTAACGGCAACGGACAATACACACGCTATGCTCGTCTAAGGTGGCTTTGCGTTTTGACACTTCGATTATCTCCATGTGCAGCTGTCATCACTATCATCACGATATGGTACTTCATCATTAGCATGCGTTAATTGTAACAATGTGCGCAGAAAACAAACAGCAGTGTTAATAAGTCTTAACTAGTTAATGTAAGTTGAAAATTTAATGGGATAAATCTATGAAACCTTGTCCTTGTTTTAATATATAAGTTATGAAGGCTCACACCGAGTAAAACTATACGTAAGCCATGTAATAATCAAGAAAGAATGGCAACCTTGTTGCATGTTTTGAAATGGCTCGTGCCGACTAAATGATATAAATAGTTATTATTATAACGAATTGAATCATAGTAACTGCACCTATAAGACCTTTGATAATTACCAACCTTTTGTTTGTGCCAAAAAATTAATGATCCAACGACAGCCTGTTATTGTAGTCGTTTAAAATGTAACTAGGTTGCCTAATATTAGAGTAATTTATTAAGATCATTTAAATTTATAAATTATTCGCGTATGAATAATGCTTAACTAGGATTTTTTAAATGTTTTGCTGTATACGTTGTCATAAAGTATAATTTGATTATGTTTGGTGTGGAAGAACAAATTTTGAGTTTTTGTTTAATTGAAAATTGCGAATTTGCAAGCAAGAGATTGTTTTTTTCACACTGTCACAATACCTACCCATATCTTCATTCCATTTTTACTCGTTACCTAATTATTCTTAGTATTCCAAACTCTCTAAAAGTTAACAAGTTTGCAATATTAGAGGGTCAGGAAACAATTACCATCAGGCGGATTATCAACACAATTACTTTCCTTAATATAATAAAAATAATAATCACTAGCCAACTGAACTTGAATTCTTTAAAAACGTACGAGGTCTAAATAACTTGTCAATGGATTTTAGCGCATCGATGTGAATAGTATTTTTACTTAGAAGGTCTTAAATGTCAGACATTTTCAATTGGCATTATTATTGCCTATAAGAAATGCTAATAGTGTCATGGTTCAGCATCGAAGTAGCTTCGGTTGTATTTATTTCATCCGTGTCCAAGGCAGAAATGTTTAGATGCAATACAACCAGTTTGGTATCGTTTGCATCTATCAGAAGCGTGTTATGTCATAGCGTAACCAAATCTATCGTAACAGTCATAGCTTATATGCAGACAGTTATGATAATAATGAAAACGAGGTCCATATAAACAATTATGTGACCTTACGTCTTAATGTGGGAACTCTGTGTATAAAGTATGTAAAGTTTTAATTTAGATTATCTCTACAGTCGAATTTAGTAATTTACTGCGGCGACTGTACATTTTGTTCGAATAACTGTAGCTTTTTGAGTCGAGAGCCGTTGTGCAATCCGTATAATATACCTGCGTGGGTTCTGTTGAATGCTAAATACACATTTCTTATATTATGCGAGGTTTAGTTTGATTATAAGATTTAAACTGCTAATAAAAATATACATTGCAAGTTTTAATTACGGGTTAAGACACTGCAATTACCTATTTCTCAAGTTTACGTGAATTATATTATTTGAACAGCTGTTCGTCTAAGGTCACCATGAAAAAAACTGTATCGATACTTTTATGTCGTGACTGGTTACGGTCGTGGAGTGCGCACGCGCTTGCCTCGGGGCCGTTTTCGGAGAGAAACACTTCAAAATGTTTCTACCGCGAGTTCTGTCATGCTTTTCTATTGTTCGCGGATTAGTGATTAATATACACTCCCTTTGTATAATATACAAGGCGATACCTTTAGTATTTACCCTTTGTATGGCTACACCGGTTTGACCAATTATGGTATTCTGCTAGTGGATCGACGACCATATATTTTTCAAATGCATTGGATAACTTTTGTCGGTTATGTATACAATGTAACAGAATCTCACCCTTGAGTTTGATCGTAACCTTCGCAGCTATTAAATGTCAGTTTCTTCCGCGTCGCACCAAGTTAGGCTTTGGAGCTGTCGGTCCATATAACTAAAGATGTCGTATTGCATCTTTTACTTTTATCTTACCTTTCTTCAAATTAAAACATTTCACTAAAATCGAAACTAAGTAAATCAATGGCTATATTTAAATATATACACTCGGTTGTATAATAAATTTAGATAAGTTTACTGTAAAAAAAAATCTTATTATGCACACGTGATTAGCCTATGTTATACATGCGCGCTTTCTTTTCTTTGTTCTTTCAAAAACTTTCATGTTCTTTTGTTTCGTAATTTTACAATAGCGTCCTATTGTAAAAACGGCGGTTTAATGTCCCCTGTTATTTTCTCATGTCATCCTCATGTAATTGCGATTACCTCATCTCGGGTTATTCTGTGCTTTCCAACATATTTTTAACGTAAGCTAACAGAAGAACACGTCTCGTCCCTTGTTAACATTTGAACCGAGCGTTGGGAGTATGATCACTAATTGTTTTGAACATTCTTGTTTCAGGTAAGGCTTTGGCGTCTGAGGCTGTTGCTATTTCGGTAAGTGTTTGGCTCGCGTTGCATGATTGCGATCGGAACGTTGTGGGCGGGACGCTCTCGTATCGCGCCGTTCCACCGATGCATTTAACAATTATGGCACGATTTTGGATAGATAAATCGTCGTTATTAGTTACAGCATTGTTTAATATGAAGCCTCTCTTTTGTAATGGGTTTCAAAATTTTTCCGCCGTTCTGGCGGTTCACCTTTTGGTGGTTTTCGGAGCGTAGCGGATAATAGGCAACCTTAGATTGCGCCTGGGAGTCCTTCGGTTCCGAGTCGTGCTTGGAAAATCTGTATATTTTACTTTTCGACGAATTTTGCAATTTTTGTGCAATGCTAGTTAAGTTATCTCACCAATTGTTGTGCTAGCTATTAGTTTCAAGGTGAAGTGTTATTTTGTTATGTTGCGGCACGTGTGATAAGACCACTTGGTAATTAGGGGGTACGTCATTCGTCACGGAGTGCCTCCAACGAACTCAAAGATACGATGAGCGCTCGCGACTAATTGCCAAGATCTATTGTTTAGTTCAGTCGATGCAGGCGACAATCGCCTGTTACTACACACGCAAGACAAATTGTCATTGTATATTGTTCTAAGCTCTTAAGTTTTCATAGACTCGAGCGGTCGGCCATAGAGTCGAGCGCGGACCGGTTTTCATCTCAGTGTTATTGCTTCTTTTTTGTTGCATTGATATCGTTGGGTTTTCATCTAACACGAGCCGGATACCGTGGTTTTTTGTTGACGCTTAGCCGAGAGAGGGTGACGTAAGCCCGTGTTTATATTAAACACATCAAGTAAATCGCGTTTCGATTCCACGGGAATTGTATGTTTTTATAAGGTAATGTCAACACTTGTCTGTAATAAGAGGTTCTCGACAAGTCGTGTCCTCGTTCGTAAAGGCACCTTACCGAATCGATGCTTTCGAAATATTTTGATAGAATTATATTTAATTTTACATATGCTGTTTTTGTTATAAATTACGACTGTAGCGATAGTTTCGCGTAATATTTTTAAAATCGAGGACACTTAAAGCTAATTTGCCGATTTTGTAACACGACACTATTATATAACATATCTAAATTTAAATAGAGATGTATTCATAGAATAAGACTGCCGTAAAATAAATTATGAACGTAAGGTCAAGGCGAGTTCATAATGAGAAATACTGCATTCCGGGATTTGTATATAAGGTAAGCCGGTTTGCGGTGAGCCATTATATTGTCATGAGTCAGTCTAGATATGACTGGAGTAACAAGATATTTTAATAATTAAGGAAAAGTATAACCATTGGTGGCGCCCCACCCGATGTTTGGCGCCGAGTAAATTTGTTCAAGATATATAAGAAATCTAATATTGTAGATTTTGTAGCCATACAATATTATTATTCTATGGCTACTTAATAAAAATAATGTTATATAAAATTTCTTAATATTTTTAATAAATTAATAAGGTGCTAATCATTGTGTAGGGGTACCAAGAATGGCATAGTTTCCCCTATAATTTGTTCTTAAATGTTCCACTGTTGAACTTGTTTCTCATTATTCCAATTTGTCACACGTTCGAATCTTACTGGTCAGTTGTAACGTGTATAATCTTCACGTGAAATTGTCTTAGAAAGTTTTTTTATCTGTACCTACTTAGGATTATAAAAACATGATAAATTATATATAGTGATGCGCCCCCTTTAAGTAAAATTCAAAATTAAGTTATTTAATCGAAGGGTGCTTTAGACAGTAGACACATACTTTTTGATGTACGCCGAAATAAATTTGAATTTGATAAATTATGCAATGATCAGACTGTGACTTGGGTCAGAACTGACATAATATAGCTTTTCGGACTTAATCTGATAATAATAGGATATTCAAAATTGGAAAGTATTGTGAAAGTATAGTATGATAGATAGCATGCTACTTACACTTCCGAGAGTAATCTAAGTATTCACGTAATAAGTGTTATCAATATTGATTGATAGCTGTCTTTAGCTTCTTGTGTTCTTTTGATAACTATAAATAGTAACTAATATGTTAGTGGGATATTTTGCACGTAAAATTTTGTTAGGGAATTTTTTTATTGTTAAATGCACACAAGCTGCTATTCCGCCTATTAGAAATTGAATATTTGCATGAAGTCTATGTGAATAGAAGATTTTTTATTGTGTACAAAGGAAGTTTCTAATATTTAAAACTATAAGATATTATAAAGTACCGCTTTATTACAGCAAGCTATTTCAGACAACCTTTGGATTGATTTCAACTGAATACATCTCACCATCTTTTCGCCTTTAAACTTAGACATGAATCTTTTTACATGTTATTCGATGAAACGTGACTCATTATTATATAATGTTATTCAATAATTTCATTATAGCTGTCGATGATTCAATTGAATTTAAAATATAAAATTCAATTCTCAATAATGATTCTAATAACCACTCACAACAGCTACAATGGATATTAATTAAATTAAATTCCATATTTTGTTACGGTTCATTTAAATTAATTAATTCATCTCAGTCAAGGATCGTTTATTTTAATTTGATTAATTATTTAAATGTGAATTATTGACTGCGAGTCTTTCTGTATGAAATTGTTATTTTTTGTTACATGTTTATTTTATGTTTAATGCTTAATACCTTTTTTTGCCTTAACTCTGAACTATTACTACTACATAATGAGTTCGCATTTCAAGTTAAGGAAAATCCTAATAGTTTTCTTAATTAATATTTTACATCAAAGAAACCTAAATGATATAATACAAAGCGAGCATATTGTGCTTATACTGTATATATATACAAAGCTTAAAACATATTTAAAAGTATAATTTTATTATTCTTACTATTTGGTTGTTTTCGTTAAATATTTAAGTATGTTATCATTGCAACTTACTTAGAATAACAAGCATCTCATACGTAACGTGTATATAATTAATATTTTATTGAATGCACATGCGCGCTTATTAATTTATATATTATTTAACAACTTTTGTACTGAACGAGATTTGCTAAACTCACTTTCTAGTCGTAAGTAGGTGCTACATCTGACAAGTCGAACTAACACACTTTTCATCTGTAGAAAGTGAGCTAATTCGTAATATTATGTGTTTGCCTCTAACCGTAAATCCATTCATTATTATATAGTAATAAGTAATATGCAATTGAATGTTAATAAAGTTTTTTTAGGAGGATTATTATATTATAAACTTATCAATCCACGGTGGATATGTTTGGCATATTTAATACTTATTGTTCAAATCAAATCAATAACTCTTTATTGTGCACCAATACAAAAAAGAACTTCAGACTAAAAGTATGTCTCATTATGCACAAAGGGCGGTCTTATCGCTAATAAGCGGTCCCTTTCAGACAACCCCAACTATTGTTGTGTAAATGGAGACAATAGAACTCCAGTAACTGGTTGTACTACATACTTTTTAATCTTGCAAGATCTAATTTTTTAAATTAATATTATTAAATTTAAGTTATAAAACTTATAGCGCTGAATAATTTATTTTATCTTGATGTTGAATGCTCATTTTGCACAATACTTATACAATGCAATTATTTTAGTGTAATATTAAATACCAAACATGTTTTCCAGGTTAAGGTTTGCTAACGCGTTCTAGATTTAACCTGAAAATATTTGTGACGGGCTGAACATTTACGATCTTATTCATATTCAGTTAGTGTAGGTTTGTAGGCATCTTTAAGAACCTTAAAGATGCCTACAAACTTACTCTAACTCAATATGAGTAAGACCGTTAGACGCTAATAAGGGCCTCGATATATCCATCACATCGCTACAAAAATAATTTGAACTGAATATTTAATAAAGCATATTACAAATTACAATGATTACGTGTTAGCAATGGCAACATTGTATTATATTATTGATGTTATTTTCCCCATTAATATACATATCATCAAACAAAAACAGCCTTGAATAGAGCCTTATTAATAGTATCCTTAAAATCGAAGCTTGTTAAATCAAAGTTTCAAATTTTATAGTTCTGATATCATATTTTGAAATATTCAACCGATTTAATTATCACGGATATGAATATTTCTATACGTCCGTATACAATTTTAATTGATATATTTATGTTTTTGTTCTAACTATCGACGATAAGTTTCGACGCGTGATTTTGGACAGTTTGGCAATATGAATCGAATGTATCAGATAGAATTTTATATCCGTAACGCGTTTATTGCATGCACTCGTGTTTACTAAGTTATGTCACGACGTATGGGGAACACGTTAGACTTTCGAAGATAATTTAGCTGCACAAAGATTTTATTTTACATAGACTTCGTACAGTATCGGAAAGCGACGATTTATGGTCGTAATGTAACGGATAATCTGCTCGTGTACCTAGTTTTGTACGAAATCGGCCATCATAACATTATGACATCAGAAAGAAGTTGGATTCTTACAATAAAAACATGATTCTTACGACAATCGCACGCTTGTTCCAGTTCAATCGATCGATATCAAAGTCTTGCTTAATTTGCTATAATATTTATACACGCTATTAAAGTATGTTACTAGATTTTTTTTTCTAAGTTATATCACTCGACCTCCGCGTGTTTTTGGCCGTATCAAAATGCATGTTAAATCTTTCTTTATGTATTTTTTTTTGCGTTCCATTTTTTTTTACCGGTGCCCAATTAGAAGTTATCGTCCAAAGTACGTGATGTAACGTCAAGTTACTGGATCAATGAAAATTAAAATCTGTCACGTAACATTGTTTGGCGAGGCTCGTGTTTGATATTTCGCGCGCGTACCAATGTAGGTCCGGTTGCCGTCGAATTCCGTTATCTGTAAATCTTATGGAATCCGTGACGTGCGATCGGAGGCATTGGAATTTTATTGTTTTGAACTTTAATACTCGGCGTCGTTGGATTTACCCAAATGTTCAGCATTTTATTTATAGTTAGTTGTATTACATCGATACCTTTATGAGTAATGTCGCATTACAATCACCCGAGAGCCTATGTATGATAAGCGTGATTATATCGCTGCAAAAATGCATGAAAGTAGGATAAATGCAGTTGAAATGAGAGCTTTGAGAAGTATATGTAAGGTTAATGTAAGTGATATGATAAGAAACAGTGTGATAAGGGAGTGTTGTGGATTGAAAGAAGATGTAGTGACAAGAGTTGAAAAAGGAATTTTAAGGTGGTTTGGGCATGTAGAGAGAATGAATGAAAGCAGAATCACAAAACAAGTATATGACAGCAATGTGACTGGTAGAGTCGGTGCCGGTAGACCGAGATGTACTTATCATGATCAAATTGAAGATATTTTGAAGAAGGGTCAGATAAAAAGTAGTTTAAATAAGCATGTATATATGAAAAGATTAATGAAAGTTGATGAAGCGAAAAGTGTTTGTCAGGATCGTAGCAGGTGGAGATCCACCGTCTCTGCCTACCCCAATGGAAAACAGGCGTGACAATATGCATGTATGTATGTATTAATGCAATTGAACAATAATGCGATTACGAGAAAGGTTACGAATTAATTATTTATATTTGGATTGTTTTATAATATTCATTCATAAATTTATCTGTTGTAATATTGCGTGGGTGCTATTGCAACGTGGGTGTTAAGTGCGGTAAAAATATTGTTTAATCTTTTTACCTGCGTAATTAAAGGCGGTCTGCATTTTAACTTTTAAATTAAATATTTCGAAGTGGCAGAAAATGAGCACTGAATTTTTATTATGAGCATATTTGTAATGTTAAGCAACGTATATTCACATAGCGTGTTATATTACACAGCTGAACACCGAAACAAACGCTGGTATGTTCTCACAGGTGTTTCGTTCGTGGCGTCATTGGATTTTATTCTGAAGGCTAATAAGCTCTGTGAAACTGTGCCTTAAATATTTATGTCGCGATACCGGCTGCATTGTTCCCTAGATTCTCTCATTGTCAACTCGAGCCCGTGAGATCTAGGTCGGGGGTTGGATGCGAATAATAGTCCTCGCGAGTTTTAGAACTCGGCCCTACATTTAACGTAAACAAACACAATCTTACATTTATTTTAACTGGTTGAGGCTGCGGCTGAAAAAACACTCGTCTCGAACACCCTTTAGTAGCACATCACACGTTGGATGTGGATATTAATGTCACTTCACTTAAGTTTTTTTTTTAATTTTCACTGGATCAGTCACTGGCACATACTGCTTGGGTTGAAGTTTAGCGCGCTTGTCGTCTGTCTTGAGCTCTTCGGTTGTGTCGTGTTTGTGACCCTGTGGTGGGGCACGTGTGGTCGGCAAGTCGCGCAGTGCATGAGTGGCCGCGGTGGTAGGGGGCGCCCGATGTAAATACGCCGCAGCAAGCGCGTGCGCACCGCTTACGCACACCAACGGCGCTGACACTCACACTATTATGCGACTCTGTGTTCGTATTCGTCGTGACGCCGTGGATACGATGCCAAGTATAAGTATTTTGAGGCTTCTGTGTGGATAAGGATTTTCCCATAACTATCATATTAGTTCTTAGGGTGGTGGCTGGTCTTAAGCATAAAATTTATAGATAAGTAGATAACACTTTGTTACTCACCAAATATACAATTACAATATTGTCCCGGTAAAAACAATAAGCAGCCTTATTGCTTAAAGTCTTAAAGCAATGTTTTCCAGGCAATCTAAATTAAAGAATATTTTAAACTAATCTGGCGATGTAGGTGGTACAGAGTATTATAGATAGGACATAACTTAAATACACATACTTAAACTACTTTATAAATTAAATACATATATTGTACTTATTATATAATTTAATATTTTTATTCTCCAAATGTTAGGACCTTCTGAAGAATAACGGGTACTGAACGATTAGGGTCATCCTAGTTGATCAGTCTATTCATTTAGGGCAGTGGAGCTCTGAAATGGCATCTGATAAATTCTGATAAAAGCTTAATATTACCAAACATGTAATATTTATTTTGGGGTTAATAAAATCATTGTAAGGTTAAATAGGCTCCTGAAACTCTAATTCTGTCACTCGAACATAACTAGTAAAAAGATAATTATTGTTTGAGAACGATCGTTTGGCAGACCGTGTTAGTATTTTGGGCTAACTGACACAGAGGGCATGTGGGCGTGTGGCATAGCCCAGCCAAAAATTCCTCTATAGTTAACCTGAAGCCTGTTTTATGATTACTAATATTTCAATTTAGATCAAATTCGAATGTTAATTCTAACCGTCGGGTTTCATCTGCGATAATGTTACGGTTATTGACTCTGGGCAAATGCGTCTTATTTATAACGTTAAAAATAACAGTATTCGTCTTCTGTCAATATTATTAACGTTATTAACAATAATATCAATATTGCATCACAAATAACGCCTTAAACCCTTCATTACATCTGCCTAAAACGGCATATAACCATATTA
The DNA here is from genome assembly GCA_039645545.1 of Dendrolimus houi. Classification (NCBI taxonomy): domain Eukaryota; kingdom Metazoa; phylum Arthropoda; class Insecta; order Lepidoptera; family Lasiocampidae; genus Dendrolimus; species Dendrolimus houi. Next base: position 6,406,385 of record CM077136.1, read on the forward strand.
TCTCAGATGAAGCAGTTAGGTAATAAAAATCATTATTTGGAAATTAATTAGAACATGCCGTTATGTGTTTAACTTCCGAATTCACGTCTTTTTTGCATCAAATTAATATTAATTATAAGCAGTCAGGTAGTAACGTCATTCAATGAACTTTGTCCACCTACTCAGGCCCTTGCTGCAAGTGTGACGTTTGAATATTAAAATGTAGGGAGAATCCTATTACCGGCAGGTGTTTACACATCGTGTTTAGGTAACGGTTTGATTACGCGTGTTGTATATAAATATTAATCATGTCATCCAAGGGTCCTGGTAGATTGCATATATTGCATTTGTAATTTAATGATTTAGTTACGAGCGATTTAATGAGTAAAGATGGTTTTAAAGATTTCGATAAGCAGTTTGATTTTAAATTACCGCCTGCCACAGATTTCTGCGTTGTTAGGGATGAACTTACGATAGGTTCTATTTCGGAAAATGAGATTCTACTACAGGATATGGATACTAATGCACGCAACAGTTCTCTAGAAGGTTTCTCGTGCGTACCATGGGGCTTTGGTATGAGCTTCCATATGAGGTTTTCCCACAGCAATACGATATGGAGTTTTTCAAAAATCGTGTCATAAATTTCTTCGAGGCCGGTAGCGCATTGCTGACATCTCTGGAGCCCAATTCTGCTATTATTATCTTTATAAAATCGCCGGACAGTATCTTCTCGATCGTAGGTTTGCCTGATTTTGGTTTTCTGTTAATTCCAATGGCGTGCTCACTTTATCTTTATAAATAATTATAAGCGAAAACTCGTGAAATAAACGTTTATAATGTTGGTAGCTTTTCAATATTCATTTCGACTAACGCCATTTCTACTAATGGTAAAGGTAATTTTGTCTAACTATTACTCCGCCGCGACCGTATCGAGAAGAATAGAATAGGAATTCTTGACACTATCGCATTGGAATCGTACTTTGAATATCTTGGCAAATTAGCAGCAATTGAAATTGCAGAATTGGGCCCCTGGTGTCTCAAACGTCCATAGGCGACTCACGACTTCTCGCTTTGTTTGCTACCATTTTCTAAAACATTAAATATCAAGACATGCTTCGAAAGTGAAACTTCAGATGCGTCTTTAAAAACTCTGCACGTATTGAAAAGACACCCGTAAACGGCAAAGAACAGATCAGTCGTAAATAGAAATTATTTCTTGCTTAAGATTTGTTGAAGATCCTTTGTTAGTTGAAACTTGAAACTTAGAAAGTGTCGTGTTACTCAGCGGTTTTCCCCTTTACACGTTTAACTCCGTGCGGTTAACTGTTGCATATTGAACTCTAATAATATGACGTCTTAACTCAGACGGTTCTGTCATTTCCTATTTTTAACATATTTCTCCGTCATATTCATCGGAAATAACCCTGTGGGTGGGTGATTATTTTGTTTTTGTTCTTAGAATGAATGTTGTTTATATAAGAAATGATACAGTAGGTAAAATCATGACTTGACCAGAACTTTGATCTAAAGCATCAATAACGCTTTCATACTTTGTTTTTTTTTGCTGATAATAGGTCTTTACCTATGTAATTGGAAATTCTATAACCAGCATTTTCAGATTTAATTATCTGTGGATTGGCGCAAATTCGAACTTCAAATAAATTTTATTTGAAAAATATGTTAATTTAATTTCAAATTCAGTCATTTATTTTTAGATATTTTTTTGTTTTAGTGAGATTGTGGTAGTTTTCGGCGCCATGGATAAACTGAAAATTTGTACAATTTTCGAATATGAGTTCCTGCGTGGAAATACCGCTGCGCAAACAACACGAAACATTAACGTCGTGTACGGGCCTAACACTGCTTGCATAAATACGGTCCATTATTGGTTCAATCGTTTTAAATCTGGAAATTTTGAGTTGAAGAACGAGCCTCGCGGTCGGCCGGTAACCATTGTCGACAACGACGAATTGAAGGCGATAGTGGAAACGGATCCAACTCAATCTACGGCTGAGCTTGCTGCTGGCCTTGGAGTTAGTGTCAAAACAACATTGAAGCACTTGCGTCAAATCGGAAAGATAAAAAAGCTAGATAAGTGGGTGCCACACGAACTAAGCGACCAACAGCAAGATTTACGCGTCGAAGCATGTATAGCACTACTGAATCGGCATAGAAACGAGGGAATTCTTAATCGAATTGTTACCTGCGATGAAAAGTGGATCCTGTACGACAACCGTGAGCGTTCGTCTCAGTGGATGGACCCGGGTACAGCACCTAATCAGTGCGCTAAAAAAAAGGTTACTTATAGGAAGATGATGGCCACTGTCTGGTGGACCAGTGCCGGATTTGTACATCACAGCTTCTTACCGAATGGCACAACGGTGACGACAGATGTCTATTGCCAAGAATTGTAAACAATGATGGAGAAGCTCGCAATTCAACAACGAAGACTAGTCAATGACTCTCCCCCATTGCTTCTCTACGACAACGCGCGAGCTCATACTTCACGACAGACCATCGCAAAGCTACAAGAGTTACAGCTGGAAGCTCTCCGTCACCGGACCTTGCCCGTTCAGTTTCTACTTTTTTCAAAATTTAGACAATTTTTTAAATGGGAAAAAATTCAATACCCGAGAAGCAGTACAAAACGCTTTCGCTGACTTCATCGCCTCCCGTCCGGCAGACTTCTACAGTAAAGGGTTAAACAAACTGCCATCAAAATGGCAAAACTGTGTAGATAATTTGGGCCAGTACTTTGATTAGTTGAAATAAAAAAATACCAAAATTTTTATATTTTAAAATTATCATAAAAATCTCCAATTTCATAGGTAAAGGCCTAATATTTGTATCAAAATCTAATCTACTTAAATAAAGTAGATAGTCGAATTTTTGTTTAGAGCGGATCCTAAGTTATTTTAGAAATGATAACATTGACTAAACAAACAAAAGGTATTATTGAAAACTACCTGTCCTCGCGTTTTTCGTACCCACGGGTTTTGGAGAAACAGTACATTTTAGTTTCATTAAACTGTCAGTTTCTAAGAATTTTTAACTCCAGCAGGGATAATCATGAATATTAACGATAGAAGAAGAAGAAGAAGAAAATTAGATAGAAGTAATATTTACAAATATTCATAGCTTCTGAGCCTCGTAAGATATCGAACCCTAATATACACAAAAATTTAAGAGAAAATTCCAGTTTCTCTAAAATTTTCATTGAACTGTGGAGCCGTGTCAGACCCCAATTGATACAAATTTTCAAAGAGACTGACAGATAAAAATTCTTTAAATGTTCTTTTTTAATTAGGCATAGCACGTTATTTTGAAATTACAGGCATGTATTTAAAAATAGATCTGTGAGTAAGTATAATTTAAAATTAACTGAATTATTTTTGTGACACGCAATCGAATGAAACATCCTGTAAGTCGAAGTCTATTTTGGGATATTATCTTTTGTACCGGCCCAAATTCCTCCGACAACACCAATGACCTCGAAAAGGATCTCGCTCACGCCAGCATCGGTATGTGGTAGGAATGCCTTGAAGATGTCGGCTCTTGTTAACTTGTTATCGGCCGGCCGGCCGGCGAGTTGCGCAAGTGTGCGCGACTCAGCGCGCGAGAGACGAGTCATCGACACTGGCGTCCGCGTCCTCGGAAGGTCGCACACCACGCTGATTGCTGCTGGCCGTACGGGACCGCGGCGCCGAGATCTCATTAGCATAATATATAACGCGGATGTAACTTTGGACGTACACAAATTGTGATATTATAAGTATACGTGATATTCTTCATCAAAATACTTTTTTGGCGGTGTAACCCGTTATGGACTACCTATGGTATAGACCTTCCGATGGTATAGACCTACCAACTAATCAACCCCGGTGTTCCATCGGATCGCTGTAAGACCATTGTCTCGGGAACGGATGATATTTCTGATAAACGGTTAATAAAGTCCCGAAGCAACGTATTGGATCAGAATCGGAACTCATTCAAGTTTATTTAATTTAAATGTCTTTTTGTACTGAATCAAGTGTAGACACGAATTTAACCCGATATTAAATGCTTCTAGTATAGTGCACCCATTAATAAATCTAGATTGAGATTGATGACATTATCATTAGACATCAAATCAATGTGTTGGTCTGTCGTGAAAATATATACCAATAAAATTGAAGTGTTTGTTGGTGCTGCTATTTTAATCTAAGCGCGTAATATTGATGATACATGATCGTTTTTAGAATTTGTATGTGTCGGTCGCTCCGAAATGTATTCAAATGAAAATTTTTGGAATTAGTACAGCAATCTTAACTTACGTTCATGTGTATGTTTCAATTCGATATATAACAAAATTCAGGAGATATTATATTCAAATCTCGCGTGAACGAATTAGCAGACTCAGTTTGTCAACTATGTAATCTTTTTGAAATGTCTGAAGAAGACAAATAGGCGTCGCCTATGGACATTTGTAACACCACAGGTGATACCAGCCTCGAAAGGAGAACTGAAACCCAGCCGCTGATGCCGGAACACAACGCGAGAATATAATGGTGCCATCGTTTAGACCAACAGTTAGGGCGAAAGGTTTTGTCGCTTCTTAAGCCGACATTAGACGTATCATTCCTGTCTTTCAATTTGGAAGAATCAACCAAAATGATCCGTATAAATATAAACTTGAATAATTCATTGTCATTGAATATGGTCGTATCCTTTTAATACTTTGCTTTTCAACTAAATTGATTCAATTTGGTTGACCAGTCTAATATCAGCATTATGATAAGACGTCTTACAGCTGGAATTAGTATTCTTTCTCCGCTCCTGCATGGGTATCCATGCGTCAATTCAAAGTGATTATTGTATTGTGTTTATACATAAGAATTAGCTAAAGTTGATTGTTTGTATAAGAAAAGCTCTATTAACGAAAATTAGTGTTGTATAAAAATTCATGATGCGTATACAAATGGTACCACGTGCGGTTTTGCGCATGAATCGCCACCATCATACGCTCTGTTGCCTTATCAACACCGTGTATCGTCAATTGTGGTACGCCGTGTGATGCCGGACCTACTCTTTTCTCAAGGGTCCTTTTGTTTTAAGACTTCATTTTGTGATTTATCTTTGGCCGGCCACGGTCACGGTCGGTTTTCCAGCTAGTCTTGTTAACTTTTTTTGCGAATGTACAAGAACTGAGTTGCAAAATGATCCCAATGCTTCTTTTTTATTTTAATCAGATTGCTATCGTATATTTTGTAAATTACTGGTCTAGTCATATACATATTCAAAATAGTTATTTACCTATTTGTTAATAGTATTTTCTCCTTGTTACTCATAATATGAGGTTTATCGGCCTATTAAAAATATAATATGTGTTATTTATAATTGTATAGCGAATGCGATTACGAATAATTTTCTTTCAACCTGTTTTTAGTGAGCCGATAAACCTTTTATATACGTTATTAATAAGTGATTAGTGAGATTAGTGTTAACATTTGGAAGTATGTATGGCAATGTGATTGACATACGAGTCAATTACCTTTTTTGCAGATGAAGATTCAGCGTATAATAAAATGTGTTTATGCTTATTAATTGTTAACCACACTGTTTACTAAAAGAGGATGTTTTACATATTTTCAAACCATGACTGACATAAGGACATCCCCGCAATCATGAATGGAAGAAGGGGCTTTCCTTGCAGCTCATAAGGCGCATTGACCTTGGAAGTCCCTAAATCCCTTTTTGATAACTGCTTGTATACAGCTATGAAGACATGTTTATTTGCACGATTTGATGGAATAAACTGATTCATTTTAAATAGCTTATAATATTCCATTTAAAAACAAGATATTTTTAATTTTAGGTAAAATCACAACAGATATCATAGAATTCAAACATCGTATTGATATTGTTTTTGAACTTGTGTATTTATGTAATAATGACAAGGTCGGGAAAAAAAATGTAATTTATTCAACCTCTAAAGTGGAATGAGAGATAACGACTTTGATGATGATGTTTACCAAGCAAAATATTGCTGATGCTTTTAAGAGTTCTGTGACTTGTTTATAAGATTTTTAAAACTTTTAATCAGTTTTGATTGTTACCAGTTGTTTGAAAAACACGAAAATAAAGATTAAAATATAAACAAGTTTAAATGTTAATGAATATGTAATTTAATCCAAGTGTAGGTATTGCACTTTCATTGAAAGTACATTGATAAGAAACATGTTTGTTTAATACTACTTAATAATATTAATATTTAATTTCTTAACCTTCTGAAGATGTCAAAGACGCCAATAACGCAAAATTGAGTACAAATCACATTTTATAGAATTCCCAAAAATCGGTCTAGACCCCATTTTTTTTTTGATTAATCAATACTGATTTTTCCTGTTCACTTGTCACACTACGTCCTCGTGGTGTTGTTGAATATTATATTTGAGTTTCCTTTATTGTTAAAGTTATTGAGTTTATATATTGTATTGTATTTTTTTCTCGGAATCGTGTTAGGCGGTGTCGCCGCGGCGCGTCCGTACCACATTCCGCGACACGAAGGCGGCTCACCCGTTCTGACCGTTCGACTTCTTCATAACTCTGATCGACCGCTAACACTGTCCTTAAATCGCACTCGATTGATTGTAGTTTTACTCACAAATCTTAGTTGGTAAATTAGGCACCCTGATAGAGATAAGGGTAAATCGGCTAATTCCTAAGTGTTGAAGGCGACGACACAAAGAGACGAAATCATTGAGATTACAAATAATGTGATATTAATGTGATACACTTTGGATAGTCGTGACGTGTATATCGTTTAAACCTATGAAATATAATGGTCCGTATCCTGCAGGATACCATACTGCCGATAAACATACTGTTTATCGGCTTTCTATCTGCTATCTGTTTCATAGGGGTTCCTGGTCAATGTATTTTCGCCTAGTATGATATATATTTTAGTACACACCTTTTGAATGGTCTACGTTCATTAATTTTATACTGGCACGTTCTTTCAAAGCACCTTTTATCTGCCATTTATTCTTAGTATCTGTAATTTGGTCCTAGTTAGTGCGCCGCGATCTACCGGCACAAACTCTACCATCCCCAATATCGTCCTACATATGTTTTATCCGTTTTCTTTTATCCATTCTGTCTACTTATGTAGATCAAATATGATTTGGTATACGTATAAATTCATGTAGATCATCTCGATCAAATCACATTCTTTTTTTAACACTTATATTAGGTACCTACCTACTACATCTTTAACTCCACAACGGTTTCTTATATCGAACATTAAGCGACAGGCTTTGATAGCTTACTAAAGCACCACTCGTGTCTTTTCTTGATTATTCATAATTTCATAGTGTACACGAGATAATGAACGTAAATAGAATGAATGTCATGATATTAAATGAGAAGTGATTGAGATTTACTGGACTAGTCATTACTCATCCGGTCGCAGTGTCAATGAATTAAAAATAAATTCATAATCATCTGTTTCCTAAAACATGTGATTCGGTATTTGGTCTCATTGTGAATGGTTGTGTAAAATTACACTTTGTAATTAAATAATGTTGTTTTCATTGTGACAGACATAATTTTATGGTTTCTTAGATTTCTGAGTTGTGTGAATGGACTTGTGTGTATTTTAGCACCACTGAATAAGTTGTTTTTCTGGGTTGATTTTACTCTTCCTGTCTGAATACGTCGCATATACGTAAATGACCGATTTTAGAATTTTACGCCTTGAATATGCTTAGAAACGGTTCTATGAATTTGAATTTACATTTATGGGGGTTAGAACAGGAATGTGTCTTCAATTTTATTATTTATCTTTCAACACAAAAATCTCAAGCGCACAACGAATTAATGACGGGCAGACGTAGTTTAGAATATATCGAACAGTTACCGCTGATTAATCGCAAGCTACATTTTTACATAAATAGTTTTTTTTATTGCAAATAATATTTTAAGCAATTACTTTTCTAAGACTCATTTTTTATATATGACCAGACAAATATCGCTTACGACAAGTTGGCGTTAAAGGCTCGATATAATATTACTATGATAATTATTTATGTTATAGTAAAGAAGTTCAGTCTATTAAAATTTCGAATGGATCGACTTATTCCATAGTAGGTGCTACGTCTCAGATGAGGCGCCGGTGTACCTGCGACAGCCTAAAATCAGTCCCACGCGTCCGCTTTAATTATGTAATCGAATATTCATACCGCCTTTTTGCGGTTGCTGTACTTTTTATGTATATCACTAAATATGTCAAATAAAATTTGGAAGGAAGAACACATAATTCGGCGTAAGAAAACAGACGTATACTATATTTCGACAATGTATGCCGGGGTTGATCTTCCCAGAGTAGCTGCTAGTATAGATACCAGTATGTATCTATATATTTTAATAACATTAAAATATATAGATACATACAAGGTATATTGTAATAGGATTACATAGAATCCTGTATACCGTGACAAATATTTATAGTCCGGAGGTAGAGCAATTGACAAAAAAAGAGGAGAAAGAAAATAGATTGAAAAATATTTGTTTTAGAGATATATTTATAATGTTTATAGATAATAAAAACCTATAATGTAACATTGGGTCTACATAGTTACCTATACTGAATGTCATCAAAATTTGGTTACTGTTTTCCCGGGAGTGCATCAGTTATTTTCGTATTTACAATATTATAGTATAGATTTTATCTGTAAAATTCGATGACTTTGTTCATTTGACCCACATTAATAGCAACCTATTCGTGTTACTAACATGAGTTTGGGAGGTTTTGGCAGATGTTGAAGGATTATGTTTTATTGTGTAGTGTACCTACATACAATGTATGAGTAATAATACCGATAAAAGTAACCGAATATTATTGTTTATTTACACCAGTAAATCTCGCGACGAGCTTTTATATTATCTACTAGGATATGCCCGCGACTTCGTCCATGTTTGACTTGAAATTCCCATGGGATTTCCGGGACACAAAGTATCGCAGAATTTAAAAAAAGTTTTAGTGAAACTGTCTCAGAATAAGCTAATTTTTATGCATCCGAACAACTTCAAACCGCTCCCGGGAAGATTCCTGCGGAATTCCCGGGCTAAAAAATATTGCATAGTTTATTACGTAAAATTTGCTATCGATCAGTGAAAAAATTGCATTGGAATTCGAAATTTTTCAATCTGGCTATTTTGAATTATTACCAGAAAAATTCCCGCGGAATTCCCAGAGTAAAAAGGAGCGCAGATTTTAAGTTTAAGACTTAGCTGTCGACCAACGAAAACCGCATCGAAATCGGCCCATTAGTTTATCCGTGAATCCCGAACAAACAGACAAATAGACAAGAAATCTAAAAAACAATGCATCGTGTTCTCCGTCGTTTATATAGTCTATTCTAGTTGTTTTTTTGTAAATAGCTTCAATGTACAGACACGGTCTGTTTAGAATTTTGTAATATTATACTAATATATAAAGCTGAAGAGTTTCTTTGTTTGATTGAACGCGCTAATCTCAGGAACTTCTGGTCTGATTTGAAGAATTCTTTCAGTGTTAGATAGCTCATTTCTCGAGGAAGGCTATAGGCTATATTGATATATATATATATATATATATATATATATATATATATATATAACATCACGCTAAGACGAAAAGGAGCGGAGCACCAATGAAGAATGTTTCAAAATCGGGGGTTTTGAAAACAAATTCCACGCGGACGACGTCAAAGGCACAGCTAGTATTATAGATATAAAAAATGTGTAATGTAATAAATTGATGGGTTTTATTTAATTTAATTTTTATTTTAGTTTTTTTAGAGCTTTAATTAAACGTTTGTTTTTATTTTATTTTTACTATTAATTTTCTGATCTAATGTATGCAATCCGATAATCCGCCTTGGATAAAGGGGATATAGCCTCCTTCCTACTCAAATAGAGGCCCGTGTCCAACAATGCGATCATTATAGACTGATATTATATTTCTTTATTTATTTTAGCAAAGATTTAAACATTTATATTAAATTAATACAACTCTACTATTCAAAAGTTAAAAAAACTATTCACATTATATATATTAAATTTATCTTTTAAATATGATTCAATCTCTCTCGTTAATTATAATTATCGTTATTTTTTTAAATATTCATTCGTTAATGGTATTATTGTTGGTAATTTAAATTTAAATATAACTAGCGTTAAAATATTCAGATAATAAAGATAAAAAATATTCTATGACGTTTGTCGCGCAAGAATTATACATTAATTGTCTTCATTTTGTTATTTTATTTACATATACTAATTATATTTAATATGAGAATATATTTTTATAAATATGTATGTGTCCCCGTGTTAAAGGTGTGTATCCAATTTTTTGGATTTCCTTTTTTCTGATGCAGCTATTACTTACGTTTAGGAAACACCTGGACAGGATGCAGATGATGATGTTTGTAATAAAAGAAAAATTAAACTCCACCTTCCTTTGCCAGCTTTCGAGACATCCATTGGGGAATTTGACATTTTAAATATAAATGGCGGTTTTGTAAGAACAATTTTAACTTCCTAGCGGATTTTTGTCTGATAAAAATATAATAATAATAATATATATACTAGTCAAAACGAAATAACAGCCACTTTGTATTTTTGAATATCACTGGAAAATTAAGCGATTTTGGGGGTTGTAAATGACAGAATTATAATAACGATTTGTTTGTTCATTAAACTCACTGAAAAATATTCTACTAAAATCTAAGCAATATCTGGCATCTCCTCTTTTCCTTAGACATTCTTAAAGCCTAGAGGGTATACTTTCTTTCAGACGCTGAATTAACTGTTTCCTGAGGAATTTGCTCCCTGCTCGATTTTAAGACGTTGATGAGCTCTCTCGTTATTCACTGGCAGATTGGTCGCTTTCACGCTTTTTATTACTAAATAGGGTTTAAGTCCGGGCTGTTGACTGGCCACAGCAATACTGCAATATGAGCCTCTTCTAGGTACTCTGATGGCTCTCGCAATGTGCGCGAGTGCATTGTCGTGCATTAACTTAAACCCTGGCCGAACTTGCTGTGCAAATGGCGCCACGTGAGGTCTTATGAGCTGTTTGACGTATCGCTGCGCTTTGCACAATGAGCGTTTGTTAATGGAATTTGCACCACTCATCTGGAGAATTGCTGATCTTCATGCAACCGATTCTTAATCGTTTGGTCATTACGACGTGAGCCTGTGGCCTGGCGCAAGCGGGTTTCCTAAGAGCGGGAGGTGACCGTGCGCTTTCTGCGTGCAGTTAAGTGTATATAGTGGTCTTCCCAGGGGCTGGTGACTCTAACTCCGCCTGATTCCTGCCTCCTGGTTAATTGTTCGCTCTGTTGAAAGCGATTCCAGACATTTTGGACCGCTCGTCGCAAAAACCTAGCTGGAAAGCTATAGACCGTTGCGAATGGTCTTCTTGGATAAGAGTTATGGCCCTCGCTGTCGTAGTTGCGTCCGTAAAGCGTCAAACTCGCGGCATTGCTTTCTTAAGATGTTGATCTACGTATTATGTCGGCAAAACTAGTGTTTTCAGCAGAACAAAATGTTGAATGAGCTTCAAGCTCATGTTAAAAATAGGGTTAAGTGAAGTGTCGGCAAAAAACCAAATCTATCCACATTAAACAGGGAATTAATTGCAAGTGGAATGACGCAAACAATATTAAAAACACTTAAGATAACAACGCTATACATAATTCCGATATTTGTAAATGGCCCCTATTTTGGTTTGACTAGTATATTTGTCGGTTATATCGCAAAAACCATAATCGAAAATGTAATCTTATTAAATATAGCTTCTGCCCGCGACTTCGACCGCGTGGAATAGTTAAAAAAAGTAAGTTAAAGAAACCCTCCCGATTTTAAAACATTCTTCTTTGGTGCTCCGTTCCTATTGGTCTTAGCGTGATGATATATAGCCTAATTGTTTTTTAATGTATAAGTTGTTTTATTGTAGGATGATGATACTGGCAATATCAATACTTAATTAGGTGCATAATAATTGTATAATAAGCTGTTTAAATAATTAAAGTTTTTTTAACTATCTCACGGGAACTCTTTAATTTTTCGGGATTAAAAGTCCTATATGTTGACCAGGAATATAAGCTACCACCATACAAAATTTCATTTAAATCGGTCCAGTCGTTTCGATGATTAGCTGGTACAAACAGACAGACAAACAGACCAACAGATAAACAGAGAAACAAAAATTTAAAAAAATCTAAATTAGTTCTATTTCACATCTTACATCTCCCTGACTCGGTTTTTAGCATTTTTTTTCATTGTACAGAAATTTGACCTCTATAATTTTATTATATGTATATATAGATTCGTTAGTTTTGTCTGTCAATCTGTTTCTAAATTTGTCTCAAGTACCTAGTCCCCAAAATGGTTTATCTGATTTTCTTGTATATTTCATTTCAATATCTTGTAGGGTCGTGAAGATTTGAATATAAATTCGAAATCCCGCGTGAATGATGCCGCGGGCATAATCGGTTAATAAAGTATTTAAATAACAAGCATATAATTCAATTTAGAATATAATTAAATTAAATGTACCTATTTAAATCTGATTGGTGTTCCGGCGAATAAAGAAAAAAGTTCTTCATATAAAACGTTCTCAGGCTATGTTGCAATATTGGGGCTTCGGTCTAATTAGTTTCGTTTTGGCAGATATTTTAGCACATCTCTTATTAGCGCTAAAATTAACGCTTGGTTATATAAGTGCAACCAAGTGTGAGGGCTCCGAAGGTTTACTTATATGTTATACACTTCGTACCCCTGCGATATACATACAGGCTTTGCCTAGTGCAGGGTACTTTAGGAGCCATATCTCGCTCAGAATGTGACAACCAGGATAACGTACCTTAGCACAATCTTTTGTTATAGTTATAGCTTTGTCATGTAATGAGAAGTTTGGTTAAATAAAATTATTTTATAATTGAAAATTTCGAGTCAATGCCTTGGTCTATATATAAGTGTAATTAAATAACAATAAATAGATCGTTTGAGCCAAGCTAGTATCATTATCTCGATTACAGTTCTTAGGGCCGGTTGGATCGGTTTATTACCACGCTCTCACAGAATAATAATAAAATAATATCAGCCCATAAATGTCCCACCGCTGGGCTCGAGTCTCCCATTATAAGGGAAACGGACAGTATACCCGCCACGCTTGTCCATGGTGACTTGGCAGCTTTGACACATCGGTTATCTCGATGTGCAGGTTGCATCACGATGATTTCCTTCACCGTTGTTAGCACGTGGTAATTGTAACAATATGCACGTTAGATCAGAAAACTGCCTAAGTGGTGCATGCGTTCCGGCCAGGATCGAACCCGCGCCCTTTGAGTTTGGGACGCGTGAGCTAGCCATTACGCTACCACGACTCTCGCAGAATGCAGAAAATCGGCGTCAAATGGTTGGCCTTGAGTTAATCGCGTGTCGTACGATGAGTGAGAGTTCCAGTGGCACACTTTCCCCTCCGCCTAATCTATCCCCTATCCCATTCCTCCTGTCTGCTCCCTTTATTCAATCCCTCCTATTCCATCCTGAGAATGCGTTGGCTTCGCCCTTTGTGTTGCAATCCTCTATAGGTGACAGTAACCACTTTCCATTAGATAGACCGTCTGCGTGTTTGCCAGTTTCGCAATATTGAGGTATGAAAAGTAATTTCAGTAAAGGTAGACTTGTGGTATAACATAGAAGAGGTCTATATTTCATAAATACGTTTAAATTGTCTACACAGTTATTAATTAAATAATATCCTAGAATAGGGGTGCGGGCATATGTTAAAATAAATTGTAATATTATTTCGTGTAAAAGAACAGGCGTTAAATCGACATCCTGTCATTTTACTTATAAAATATCACGATACGAATAATATTAATTATTGTTTAGACAATAACGATTGTGCTATTTGACTCTTCGTTGTACCTACTAAGCACTACCTGTCCTGAAACAACTGTACCTAAATTATTTATGTACAATTATTTAATAACTATTATATAATTACTATTTATTTTTATTTATCAGTAAAATATATCTCATGAATATGTATGTATATACTGATCTTAAAAATTTAATATGTATTTTACAAATCTATAAACATCTTAATTTATAGACCACCTACATCGCCAGATTCGCTTAGAATATCGTATAAGTTAGGTTGCCTGGAAGAGATCGCTCTAAAATCGAAGCGATAAGGCTCGCCTATTGTTTTGCCAAAAAATATTATAACTGAACTTTTGTGTTTGTCTGTCTCTTTGTTTGTTATTTTGGTGAGCAATAAAGTGTTATATCTATCTATTAAAGACGTCGTAAGTATGTATTCTCTCGAACAAAATCTATGAGGCTGTGTCGTTTTGTAAGATGATAAAAAGTATCTCAGTTGATCAGACTATCCGCTCCTCTTTTATTATTACTGTGTATATCAAAACATACACATTGTTACGAGTTGCAGGACTCGAATTAAAATGCCGTTTGAATTATTTATAGAATTTATCAGAACTATACAAACACGTATAACACAGGTACAAATATAACTGTACACAACCAATCCAAACGTAACGCACGATTCAATCACACGCGCAAAGTCCGTCACTAACGTCTTGCTTCGTTTGTGGCTTTCGCTAGACTGCCGATCTCTACATTGGGTCATTGCTTTATACTGCACCGATACAATATGGCTGCCCGACCGCGTAGACCGAATTTATTAGAATCAGTTCGACACACCTGGCTCATTAGCCATAAAAGATTACAATACGCAATGGTCTGTTTTCTAATTACAAATTTTAAACACAAAGTAAACAAAAGAAGTCCAAATGCGGTAAGGTAATAAAGTGTGCATTTATGGTATGCAGGTGTGAATCTAATTTTGTCGGCGTGTAGGTCGTAACAATACGAATTATGAGAATAAAACTGCACATCAAAAAATACTCTTAAAATACCTAACGACAAGCGTCGTCGTTATTTTTGCGAATATTAAGATGTAGTAGGTACGGCAACATAATGCGGATACAATTTAGACTCCAACCATTTATCTCAATTTTTGCTAATTACCTAAAACAACATCTAAAAGTAGAGACGAAAATATCACATGACCATTACACTTTAATTTAAGACAGGTTTATTATGGAACACTTTTTCTATAGATATACTTTGGTGATAGTTTTTGCTTTGACTTAAGAGTCTACGCTACGCACTATTAGGGAGGCATTATAAGGATAGGGGGAGGTATAGAGGGTAAAGGCCATCGGAACTCATTCATCTTACGAACCAACATTTCACGTCCATATTGTGTGAGAGCGTGTTAATCCACCTATCGAGCCGGCTCTAAGAGCTGTAATCAAGATTTTAATATAGCTTTACCACATTTATACCCCGTACCAGTTATTTACACATCGACAATGATCGCAAATATTAAATGTGGCAGCGCGATTTATTCCCAAGTGTCACAAAAAAGGATCGTGATATAGTTTCTGCAATTCACGAAGGCGAACGGGTTTTACTTGTGTATCTGCATATTGGCGCTAGTGTGCGTATCTAACTGAACTATCAGTTGCGAGCGTACCGTTCAATCATCCCTGCTTTTGGTCTCATGCCCGCCCACACAGATTCGTCACTGCCACGTGCAAAGCGCGCCTTAGTGAATTGCAAGAACTATAGTACATACACATCAACATTAAAATAGCTTATGCGCGAAATCAGACGGTCCAATTTAAGGCAAACTATTTCTTATATTATATATATTTTTTAAGCATTGAAATTTTCTTGCAAAACATTTTGAATAATCAACGGAATATATATTGTGATATGTCAAGTTTTTCAAGAAGTAAAAATGTATAGACAATTTTTTTTTAAATCGTGTAAGCTACGTTCTAGCGACTTAGATTCACCGTTGAAGTTTTTTGTTTGTGGATGTTATACCTACTTGTAGCTTTTATACATTTAAAAATCTAAAATTTTGAAGATCATAGCTATTGGATAGAGTGGGCTCTTAACTGAAATCAATGAGGGTTTTGGAAACTATATAATTTATGCCCCTTGTTTTCACCTCTCGTGAGCTGTATTTCTATACAGTTGCGAAATGCACTTTTCTCTTGGACATTGCAATGTTGTAAACTTCACGCTCGATTGATTTCTTACAAAATATTGTCGACTAATATTATATTTTCACTTATACGTAGTTATTTTGTTGTACATTTGAAGCCGAAATCTCGGAGTTTTTTATTTACAAGATTTTTGTGAGACGTAACATGTGGTGCGTTATATTTAAATATAGTTATTAAGTGAACAAGTATTATCCTAAAATTTCGCAACTAATACTCAAACATAATTAAGACTACGTTAATCCGTTCAAACGTAGTGAATAATAGTTACTATATTGTTTCCTTCCAAGCGTTTATTTTACTTTTGACGTTTATACGTGTATCAAGTTACTTATTTTTTGACAGTAAAGCCAAAACAAATTTATTTATCTGTTTAGATTTATGGCTTTGGCAGCTAGGCCTTTAGGCCAGATCTTAGATTATAATGTAGTTTCTTCATTTTCTTAAGCCTATGTGTAGCACAGCTGAACTGTAGGTCGTCAGCTGGTGCCATTCAACGGAGTTCTTGTGACAACTTAAAAACTATCAATATCCTACAACTATTGTTCATTTTAGAGTAATTTTACACATTTTTAGAAAATAAAACTACACAGCACAACATCTTTCAGTTCCCGCCAAAAATTCCATGAAACAAATGATTTCGTACTTTATTGTTGTGGGTGACGTAACAGTGATGTCCTGCGAGTCATGTCAAACTATCCACAGTATACGTCAATAAACCGAAAGTAATCGATTCGTAATTTGATTAAAACTTATTTATTAATGAAGTCGATTTTTATAACAAATTGAGTTAGTAACGCATTAGGACATTACTAATTGTACCGTCATCGAGCTGTCAAAGGTAAAGTAAATGCTTGGAATGGGTACAAAGCGTAGTGAAAAATTTGTAACTATGGGATAATTGTTTATTGTGATTGTACACAAGAGTCTCTCCTTTTTTTTTATACCACGGGAAATCCGTTTGAGGACTAAGCCGCGACAGGCACAGAAGCCTGGGGGGGACAATTCGCGACCCGTGTGTGGGATTCGCCAAATCGGGGGTGGCACTAGCGTGCCCAGTCAGAACTGGTGCTATTGCCACTCCCCAATTAGGGAT
Source organism: Dendrolimus houi (assembly GCA_039645545.1). NCBI lineage: Eukaryota > Metazoa > Arthropoda > Insecta > Lepidoptera > Lasiocampidae > Dendrolimus > Dendrolimus houi. Next base: position 6,423,593 of record CM077136.1, read on the forward strand.
ACCCACTAAAACCCCTGAGGGTTTCGTCCTGCGCCTTATGCCAGGGATACGGGTAAATTGGATTCCCAGCTCCGCGTGCCCTGGCAGGCGTGAGCCTCACACGAGAGTTTCTTCTGATGTAACCATAAGAATTAGTATAAATTATGAGTTTGCATTTCAGAAGATAGACCGTGAGAAGCAGGACCCTGGGCTCCGATACAAAAGTCCGAGTGGAACCTAGGCCTTAACTATAGGATTGTGATGAATATAATTGTAATGTAATGTATAAATACATATGTAATGGCACGTCCGGAAATTTATGATTCAGCTTATATTTACATACAATAAATGATTTATATCATTTACTTAATAATGTTATGATTATTTGTCCCAGAGTATCTAATTTTTGTATTTTCAGTTTTTTATCTATTAATATCTAGTATATTGATGTATAATAGATATTAATAGTTATATTTTTAAACTATTTATATCTAGTATACTTACTTATTATTATTATATTTCTATTGTAACACAGGCAGTAAAGCTAGTTAGAAAGTTAATTTTATTTTATTGTTTTGGTACATATTTTGTTTTAATTTATATATTAGTTAATAATTTATAACTTGTATAATTATCATATATTTGTAATATTTACTTGTAATGCAACATTCAAGTAGTGATGACAGGGACTCTGACGATTTTCTTTCTTGTTCCGATAGTCTTAGTTCTGATGATGCTCGGCCCCTTCAAACAGTTATAGATTCTCACCTGTCAAAATTTTCCCTAAATTTCAATATCTTACATATCAATGCGCAGAGCATTCCGGCTCATTTTACTGATATGCAGGCTTCACTTAATAATCAGAATGTACATGCTATCATGGTGTCCGAAACGTGGTTTAAACCTTGTCTCCCCACTTCTTCTTATACTTTACCTGGTTTCGACCTGGTGCGCCATGATAGAATTGGTTATTACCGGTGGAGGTGTTGCCATTTACATACGCTCGCACATTCCTTACAGAGTCATAAAAATCACCTCAACCATCTCCACCTGACACAGGGGAATATCTTTTTATTGAAGCAATTTTAGGTTTTAAGCGTGTACTTCTCGGTGTATTTTATAGCCCCTCCCTCCGGATAAACTTTTTCTCTTCTTTTGAAGAGCTGCTACCCGAGTTTAATGTCACCCATGAGCATGAGCATATGATCATCATGGGTGATTTCAATACATGTCTTTTAAAACGTGACCCTCGCTCAATTAATTTTGAAAATGTAATTAAATCTTGCAATCTCACTATTCTCCATTATCTACTACTTATCGTTTTCCAAATTCTACTCCTTCTCTTCTCGATCTTATTTTAGTATATTGTCCTTCTTATGTTTCTACACACGGTCAGTGATCAGCAGATGCCTTCCCATAACACGACTTAATCTTTGTCTCTTATAAATTGCACCCGCTCAAAACCAAACCTAAAATTTGTATGCAGCGTAACTTTGGTGGCATAGTTGTGGATAATCTCATTAAGGATGCTCGTGAAATTGAATGGTCCGAGGTCTACAAAGCAGTTTCTGTCGATGAAAAGGTGCATGCATGTATTTAATACAGCTTTGGTTAAGTTGTATGATTTACATGCACCCTTAAGGGCCATAAAAATTAAACATTTACCTGCTCCCTGGCTGACAGATGAAATCAAATCCTTGCAGCACAAAAAATGTTCAGCTAAGAGCAAATATAAGACTAAGCCTACAGAAGCCAATCGCGCCAAATTTGTCAAGATCCGTAATCTCTGCAATAGGGTGTGTAGGGACGCCTAACGCCGTTATATTCACAAGTCTCTTGAAATCGATAATCCTACAAAAATATGGAAATTTCTTAAAGCACTAGGAGTTGGCAAATCTTCGAATAATTCACTTCCACAAGATTTAAACTTCGAGCTGTTGAATCAGCATTTCTCCTCTACTGCCAAATTTGATAGGCAATCTAAAGCTTCAACTTTAAATCTCCTTTTTAATGTGCCAACTCCTGCGTATCCTTCTTTTAACTTCTGTCAATTTTCTGATTGTGATGTTAAGAAGAGCTTAATGTCTATCAGCTCTAATGCAGTCGGCAGCGACAGTATTAGCCGCAATGTGATCATTCCTATATTAGACGATATAATTCATGTGATCACCCACATTCTCAATGCTTCTGTATCTTCTGGTACATTTCCTGACTCTTGGAAGGAAGCTCAAGTAATTCCATTACCTAAAAAACCCAATCCTTCTTCCTTTTCCGAATATCGTCCCATTTCCATCCTACCTTTCCTTTCTAAAGTACTGGAGCGGCTTGTACACAAACAACTCAGCGTTTTCATGAACACCAATTCACTTATCAATCCTTTACAATCTGGTTTCCGTCCAGGACATAGTACCACTACTGCACTGGTTAAGATCACTGAAGATATCCGTCATGGTATGGGAAATGGTCTATTGACTATACTGTCGCTGCTTGACTTCAATAGTGCTTTAAATAACGTTGATTTTGATGTCCTTCTTGGATTCTTGAGTTCTCTTAACATATCTCCAACAGCTATTGAATGGTTTCGTAGTTACCTGTTTGGACGCCGGCAACGCATTCGCGTTGATGATGTTTATTCATCATGGTGTGATTTGTCTGCTGTTGTTCCTCAGGGCGGCGTTTTATCTCCTCTCTTATTTGCTATCTTTATTAACTCAATTTCCAATAACCTTTCTTCGTCATACCACCTCTATGCAGATGATTTGCAGATCTATACACAATGCAATCCTACTAATATTTATGAAGCTATCCACAGAACTAATAAGGATTTCACTAAAATTCTCGACTGGAGCAAAGCGTATGGTCTTATGGTGAACCCTAATAAAACGAAAGTTATTATAATCGGTAATTGTAGACTTGTTTCCAGAATTGATTGGTCATCACTTCCTCGTGTCGTATTTGACAATGTAGATATAGAATACAGTGAAACTGTTAAAAATCTAGTCAAATGTTTGTATCCGGTTCATATTTGGTTTGCGTAAATATGACCATGTCTCCGAATTTCGTGATAAGCTTAAATGGTTACCTATTCGCTTTCGCCGGAATGTTCACTTACTCTCACTTTTGTACAATATCCTTTACTAACCCTGTACTCCCCCATATTTAAAAGAACTTTTTAGTTTTCTCTATCAATCTCATTCCTGTAATTTGCGTTCAAATGAAAATCTTTTGTTATCAATACCTGCACACACTTCTTCCTACGTAGGAAATTCTTTTGCCGTACAGGCTGTCTGTTCGACTGTGGAATTCCCTCCCCTTACCAATCAGACAAGCTAAATCAATGATTACATTTAAACGTATGGTCACTGACCATTATTGGTCTATTAAATAAAATTGTTGCATTACATGAATGTACCTATTGTTCGAATGTATGTATATCTAATTTATAATATTATCTTTATCTAATTATATATGTATATATAGTAGTATATTTATATTGTATTTTATTTTTAATAATATTTAATTGTGATTTTATTACTTTCATTTTAGTTTAGTACACCACCAAAATTGAATTTGTTTTGAAATTTCGTTTAAAATCTCCTTAGACACCGGGTTGCTTGGAAGAGATCGCTATAAGCGATAAGGCCGCCCATTGTTCTAAAGCAAATGTATCCATATCAATTGTCTAGAATTAAGTTTATGGTGAACAATAAAGAGTTTTCATTCATTCATCCATTCATTCATCCATTCATTCATAATTATTTATTTCTAGTGGTCTTGGCAGACGTTGTCCTGCACTGAAAGAATAAAAATCTAGAACCCGATTCCAGCGGCATTTACCAGGTCTAATTGTGAATCTAAACCACCCCGGGATCCACTTAAACACACATCTCGGCAGACGTTGTCCTGCTCTAAAAAAATAAAAATTGAAGCCGATTGCAGCGCCACCTACCAGGTCTAATTTTGAATCTAAACCACCCCGGACCACTCCACATAAAATTATTTTATCAAATTTAATTTAATTTATCAAAATCGTAGAACCCGATTCCAATGCCAAGTATTTTGTTTAGATTGAAGGGTTACATTATTGAAGTTTTAGTAGGAATTTCTAATTTTTATATATTAATCAGGGACAATGTAGCATTCGAATGGTGAAATAATTTTTTGATTGAATTGAATTTTTTTTTGTTTCTTTGACGTAGATTTACACATAAACAGTTTGTATTATTCATCGTGCTATAAGCACGTGAACAAAAGATTATAATGCATTATAATTTTTATTAAATTAAATATTTAAAGAACTTATAAAACTTGACAAGTTGTTTTGTTTTACTTTAATCTATTTTTTAAACAACGTAGTATAAGCGGAGACTAGGTATATGTAGATAAATAGGCATCTTGATTGCTTACCAAAATAAACAATTACAAAAATGTATGCAGGTTACGTTTGTAATTAAGTAAATTGGTACTATGCTTTAAAGGAGGATAATGTTTATACATCATAGTTTTATTACAGAGTGTGCCCTAGTCAAACCCTAGGCAGTAGCTGTATTTTACTTGCATAAAAACTTAATTCGGTTTTTACATATAATAATAACAAAGAAACCAAGTCCATATAGTCTAGACAACTGCCCAGCAAAACATAAAGGCGAGTCGAAGCCAACCTGATTAAATGTAATACAACGAATGACATGTTGTTTATAACAACGTGTCATACAATAAAAAATTACATATCATTTTTTATTTACGTTTTTTCAAACGCCTTTTCGCCTTGCGTATGTCCAGTTTGATATTTTCATTTAATAAGACTAAGACAACGTTTGGATGAATGCTATGATAATTTATGCGATAAGACCCGTCGTTTGCTAATTAAATGAAAAAAGAATACTGAATATGCTTACTCGAAAACTTTGATATTATTTATGAAGTTTTTTGACGAAGGTTGTATATTTCATTGTTTGTTTAAAAGGCAAAAAAATTAAAAAGCAATTAATGTTTTTTTTATGTACGACAAAAATGTTTTTTGTTTCTCTGTCTCGGAAACTCGTATCTGAATATTCGGCGCCAAATGGTAGCAATTATCTTAATCTCGTAAAGTTTGCCCGCCACGTGTGTCGCCGTGTGTTTAGTTGTTATGTAACTTTTTAAATAATTATAGTGGATATATTTTGCAGGAAGTTGAGTTGCGATGTGTGATTTTTTTTGTTTTAAAATTTGAATACTTGGCCATTGTACTTAATTAGTTTAGCGTATGTCTGGTAAGTAAAAAAATAGCTTGTAATCTATGTAATATATAAAAATTCCCTGTCACAGAGTCTGACCGCGATGAACTCCCGAAACAACTCAAGTGATTTTGATGATTTTTCATTTTGCTGGATTTGTTCCAACTTAGGACATAGAATAGGTTTCGTTTTAATTTATAAATAATTCCTATTTTTTTAAACCGAGAGGTCGGTAAGTATCTATTCTATTCTATTTTGGCGTTTTGGCTTCCAACGCTACTGACGCTGATTCGGCCAATGTCACAGTAACAGAGAATGTCAGGTGTGGGTTATTGGCAATAGCAGCTCAAAAAAAAATTTGGTCGGTTTTCTTTCCAATTGTGACTTCTGTGAACCTAAGGACAACACAACATAAACAGAGTTAATCTAACTACCTTATAAATAAATGTTATTTATAATTATAAATTTATATAATACTAACAGATTTTTATTGGCCAGTGCTAAAAGGAAATTTATGTTGACAGGGCGAGGGAAATCTCCTGGTAAAATATCGTAGAGTGGAGTAATAACTTTTGGGCAGTAGAAAAGATGTGTTCCAAAGTGCCCTCGTCTAAGCCGCATTCACAAAGGGAATGATCACGGACTCTAATTTTCGCCAAGAAAACCGGTGTGCAGATATGGCCGAGTCTGAGACGAATTATGGCAGTAACCACTTTTTAGGAAGCTTGCGGTATAGATAAAACCATGGTTTGGAAGGGAGAATAGGTTGAAGGTTTCCAAAGTGTCTTCCTACGTTTTGTCGAGAAGCTTGCCACTGTAGATTCCAAGAGCTTAACATTCGGGGCTTAGCGAGGGCTCTCAGATCCCGAGGAAATACTTTATCATATTTGTTTACACCAGAGGAGACAGCTTCCTTAGCACAGTGATCAGCCATTTCATTACCGCTAATTCCGCTATGGCTGGGAATCCAGGCGAGGATAATGTCAAGGCCGGCAATATCACATCTCAAAAGGACTTCTTTGGTTTTTAACGTTACGGGAAAATTATCTTTAGAATGAAAAGGAAGTTTAATTAAGTCTTGGAGACTGCTTAATGAGTCAGAAAAAATAATCGATTTTTTTATGTTATGCGACTCAATATAAAGAGCAGCTTCCAGGAGGGCTAAGGCTTCCCTGTAAAAACAGAGGAATGAGGGGAAATTTTATAGTTTAAAATAATTTTAAATTTAGGTATCCACACTGCAGCACCAACATGATCGGTCTGTGGTAGCTTAGAGGCGTCAGTGTAGCATTGCAGATGATCTGGCCACTGTTCTTCAATTTTTTGAAGTAATAATTGGTCTGCGCCTGGAGAACCCTTATATATGCCAAGATCCAAAATAACTTTAGGTCGAAAAAGGAGACTATTAAAATTAAATTCAAACAGTGGGTTTTTAGAGTTTTTATAGATGCCTGAAGAAATTTCTAATGAATTTTGGAAAGACCGAACAAGAGGTGGTAAAGTTTTGTGTTGCCAGTACCTAGAAGTTTGAGTAAGTTGATTAAGTCGGTTAAGTATGTCTGTTAAAGGATGGGAGGAAATAGCAACTACTTTGTAAAAGAATCTATCTGCCAGAAACTGTCTTCGCAAGGTTAGTGGAGGTTCTAAACATTCTACTTGAAGGGCATTGATAGGGGATGAGATTTCATGGCACCTGAAATAATTCTAAGGCATTTGGATTGGATCCGGTCTAGTTTAGAAAGTGAGGTTTTATTACATGGTTCTAAAAGGAAGGATCCATAATCAAAATGACTTCTTACAATAGCATTGTAAAGAAGCTTCTGACAATATGGATGTGAACCCCATTTAACTCCAGATAACGCACGGATGATATTAATATTCTTTTCTGCTTTTCCACAGATGTAGTTCAAATGGTGAACACCGGAAAGTTTAGAGTCAAGGAAGATACCTAAAAATTTAACTCTATCACAAACAGAAATAGGCTGAGTACCAATTCGTATACTTGGTTCAGGAATATTTTTTTTTTCGAGAAAAGATCACCACAGTACTTTTAGGGGCAGAAAGGGACAAGCCGTGTTCTGAGAGCCACAAATTGAGGTAAAATAAAGCAGAATTTAGACGGTTAGATGCTTCAGAAATAGTATCTGATGTGGCATATAGAACAATGTCATCGGCATACTGAAGGATATTACAGAAGCAATTAACTGTAGTGTCAAGGTCAGCAGTATAAAGGTTATAAAGAAGAGGACTAAGAACTGAACCTTGAGGAAGACCTTTCCAAATGGTATGTGGAGAAAGAACATTACCTGAAACTCGGACACAAATAGATCCCTCCATAAGCATATTATAAATAATATTCACGATCTTCGGTGGAATACTTAGATTAAGCAATTTTTGCCTAAGTATAGGAAGGTCGACGTTGTCATACGCCGAAGTAATGTCCAAAAAGACACCTACGACGTGATGGTTTCGTGAGAAAGCGAGGCGAATAGTTGAGATAAGTACACTCAAGCTGTCTAAAGTACCTAGACCTCTACGAAAACCATACTGACTGCTTGGAAGGAGATTTCTATTTTCTACTATCCATTCGAGACGATTTTTTATTAAATGTTCCATAATTTTAGACAGTACAGAGGATAGGGCAATTGGTCTATAGGAATTAGGGTCAGAAGGGTCTTTGCCTGGTTTCAGAATTGGAACAATCAACTGAGTCTTCCAGGAATCTGGGACAGAACCTGATAAGAAGATGTGATTTAGAATTTTAAGAAGAAACGATTTTGAGGCATCTGAAGAATTAATGATAAAGGAATAAGAGATGCCATCTATGCCTGGAGTTGAATCACGCAGATGATCGAGAGCACAGCAAAGTTCTGTAAAGGAGAATATGGAGTCCATGGGATCAGGGGTTGAACTAAGAGAAGAGGCTGGGGGACACGGTTTTGGGGCGACGAAAGGAGGGGATAATTTTGAAACGAAGTCAGAAAGCCATGATAATTCATTAGAGTTAATGTTGGTGTCAAATTGTGATTTCCGAAAAGCTTTAATTTTTTTCCACACAATGGAAGCAGAAGTTCTAGGGGATAGTGACTCGCAGAAATTTCGCCAACCCTGTGTTTTCTTTTTCCGTAAAAGTCTTTTGTGGTAGCTGAGATTTTCTGGAAGTTCAGGTAATTTTCTAAGGTTAAAGACAAGGCAAATTTAGACTCTGCTTGCTTACGCTTTTTAACTGATAAGGTACATTCAGAATCCCACCATGCAGGAGAAGGTATATACTTTGAGCCTGAGCTTCACTGAATTGTAGGAGAGTATAGATTTGTACGGGAGTGGAAACACTACAGCAGTAAATATGTGTGGGTATCAAATAGATGCTACCATTTATTTCATGACATACGTCTTTTTGATTTTTTTCAAACAAAATAATACCACCACCAACATAAAATAAGACAGCACAAAATATATATATAAACTAGCACCTGTCCCGTTTCAGTTCTACTTCAACTAAGTCAAATAGATGCTACCAGCAACAGAAAAAAAATACTTATTATTAATCACAATCAAATATACCCTATGTCACTCAGGAATAATGTAATCTAGCTTTCCACTAGTGAAAGAATTTTCAAAATCGGTTTTATAGATCCAGAGGTTACCCGCTACAACGTCACAAACTCAAAAACTTTACCTCTTTATTTTTTGTTGAGTTTAATTACCTACTAAGCGAATTCAAAATATTTCCCCTCCCGTACTGCCCGTACCCCAGTGACGCCTACATCGCATAAGGGTGCACGGCGACCACGCAACGTTTTTTCTAATACTTACATCTTTAAACTCGTGATATCTTTCGAATGGAATGTCCGAATTGAATAATTCAAAAAGTTATATAAAGATATTGAAGCAGTCTTGAATATGAAGTAATTTATTTTGATAAGGATGAATACCAAGATACAAATAAAGAGCCTTTTGTAGCGGCGGCGTTTTAATTAAATTTTTAAAATAAAAGAACACTTACTGTGGCATAACTATAATAGTCACACATATGCTGTCGCGACATTTTTTTGTAAATAATGATGTGTTCTGCAAAGTCGTAGTACATTATTTTATTCTATCATCAATAGTTTTCGCAGCGCACGCGATTTTAGGTAATTTTTTTACACCTTGGGTTACGTTACACTATTGGAGTTTTTACTACATAACTGTGGCACTACAGACCATACCTTTGTGTAAAATTTAATATATATAGACTCGGGAAGTTTCTGAGAGAAATGACTGACAGATGCAGAGAGACGGGCAGCATGCCAATTTTGTAAGTGTTTCGTCTTTGTCATAATGATTATGGAACACTAAAAGCATATAAAAACACTTGTGATTACAGAAGTGTCTGTTCTGTATAATTGGCTATGTAAGAGTGGTTATAACTTCAGCGCTAAAATGAAAAATAAGCGTTCAGTCATTAAAATTAATTTTTAGTTAACTGGTGATGGGTATTTTATAACCTCTACAAGCTTTAATATGAAGAATAGTGTATTTCCTTATAAAAACATTTGCATTTTGATTTTATATGAGTAGCCATTGTTTACTGTATTGGGCGAGGTGATCAAGTAAGAGACTTGTGCTTTATTTCAAGGGTCATTTGTATCTAATGTCATTATTTAGATACATTAAAGATTATTCTCATGTTCCCTGTTCTGTCTGGGATAATGATAATGTTGGTGACCGTTTTACGCAGATATAGCGATGGGCTTAATGCGTAATTTGTGATGCGAGATTATTATTAATTGTTAATGACGTTAAACATTGGCAGTTAACATATGTGTGCATACCTTGTTTTTTCTTACTAGATAATTTTTTGGATAAAATTTTAGTTAAAATGGGTCTTTAGATGATTAATATAAAACATTTTCTACTGAAATATCTACCTTTAGATATGGCTTAAGTTGTCTAAGACATTTAATCTTCATTAACTAGTCTAATTCATTGCAAAAATCCTCTTTGTAATGTACGAAAATATTGTATATATACACTAGTGTAGCTAATAATTAAATTCGTTATTTTTAACGCTATAAACAAGACCACACTCACTAACAGTAACATTATCCCAAATGGAGCAGTAGCATCAGATGCAATCGCATATATAATGTAAGCGTTATATTTAGTATCGTAATGAAGATATTATGGCAGAAATTGGTTTTTTAATTTATCTGTTTCTATATGTTTACCCTCTTTTGCTTACATTGGATCAAGATATAAAGTTAGAAGTTTAGTTCAATGAACTTGCCTTTCCGTTCGTTTTTAATTTTTCCATAGATTTTGTTTTGTTATAGTAAGGTTTTTTTAACCGTTATTAATTATTCCTAACTAAGCTGTTATTGATTTTACTATGTACATTATGAATTTATATGTCTTCTCTAAACTTTTGGAAAAAGTATTCATGCAATAAATGTAACAACGTCAAAAATATCTACATTGTTCATGCCGCCTCATAAAGCGGACAAGGTCGTCGTACTGCTGATATTGTGGGTTTGGTTGATTGTAGTTGTATCGCGGTTTTTCTGACTATAACAAATTTAATAAGAATTCCATTTTACAGACGTAAATAATTTTTTTTTGGCATATCACTTTTATGTGGTTTACACATGTAAGCGCGGGTGTTTGTTTTCAAAGAATATTGTTTTGTTGTTTTCGTCACCGCCAATAAAATGAAATACAGTTGAATTGTCACTATATATGAATATAAATAAATATGACTCATTTCATTCGAAGTTTATTCTTCGTGCAATCGCTTTTTTAAAATAATGATAAGGAGGCATAAAGAAATGTATCTTCCATATTGATATCCAACATAATGAAGTTAATATTAATCTCTGCATGATACAGAAACATTTATCAAGAAGTCTAGAAGTTCCGATTCTGACATATTGATATTCAATAGTTTATTGCACATGATATTATGAAACAGTGTTATAAGTTCACAATAACCCTAGTAGGGTATAGCAATAGGTATTACGCGGAGCGAATCGATTTTAAGACATGCGTAAAAAATCGTCCAAGGTGTAGTAGCATTTTACTATATATTTTAAATTCTATTATAAAGATGTGGTCTTTGGTGTTTTTTTTATTTAACAGGTAAATAATTTGTTTATATATTAATGGCCAAATATATAAGGGTATCGCATTGAACTTGGCCTATATAATTGAAACGATATAGAACAAACATATCATTGTATTTATTTAGCTAAAAGTATAAAAAACTCATATTTTACAAACACACGTTTATGTCTTTTTGATATCGAGTCCCATTCGTAACATAATCCGGTGTATGCTAAAGAAATAAAAATGCCCTGCCAAAAAGAATTTCAGTCTCGTATAACGGTGGAGTAATCGCCAAATATGCGGTCCGTGTGAATTGTGTTTAAGAATGCAAACGAGTGGGATATACGCGGATCCCGGTAAAGGTGAACGCACACCGACCTGCGTCGCTAGAGCCGCATAATATGTAGAATGTTGTAAATCTTTGTTCATATTAATAGCTCATACTATCCATTCTAGTGTTTAACGATCTAGATCGTTAAACGTATGAAACAAGCTGGTTTTACAAGAATAATGTTTAGATAGAAAAACATCAAATGCTAAATAAATTAATTAAAAGTACAATCACGGTTTTGATTAACGTTTATGAATTGCAACAGTGGCGCCAATAAAATGCGATTGGAGCGACGACTTTTCGGCTATATTCGTCTATCTCTCGGGAACAAATCCTTTTTTTGGAGTAAAGGTATTATATCCTTTTCTATACGCCTGACAACGGGAAAAATTTCGTGACGATCTCTTGCTTAATTAAGCCGTGAAACCGTCACAAAAAAAACTAACATTCGCATTCATTTATAATATTAGTTATTCATCGAAATGAAAATTAAAATTGAAACAATTTTTTTCAATTAACTTAAACCAATTTTTTTTAAATAATTATTTTATTCTATAACAGGACAACAAGAAATCGGAATCATATTCCGCGTTTAAGCTATGTTAAGTTGAACCGTATGAACTTTACCATCTTTTTCTATTGCGTTTGAAATCCCAAGCGCACCAAAAAGATATTCAAATAGTGCTATCATGTTTAAAACCAGAGACGTGTGTGTAAATAGACAGTTCGTTGGGTTTACTAAATTGTATGTAACTTCGTCTGGTCCCCGCGTAAACCGGTTTTCAGAAAGATTTTTCTTTATTCCTGGCTCGTGTAGTAGTTGTGTAGGTGCGCGAACACCTTAAAGACTACGACGGCGCGACTGGCGACGCCATGCTCATTTACCACTTTTTATTTTTTTGCCATGGCGATTTAATGGTGTCTGCCCTGTTGCTAAGTGTCGGCTTTTTATTGGATTGTATTGTGTGTGTACTGCAATTCATGAATACGTTAAATTTTAAGAGCAGTGGAACGAGATTCCGACTTCCTATGGTTACATAGCGATCGAGAACCATGAATATGTAGAATTATTTATTTATTTATTAACTTATTTGGGATTTGATTAAATTCTTAAGGAAAATGATCATTTCATGGGGATGTAATAGTAGATTGTTACACGAGACTTAAAAGTGAGACATATTTAGGCAATAATTCGAGTGTCTAAATAAGCCTTTCACCCGAGGTTAACACTCCGCTTTTCATTTCGAATATGAGGAAAGTAAATAAACACTGATTAGTTAAACAAACAACTACTTCTCTAATAAAATTGGTCGTTAAATCCATATCTAAATCTGATGAAACGTCATCATGTACGTCACATATGAAACGTTAAGTACTTTTTTCTGTGGCATTCTGCCAGCCAGTATTTTTTTTGTCACTGATAGCAGTAAATATTTAGCTCAAACTTATGTAAATGAAATAATAATTATGTGAAAAGTAATTTATAAGCATAAAATAATGTTATACAATTCTTGATATTTTTGAAATGAAACTTCTTTAGAATCGTTGTTATTTGAAACTTGATGAAACGAAAAAGTGACACTAAAAAGAGGTAAATACATAAATCTATATTACTAAGCCCGCGAGAGAATGAGATAGAATATTCATTATATTTAAGAATTTCAACACTATGCTCATACAGATAGTTGGAAATGTTTTAAAGTTTTTCGTTAATACTTCAAATTTCGTGTTTTAAAGCTTAAATATATTATAACGGTATAATATATGAAATGTGACGTCACGAAATTTAGAATCCCACTCACCCCTTGTCACACTTTGTTTCACTTCTACTGCGTGGGAACTTCACGCATACAACATATTTTTATTACAATTTATGCCGCGATTTAACAGTGGTAGTAAAAAAAAATTGCGACATGAGTCACATGTATTATTTGTGGTTCGCATAATTTTCTAATTGACAGCAGGGAGAATCGTTTCCCAGGTATGAAAAGTGCTGTTTTCTTCCCGGTGATTAGGCAATTCCAAGCGTACTTTCACAATATGAGAAATGGCAAAATAATAACTCTATGACATGACTTTCGTAAAGAAAGTCATTTACTTTACTTCGATCAAATCCCTGAATAGTTTTAGCGAAAAGATGAAATTGTCGTAGGTGTCCGGAGCGATGTTAATGATATTCGAATGGTACTAGTAGCAATTGAAACATACTTTTCGAGACACACTTGTTAGTGTTAGTTCTCTTCAAAATAAATTCTCTTGTAATCTTTGAACACAAAGATTACAACAGAATTTATTTTGAAGAGAACGAAAGAGGAAAAAGAAACCGATTTGTCGCAGTGTTGCCATTATAATAAAATGCATTATGTTGGGGTTCCCAATAGCAGGTTTATGATTAAATCGGTTTTCTTCTTTTTCACTTTTAAGAGGATAGGTAGGTTCAAAAATAAAAACGAAACAACTATTTCTTTTATTAAACAGTGTGCAATACGTATAGAATATTCTCCCAATATTTTAAATCGATCGGAGTAAAATTCTGATAGGCCTTCGGAAGTTCCGCCTATCAATCGTCAGGATGAGGATTGCATACTCATAGCCGAAGAAAAGTGACACTGGGACTCGAGAAGCAAATCGTCACAGGCAAGAGCAAAAAGATGCCCTAGATAGATGTTGCCGCTGCAGCAGGTACTTTGCTTTATGGTGCCGGAATTGATGATTCTATATAAGCGTTTTCTTTATGTATACATAGTACTTCAATCGCGTTTTTCTTGAAACTGTATTTTTGCAGTCGGTTGTCATGATTTCTCGAAGAGATATAAATCTTATTCAAATTTTACACGCTTCTTTAACCCCTCAAGGTGAAAAATGGGTTGCGAGATACGGCGGAAAATCACGACGAACATAGGTTTGGTTTAAACCAAAGCGTTCGGGCTTTGACGCAACAGCGGCTGGCGATTGCCGGATTCGAATCAGCGAATGAATAGCTATAGTCGTATTGACTGGTTTCACACATTGGTAACCTCGCTGTGCAGGTATTCTCATCACAGCATGTGGTAATTGTAACAAAATTCACGCTACAAAAAGCCGCCTGAGCGGTGTATGCTCAGTTACCAATCAATGAGTATAGTCTGTAAGATTCAATTTTGAAATAAATACATTCATTTTGATTTTCACCGGCCGGGTTTTAAATTGACTTCGCCGAAATAAGACAAAGTTGACTTAGCCACTAAACTATCACACTCTCTGTCTACTGTTTGTTACGTTTATGGCTATTAGATAATGTTTAGCTTTCAATAATAATGAATAAATTAATTTTCAACTTTGATCGGAACAGAAATAAATTGTGGTAGTTTATTGGTAAATCTTATATGGCAAAAAGTATTAATATAAGTTTTTATGTTCCTGCCATTGCGAATTTATGGCGTCGCAGTGTTGCCTACAGCTGTCAGACTTACACCGAAACAGGCCGAATAACACTATGTTAATTTTATGTATTTTACCCACTTTATCTTATACTAATATACTTAGTCTGGCCATAAATATTGTTACAATTAAAAAGAAACAAAATATTACATTTGAATTTGGAATCTGTCATTTTTATATGATTGCTCATTGTGTTTTCTTATTTTGGCGACAATACATTGTACAACATTTTGCGATATTAAAATGGAGTCGGGCGATAAAGAGAACTGAATCACTGTGATTGTATTACACAAAGTAGATATGGAGCGAAATGCAATTTTTAAAACTCTCCATACGCTTGGCATTAGTCAAATGTTTGTGTACTGGGCTATTAATAGGTACAATGAGACCTCCTCTGCTTGTGACAGAAAAAGATCTAGCCGTCCACGTAGTGTTCGTACCAAAAAGGTGGTCAAAGCAGAAAGGGAAAGAATTCGAAGAAATCCTGTCCGAAAGCAAAAGATTTTATCTCGGGAGATAAAAATATCACCTAGAACCATGTCGCGTATTTTAAAAGATGACTTAGGACTTGCAGCCTATAAGAGACGCACTGGTCATTTCTTAACTCATAATTTAAAAAAGAATAGGGTGGTAAAATCGAAACAACTACTGAAGCGGTACGCAAAGGGAGGTAACAGAAAAAAATTGTTTACGGATGAGAAAATTTTTACAATTGAGCAACAATTTAACAAAGAAAATTACCGTATTTATGCTCAAAGCTCTAAGGAAGCTTCTCAATTAGTCGACACAGTGTAACGTGGATATTATCCACCTTCAGTGATGGTTTGGTGGGGTGTTAGCTATGAAGGAGTGACTGAGCCATATTTTTGTGAAAAAAGTATCAAAACATCGGCACAAGTGTATCAAGATACCATTCTTGAGAAGGTAGTTAAGCCCCTTAACAACACTATGTTCAATAACCAAGAATGGTCCTTCCAGCAAAACTCGGCGCCGGGTCATAAAGCTTGGTCCACGCAGTCTGGTTGGAAACGAACGTTTCGGACTTCATCAGAGCTGAAGACTGGCCGTCGTCTAGCCCCGATCTTAATCCGCTGGATTATGATTTATGGTCAATTTTAGAGAGTACGGCTTGCTCTAAACGCTATGATAATTTGGAGTCCCTAAAACAATCCATACGATTGGCAGTGAAGAATTTTCCCATGGAAAGAGTGCGTGTTTCTATTGATAACTGGCCTCAACGTTTAAAGGACTGTATTGCAGCCAATGGAGACCACTTCGAATAAGCTGTTTATATATATTTTTTTTATATTTATATATTTAACTAACATACTGTAAAACTTATAAATGTTATTTGCAACAGACGAAAAATATTTCTTTGTTACAATATTTATGGCAAGACTAACTATAAAGCTGAAGAGTTCGTTTGTTTGTTTGATTGAACGCGCTAAGCTCAGGAACTACTGGTCTGATTTGAAAAATTCTTTCAATGTTAGATAGCCCATTCGTCGAGGAAGGCTATAGGCTATATATCATCACGCTAAGACCAATAGGAGCGGAGCACCAATGAAGAATGTTTCAAAATCGGGGGTTTTTTTAACTTACTTTTTTGTTTTACTATTCCACGTGGCTGAAGTCGCGGGCAGAAGATAGTATTATATATGTGGGTAAATTATTTTGTCGTTGTAATGATACATGTTAGTGTCATAAGGTTTTCAACTTAGCTGTTGGTTTCGATTCTTTACGCTACGTTAATGTATAGTTGGGGGTAGGCTAAATAATAACCTTAACATTATACTCAATGACATTTTTCATCCGTGCAGGAACGGAGAAAGATTACAATTTCCTGCGGCCTGTCGTAAGAGGCGACTAAACAACCCACAGCCAGGTGGTAGGGTATTTGCTCGACTGGATGGCGACCACCCCTGGTCTAGAGTATGCCGCCATAACAACCTTGTGTTGTGTTCCGGCATCAGTGACCAGGTTCCAGTCTCCTTTAAGAGACCAGCAGCGCATTTGTAGCTCCTTTGGTGTTGCAAATGTCCATAGGCGACGGTAACCACTTTCCATCAAGTGGGCCGTCTGCCTGTCTGCTGAACTACTGCAATAAAAAAAAACTAAAAACAAAACTTAACATCTTTGTCTTCCGTGATCACGGCTATTGAAAAGTGGCCGAAGCGTCGAGACGAAAATCAAATAAAAAGCCGCGCTTGAAACAGTTAAAACGTAGTTGTATTAATGTGTAAAAAATCCTTGAAATATTAAGAGGCTACTTTTAAATCATTATCTACGTTATCTGTCAAACCGATACAATAAAAGAAAACTTAATTTATTTATATTGTATTCTACCCATAGTCCGTCAACACTATAAGTAGAATACTGAGCCTAGATCACCCTCTTCTATGGGTAAGGTGCCCAAAAGGCTGGATACGTTTCATTATTGGATAGCCATACTGATCTGTTCTCCGAGGTAGACACCAGCCGTCTGATCACCTGAAGAGTCAATGAGAATTGAACTTTGAAAATGATAGTACCACGCACTGCCTGTAATAGTTGAGTGTTCCTGTAAATATAAAATCGTTGAAATGTCAACGTCTTATTTTAATCTGTGATAGACTTATGTTTTGCTTCATAAAAGTAGTTATGCTCTATGTCAATTGTGAATATACATAATATATATATATTAGGGTGGCGCAAAAAAACGACGTCTTTTTAAAATCTCAATTGAAAAAATGTTAGTTTTGATGTTTTAAGAACTCCCCCTTCCAAAGGACAGCTCAAAAAATTTAAGAGGTCGCTCCAAATTTTTTAAGATTTCAACAATCGCAAACAATTGTAATTTTTTAAATTCAATTTTTTTCTCGTTACGGTAAAATATTTAAAATTCAAAATTTGAATTTTAAAAGGTCGCTCATAATTTTTTTTTATATACTTTTCAAATTTTGAACTGAAACTTTTTGGTCTATAAAATTATACCGTAACGAGAAAAAAAATTGAATAAAAAACCGGTTTTGGCGATTTTTGAAATCTTAAACAATTTGGAGCGACCTCTTAAAAATTTTTTGAGCTATCCTTTGGAGGACGGGAGTTCTAAAGCATCAAAAACACAACACTTTTCACGCGAGACTAAAAAAAAGTCGGTTGTTTGCGCCACCCTAATATATATATATATTAACATATATAACACAGTAACAATTAACTACACATTTTTCAACATTGAAAACGAAACTATAACCTACTCAAAATAAACCTAATTACAAATTAAATTATACTTACAAAATAACATAAACCTAGAAGTAAAATATTGCCTCTAAATCGTTATTTAACAATTAATTTAGAAAAGTGTACATTTATTTTTCAATACAATTGAAGAAAATATTTACTTGTCTTAAGCATAAATAATGTCTTTTTCGTTAAATGATTTTGAACATAAATATTGAGGAAGTTAAGTCACGAAGTAAAAGCCCGTTATTTAAAAAAATCGTCAGGTCGCGTTAATGCCATTATTTGTTTGGTAAACAAGGAAACCTCCAATTGGAGATAAAATACTGTTAAGTACTGTCAAATACATATCGGCGTCAGTGCAGAACCTTGTAACTACATTTTTTTAATGACGTTACGTTTATATTGTATATATCACAATTTTGTTGAAAAAAATATGTCATCTAAAATGTAGTTACAAAATCCTGCACTGACGTCGACGCTATTGTTAATTTAATATTTTTTTAAGCTTTTTAGTATGTATTAATTTAATTAAATACTTAATAAGTTTTAATTAAAATATAGCACAAGATATATATATTATGATCTTGGTAATGCTCCCTTTTCGAAATCGTATCTGTGGCAAATATATACATACGTGCGTACAAAATAAACAGTTCTATTCGTAGTAAAATATATTATGAGCGACAGCCGTGATAAAATCGCTAAAATTATAGCATGATAACATTATGAAGTTAATGTGACAATAATCTATGATCACGGTTCATTTATGTTGACCGGCGCTTGCGTCACTTAATTCTCTTAAATTATATGAGTAAGGTTTATGATAAACTAGTTGACCCACGCCTGTTTTGAAGTGTTATATTACTATTTCACCGTAGTGGATTATAGAGTTATGTAGATTATGGCCAATTTTTTAAATATATTCTAATATTATTTATATTTAAAAGAACAGGCGTTAAATAAAATATCTTATCATCGTAATTTTAAAATATGATAGAGTTAGGTTGCTTGGAAGAGATTGCTTTAAGTGATAAGGCGGCCTATTGTTTCTACCATGACAATACAAGTAAGCAATCAAGTGTTATCTGGTCTATCGATTTTATATGATAGAAATATTTTTAATTACTGTTTAGATAATGTTACAACGTAGGCTCCGACAAACATAAATTCCACGTACAGATCTGTAATAGCACATTTAATTACCTGTCGGCATTTGAACTATTTGTAATCTTTTTATGATCGTCTTTAATTCACTTTATTTATTGGCATACGTTTCTAGTTATTGTGGAGAATAACCCATAGTCCTATTGTACTCGTTTACGGCCGCTCAAGAACATCATTAGCCACGTGTTGCGGATTATAAATACAAGCTAATTCTAGAAAATTAGGTCGACGTTGCCGGGCAGGCATATTTGCATTTGTGAAGTATAAAACGATGGCCTGATGGAGAGAGAGGGCCAGTTGAGCTACAACTACGATCAAGGCGTGATGTGTGTACATTTGGGAATCTAATATTGACGGACCTTGCGCGTTTTATTAAATTGCGACCTTCTGCATTAAGTTTGGATTTGTTGTGTTCGGTTATATTTGTACCTGTGTTATACGTGTTTCTATAGTTCTAATAAACTATAATAATTCTAACGGCATTTTAATTCGAGTCCCGCAAACTCGTAACAATAATAATGATTGGGCTATTTGACTTCTTTTACTTGTACATGCTTATGACGTCGTAAGTATATACGCTTGTACAAAATCTATGAAGCTGCGATGCTTTGAAAAATGATAAAAAGTAATTCAGCTTATCTGACGGCCCGTACCCCTATTGTTGATTTTGTGGTCTAGTCTACAAAACTGTTAAAATCAAAAATTCTGAAGTCAATGATTGACCAGTGTAATGCGATTGCAATAGCAGACTAGGAACCCTTTACCAGGGGAAATCGGCTTTAAGTGTGGGATTCGCCTCGTCGGGGTGGCACTAGCACCCGCGGTTGGGGATACCCACTAAAACCGCTGTCTTTGCGACCCCTTCACTACAAAATATAATAATATTCTAATTAATAGATTATTTATACGTTTGATTTGTATATATTTAGGTCTCATTTTTTTTTAACAAACTGCGACCCCCTTTAATAGCAAACGCGACCTCCACAAGGGTCCCGACTGCAGGTTGAGAAACGGTGCTCTAGAGCAGTGTTTCGCAAACTTTTTGTGTTCAAGGTACATCTAGGAAAACGAAATTTTTTGGAGGTACACCAAAAATAAAAATCATTTTAAGTAAGCCAAACGAAACAAAACGCCTCGCTCGTGCGCTCGCGTGATTTACCTACATATTTTATGTGTAACTAAGTATCTTTCATACCCTTACATTATTTACTAAAAATAAGTTTATAACATAACCTTATTTTTACGAGGCACACCAATTAATGACCACGGTACACTAGTGTGCCGCGGTACATGCTTTGCGGAACACTGCTCTAGAGAACTCGAGACGTCCCGTGTCCAGGCTTTGGGATCACTCGCATACACTTCCAGTTTGGACGGAGGAGATTAGGTATCCTAGTTCGATGTATGCGCATTATAAATTACATACAAATCTTTCAGCTTTATTATTGTTAATAGTACAGATGGATATAAGAACTAATCATTGACTTAGATTTACATATGCTGTAATTTTCATAAGAATTAGCAAGAAAATTATTGGTTATTATTAAACATGAATAGTTCGTCGAGTTGCGATTTCGTTTCGTTCTAAATATGGTAATCTGTTTAAAATAGAATTCTTTTACTAACAGCCATTGCTGTATTTTATGCAAATCATGTATGTAATATACGCAGCACAACAGATGAAGCTTGACTATTATTAATATCGTAAAAAATAGCATTTTAGCCAGTCATGTCTAGGTTCCTTATTTATTAAATACAATATAGATGCAATTAAAACTATATTGTAGTAATAACAGTTTTGATGCGCGATTTAAATTTGATTTTATACTTTAAGCTCACGTGTAATAATCATAATAATTTTTCGCAATGTCTATGTCTTAATAATAATGTTATTCTATTTCTGTTTTAATCTATAATATTATAAAATTCTAAAAATGCCGTATCTGTACATCGAAGCTTTAAAAACAACCAACTGGAATATTTTATATAAACGATGGAGAACACGATTTATTTTTTTTAGATTTCTTGTCTGTTTGTTCGGGATTCGAGTAAAAACTACTGGGCCGATTGTGATGCGGCTTCCGCTGGTCGACAGAAAATTTTTAGACTTGAAATCTGCGCTACTTTTTTACCTGGGCTTCCCTCGGTAATTTTGCTGGGAATGATTTAAAATGGCCAGATTAAAAAATCCAATTCCAATGTGATTTTTTTACTGATCGACAGCAAATTTTCTGTAATAAAATGCGTGATTTTTTTATCCCGGGAATCACGCGAGAATTTTCCCGGGAGATGTTTAAGTTGTTCATATGCATAAAAAGAAGTGTATATATAAAAAAACACCATAGGAAAATCGCACATAAAGAAATGTGACAAAGCTTTTAGAATATTTGCGATGTTTTATCTTTCAATAGCCTTATAGCGGATAAGTTTACGCTTATCTTAATAAATAACAGTACATTATTACTCCGTTGACCTCACGCATCCGAGCACAGACCATACTTAGTATTGAAAGTAGCGGCACTAAGATAACGACGTCTTGTCTAAGCTACGTAAACGTTTGAGTCACGTGGACCGTATGGGTTCAAATGGCCGTTCCATCCGTGACCTCAATGCATTTACCAAGTTTACGGTCACGTGTGTAGGCACTTTGTTTATCAAAATATTGTCGATATCTGGTGCTATACTGAGGGAAGAGCCTCATTCTAAATTGTAATTAGTCTCCATCGTAATGTAAGGATTTCGTACATGCATGTTTATTATCAGGGCTGTGTTCCATACATAGACGATAGATTTTCACCGGCTATGATTTTGGTAAGACACACCTCTCGTTTCATGTACTTTCATGAAAGTCTATAAACCTGCATATCACCTTAAATTACTTTTTTACTTGGCTGTTGTTCAGAATGTATTAAAATAATTTTTAGTTGGACGTGTCATTGGAGTTTCTTACCGCATTTTTTCTTTAAACAGTGATAACACGTTGCGAAGCGGTGTACATGGAATGGGAAGTAGACTTAATTTCTAACTTATATTGTCTGACTTTCAAAAAATGTTCTCCAGTGGACCTTAGTTTCAGGTAAAACTTTTGAATTGGAACGTCAGTCGTGTTTGGTCCCATGTTCTCTATCTACTCTCTCCTCTCTCTCTCTCTGCACATTTTATGTCAATCTCTGTTCATCGTTTTCTTGCAAAGTATTTTTAATCGTAAAGTATAGGAAATTTGTATGGAATTTTCTTTGTAAACAGCATAGCATACATATATACCTATCATGGTTAAGTTTTCCTTTTAAAATGCAATTAATTATACGGACTTCCTATTTACTACAAATAATTAAAACACAAATAAAGGCCAAATCAAATTAAATAATTTATTGCATAAAGCCGTTCACTTTTAAGGGAAATTATAATGAAACGGTCAATAGGGTATTAAGTGTTTTGTACATAAGTATTCATTGCATATAATAGAATGAGATATATGTAAATTTATATTATTATCGTCTTTTGGTGCGGTATGCTCTTGTAATATTATTATAATATAATATGTATTAATTAGCATTACTAATAACATATCTATGCCACAATGATTTATATGAAGGTTAATTATCATAAAATAGGATGAATAAATAAATTCCTCGAGTAAACAAGAACTTTAAATAGTTTTATTGGTTTCCAATTATGTCTTCTAATTTGCGGTTTTACGACGTATCGGCCGACCTGTCGACCCGACAAACCTCGTTGGCGCCGACCAAGTTTACGGTCACGTGAAGCCTCAAGTTGAATTGATGGGCCATCGTAATTTTTATGACGGTATATTCTATGTTATATAGAACAGTAGGCGACGAACTGAGGCGTATTTATATTATAGCCTATTTCAAATAGGGCGGTATGGCTGACACGTAATTTGTGGCGATATCGTAAACTTTCCTACGAAATCAATATTAATTTTAAGATATAATCTTATAAAATTCTAAACATGCCGTGTCGGTACATTGAAGCTATTAAAAAAACTGGTATATACTGGTATAAACGATGGAGAATATACATTTTTTTTAAATTTCTTGTATTTTTGTTCGGGATTCACGTAAAAACTACTGGGCTGATTTCGATTCGGTTTTCGCTGATCGACACCAAATTCTTAGACTTAAAATCTGCGCTACTTTTTATGCCGGGAATCCCGCGGGAATTTATTTCTTTATTTACCTAATGTCTCTCATATCGTCCTATTTGAAACAGGCTTTAATCGATAATCCGCACAGCAGTTAATTTTTATTTGATTAGAGGGGCGTAAAGAAGCGATTGTATGGAGGGAATTGGTAAAAACGCATATGCGTACTTGGTTAAGCGGTTGGTAGGTATTGCGTGAATATATTAATATTCAATGTAGTATTGTGTTCAAGGTCTTTGTCAATTACTACTACTACTACTACTATTACTATTACCTACCTACTATTACTACCTTTCCTTGCAGCTTCGTAGATATTTAGTTTCTCGTTTAGATTTTCTATGGAAAGTAGCATATTCCGGTATTTATGTATTTCATTTCCATTTCAGAGCTTATCAAAAGCCCATAAAAAGCGAGCGATTGACTTTTAAGTATATCTATTTTTCATTGTAAAAAAATTAAATCTACCCAGAATTCGTTAAATTGTCACGAGTTTGTCAGAACACTGAAACTAAACAATGTGGTATAGAAATCTAATCATCAGGATGAAAAGAGACTGATAAAAGAAATGTATGACAACAGTCTGGCTACACCGCGACGTACTTACCACGATCAAATTACGTGTATGTATGAAGAGTGTAATGAATGTAGATGTACGTTAAGTTTGTAGCAAGTGGAAATTCATCCTTCCTCCCTACCCCTATGGGAAACGGGTGTGATAATATGTATGTAGGTATCCAGATAATATCTAAGTGTATTAAAATGTTTCGAAAAAGTTTCATGGTCTACTTTTTCTTTTTCGTCGATTAACCATAATCTAAAATCAGTACGTTATCTGATGTATTCACAATTGCTACTTATTTTACAAATATACATTACATTAAAAACCGAGTGACATTGACAGACAGCTGTGGGGGGAGCGTATTAAATTAATATATTCAACGTGCAGTTCAATCACATAATATGCGCGACATTATGCTAATTGGTTATGGCCAAATCACTGTAAACAAGCTCGGTCATCTCCGCATTCCGGCATTCCGCCGGCGCGGGCGCGCATGCCACAAACGACGCCGGTCGGACGGATGACCCGCGTAATTCCCATCTTTAGAGAAACTATAAAGCAACAATTTTTGAATGTTACAATAAAACCTGGCAAGTGTGCGGCGGTTTGCAAACTATGAACAATTCCGCACAGACCCATTGTCTTTACCATAATGGGGCCAGGGTGCAAAAATTGAGAAGCACCCCTTGCCAGCAGAAAAATTAGAATTAAATTTATATGTTCTATTTTTAAGGTTTCTGGAACAATTTTGCCAACAAATGGAACTTATGAAATCCTCATGTTCGTCCATTCTTAGGCCGTCGCGTGGTATTCTCGGTATAAGGCGATCGTAACAACCTTTGAATGTTACAATAAAATCGGGGAAGTGTGGGGTAGTCTGTAGATTATGGTTAGTTCCATACAGAGCCGTCTTCGCCATATTGGGCTCCAGGGTGCAGAAATTGAGATGCGCCCTTTGCCAATAGTAAAAAAATAGAATTATTTTTTATGTTATTTTTTAGGTTTCTGTAACTATTTTGCCAGAAATGAAACCCACATGAAATCCTCATGTTCGTCCATTCTTAGGCCGTCGCGTGATATTCTCGATATAAGGTAATCGATTTGGGCCCCCTAAGACCTTGAGTCGGGGTGCCATACACTCGATGCACCTCTAGATAAAGACGGCCATGGTTTCTAGAGGTTGACAGATTTTCACTGTTTTCTCATTTGGCTAAAGAACCATAGAAAAGCATTAATCGAAATTACTCTATGCCTTAAAAACTACTCCACCATATTGTTCAAACCAATTAGCATTTCACTTTCTCACCACCTCTATGGTGGCGAGGCCCGCGCTGGGGTGTCTGAGGCGCTCTTCTCAAACCACCATGGCGACGTTGCGGAGCGCTGACCGGCGAGCCTCGGTGTCCTTAGATGCCGGTCTCGTGCCGCTCGCTACGGCCTCCCAACAATTTTTCAGAGAAATAGGTGTAAGATACATGACAGACTGACGAACGGGCATAATAAAAACTCAAAGATTCCACTTCCGTCAAAATGTCTACGGATCTCTTAAAATTTAATATTACATACCTATCTATATATGTGTCGCTAAGCGGTATTTTACGACGTTGCTGGTACCGAATATAGACCTCAGATTATAATGATAATGGAACATTGGCGCCAATCAAAAATGTATATTAATGTGCTAGTGGAAAACTAACGAAGGAAATAATTTAGTCAATATAATTTTAAAGGCCGTTTTTCCAGTTAACGGCCTTTTCATTTATAGCAAGCAAAGTCATTATCATTATTAATTGCGTTATTTTTGATCTGCCATGTTTAATATTATCATCATCATGACTTTTTATTATGACGATTTAATAAATAGCTGTATATATTTTAGATATGTAACTGAGATGAAATAATGCATTTTGGAACTGATCTCTCTTTTCTTTCCCCATATCCTAATTAACTGGGGTCCGCACAATATGTCTTTTCCTTCCACACTCCTCTATTCTGACATACATCTTCTGTCACACCACAAATCATCATATCATCCTTCACACAATCCATCCATTTTTTTGGATCTACCTTTACATTTGTATCCATCCATCTTGTAGTTTAATATTATTTTTGTCACGTGACTTTCATCCGTCTTCCATATATAATGGGCATATGCCCATACCAACTGATACTGATATGTATATTAAAATGAAAGTGACTTTGTTTGTTCCTTTTTCACAGTATTAGGAATTATCATAAAATTTGGGCTACAACAGAGAAAGAGTACGAACAAAAAAATAGTTTGTTTAGTTAGTAAAATTTTCATGGGATTAGGGTTCGAAGTTTACGCAAGCGAACTCGCATAAATTGGCTGTTATTAAATTTGATAATGTCCTGCTGTGATACAGGAGATACTCGTAGAAGAGGATATAAACTTGGAATACTTTTTATCTCAAAAATCTTAGTTTCCTCTGGTAAAGATTTTGATGTTAACTTTAGGCTTGAAGCCGTGTGATACCTGTATAATAATAAATTGTAGTTTTATCGCTATAAAAATTGAATCATATTACGTAAATATTTACGACTTTCCGCGACTATTGTCTGTCAGCTATTTTATTGTTATGATTATGAATATAATAAATAATTGTTTATTATACCTAACACAAGAAAGAATTTATGAAAAGCATTTCAAAAACAAAGTCCCACGCAATGTCCATATGTGCAGGAACTGATAAAAATAAATAAGATCAGGCCATGACCTTTGGATCGATCAACTAATATCTATTCTAATATATTTTTGTTATTGCTTTGCAAAAAACAAGTGTATAGATGGCTCGACGCTATAACTACTGGTTTTTATCTGTAAGCTATATATAAAAATAGTTATTTATTATTGCCAATTTTATGCAAACGAACCAAGACTAAATTTAGATGATTTTTAACGTTCGCAAAGTATATTCTTTTTATGTAATAAAGTTGGAATATCTGATGTATATATATTAAAGGTATACGAATGTCGATTGAAGTAAACCTGACACATATATACTATCACGCCTGTTTCCTACGGCGGTTGTCAGAGAGGATGGATCCCCACTAGTGAAGATGGTCGCTTGACAAACAACTTGATGACAAACAACTTTCGCTTCATGTACTTTCATTAATGTCATAATACGTTCACGTTTATTTGAGGTGCTTTTTACCTGACTTCACATTTCTGCTATTTGATAATGGTGTGTACGTCGCTGTCTACCACCAACCAACCACCAGGCACTAACTCTACCATATCTATAATATTATAAAATTCTAAATATGCCATGTTTGTACATTGAATTATTTAAAACGAAACAACTGGAATAGAATATATAGATGATGGAGAATACGATGCAATTTTTTCTAGATTTCT
Organism: Dendrolimus houi; assembly: GCA_039645545.1. Lineage (NCBI taxonomy): Eukaryota > Metazoa > Arthropoda > Insecta > Lepidoptera > Lasiocampidae > Dendrolimus > Dendrolimus houi. Next base: position 6,451,121 of record CM077136.1, read on the forward strand.
TGTCTGTTTGTTCGGAATTCACGTAAAAACTACTGGTCCGATTTCGATGCAGTTTTCGCTGATCGACAGTAAATTCTTAGACTTAAAATCTGCGCGACTTGTTATCCCGGGACTCCCGCGGGATTTTTTCTGGGAATTATTTAAAATGACTAGATTAAAAAAATCGAATTCCAATGTGATTTTTTCATTGATCGATAGCAAATTTTATGTAATAAAAAGTATGATATTTTTTACCCCGGGAGCGGTTTATGATTGTTTGGGTGCATAAAAATTAGCTTATTCCGACACAGTTTTCACCAAAACGATAGCTTACAATGTTTTTAAAATGCTGTGGTACTTTATGTCCCAGCCGCGGAAATTTCAAGTCGAGCGTGGACGAAGTCGCGGGCACATCCTAGTAACTGATAATATTCTAATAAATCTTTTTAATATTAAAAACCCAGCAAAGAAAATTATAATAAAAGTGTGTAGGTAAAGTTTAATTTGTTAAAACTGCGAACAAAATGACGAGACAGATAGACAGTGTAATGAGAACTTTGATATATTTATTTGAGAGAAACTTAAACGGCATGGTTCGTTATTTATTTGTCACTAGCTTTGCTTGCCACTTCGTTTGTCCGGGACTTGGACTTTATATTCATGTCTTCGAATCTTACAAGATATCGAAATTAAAAATACACAAGAATTTAAGATAGCGTTCTAATCTCTAAAATTTACATTAAAACAATAGTCTTTTCGAGACCGATTCGAGACATACTTTCAGACAGACTGACAGGTATGAATGTTAGAAATGATGATTTATAAATGAGCATCGCAAAAGTAGCAGTTTTCACTAAAAAAAAATATTTATTTTCCAATCCCAGATGGATAATTTCATTGGTAAAGATTTCTTCAGTTTATTTATTTACAAAAAAAGATTATTTTCTTTTAGGATTTATTTAATATTTTTTATTTATTTTCTTTTTTTAAATATTTGAAAAGTGTTGTTTTGTGAAAAATCCCAAATAACACTTAAATAGAAACGAGGAAATCGTTTACTTTGAACTGTATGATTTCAACTGAAATTTATATAAATATTACTGAAAAACTTAAAAATACAATCTAGTGTTACTTAGAAAGAGCTTTCATTTCGTTCATTTAATAAGGTCGTCAAAAAATTGGCAGCCTTTTAAAGATTTTTATTCAAAAGTATCTTATGTCATCTAGTCAACATCGAATCAAATTGTTATATATTTTTAGTCTCCCTTTAGTTTCTTCGAACTTAGTAATCGTTCTGATCAAGTTCTCATACTGTAATATAACGAATAAACAATGTAAACTCTCGGCCAAGGCGCTGACAATGTACTAGAAGTCACTTTCCACTTTCCCCAAGACTTCTCACGAGTCGGCGGAATTATGAAAAGTATTAGCATTCATAGAGACATGTTTTATTAATTGATATGTAGTGTAAAGCTAGTTTGAAAGTGAACTTGACAGATATTGTGATTGTGCGACCTTAAACTATAATAGCTTTTAAAAGAGTTTTGTTCAGCTAGCTTTAACTTTAAGTGGTTAATAAGTTAGATTCCGTATCTCACCTGTAGTTGTAGTTGATAGCCGTTAGTGACGTATCTTTGCCTTATTGTGTATCCATCGGGAAGTGAGGTGTATCTAAAACATTCCCATTCGGAATTTTTTGCGCCCAATACAAAAGGCTGAGCAAAATGAGATATCTTTGAAAAGGTCCATTATATCATTGTGATTAAATATTTTCATATCTGTCCAATATATCTATTAAATAGGACAATAAATCAGGAATCATCAAATGTTATTATAATTATACTATTTGCATTAATACATTTTAAAATACATCTCTCAAATTTAAACAATATTGCTAACAGATCAACAAAATTTGGATTATTGGACGTCTGTAAGTAATTTGATCAATAAAAATTATGTTAAATACAAATTTGAAAACTATTTTAAAGACGCTATCTAAATGTTCTTATGAGATTAAAGCAAGATATTCTCATTGAATATCAATTAGGAATGCTAAGTGTATATAAAATGCTCTAGCATATTTGAATTTTATATGTATCCAGCCCACGCTTGTTTTTTATATAGTAAAATAATTTAATTTGGGTTTTCTCCAGTGCTTAGAAATTCTAGAATGTAAACAGATATATAAGTTTTACAATCAATTATTTCTTTTATTTAAATTGTAGATATCCGCTACGATGTGGGGATTGCATATCTCGGTACAATTGCCTCAATAAAACTTATCAGTTGTTATGGAAAATAGCATTTCTACTCAGTTGTGCATTTTTGAAACCTAGCAACTGACATTGTGTTTTAAATGAATGTTTGTAAATTGATTGTCTTACTTGGCATTTGCTGATGTATTGTGCTTGATAAAATATGTAGACTGTATCAAAATATGATTTCATATGTTGGCATATCATAAAATCAATGTCATTGTTTTGTCATTGATGTAATTTTTTTGGAATGCACTTGCTAGATTTGGTAATTGCACAGATATATTCTTCCTAGGATTTTGTAGCTGTTCTGGAAGAAACTGAACCTCAATAAATTTGATATCCGTGGTTCGTGCATGCGTCATGTATATCACAGCCATCTCTCTCGGAGATGGTTGGATCAAATAGACGTAATTTGTAAGAAAAATTATAATATTTCCCTAAACAATGACTTGTGACCTGTAGTGAAACGCGAAAAAACTATCTCCTTGGGATGGTGGCGATGTAATGAAGATTATTTGCGGAAAGTTCAGCGTAAATACAGGCGTGTCTTGAAAACTCTAAACGACGTTTACAATTTTTTATTTAAAATCAACTTCGATCAACAATTGATCGAAGGAAATCAATTAGTAGCGAAATAAATACTTCTAAACTAGTAAATGGGTGCACATTGTATCATATTCATCTATAAACATTTGTAGTTTTGTAGATATGTGTCTGTATGGTATGTATACTGAAGTATATATCTATTTAATATACAAAACTTCTGTATATATGATTATATATATATATATATATATATATATATATATATATATATATATATATATATATATATATTATATATATAAGAGATTGCTTTTTAGCAATAAGACCGCCCTTTGTGCATAATTAGATATAGTTTTGGTCTGTAAGTATATTTTTTATTGGTTTACAAGAAAGCGTTATGCATCTATCTATTTATGTGCAGTTTTGAACTATAGACTTAAAAATTTGAAAAAAATTCAAGTGAAATAGGGTATGAAAACACAGTTATAAAATTAAAAACTCTGATTTGGTATTATATTAAGTTAAACTTGGTTTCGATTTATGTACTTATATTTTATAATTTCACAGCTTTTATATGGTTTTAAATTTATAGATATTACGTTGTGTGTTTTATGTTAGACGTATTGTAAGGCGAGTGACATGTGTGATTTATAATAATATTGAGAGATATTACTAGATAGTATTTAGGGCTTTTAAATAAACAACAACTGTTCGTAATACTTTCTATTCCGAGAATGAATGTACATGATTTTTGTATCTACCTATTTGTTACAATATATTACATGCATAACAAATATGTTAAAATGTAATGAGGTTTTTTGAAATGACGAAATTGCATTAATCCTAAACAAACCCTAAGAATGCTAAGCTCCTAAGACGATAAACCTCCCACTGTACAGGGCTCGGACTTCTCCGGGCTCGATTTCTCTCGTTTTTTGGGGAACGAACAGTAGGTATGCATACCCGCCACGCTTATTCAAAGCAAGTTGGCGAGTTTGACACAATGTTTTAGCTCGGTATGCAGATTTGCTCATGATGTTTCCTTTATCGATGTTAGCACGTGATAATTGTATTATAACAATATGCGTATTAGGCCAGGAAACTGCCAAAGTATTTGCATTCTTCCGGGCCTGGATTCGAATCTACTTCGTTGAAATTTGAGCCGATTTTAGCTTAATTCAACATTTAGTAAAACTCCCATAAAAGTTATAAACCTTTATAATAATTCTGTATATTATTATTTTTTGTTGTTACAGTGATATATTCAATATGACTAGATTAAAAAATAATTAATAATTTCGAAAATTAGTAACACATCAATAAATTTTATAAACCGAGATTATATATAATTATACAATTTTGTTAAATATAGATTAAGTCGATAAAGCATGAATATTGGCATTGATTATAAGTTATTATTTGTTACTTATAATTTGAATAACACGTTTTGATTAAATTATGAATATTAAAATAACGCAAACACAAATAATACAAGTTAAATAATTGTAATTATATCTAATAGTGCGGTTGTTTTTGCTAGTTGTGTAGTAAAAAAATGTATAGCATGTCTTTAGTGCTATTTTTATCATTACATAGCTAAAAATGTTAAGATTACTAACTAATATTTTGAATTATTAATACTGTGCCAATCATTGTACAGGTGTGCCAACAATGGTACCTATAGTTGACCTAATATATTTACTTATTAAATTTCATGATTAGGATTACATTTCCAAGAACGATGAAAAGGAAGAAACAAATATACATATTTATTTTATAGTAAATTTCTTTCTTATTTATATATAGATTAGTTGTACCTTGCAGACGTTGTCTTGCCCTTAAAAAAATAAAAATCTAGAAACCGATTGCAGCGCCATCAACCGGGACCAATTGTTAATCTAAACCATTCTCGAATCTACTTGAAAAAACACAAAAATCATCAAAATCGGTCCCACCGTTAAAGAGCTGTTCAGCGGCGCCACCTACCGGGTCCAATCGTGAATCTAAACCATCCCGGGATCCACTTGAACACACACAAAAATATTTTCACCTAAATCCTGGAACACGATTGCAGCGCCATCTGCCTGGTTCAAATTTGAATCTAAACCATCCCGAGACCCACTTGAACACACCCAAAAATAGTTCACCTAAATTAGACAAATGAAAATTAGATTAAATGCAGTCACCACTGCTGAAATAGGCCGGGAAAGATCAAATGAATGGCTAGACTGATGTTTTTTTAATGATAATTTTTTATTGATGAATATCATATTTTAATACAATATTATCCTATTCCGGACGACAAGTCCAAAAACACAAAAATCATAAATATTGGTCCAGCCATTATTGAGTTATAAATGGTGTAACTAACACGACTTTGTTTTATATATATATAGATTATGAACCTAATCATATACTTGTAAGATTAATAGTTCAAGCTCTTTCACTGTCGCAAGTTATTAGTTTTCCAAGTTTTATTACTTATAAGTAGCCCCTAAGGCGTTTATCCTTATTTCATTTGTTTTTGAAAATCATCTTTATAACAAGTAAAATACGTCATGTTATAATCAAGCTTTGGTCGACAACTTCCAGTGTAATAAACTAGCTGAAAATTGTATAATTAATTTCGGACACAATTATGTAATTTACAGGGTAGTTTTATTGTACATTTTCCTTTATACTACAGATTTAATTATGGTAATGTATTTTTTCTAATATAATACGGGGAAACCCGCTTGCTTTTAAACATTTTTCAGATGTATGTTCATACGTCATATGAGTAACTAGCTTCTGCCCGCGACTTCTTCCGCGTGGAATAGTTAAAAAATCCCCCGATTTTGGAACATTCTTCATTGGTGTTCCGCTCCTATTGGTCTTAGCGTGATGATATATAGCCTATACAGCCTACCTCTATAAATGGGCTATCTAACACTGAAATAATTTTTCATATCAGACCAGTAGTTCCTGAGATTAGCGCGTTCAATCAAACAAACAAATAAACTCTTCAGCTTTATATATTAGTATAGATTATGTTTCTTCTAAGTGTCTAACACATTAAATCCGGTTAGTTTTACTTCGTTGAAATTGAACGTGCTAAACACAATCTTGCTTATTTCTCGTTCATGTATTAAATGTTTAATTCCTTCTTAAAACATAGAAGAAGCAATGTCTGCGGTTTTAGGATACTTTACGCAAGAACTGATCACAGGAACATGGCAAGTCTTTCCTTCTATTGTTATTAGGATAAATAGAGGAAACGAAGTACAATTATTATTTTCAAGTTAACTTGCTTTATATGAAAGTTTTATTTATATATTTATTAATGTAAACAATACAAGTAGGTAAAATAAATAAATAAAATCATTACTCTATTGTTAATTTTCTAGTAATTCATCAGGATTCAGAGTACGCAGGTAAATAATCAGTTTTGTTTTTTTATATTATCCAACATAAAATGTGACCAGAAGTGGGTGTATGGGTAAAGATAAATTCTCTAAGGAACAGACGAAGTGGATACATTCTAGCAATTATTTAATCGTTCACTTTTATTTTTAACGACCGCACAAAAATACAGACATAACATAGTTATATGAAGTCCATAGGAAATCCGAAATTGTATAGTCAATATTATATCGTATATGTCAACTAAAAGTTACTGTATTTAAATTTAATTTTCAGGATTATCTAAAAAATGTATTTTATTGAAGTGACAAATTTTTATGGGGGGTAAACCGCTTCGTTACGTAACCCGTTACGGCGCCAGTCTGTCTGGCTTCCCTTTCTCTCACGCATACGGCTGCGGTAGGCAGGCTCCTCCTCTCTCACTCTAACCCACGCGCTATATACATAAAATTTAAGTAATAACCTAAGCTTTTCTCACGTTAAACAATTTCAATATTAAATAGTTCAACTTAGATTAGTTTAAGTTATTATTTCTCATCTCTTATCCTGCATATAATATTTTTATATTTGATAACTATTATAATAGAGGCGCGATTATAACTACATTAATTTTTAGTCAGCAGCCGGATATTGACGCGCGTGATCTACTAATATAGAACAACGTCATACAATGTATGACTGTATGATCTAATAATAGTAATTTATGACATTTGAGGTCATTGTCATAACAGCCACGCCCCCTTCAATATATGGCCGCTTATGTTTATTGTTTTGTCGGTATGTATATATACCATGTTTTATATATGTTAAGTATTATATGGTGTAGGTGTTCTTATTAGTTTCACGTACTGTTTTTTCATATAATATGGGACTCGAGGCGACCTGAGAATGTCTCATTACAACATACCGTCGCTACTTTAATACACCATATTTTTCACGGTGAGGGCGTGTGGAGATTTGCTGGCCTGGTCCTGCCTTGGTGGAGGTCGGTTACCACTACCGGAATACGCACTAAAACGCCCCGTGTTCCTTCCATTCGCTTATAGCCAGGGCTGCGGGAAATGGCAATCGCCTGCTCCGCGTTGGCCCTGGTAGGCGCCGGCCGAGACGGTGCCCTGCCCAGTGCCGCCCCAGGACGCAAAGCAGACACCGCGGCAACGGAACGAGGAGCACGGAACAAATCCGCTCCCTCTTCCGATGGCCTTAAATATGACTACCACCCCCTGGTCTAGAGTATGTCGCCATAAAAACCTTGAGTTGTGTTCCGGCATCAGTGGGCAGGTTCCAGTCTCCCTTTAGAGAGCGGCAGCACATTGGTAGCACCTTTGGTGTTACAGATGTCTACAGCCGACGGTTACCGCTTTCCTTCCTTCCTTGGGTTTCGCCGGCGGTCGTACTTTAATAGACCGAGCAGGACTACAGCATAGTCTCTGTAGGATTGAATAATAAAAAGTAAAATACACAGTACAATATGACTGAGCATTGACTATCCATGACATGCTGTTTATGTCATCGATTTTAAGGGTTTATATATTGGTAACTGCATATGTTTAATGCTATTCACAGCAATAACCTGACCATACTTGACTCCATACGCGAATTAAGACCGATGACTTGGCGTGGTATTGTACAAGCCTTTGTTATCTGAGTATCAAACCCACGCACGTTGGGCGGAACGAAAGGCCTCCTAGATTGGTTAGGTCAAGGTGCCATTCAACCATTGACTGTAATTTAGAAACATTTACAGGGAACTTTACTTTGACATTTCGAATATTTTTGTCATTTAAGAATTTAACGGTTCAATGCTGTACTTTGATATCTAGAAACACGTTTGTGACGGTTTTTAAATAACGTTCTGGAAATATACATTTTCACGAAGAATTTGCATTTTGTTTATAAACTTCGTAGATACCCTTGTTTATTATAGTTTGTCTCGTTTAGTAATGTGGATCGTAACTACTCTATGTAAAATTAAACGATAGGGAGAACAACTAAAATATCTTATGATATCCATTCGTTTTTCCGATTGGTCCCAAATTCTCATCACAGTTTTTGTTTATGAAATCGTTACTTATAACTGTTTTCGTAAACTTGTGAATTAATAAACAGCGAAGAATAATATAATTTTTTTTATATCTACCTAATTAACTCTTAAGGTTAAGTTTTAGCGTACAATTCGTGAACCAGCGTAAATGGCAGTAATTGGTAAAATCTTTATTTTCAAATACTCAATCGCATATTTCGGGTGCGATGCGATGGCCGGAGAAGGCAAATGGACGTGGAAGAAGAATCAAGGGGAAACTTACCTCGTCGCCGGTCCATCGCCACATTGCACTCGTCCCCCGGGGGTTCAACAACTTCATTAGGCGTTAGATTAGATTTAGGCGAGTTAAAGTTATATAATTAAATTAAAATGATTTTTTTATAACGTGATCCAACTATATATATTGCGGTGACAGCACTGCCACGATGTGTGTTTCTCTTGTTTGCGCATTCTTCATTTAAAGTTTATTATTTTTCTTGATGGCGAGGATAGGGAGGGACAATTTACAAGGTGTTCCTCAGCGCAACTACATATCTCATCCTCTGTATCCCAGTCCTCTTGTCTGATCTCTTTATATCATCCCTCTATAACATGATCTTTATCTCATTTTAAAGGCTGATAATGCGTTGAATTCGCGCTTGGTGTAGCACACGTCTATAAGCGACGTGCGACGCTTACTACTTTCAAACACAACACAGAGCTGGGCCGTCTACGTGTTAGCGAGCTTTGCAATAATAAAAAAAATGCATGGCAGAGCTGTAGTTTTCGGCTGTGTGAATTAATTCATTAAAGTAAATATAAGACGGAAAGTAACAATCGGAAATAGTCTACTTAAACTGGAAGTGAGCAAAATCTATACACAACACGCTTCGCTCAAAGTGGTGGCCGAGGATTGTCGGTCACGTTGCCGCTGCGACTAGGTCAATGGATGCGGCGGTCAGCGGACCGTGGTGCAAATGTGGCACACGGATCGCCTCGAGGCGACCTCTCCGTTTGAACTTGACCTCCGATCTATCTGCTTCACCATGTGTTTTGTAATCCATAAAAATACCGTGTAAAATTGAAATGGATTTTTCGTTGTTATCAAATGTCACTGGTTGCGTGTCTTAAGGTTCTGATGATCAGTATGACATGAAAGAGATCATATGGTCTCACCCGTAGGGTTCTGATTACTTAAACTAGCCACATTCGTATATTTGTATTACGAATATTTTATATTATATCATGTATCAGAAAATATAGTGGTATATAATTCATGCTGTGTCTTACATCTATCTACCAGTATATCGTCGGCGTGAGTGCAAGATCTTGTAATCACATTTTTTTGACATTATTTTTTCGTCAAAATTGTTAAATATTAGATGTATAATACATCTAATATTTAACAATTTTGACGAAAAAAATAATGACAAAAAAATATACTTACAAGGTCCTGCACTGACGGCGATGATATCTAGAAACGTGTCAATTTCAATAAGCGATTTCAGATTCTCGATTCAGTTATGTGTATAGTTTAGCCACACAGGTATTTTATATCTATATTTATTTTTAGGTGTTTCAGTTTTATTTGTGACCAAGATGTATTTTGAAGTGAAACTTCTTTAGAATCGTTGTGATTTGAAACGCGATGAAACAAAAAAGCGAAACTAAAACGAGGTACATATATAAATCTGTAGGACTACGTCTGCGAGAGAATGACTTACGAGTTTTACATTGTGCAGCACAGATTAGAGAGTCAATAGGCAATAAGACTGATGATTAAACATATTGTTACATGCCGTCAAAGATAAGCGCACAGCTGCCTGTCGTAAGCGCAGTTCATTGTCTTCCAACGATTTAGGAATTCTTTTGTGTTTTGAATTTGTAATTAAGAAAAACATGCTATTGTTTTCTACTTGTTTTATAAACATAATTAGCGTCGAACTAATCCTTATTGTTATTGTTTTCGACTTTGTGGCCGTTCGGAGGTGTGCAAATTACTATTTCTCGGAAACTCAGTGCGCGCGGCCAATTTCTTTGTACTGTGTAGTGAATATAAACTAATGCCCGAATGGAGGGGTGGGCAGTCAAGCGATGACTACGAGACGAATAAGACGTTTGTATTACTCTCGATTAGCGATATAGACGACGGACTTTACGCGGGTCGAATTGCATTAAATCGTGCAGTGTGAACTGGTTGCATCCAGTTTTATTTGTATTTGTTTAATACGTGTTTGTACACTTCTAATAAATTCTATAGTAGTTCCAACGGCATTTTTAATTCGAGTCCTGTAGCTCGTAACAATATGTTCAATTTGGACCGAAATAAAACTGGTAATATTTTTAGACTGAAACAGTGAAAATTGTAAAGTGATTCTTAAGAAGTTTATTTCGAATTATAATATGTTGATGGATGTAGGCTAAAGTAATTATATTTATATTAATAAAAAGTTAGAGAAGGATTATCTGTGAGTATATTCTTTGAAGTTTCACTTTTACGTGTGAAGTGCACACACAATTTTTAGTGCAATCTCGGTCTTTAAGAACAATATGGGCGAGATTATTTCACTATTGATTGATTACTAAAATCGATAGGTAATGAGAGTCAGAAATCCTATTCCATTTACATCGGCATTTGAAATTATGATTTCTGTTATTATGCAACTTAAATATTCTAAGCTAATATACTTAGTCCTGCCATAAATTTAGTAACAAAGAAAAAATTTTTTTTTTCTATTGCAAATAACATTTATTCGATTTACAGTGTGTTAGTTTAATACATAAATATAAAACTATTTAAAATATAAAAAGCTTATTCGAAGTGGTCTCCATTGGCTGCAATACAGGCCTTTAAACGTTGTGGCCAGTTATCAATAGAAGCATGCACTCTTTCCGTGGGAAAAATCTTCACTGCCAATCGTATGGATTGTTTTAGGGACTCCAAATTATCATGGCGTTTAGAGCAAGCCGTACTTTCTAAAACTGACCGTAAATCATAATCCAGCTGATTAAGATCGGGACTAGACGACGACCAGTCTTCAGCTCTGATGAAGTCCGAAACGTTCGTTTCCAACCAAGACTGCGTGGACCGAGCTTTATGACCCGGCGCCGAGTCTTGCTGGAAGGACCATTCTTGGTTATTGAACATAGTGTTGTTAAGGGGCTTAACTACCTTCTCAAGAATGGTATCTTCATACACTTGTGCCGGTGTTTTGATACCTTTTTCACAAAAATATGGCTCAGTCACTCCTTCATAGCTAACACCCCACCAAACCATCACTGAAGACGGATAATGCCCACGTTGCACTCTGTCGACTAATTGAGAAGCTTCCTTAGAGCTTTGAGCATAAATACGGTCATTTTGTTTGTTAAAATGTTGCTAAATTGTAAACATTTTCTCATCCGTAAACAAAATTTTTCTGTGACCTCCCTTTGCGTACCGCTTCAGTAGTTGTTTCGATTTTACCACCCTATTCTTTTTAAATTATGAGTTAAGAAATGACTACTGCGTCTCTTATAGGCTGCAAATCCTAAGTCATCTTTTAAAATACGCGACATGGTTCTAGGTGATATCTTCATCTCCCGAGATAAAATCTTTTGCTTTCGGACAGGATTTCTTCGAATTCTTTCCCTTACTGCTTTGACCACCTTTTTCGTACGAACACTACGTGGACAGAAAGATCTTTTTCTGTCACAAACAGAGGAGGTCGCATTGTACCTATTAATAGCCCAGTACACAAATATTTTACTAATACCAAGCGTATGGAGTTTTAAAAATTGTATTTGGCTCCATACCTACTTTGTGTAATGCAATCACAGCGATTCAGTTCTGTTTATCACCCCACTCCATTTTAATATCGCAAAATGTTGTACAATGTATTGGCGCCAAAATGAGAAAACAATGAACAATCATATAAAAAAGACAGATTCCAAATTCAAATGTAATATTTTGTTTCTTGTTAATTGTAACAGTATTTATGGCCAGACGAAGTATATATATAATTTAACGTTGACAATATTTATTTCAGTTACAAAATATCTTACGTAAATTACATTTTTGTAATAATACAAATTACGTAAACTATTTTCGGTCTGCACTGTAAATAATTTCGAAGTAAGTACCACAATCGCCGTGAACTTGACCGATCGTTCAGATGCGCCCGCGCACCGGTCAGCCTTCTCCAAACATGGCGCGCGATTCCGCACTATGATTTTGAAACAAAATAACAGTTGTATGTAATGTTGCCAGGTCCAATTTCTTTTATATGGGGACAGAAGGTTTTTTTGGGTGAGTTCAGCAGACAGGCAGACGGCCCACCTGATGGAAACCGGCTACCGTCGCCTATGGATAATTTATAACACCAAAGTTGCTACTGTGCTGCCGGTTTCTAAAGGGAAACTGGAACCTGACCACTAATGCCGGAACACAAGTCAAGGTTGTTACAGCGACCCTTTAGACCAGCGATGATAGCCATCCAGACAGGTAAATACCCTACTACCTGGCAGTGGGTTATTTTGTCGTCTCTTAAGACAACTAGGTTTCTTTAAATTACTTTTTAATTTAATTTTTTTTTCTTTAATTTAATTTTCTAATAATAAAGCTTTTTAATAAATGTATTTATTTATTGGGACATTTAGTGACCCGATAAGGTGCAAAACTAGTCGTGTCCCTGACGTTTAAAATTCCCGACGTCCCCGCTCAAATCGGGACATCTGGCAACTCTAGTTGTATTGCAACCGGAATCTTGATAATGATTTTGTTAGACTAAAAAAGCATTGTAATTTGAAATACTTGAAACAACTTATACGGATATAATTGTAATATATTTTTAAAAATTGTCGAGTAATGTAGAATACTATTGTGAGTGTATTCTTATTTCTGCTACATGATTGTAAGTAAAGTAAATGCAAAATATTCTACGTCATGTAAATATTCTCGGATATCGAGGAGTATAATTTTACGATTAAACGAAATTGTTTTAAGTGAAGTTCAAATATAATTATAAAAAAATATTTCTTTTTTATTACTTTTAAGTATTTAGAGAGTAATTCTGAGTACTTGATGTAACTTAGAAGCGGACAATTCTTGTATCAAAGACTAGGACTGTTTTTGGACTGTCGAGTCACAGAAGTCAGACAAGCAATTCTGTTCACGCTCGGCCAGTGTACCAAGAAACATACAGCGACGTCGTGACGTGTCAACTTGTTCACGTATACATTGTCATTCATCACAAATTGCTCCGCAGTCATAAACTTTGGTTGTTGTTCGCTTAATACACGAATGTGTTTCGTGAATATGACATTACTAGTTTGCCTGAGGCTTCGCTCGCGTAAATGTAGATTTTGTAAATCAATTACAGTTAAGTAACAATTACATCTGTTTGTACAACGACCGTCTAAAACCGTCTTAATTTTGCTATCCTTTGCGATCTGTACGTTTTTCTGTATCCCTGACAACAACTATGCAAAATTGCACGATGATCGGTTGAGTAGTTGAAGGCACGAAAAAGCATCAAATAAATTTTTGATTTTTTTTAATGCTTTTTCGTGATTTAACTACTTAAATTCGCATTTATTATATTAATATGGATTGAGAATTCCTGGGTTTAGACACCTTTTCGTAGTTATTTACCTTAATCTTTCTTTTGAGTTTTTATCAGTTTTTCGAAAGTTACATTTTTTGGTAACTTACGCGTAATTTTGAGATATTTTAAAATGTTTCTCATTATGTTCTTCGTCAAAAAAGTTTTAATGTCGGAGAAAACTAGGAATAGCAATGCATGGGAAAATTGCAAGTATTATAGTCGCATTCGTTCCATTTCTAGCTTCGTTTTTTTGCTTGCTTAATAACTTTTATTGTCAATGGTATTCATTACCATACCATTATGTGGTTTTTGTTCAAAAATAATTGTCATTCAAATAGGAAGCATCATTTGTGTTGACGTTTTCTATCTTTTCTGAATTGTTTGTGTAATTTTTATTAAAATTTATTTATATTATTTAAAGAATTTAATTTTATGCATTGGTGATAACACACTTATTGGATTTGTTTAAATTTATACTTCGCTATGAAGTGGCTTTAGGTTAGGAATACCATAGATTGTAATAAATTACCTTCAGACTTGCTAAATTTGCATCAGATCAAATTATTTGAATCAACAGTAAGCAAAATATCCCATACGTTGTAGTGTAGGGCCTTGTTCATCTCAGTGGTTGGACGATTTATGCAAGGTCGCAGTTGAAGGTTGTTTGAAGGCTGTGGACAGGGATATATGGCGCGTACTTAGGAAGGTCTCCCTACGTCAAGCAGTGGACAACGATTGGCTGACGACGACGAATAATAATCCAAATCAAAGTGTGTAGCCTCGTTGTATCAAACCCGCGGATGAGCATATAACAATTCATTTCGTAATACACCAGAAAGCTATCGACATGTAGGCGTAATTTAAATGTGACTTAGTAAACTGCTTAGGTAAGTTTGCATCATAGGCAGTCGCGACAGATTAAACTGCGCGCGGCCGAAGGTCAAAACTAACCACCGTATAAGGCTGGAATGGAATGATGTAAAAACACGAGAAACAGGCCACAATACGTGCGTGACTGAATTATTCACGAATAGAAATATATTCCATTCTATAGCAATTACTGTGTTACTGCTGCTTTATAAACATCTAAATTTTTATCTCCTTTTTATCCTGTATATAGTAAGATTACTATCGGTTAAAATGAATTAAGAGTACGTACATTTTATGTCTATGAACTTTGTTTTGAGTTTTTGTATATTTTTCGAAAGTAACATTTCTTAGTAAAGTACGCGTAATTTTGAGATATTAAAAAAAGTCATATGTTCCTCGTCAAAAACCTTTTAATCACAGAAAAAACTAGGAATAGCAAAGCATGGGAAAATAGCAAGCCACCCAAATATATGCTTAAATGCTCGTCAGTCCGTGCACAATGAAGGCCTCCATAGATGTGACAAACTTCCTCTATTACCGTTATTTAGCTACTGAACCATAAAAATCGAAAATATCTACGCATCTCAAAAATTATTTGTCAAATATTATTTAAACTAATTTATGTTGAATGAATTTATGGGTCTCCGCGACCTTATTTTTTTATTCAGAGTTATCCACATCATAGTTAAACAGTTATAGGCGGGGGTCTCTTACTTCACGACTTTAGGAATTAATGTCTCACTAACTATTGACTTCATTCAGAGACGTCGTTAGAGTGGGGCAAGTAGGGCACTAACCCTGGGCGCGGGGCGTCTATCCGAAATAGTATCCCATACCGCTATCTACTGTAACGACTAACCTCTTAAGTCCTTATGATATATTAAGAAACATAATTTATGTAAATAAAATCGTAGAATGCCTCTCAAAACAAGAGAAGACAATTCTGTCTTCTCTTTTTTATTTATTGAAATAATGACGTTTCCATGGAATAAATGGATTAGCATAATAGATGGCGCTGCAATCGCGTTTTTTAATTTCACTAACAAATACCTACATTGTCATAAATAACATCTCATTCATTGTATTAATTACTTCAAATCAGGTTGGCTGCGACTCGCCTCTGTTTCGCTGCGCAGTTGTGTAAACTATATGTACTTAGTTTGTAATTTTAGTGAACTTAGTGATAACAAACAGTAATGTTTTAGGTAAAACACCTAATTAAATTTGTATATACGTAACATAGGGTTTTTCACGCGGCGTAGACGCGGGGAAATCATTAATAAAAAATATATATCGAAATACGGTTCATAAAAGTGGAAAATTCATAAACCCAAACAGCAGCCACAAAAGGGCTCTCCAATCAAGGAGCTCTCTAAGCATAATATGAAATAAATTTTTATAATAATCGATCGTGTATGTGTGTGAAAAAATTATTTATTACAAGTTAGTTAAAAACATGCCTACATATTAATTAATTTACGAAATATAATAAATACGTTTTAGTTTCTGGGATTCTTAAGTACCGAAGTGTACAAAGAATGTGTTCGGTGTTATATATACAAAATATAACACCGATACATAAATACATAGTAGTAGTAAAGTCTTAGTTTTTTGCACATAATGAATATTGTGGAATGTATTGAGCCAGTCCATATTTATTGTACCATTCTTTTCATTGTACAGTACACATACCTCACTATGAAGTAATACAGACATTGATTTGAATCTCGTTCTTGATGATTATTGCTTAAATTTTTTAACTAGTTTCGATCAGTTCTTAACCAGTGTAATGTAAGAAAATTGGAAATCGTGACATGTTCGAATTGTTGGTTATTTTATATTAACTTGTTTGTTTGTTACGATAAGTATTTTTTCGATTGTGCATCGAATGGAAATCGGTTTGAGATAATCGAATAGATAAAGTAGCCTATTGGAGTGGCTGTTTAAGCTAGCTCAAGGATTATTAGTAACACAAGTAGAATTAATTAGGTTGGTTGATAAATAGATTAACCTTATTTACATGAAGCTCACTAAATTTCTTAATTGTCCTATTGAAAAACAGACTTCTAAGATATTTTTACGTGATAAGAGTTTTAAATACACCTAAGTGCTGATGCACACTATGCGTTGCGACTGCGATGTCACTGCAGTTTTTTACATACAAATATCCATTTTATGCCACACAGTATCCTCTGGCACTGCGCTGCACGCATCTGTACTTGCATTCCGCGAGATAAGGCGGGGAATAGTGTTATTACTATTTTGGTATTGCGTAACAATGTTATAGAACCGCAACGCATTGTGTGGTGTGACACAACACTCAGAATAAATGTAGGATTTAAGGGAGTTTTTAGAGTTACTGGGCGATTTTCAACAACAACAACAACAACAATACTCTTTATTGTACACCAACTTAAAACAGTAACACATTTGCACATCTTAGAATTAGAAGGTAAGTAGTACAATGGGCGGCCTTATTGCTTAAAGCAATCTCTTCCAGGCAACCTTTGGATGGACAAGGATCTTAATCACACTAAATTGTTGGCGTGCAGCTTAAGACTAAACTAATGATAATATATATAATATAATGTACAATAATATACTTACATATATGTATACCATATTATAACCATACAAAAATATATATACATATAAACATAAATACACATACATATATATATACGTACATAGACATACACAACAAATAATACATATTATGCAGTTAGATAGTGCTCCCTCACAAGTCTGTTGAAACTGTGGATCGATTTAGCAGAGCGCACGTCTGCCGGCAAAGCGTTCCAAAGATGCACGGCACAAACGGAGAACGATCGTGCGTAAATCTCCGTGGTATGTAAAGGTGTCCTTAGCCGCAACTTCTCATTCCTCTAGTATGCACCTTTTATGGTAATACAATCAATAAATTATGTAAACGTCATGTAAATGTCGTATAACTGCCCGTGTTCGAAGTAATATGGGGTTGAACCCAATAAAGGCGCCTTTTCGATTCGTCGTACTTTAATATGGCAGAAATCTGACTACAGTACTTACCCTCACTAATCGGGTATGTTCTTATGTTTTTTACTCATATATATACACCAGTAGTGCGGGATGGAAATTCGGCTAGGGTAAGCCGGTTGAAAAAAGATACCGTAACACATGCGTAGACTACACCGCTGTTGTAGAATGAAGGCCCCACAGTATCAGTATATAAAAAAACAAGTAGTCAGTGGAGCAGTGTTCCAAATTAATTAAAGCCAATTTGACAAATGAAACTCACTGCAACGAACAAAAAACTGAGTAAAATCCGTGAAAACCACACAATCTATAATTTATAAAATCCTAAACATGCCGTGTCTGTACATTGAAACTATTAAAAAAAAACAACTGGAATAGACAATATAAGCGATGGAGAACAGGATGCATTTTTTTTAGATTTATTGTCTGTTTGTTCGGGATTCACGTAAAAATTGCTCGGCCGATTTCGATGCGGTTTTCGCTGATTAGACTTAAATTCTGCACCACTTTTTATCCTTGTTATCCCGCGGGAATTTTTATGAGAATTATTTAAAATGACCAGATTAAAAAAAACCGAATTCCAATGTGCTTTTTTTATTGAACGGTATCTTTAATGTAATAAAAGTGTGATATTTTTTATCCCGAGAATCCCGCGGGAATTTTCCCGGGAGCGGGTTGTAGTTGTTCGGGTCCGTAAAAATTAGCTTATTCCGACACAGTTTTCTCTAAAACAATAGCTTA
This sequence comes from Dendrolimus houi, assembly GCA_039645545.1. NCBI lineage: Eukaryota > Metazoa > Arthropoda > Insecta > Lepidoptera > Lasiocampidae > Dendrolimus > Dendrolimus houi. The sequence goes on from CM077136.1 coordinate 6,469,540, forward strand.
CATTCTTTTTAAAAACTGCACTATTTTGTGTCCCGGTATCCCACGGGAATCTTGCGGGAATTTCAAGTCGAGCGTGGACGAAGTAGCGAACATATCCTAAAAAACAAAAATCTATAATAATTCACAAGCACGCACGCCGTAATGGCGAACCACAGCATACTAAATTATATTTTTAAATAACACTTATACTTTTAGGTAAAAGCATTTAACTCACTATGTATTTTCTTATTACAATTTATACTTTAATTTTGCAATCTACTGCATATTTTAAAACAAAAGCCGGTGCCCGAGGGGGTTATGAGTTGCTATTTAATCTAATACGCGTGGAAAGCCGCCGAGCGTGAGAGATAGTTAATACAGTTATAATATATGCACGAATAAAAAACGTAAGCGCCAATAAATTAATGGCGGTTTCGATCTTTTGGTCGCCAGTTAATTTATAGAGACACTAGTACTAATATGCTTGAACACAACGCGTAAACGCCAATGAATATATAGCGCTTTCGACCTTTTGGTCGGTTCGCTAGTTTCTTGAAGGTAGGCTATGATGAATCAAGTTGTATGAAGTCCACGTCACTGCTATATCTGCGAACTTGTCCTGGAGATTTGCAAGGGTGAATTTCAGATATGCATCCCACGGAAACTGTCCTATTTGCTCGTGTAATTTATGTTATGTGTATATTTTTATTATCAAATACACACGTGTATCATCAATATTAAGCAACATCCTTATACGAAATTTCGTAATAATTGGTTTATTCCCAAGGCCTTGAAGAATACTTTCTACTATTTACATTCTTTTACTATTTATATTCAAGTAGAGTAACACGATCGTTTGTGTAGGTATACCGATTAGTGAGAACGAGTTAACCACTCATGTCGTATACCTCACGATTCTAACTAGCGAACTTAAAATCCTTGTAAACATATTTTCACGCCTTACAAGTACAAAATAATGAACGCCTGCGTTGGTCGGGAATTATTTGAATCATAATTACAAGATTCAAAACAAAAGCCATATATTACGGTGCCATAATGTTATGTTATTATATTTTTTTGTTGGTTCATTACGTTACTTACGTGATACCAGCGGTTTCCGGTTACACGTTGACCTTGTGATCAGACCGGATTTGTGAAGTGACAAGTCTGGTTTTAAAGTATTTTATTTATTTTTTGCCTTCATACGTTTGATATTATTACCAAATGCATTTGGAATTATGTCGGACACGGATTTCGTTCTATATGTTAATGTAATACTCTACTATTACCTCATGCGGTCTATGTACCTACAATAATATTTTTAGATGATAAGGATATATTTCTGACGCAATAAACATAAAATGCAGTTTCAATTTAGCGGGCTGGGCTTGCGTTGCGAAATTTATAAACGCGGTTGTCTGAAGCACGTTAGTTAAGTATAAAGGCCGATTTACATTATACCAGCTAAGCAGCTACGGACTTCAAATTCAGAGGGAGTCAGTGTTGACTTCATACTGGCATCTTCTGAATCGATTTGAAGTTAGTATAGCGCTACCAAGTCCGACTGACTTCAATATTCCCGATTGAACATTTTGAAGTCAGTCTGCTACCCTATAATAATCACCAAATAAAAAGTCCGATCTGACCCTTAAGAATGTCAACAGAACGTAACTTTGAATGAAATCAACAAAACTAATAATCAAAAACTATTAAGTTATTTATTTGATAATATACATAGTTTTTTTACTGGAGCACGTTATAAAATATTTTAAAACATATTTTTAGTAATAAAATATTTTGCTATGATTATTGTTTTGTACTTAAAGAAAATTAAGTAAACTAACTTTCTTTACTGTACAGTTATACAATTCATTATAAAATATTTTTTAATATCAATGTATCAATGGAGAGGACATACTCTATAGCATGAAAATATTTTAGAAACTTTTAAATACAATTTCATATTTAAGGTATGGAAGAGCGGGATCTTCCGATACAAGTAAATTTTGCTTAAAAGAAAATTCCAGCAACTGTCTACAAATTGTTCATGTGTTTCCTAAGAAATAAATAAATATTTTCATTTTCAAATATTTTCATTTTTCATTTTCATATTTCAATTATTATTTTCCTCCAAATAACGAAATAATATGAATTCTGTTATATCGCATTAATCTGTCACGAAGTTCCAAAAACAGTTCAATAACGTCCCGTAAAGTCCCAAAAACGATGGAATAAATGTATATTATGCAGGTGAAGTCATAAATAAATACAAATGTGTAGATTAATTATTGTGCGTGATAAATGCATGAAATGCATTCGAAAGGCGATGTGAGACAAAACTTTCGCGCTCCATATCGTTTTGTCAGGTATTTTTGTCACACGAAAAGTAATTAACTTAAAATAAATCAAACGATCACAGTCGTATAATTTTTAATCGATTTATCGTGATAATCAGTTAACTTGGTTAACGATTTGGTGGTTTGAATCCCTAAATATGTTTTAATTAAAACTATCAAATCAGGCCTATTGATTTATGAAAATTATAGTTAGTAGCTGGATCAATGTAAATCAGGCGTTATTGAAAATGCGTCGTAGTGTATTCGTAGATATTGAACAACCGAATTGATTAACAAAAAACTACTATTGATACAGGTGTTTGTTTCGTTTAAAGAATTTATTGCTCCAATGTAATCTCATTAATTGCTACAATTGTAATCAATTTAATATATTTTATTACTGCCTTTGTTTTGTGAAAATTATTTTTTTTCTTCTAAAAGCTGGCTCGTATTTGCGCATATTCTTTTGCGAACTTTTCAATAGTGTCAGGTTGTGAGTCATATATATAAATACTGAACCTCTCTAGGTGGATGCAGCTAAGGTCACGAATGCTTGATCGTTGTATCTTTCCATTTCAGGTAATAAATATTTGAAATATTATATAATAAATATGAAAGTGAGTTTGTTTCCTGGTTAGTACATTTGTTTCTCACCTTTATCACAAAAATAAGACAAGGATTCAAATTTACATTAGCTACATGAAAAGCGCTATAAGTATTAATATTCTTCTTATCGTTCAATTTAATAAGTATATTATTTGGTTGTGCATTACGATCTATTCGTATACGTTAAAAAACAAGTTGAATAAATAAATCGACCAAATATAAAAATTAATTAGATCCTTAGTACCAAAAAAGTAAGTTTGTGCCATTGTTTATTGAATTATAATTATTTATAATAACCCACGACTCATTTGTTTGAATAAGAAGGAAAAAAAACTCACATTAGCATTTATTACACACTTTTAAAAACTGCTTCAGATCCAGCATCCTCCAGATTGAGTTTTAGAAATTTCCCCAATTTGATGAATTTGTTATGCAAAACGTATAGTATCCAGACCGTCATCATTATTACATAGATTGTAGTGTTTGGCTTGAATTTTTACATCCCTGAGACAAAATTTTATACCTTACCCCTACATTTTTTGATCTCAAATGTATGCATATGTTGCGGGGTAAAAATTTCCCAATCTGCAGACCCTGTTTAAACTTCTGTAGTACCATTTTAAATTAGTAATAATCCTTCATGCTCAAACATTGGTCGGAATAAGGCGTGGCTGGATCGCTGACTTTGCAGTCTACTATCACAATCGTGATTGCTGTGTATGGCAAATATTGTATTGCTTTGTCTATCGTATTATTACTCACGACTCTAATGAGTTGAAACTGTCGAACGTCTACTTAAGTACTCATTCGGACCATTTTTAGATCGCAAGTTAACATTCTCTCGATTTTAAAAGAATCCTACGATGAATGGAAATTAGAGACTAATCTTATTAATAAACTAGCGGGCACGGGAGACGTTGTCCTGCCCTGAAAAAATAATAATCTGGAACCCGATTGCAGCGCCATATACCGGTTCCAATTGTCAATCTAAACCATCCTGAACCCACTGAAACACACAAAATTTCATCAAAATCGGTCAAGCCGTTTTTGAATTGTAGCCAGACTAACGAACAGCAATTAATTTATATATCTTATCTATAATATTATAAACTTGTAAACATGCCGTATCTGTACATTGAAGCTATTAAAAAAAAAACAACTGGATAAAACTATATAAACGATGGAGATCACGATACAATTTTTTTAATTTTTTTGTCTGATTGTCGGATTTCTGTTTGTTCAGGATTCACGTAAAACCTACTGGGCCGATTGCGATGTGGTTTTCGCTGGTCGACAACAAATTCCTGGACTTAAAATCTGCGCTACTTTTTATTCGCGGGTTTTTTCCAGGAATCATTTAAAATGGCCAGATTGTAAAATAATTTTGAATTCAAATGCGATATTTTACTGATCGATAGCAAATTTAATGTAATAAAACGTGTGTTTTTTTATCCCGGAAATCCTGCGGGTATTTTCCCGGGAGCGGTTCCAAGTTGTCCAGGCGCATAAAAATTAGCTTATTCCGACACAGTTTTCACCAAAACGATATCTTAGATTTTTTAAGTGATGCGGTACTTAGTGTCCTGGGAATCCCGCGGGAATTTCAAATCAAGCGTGGACGAAGTCGCGGGCATATCCTAGTGTACATATTAGAAGCAGATGATTACTTTCGTGTTATCGTTTAAGATTCGTATTCTAGAATAATAATACTCATGCTTAAACTATTACTCGAGTTAGATTGCACCCATCCAACCAATAATAAATAATCCATCGAAATTAAAAAGGGATTTTTTATGAACGAGACGTCACAATACTGCTTGACATTTTATTTTGAACGATTTTCACCACGTATCATGCTTTGGCTTCAATCTAAATTTTACTATAATATATAATCAGCCTAAGATGGTAGTCGGTTACAAATTCCGTACTCACCCTGCAGCGTTTGTAATAATAGACTATCGTCTAAAACCGCTCTGTATAACTCTTGTCCTAAACTTGGTCTTTTACGTAACAGTTGGGGCGAGTGTAATACGAGTAGAGGGCTTATGTACATTTACAACTTAAAAAGTAGTTATTATATATCTGTCTCTTTTCTTTTACCTCCTCCCAATTACTTGGGGTCGGTACCATATGTCCTTTCCTTCCATATTCCTCTATTCTGACATACGTCCCCTATCATCACGTAGTCATCCTTCACAATCAATCTATCTCTTTTTTGGTCTACCTTTACATTTGTACCCTTCAATCTTCCAGTTTAACATTACTCATTATTATATATATATATACTTTATATTACTATATATATATATATATATATATATATATATATATATATATATATATACATATTTCCCTGTTTCCCCAAGAGGGCAGAGACGTTGAATCTCCATTTGCGACGATCCTAACAAACAACTGTCGCTTTATCTACTTTTATTAATCTTTTCATGCATGCACGTTCAGGTGCTTTTTACAAGTAAAAAGCATTAAAGAAATGTCAGGAGGACCTTTCTTAACACTTCTGCTACTTAATCATGGGTGTACGTCACGGTCGGTCTACCTAAACCAACTCTGATAATTATGACTTTAAAAAACTATAGGTACCTAAATATTGGAATGATGTGTCTTTATTAGCATTATTACTGGACCTTGCACAAGGTCGTATGCTCATCTATACAGATAAATAAAATTGAAGTGTCCGTTTGTAATGTCAACATAAAAATGTGAAAAAAATCAGGGGGATAATTCGGACCAGGAGATACTGATTTTGACGGGGCTTTCACTGGCAGATAGCTGATGTTACAAGGAGTAACTTGGGCTACTTTTATAATTAGAGTTCCACGAAAAAATATCCACGCAGACGAAATCGTGGGCACAGCTAGTCATAAAAATAATCCGAGAACGTAATTTAAATAAGTTTTGTTTTTATTATGATGTAGTCTGATTTCAGGTGTAATAAATTTGATTTGAAAATAATAAGACAAGAACAGCTGCTGTCCACGGCTGTGGTATTAATTAACACCAAATTCTTTGTTCGCTATGTAAAATAAATTAATCCGGTTCGGTTACCATTTTCGAAATGATTTATAAAGGTTTGTTTTCCAGATATGAAAAATAAATGCATTTCGTATACCTAATAATTAAAAAGCCATATTAAGATCAATCTCTCTTTACTTTCACCTTTTCCCAATTATTTGGGGTCGGCAAAATATGTCTATACCTGCCATACTCCTTTATTTTGACATACGTTGTCGTCTGTCACATCACTAATCATCATGCCTGACGGACCAGGAGCAGGTGGATGCGCAGCGCCAACAGGCAGTGCGCATCTTCACGGACGGCAGTTTAATCGAAGGCCAGGTCGGAGCATCATTATCCTTCTGGGATAATGTGGCCGAGGCCAAAAGCCGAAAAATTAAACTGGCGTCTTACTGCACGGACTATCAGGCAGAGATGCTGGCGATCACCTTATTGAAATAGAGAGCTCAAAGGTTGCAAAGTTAGTTTAGGCCTTCCACATCGTTTTCCTACCAACGAACTTTACGAAAAATGGGGGGTATTAACTGTCAGACAGATTTTTATATCCTTATATATCCTTACGTTACTCCGTTACTCAAGAGACATTCGCAGTTGCAGTATGATCCACAGTTCTTAAGCTGTAAGCGCAAGAAAACTTCTGATGAGACAGAAGATCAGCTTCAGCCACTTATATAAAATACCAAAAGTACTAACGTTATTCATTAGGAGTATTTAAATTAGTACGCCTATTTAAAGTTATTAATATATATATACTCACATACACCGACTTTCATACACACCCGCATCCATACACACCCCACCCACTCACGCCTACACATCCACAAACTCGCGCACACGCGCTTAAACACATGCATCTTTCATTCTAATATTTATTTCTGTTTCTTAACTGAGTCAGCTTTTTAAGTTAATCTTAAGAATCTTTTCCAGGTTTCTTTGCGAATTTGTTGTGTTCAGAAAAATAAATAATGTTTTATAATTATTCACATATATATGGGATGTTGGGGTGGCAAGTAAAACCACATTTTACGAGTTTCCATACTGGCGATATGCGCGTGCGTTTATTTTGTATTTTAAGATTAAAAAACGTATAATATTGTTACATGCCGTCAAAGATAAGCGCACAGCTGCCTGTTGTAAGCGCAGTTTATTGTCTTCCCGGATTTAGGAATTCTTTTGTGTTTTGAATTTGTAATTAAGAAAAACATGCTATTGTTTTTCCACTTGTTTTATAACCATCATTAGCGTCGAACTAATCCTTATTGTTATTGTTTTCGAGTTTGTTAGCCCTTCGCAGGTGTGCAAATTACTATTTCTCGGAAATTCAGTGCGCGTGGCCAATTTTTTTTGTACTGGGTAGTTAGTATAAGACGATGCCCGAATGGAGGGGTGGGCAGTCAAGCGACGACTACGAGACGAGTAAGACGTTTGTAGTACTCTCGATTAGCGATATAGACGACGGACTTTACGCGTGTCGAATTGCATTGAATCGTGCAGTGTGAACTGGTTGCATTCAGTTTTATTTTTATTTGTTTTATACGTGTTTGTACAGTTTTAATAAATTCTATAGTACTTCCAACGGCATTTTTAATTCGAGTCCTGTAGCTCATAACAATATTGTAATATATAACAGAGAGCGACTTGTTTCGTGCGTACGTCGACATTCGTCGTCTTCAATTCTCTCTTTCACACTATGGACTCGTTCAGTAATATCGTCTTACATTCATCACATTATGCGTTCAAGATACATCATTCCCACATAAATGTTTTATTTTCAAACGTTTTACATTTTTCTTATATAAATATCTTATATAATATATATATTTATTTATAAAAAACAATATAATAAATTTTTATTACTATCTTATGATTTTACCGTTTTTAAAAGTTTTGTCTATCACCCTGGTTGAAAGTTTGTGTTGAATGTGCCGCGAAATAGTAAAAAAGATATCGATGAACATCTTAGAGATTAAAAAAAGAGTATTATCTTGAATTTTCATCTCTGTTTCATTTCGATCTCTTGCAGGGTTCAAAAAGTGCCAGTCACAGCTAATAAAGAGCAAAATTACGTACCTACATCGTGATGTCTTTATAGTCTGTTAATTAAGTAGCAAACAATTTACGACCGTCAATATGGTAATATTAATAGCTTTTCCTTTTTTTCGTCGAGTCACATTGGACTGACCGTACTTGATTCGAAACTCCTACGCATTGATCCGTGTTTGTCTTTAGAGAGATTGTTGTTCGTTGTCATGTGGATTTTAAGGTTCCGTAACTAATTAGGAACTACGGAATTCTGTCTGTGGATGACCTAGCTATGTTTATCATAAAGTGTAGTCTGTAAGAGTGACAGAAATGTGTATTCTATATGCTGCTTAACAATCGTGATGTATTGAAGGCACGTACAAATTGTAATTGGGTAAATTGCAAATCCATGTTACAATAGCTTCTAAATTTATTTACGTATAAAAGAGCAGGCGTTAGAATACCATACTATCATCTTACTTTTAAAATATCATAATAAATTTAATTTAATTTTTTGTTTAAATAACAATAAATATGCGATATGACTGACTCTTCATAGATATGACGTCCTAAGTTGCTAAGCTCGTACAAAATCTATAAGGTGTCGCAGTTATAAAGTTAAATAAATAAATAAATAAATCGGCAGACAAGCACAAACACTGTATATCCCCAAATTAAGCAAGTTACGCTTGTGTTATGGGTAATATACAACGGACCATTCTGGGGCCGATCCCAGACACCCAGACCATAGTAAATAACGGAGAAAATACGTTTCCGAAATTTACTATACCAGGAATCGAACCCGGAGCCTCTGCGTTGCAGTGAGGTAAGCCGGCAAAGGCTTAGCCCGCTCAACCACAGAGGCCGTCATCTGTGTAGTATCTCAGTTGTTGGTATATTTCCGTCTGAACTACTACTCCTGGTCTAGAGTATGCCGCCATAACAACCTTGAGTTGTGTTCCGGCATTTGTGGCCAGGTTCCAGTCCCATCTACGAGTCCGACAGCACATTGGTGGCACCTTTGGTGTTGCAAATGTTCATAGGCGACGGTAACCACTTTCCATCACTGTTGGACCGTCAGCCTGTCTGCTGTATTCCAGTAATTAAATGAATTTGATAATCAACTACCCGTTAGGGGTAGTCATCATACTTGTGACTGAGGGATTAAAAAATCATTGTACATAGGCGTGCTCAGTATCGTTAGAGATGTCTTAAAGATAAATTAAATATATATATATATATATATATATACACATACATACATACATATATGTATATATATGTAGGGAGAATCCCCTCCGGAATGGGAGAAAAGTCAATTTAAAATGCTGTTTTAATATTATTTCCTATGTGATAGTGTTATGTTAGTACTCGTAATTTGGTTATTACGATGCAGATAATTATTAATGCAATGAAAGTTTTTTTGCGGTTTTTAGGTCCCCTATACTAAACAGACGAGAAAGGGTAATTCATTCCAAATTATATACTAATTCATTGTTTTATTATCATATTAGTGATTACGCTATTATTAGTCTTCAGGCGTGGTTAGGGTTGCTACAGCTTAGTAGGTAGATAATAATTCTTTATTATACACCAATACAATAAAACTAAATCTATATTTGATTGTGCATACGGGGCGTTTTAATGATCCATTTCAGAACACTTCTGGAATAAATTACATTGATAACTTCGATTTACCAGTGTTTATGAAAAATTTAAGGTAAAGTTTGATACAATTCGTGAACTGTATGTTCAAAGAGTATTTTCTATTTATATATTTTTATTCGAGAAAATTTAATACTTTCCACGGAATAGAATAGATTATACTTTATTGCATAACATTAAGATACAGTTCAAAAAACATAAGTACAGAAAACAATAGACGGTCTTATCACTAAAAGCAATTTTAGTGACAACCTTAGGATGAATTTGAAAAGTTTGTGAGACATGTGGGTTTTGCAATATGACTGAGATATAGAAGTAAAACAGAATATATATTTTTAAATGGGAAACCAAATAAACATAAACATAAGACAAAAATATTGTACATACATAGGTATAGTGATTTATAAAAAACATAATCATAGTATAGTTGTATAGATTTACGTACATATTGCAGAAATAAAGATCAATTAGTTGGCTTTAGAGTGCGAATACGCATCTGGGAATTTTAGGAACAGAACCTAAATAAAGAGACGCATGCGTTTTTCGTATTACAGGTAGTGTCAATTCCAAACGTTCCATTACAAGAGTCGTGTTTCTCTATTTAAGAAGTTGACAATAAACCCACCACAATTTTTCAAGGCGAATTGCCGTCTGTGATATATCAATTGTCTCGAGTGCAGATTTCATCATGATCGTTTCTTTCACCGTCAGTCGTAATTGTAACAATATGCATATGAAGTTGAAAACTGGCTAATGCTGGTGTTGAACTGATCAACGAAATTGAAGCAATTTGGTTGAAAGACACTTAACTGAAAGGACACGACGTTATTCAATGACATTGATAATTCAAATCATCCAAACTGAAAGACAGAAATGACCGTTTAATATCGGTTTAAATGGTGCATGCTGGCCTATATTACTATTTGAATGTGTTTGGAATGACACGTGTATGTACACACGTTAGCCTTAGTTAACATGTCAATTTTAATTTGTAAGTAATCCTGCAACCCTAATTGCAGGCTATAGTTTCAAGATTGCGTAATTTAAAAGATTCATATAAATTAGATTTGAAACAGTGATACGTGTTATGCACATCTAACAAACGATTATCGATTACTGATTAATGTTTTACACAGATCAATCGTGATATGGTCATACAAGTTCTTTATTTGTGATTTCGACATTTTAAATCCTGGCGTGTAGGATGATTATAATTATCGATAATAAAATGTTGTCTATTGCTAACTATATTGGAATTAAGCTTCTTCGATCTAACGATCTACAGCGAGCACTAAACAGTAACATGCCTTATAAACTGAATGTTCCTATTCAAATTAATAATATGATTAAGATTGACCCACCCATAAAAGGTGAATCAAGAGTAGATCTTCGTTTTGTTATGACAGTTATTGTCATCATGTTAAATATATTTCAAAATGTAACTTTCAGTGACGACCTTGTATTTTCTGTATGAAAAAAATAAAAACCGAGTCTATACTATAATAAATGAAACTGAATCAAGAGTAGATCAAATTTCATGTAAATATATTTTAAAATGTAACAATGAAAAAATATAATAAAAAGAGGTCGAATTTCGAGTCAGAGGGGGATGTAAGAAGTCAGATAGAACTAATTTAGATTTTTAAAAATTTTATGTTTCTCTGTTTGTGTCTGTTTGTACCGGCTAATCTCCGAAACGACTGGACCGATTTAAATGAAATTTTGTATGGTGATAGCTTATATCCCTGGTCAAAATATAGGATACTTTTGATTCCGAAAAATTAATGAGTTCCCGTCGGACAGTTAAAAAACCGCACCACGCGGTCGAAGTCGCGGGCATCAGCTAGTGTAAATATATATTTTGATTTTAAAATTATAATCAACGGTTATAGTTGTCATCATGATTTATTCAATTGTTTGCACGTTAAAAACCTGAAAAAGATGTGATATAGATAAACAAATACACAGGTAGAGAATAATCCACCGCTTTTGATTGCGACTTAGAACGAACGACTTATACGAAAATCAAGTCTTCTTTACTTAAAAGTACTTTGATGATGTTATAATAACAAACACATAATAAATCAATATTTTGATAAATTCTTTTTAATTTTTTCCGAAATTATTTAATTACGGTGTATTTATTCTTGGACGAGTAAGAGCGAAAGAACTTTTTTATGTTTTCTTGTATTCGCTCCAATGTCTTACTTTTCTATCAACTACCACGTTATGAAACTTTGTGTCATTATTCATACAATTCATATCTCTTTTTTCAGCTTCCTCTACTGTTACATTCACCATCTTGCAGTTTAACATTCATATAGATTATAGACATATGATTGTCACTCCTCCTCATTACATCATGACCATTGTCTACAGTGATGTGGAGCAGTGATGCTTAGTTATTACGGGAGTTTTAACCAGTGTTAAACAATTAAACACGGTGGATATATAAAACAATTTATGGCTGATTACGCTTTGTTCCAGTTAATATTCATTGATGTCATTCATAGCAAACGACCCTATTAAATACACACTTAACGTTTTTAACTCCTGACGTCAATTGGGATAGGTCTATGATGTTGGTTGTATAAGATGCAACATTGCCATTTATAGAGCTATTAATTGTATCATCTTCTTTCAATTTTTTTTCTTTCAATTTCAATTTAAATATCGTCATGGGTTTGTTTTGCTTTGATTTCATTGTCATTTTGTGTTTAAATTTAATTCACATTCTTGCACACAGTCGACTAATTTTAAACTTACTTTTTTTTTTTTTTTAAAGTTTAACGGTTCAATCACTGCATTATTTTTTTATTGCATGAGTTCAGCAGACAGACACCTGCCTGTCTGCTGTACCATCTGGCCCACCCATTTAAGTATGTTTTGTTCATATTAATTAACAACATAAATAGTACTTGCGAATTAGCCATTTACAGTTTGCCTGTGGATCTATGAAACTAACAAACTAAAAATAATTCGTGCAGTTTGTATTACCTGTCAATTTTAAACAATTCATATTAGGAAATAATAAATTACTATATATTAGGATACCTGACGTTGAAGGGCGCACCGCTAATTGCTTGGATGTTCTGCTGACCAATGATCCAGATAGATACTCAGTGTCAATTACATCGCCCACTTGGCACTTCTGACCACTGTCTGGTAAAAGCAGTTTCGGTGTATTCGCCGCCTGAACCTAGCTGTAACAGGTCGCGTCGAATATGGCGTCGTTACAAAGCATCAGATTGGGACGAGATGCGCTCATTCTTCGCATCTTATCCTTGGCAGTCTATATGCTTCTCTTCTACCGACTCTTCAGCTTGTGCAGAAGCCGTGGTTGACGTGATACGACAGGGTATGGAATATTACATCCCGTACTCTGACTTGTGCATGTCAGACAAAGCTCAACCCTGGTTCAGTGCCGAATGCAGACGTGCTGAAGTATTCAAGCACCAAGTAAAATTGGCCTGGGTTAATGCTCGCAGAAGCAAAGCTTTAGACCAAAGCACAAAGAAGAGAGCCTTTAATAAGGCTACCAAATCCTGCAAAAAGGTGCTGTAGACAGCGAGATTCAACCATATAGGCCAAATTGGGAGCAAACTTGTTAAATATTCAACTGGTAGCAAGGCTGTTTGGTCCCTGGCAAAGTCGGTTGAATCAAACTTCTGTCGCCCTTCACTACCTCCACTGCTGAGAGCCGACGGATCGCGGCCCATTCTTCAGAAGACAGAGCAAACCTCTTTGCCAATCTATTCGCGGAAAATTCACGCTTAGACTCCAACAACGCAATACCTCTACATCTAGCCCGATCCGAAACCACCATGTCTGAAATACGCATCCGCCCGACTGAGGTCCGTAGAACATTGCAAAGTCTAGATGTGAATAAAGCCAGCGGCCCGGATGATACCCCAGCCATAGTACTGAAAAGTTGTGCGCCTGAGCTTGTACCTGTTCTGACACGTCTGTTGCGTCTCTCCCTGAGTACTGGTAAAGTACCAAGATCATGGAAGCTTGCCAATGTACAACCTGTATCAAAAAAGGTAGTCGTGCCGATCCTGCTAACTACAGGCCCATCTCAGTCACGTCCATTCTCTGTAATAGCATGTAATGTGTACTGAACGTCCGGCTACTGGCATACCTAGAAGCAAATGACCTTCTCAGTGATCGACAATACGGTTTCCGCCGAAATCGATCACCTGGAGATCTTCTAGCGTACGCCTCACACATCTGTAGTGAGGCGATTGAGAAGTACGGTGAAACCCTTGCGGTATCTCTGGATGTCTCTAAGGCCTTTGACAGAGTCTGGCACGACAGCCTTATTCGCAAGCTTCCAGCATATGATCTACCAAACACTATGCACCTGGATATCAGACTTTCTGACGGACCGATCGATACGAGTGGTCGTAGATGACCACTCCTCCGATCTTATGTTAATTAACGCCGGCGTTCCTCAGGGGTCGGTTCTCTCTGCAACGCTCTTTGTGATACATATAAAGGACTTGCTCAAACCCGGTATCTATGGGTATGCAGACGATAGCACCGTTGTAGAGAGGTACACATCACGACAAGAGTCGAAATCCATACACTTCGGGAGGCAATGTAGAGCGATTGAATGTACTCCTACTTTCCGAGGAGTACCCGTTCCGATAACCGATGAACTCCAGCTTCTTGGCGTTTCCTTGACATCGACCTCAACTTTGGCTCCTACATCGAGTGTATAGCACAAACTGCGCGGCGAAAAAGTCGGGCATACTCTCGAAGGTGAGATGGTATTTCACATCTGAACAGCTGTTGGTGTTGTACAAAACACAAATACGAGCATGTATGGTGTACTGCTCTCACCTTTGGGATAGCTCAGCCAAAAATCAACTCGAAGCACTAGAGTCGATTGAGCGGAGAGCCAGGAGAGGCTGGTTGACAACGACCAGCTTTTCGACAACAAAACTCGAAAGTCTCGAACATCGACGCAGGGTTGCCAGCTTATCGGATTCACTTTGGAGAGTGTGCAGCTGAGATCTTCGATCTGATTCCGCCATCTCCCTTCCATCATCGGACAACCAGATGCACCGGCATGCGGCACAGATATATGGTGGATATTCCACCTATAAGAACGAAGCGCTTTGCATCTAGGTTCATCATACGCACCGCAAAGGAGTGGAACTCATTGCCGGAGTCTGTCTTTCCCGATACTTATAACCTGGGTGTCTTCGCCTACCCTAGACCACATCTTCGCTCCACAAAGGGCGAGATTGTAGTCAAACGCGAAACTATACTACAAAAAAAAAAAAATTAAGATTAGCAGGAACATCCGGAATCGACTGACTATTACCATTTATAATATTGTTACGAATGTGGGACTCGAATTAAAATGCCGTTTAGAATTACTATAGAATTTATTAGAACTATACAAACACGTACAAGGTACAAATATAACTGGACACAACCAGTACAAACTGCACGATTTAATAACGCGCGCAAAGTCCGTCACTATATCGCTCATCGAATGTACACACGTCTTACTCGTATCGTAATCGTCGCTTGACTGCCGATCTCTCCATTCGGGCATCCCTTTATGATATGCTCAGCTTACAATATGTCACGACCGTGTAAACAATGGATTCATAGAACCACACCTGGCCACTGCCTACCAGAGAGGTTTACAATACACAATAGGCGGCTTTTCTAATTACAAATATTAAGCACAAAGAAAATAAAAGAAGTGCAAATGCGGGCAGGTAATAAACTTGGGTTTTATGGCTGGCAGGTGCGCATTCACATTTGTCGGCTTGCTTCGTGGAATTTTGGCTAAGTCTTAATAATATCATTACCATCAGATGCTGTATCTAAACGATAAATTAAGATTTTTTATTAGGCGTTCCTTCACTCCCGATGGTTTTTGGAGGATAGATTGTCATCTTGTATTTCTTCGCATTCTACTTCTTACCCCATCTATCTTAGTGTGTATATAATTAGTGTTGTTTAGTGTATATATCATAATTAATATGTAACTTAAGGTTGTAGAAACCAGACATTGCATAACAATAGGTTGTAATTGCTATCGATTATTGAGTAAATTGTACTTTATGTTTTTAATTATTTTTTCTATAATTATTCGAGAGATGTCGTTATGTCATCAGTCGTCAGATCATCAGCTATTGTCAACAAGAATAAAAAATAATTGAGTTTAATTATTATCACGGAGTTGGGCTCGTAGAGTACGTACACTAGACATAATTATCGTAAAAAAACAACACGAGACATTTTTACGTTCAAAACAACTTTTTTGTCCATTGAGATAAATTCTTTATTGTCTTCCTCAATAGCTTTGTTTTGGTAACAAATTGTGTATTTAAATATTATTTTTTTTGTTTCTTATTATGTATATTACTTATAACAGGATGAATTAAAACAAAGTAAACAAAAATAAACATTAGTTTATTTAAATACGATTATTTTAAATTTTTATTTAATTAAAGTACGTATGTAATGCTTGCTACATGAAAAGTCCTAAGATAGCTATAATATTATGTATGAAGTTAGAGAAATAATTTTTTAGACCGGCCGTATCGTCAAAGACAATTAGTTAGGGAAACTTTTTGACGTGGTTAGAGCTATGCTGGACTCATTATCTTGATTACAGGTCGCTGGGCCGGCTCGTTCGGAATGACACCACGCTTTCACAGAATATCGTCATGAAGCGGTTAACCTTGAACTGATCGTGTTTCTTACTCTGAGTGAGAGTTGCGATAGTATACTCCTCCCTCCGCCTATTCCATTCCCATATCCTAGAGAGGATGGGATCCCATTTCCCCTGGTTGATCTCTATATCCTATTCCTCCTATCTTATTCCTTATATCCCATCCCCTCTATTCTATCATTTTGTGAACAAGGTTACAGGATATTTCTTTTATCAGTGACGTTCAAAGTATTTGATAAAAGAAAATACATTTTGTCGGCTTCTGTGGTTGAGTGGGTTGAGCCTTTGCTGGCATAGCTTACTGGAAAACAGAGGACCCAAGTATGATTCTTGCCTTGGTAAATTACAATTGAATTACAATTAATTGTAACGTACTTTTCGTTATATGCAATGGTTTGGATGTCTGGGCTCAGCCCCCCCCCAGAGTCGTCCGCATATTACAATAACACATGCGTAACCTGCTTGCTTAGCTTGGGGATATACAATCTGTGTGATTGTCTGCAAATTATTATTATAATCAAAATACGTTCGAATAAATACATTCAAATCTGTTACAACGTATTTTTAAATACTAAATTAACTTAAAGGTTTATCTGCTTTCATTATTCATTTATTATATTTAATTCATATATTTATGTGTCGATTTGTGGTACTAGTGAACCCTATGACGCCCTATTGTTTTTTATTACTTTTATTCATGCACTTACACGATCTATTTATGTAATTCAGTGTTATTTTGATTTATAATAGTTGTGTATACATAAGATACTGTAAACATCCGTGTTCGTACCGGACTTTGATGGCCGTTACTAATTTCGTTAGTAATTAAAGATTTCACGGTAAAATGTATGATATATGGTAAAAAGCTTTCTTTATATTGTTTGTGTGTATATACTAAGGTAGGTTGACTGAACGTGTTCTTTAATTCCTAGTAATATTAATTATAGCTTTTTAGGGTTCTACAGCTGTTTTGGACAAAATGGATTCCTTACAAAATCGTCATATCTAGATCGGTCCGGTCGCGTATGTAAGTCCTAGCCACTTTACTCGTGAAATACTGGGTCTATATGGATGAATTTTGAAAAGAAAGAGTATTCTATATTTTCTCACTCACCTAATGAAATTGTGAAGAAATTAAAAATTACGGATGATTCCAAAAATTTTTTCTTTTATTTTTATTGGGACTTTGAACCTTTTTGGTTGTGTCTGTTCCATCGTACCTTTTCTTAATTTATTATGATATAATAATTATTTATTTATATAAAGACAACACAGTCCAATACAAATAACATACGAATACACAGTCCAGTACGATTATACACAAAAATACACACAATAATGTTATTAGTAATTAGTTTTTTTTTCGTTATGTCTATGTTAGTAATTAATGACTAGCACTGATTTACTTCTTTTAATTAAGGACGAAATCTTTTGGTCGTATAGATGGCAGATGGAAGAGAAACGAGTTGTTTGTACAGAGAGAATATATAATTATAAATTTTTGCAACACAGTTTTTACTGACACAGTGCCTGCACTAGCAGATGATAAACCTGACGTGCCTTCTACCTTTTCAAGTTCCCGGACTGTTTCAGTATCCTTGTCACCGCTGCCAACAAGCTGACTAGTATCCCCTGAAACACCTGTCTGATCTTCTTTATGTGTCTCACCTACTGGAAAGGGTAAACGATGTGTCTTCCCCTTAAGACAAGAGACGCAAGGCTCCTTTACGCTCTTTTCAAAATCCATACTAGGAAACTTACGTAAATCCCTCTCGTTTACGTGTCCAAGCCGCCGGTGCCATAACATCAACGGGTTATCTGCTTTTACCGCCGCCAGCACAGTTCCGTCTACAACCGGATAACAACCATCAAGTTGTACTGAACCAACCAACCAATCAACCAACTGTATAAACCTGAGACTTCACTTGCGGTAGCCAAAAGCTTAACCTTGACATGGCTGAAATTCAAATGGTGAATTAGCCTACACCCCTCTCTGTCAAAACTCACCTTCCATCCCTTCTCTACTAATTTAGATACTGATAATAAATTAACACGCAAACCAGGTACATACATGACATCCCTCACTGCAAGCATTTCACCTTTCATACTTAGCATGATATCACCTTTACCCGCGCATTCTATCCTATCACTATTCGCACATATTACGTCATTCATAACCAAATTAGTAAACCATTGCTTCTGGAAAGACATATGAGAAGATGCTCCGCTGTCGATGTACCAGCCCGTCGGATCAAACGAATTTCCGGCGCTGAACGAATGCAGGCTTACAACCGCCACATCGTTAGCTTTGGAGGTCGAATCCGCTTTCCTTCATTTTGGACAGTCTAGCTTCTTATGTCCTTTCTTTCCACACTTGAAGCATTTTATTTTGGTGGTATTCATGTCCTTGTTCCCATTCCTTTTCTCATTAACAGCCAATGTCAAGTCCGTTGAGGATGAGGTGCAACCTTGACGTGAATCCTCTTGTAGTAACTTCTGTCGAACGTTTTCTGAAGTCAACTTCATCCCGGAGTGCTCCAATGCCATTCGCATAGGCCTGTACTCTTCAGGTAGTCCCCTCAATAACACGACAACCACAAGATCATCGCCAAATCCGGTGGCTATATCCTTCAACTTTGAGAATGAGACATAACCGCAGCTACATAATCGTGCATGGACGTATGCCGTTCTAGCTTTTCGTCCAGCAGTACGTTCATCAGCGTTATCCTGCGATTTACCCCTTTGTCCTCAAATACTTTAGCCAAGCTATCCCAGGCGTCTGATTTGCTTGTTGTACGTACGCGTAAAGTGTAGGTTCCACATGCAGGCAAATCAGCGCCAGTGCCTCTTGGTCTTTCTCAATGGCAATAGTGTCTTTGGAATTCGGGTACTCTGACGTATATTTGAAAAGTTTTTCTCGTATGAGAATCATTTTCATTGCAATTTCCACGTAGAGTAGTCATCTAACCCGCAGAGGTTTTTGATTGCGAATTTCGTGGAAAGGGCCATAACCTTTTCGTGGTATAGATGGAAGATGGAAGAGAAACGAGTTGTTTGTACAGAGAGAATATATAATTATTAATTTTTTGCAACACAGTTTTTACTGACACAGTCAGTTGTAAACAGACAATTCTATATTTACACAAACCAGCCTGTGATGAACTAAAAAGTTCTTAACAAAATCAGTGGGCAGTCAAATTTATCAGCTATTCCTTTCAGGATGCTGTTGCTGCTACCGCGCAATCTGCTCGATAACGACGCTGTTTTTTTACGCCACAAAGCATTAAAGCCATTTATGTGTGCTTCGGCAAACATAGCCGACGCACTGCTGAAACGCGGTCGCCTCAACAACACCCTGAGAGAATTATTGTATTGGACTCGTAGGGCATTGTAGGCTCTTTGGGTATATTTGAACCACAGACTTGTCGAGTACAAGGAGGTACAGTAAGCTTACATTAAACTAACATAAAATTTAATGTGTGACAAAGTTTGTAATGAGTTCCCCGCAGATAATGAGCTCATCACAAACTTGTACATTGTTCTAGCTTCTGGAGAAACAGGAGAGGCCAAAATTAAATATTGTACACAAGTCTAATCTCTCCAGACTTAACTCCGCGCATAATTTAATTCTGGCTGCATCGTCCCAATTTTTTTAAAATTCAGTGTTGCAATAAACCTCTGAGATTTTTGTATATTTTTTTAAATTTATATTTGTTTCCAATGTTGTTAAAAGTAGGTGCCTCACCTCTATCTTTTGGAAGAAATAAAAATTTCTGAAAAAATTAGGGGTTCTAAAGTAAAAAAAATACTTTCGGGGTAAATTGCTTTGAGCAAGATCAGTTGAGTAGTTTTTAAATTTCGATACTTTCGATTCAATACGCTTTATATAACCCCCAATGACAATTGTTTGACTTAGCCAATTTTAATATCGCAGTACAGATTGTATGTAGGTTATGGTGATAATAATGCACTTTATCTGTTAACATGAAAAATTACGTTTAACCAATTGGTCGCGTATTGGTTGCTTTAGAAACAGTTGTTGCCGTAAAATAATATACTATAGCTATTGTGCGGGCGCGATGCGATGGCTGGGAGAAGGTAAAGGGACGTGGAAGAAGAAGCAAGGGAAAAGTGATTTACCTCGCCACCAGTCCGCCGCCACATCTCGTCCCCCGGGAGTTCACACTCACTAGGATATGGTTTATGAGCATAAAATTAGTTTATAACAGTTTATTTTTTTATTGTGTTCCAACAATCGTTAATGTATTGCGGTGACAGCACTGAGACTTAAGTTTTATGTATCTTGTTTTGCGCATTCGTCATTTAAAAGTTTATTCTTTTCTTGATGGCGAGGATGGGGAGGAAGAATTTATAAGGAGGTGTTCCTCAACGCAACCATATTGTTTACATTTAACAACTTATTCGTTTTTTGAAAATAAAACTGTTCAATAATAAAAAGCCTATTTTAGAAGTTATACTGTCCATGCAGTTTTACTGCATCCTGATGTACGCATTTTCACTATACAATCTTCTAAACAATACGACAAGTGTTAAGAGTGTTTTATAATAACATAGACTTGAAAGCAACTCAAGTCGCACCTTTTCCAACTTTCCACTTATTTTATTGTCGTGCGAAGAAACCTCGGGAATTAATAATTTAACTCCATTGTCATGTTTGTTAAGTTTTACATAATTGTTTGTTTCAATTAGGTGCAGAGAATAGCAGCCACGCAACAAAATGATAATATAATTTGTTATGTAATTTTATGCATTTTATAATTATGTTTGTACACATTTTTATAATTTCGTATTGTGTTTAGTTATTTAATAAGAGATAGCGGGTACTTGAATGATCAGATATTTGAATCTCTGTCTGTGTATTTTTTATAACGTGCTTTGGATCCTAATACAAAGTATGCGCTAAGTTCAACATTCGTCTTTTAAACGCTAAAGTTTTTAAAAATGTCTTTGTCTTATATCGAGATCCATGGTCTCAGATTCCAGCCACAATTATTGGTTTTACAAAAATTCGTCATATTTTTTGAATAATGAACTCATAAGGAACTTTTTTGATCGATGTCGGCCTGTAAGCATTACATCCTAATATTTTTTTTTATATGGACTACTTCATGCAAAATTTACTCTGTTTAAGCATTTTAGAACTTATAAAAAGTATGGATATGTAACTTGAATAAAATATCGAAATTTCCGTAAAATCTAAGCATATTTAGTAGTTTTAAAATTCTTAACAATGAGATGGTGTCATATGACCTCTATAGTTGAGTGCTCTAAGCTCTTATCCACTTAATTCATTGTAATGCGGAGATCCTGGATTCGATTCCTAGTATGGTGAATTCCGTAAACTAACTTTCCGTTATTTGCTATAATAGTCTGGGTGTCTTGGATTAGCCCGAATTGTCTATTGTTTTATTCCATAACACAAGAGTAATTTATTTAAATAAGCGCTATATAATTAATGGTCTGTCGAGTATTATAAAAAAAACTAACTTATTACTTTACACTCAAATAAACTTGAAGACAAGTATAATACATAATAGTTAGTACTGTACTGTACAAAGTAGTAGTACTTTTCCTGCTTTAAATGCTCCTTTTTAAGCAATTGACGATAAATAAAACCGCTAACGATATTGTTATTCGAAAAATATCATATTCCTGTTATTATATTAGAATCCTATTACCGTAACCTTCGTATACCTTTGTAAAGTTAATATTTTTACAAAACGATTCTTGGTTTGTCCCAGAAATCGAACTGAATATGAAATTATTCTTCAAGTCTATTATACAAAATTTATAATTGAGCTGCTATTCAGTGTATAACGTATAACCCTTTTGTATTAACTAGTTTCATAACTTACGTTCGTGCTGTGAACAATTTCATAAACCATTTAACACATCAAATAATCTCAATTATAACAATATCAATTACTTTATACACTATCTCTAAAACGAAAAGTAATTAAATACCCATACGAACAATGGATCTGGAAATAGCTTACAAACCGTGAATGAAATTTCTTTTTGTATGATTAATAATACGAAGCTATGTGAAACATATTGTTTGTTTGTTCTTAATATAACTGGAACTATTTTTTATTGTTGAGTTTTTTGATTCCTGCGTTTTTTCTTGTTTTAATTTCGGTATATATAGAGAAATTCATTTACTACATACAGTAGAACCTCTTAAGTCGAACTTGAAGGGAGACGCCAAAAAATTCCGAGTTATAGAGTTTTCGACTTATGGAGGATTTCAACTTAAGCGAATTTTGTAAGGAAACATTCGACTTGTAGAGGTTTAGATTTATTCAAATAATCGAGTTGTAAAGGTTGTAAAATCAAATATTGCTATGTTTGAGACACAGAGGTCCAATTTATTTTTTCGAGTTATAGATGGTTTAGACTTCGAGCAACGGAGGTTTTGCGGTTTGAGGGGAAGCTAACCCAATTTTTTTTCGAGTTTGGGAGGTTTTCTCCTTATCGAGGTACAATTTTAAGAGGTTCTACTGTAGTTGTAATATTATTAGGTGTAGTTGTGGGAATTAATATGACATTGACAACTAGTCTTTATTTTTAACTGATTAGGTGTAAATGTGTTGTTTTAATTAATACAGCGTTGGTTGAACGTTTCAATTATGTTTTTCTATATTAAAACGTAACGGAGGACTGACTTTAGCGTCATCAACTGTAGAATTATAGGGTTGAGAGATTTTTTCATATATTTATTAGGCAATTGTTATTCGTAGTATTTTTCTTCCGTGGCTTTCTAGGCTCTCAATAAAAATTACTTTATCACTAATCAATTCGGAAAACTAGTTAGCTATTGATCGATATTTCTCACATGTGAAATAAGTAATTTAATTCCAGTTTGTGCCTCAAACAAATTTTTTACAGTAAGTTTTTCCCAAATATCCCCGGCATAGTTGGGTCGGTTACAATGCTGAGACACTCGATTCCGTGGACTCCCACCTGTTGGTGAAGAGGGTACCCTTCCCCGGGGGTGCCCTAAGTGAGAGCCAAGCGTAGGGGTGCTACAGATGTAATAGCTATGGTTTAGTTACTGTGACACCACATAAAAGCGCATATCAGAGGGGCACAGGTTAGGCTTAGTGGGTGGTGTGACGGTCGACCATCCCCCGTCCCTCCGCTTGAAGGCCACGGTGGGCATCCGGCCGATCAGGAGTCCCACACATCCCCCGGTGTAAAGGCCTCCCCCCAGGCCCGAGGATGGTTTCCCAAGAAAAGACACTACCCCGTAATCAAAAGAAAAAAAACTGACGCCAACATACGATAAACAACAAATTCTATTATTATTTACATATATAGAAAATAACAACTTATCATCTTACTTTAAAAATGTGACGATATAAATAATTTCAATCAGTCTTTAAACAATTATAATAATAATTTCATTCCTTTATTTGTACATCTTGTACTTATCACTTTTAGAAATATATACGCTTGTCTATGAGGCCGCGACGTTCTGTAAGATTAAAAAGTATCTTAACTGATTAAAAAAAAAAATATACATAGTATTTAGGAAAATAGGTACACGGCCCACCTGATGCAAGGTGGTTACCGTCGCGTATGGACGTTTGCAACACCAGGGGAGTCGCCAACGCGTTGCCGACCTCTAAGAAATTTTATAACGCCCTTAAAGAACCACATGTCATAACGCAAAGAGAAAACCGCGGCGGGAAGTTCCCTCCAGATTTGAATGTCTGCTTCCCTATTCTCTATTGTTGTAGGACCAATGGCCGATAGATAGGTTCTGTACTGGAAACCGTATTCTGCTATGCTATGCTGTCTTTTTTTGTTAGGGATTTTAATTGGAAGAGATTGCTTTAAGCAATAAGGCCACCCATTGTACTACCTTATAGTTAAGACAATAAAATGTATTATTTTTCTTATGTTGGTGTACAATAAAGAGTATTGTTGTTGTTGTTCGATACACCGAAGTTTTAGACAAGTTTGCCGATTGGGATTGGATTTTTGCTTGGCATTTTTCTTCTGCAAACGGGCGGTTTCCGCAACTCGACGACCTAGCGCTTATTTTGCATGCGAAGATAGATGAAGGATTACTCCAGGAAGTCTACCTGCTTATCAACGCTGCCGAAGACTTCTCAAAGGCTACCTGGTGCGTCCAGTTATTGGTATTTATCCACCCCTCCGTGTCCTAATAGGACATGGGCGGCTGTTTCTTCTGCCTCCAGGCACAGCTCTGCACAAGGGGCTGTTAATGACACCTATATTAAAAAGATGTCTGTTAAAATTAGTAATAAGGTAAAAAAATATCACGCGGGTAGAACCGCAACAACGAATTAGTAATCCTATTACATTTGCATATTGTAAAGCGGTTATTCGTGTCTTCTCTTATCTATTAGACGTGTTTTTGATGTAACTGTAACATTGCATGCTATACAAGCATATCGTTCTTAATTGATCGTTATGCAATCGCAATGGACTACAATGTAACAAGTACGTTTTATTACTCAATTTGGCCGTTTGAAGATTTGGGGCTCATTAAAAGGGTTTGCGTTAGTTCAGGACTCAATGATATTGGTTGGAAAGGTTTCATGCGTCTTATATGATGAATAACTTCTTCATTAGGGTTCTCTAAAGTATCCTAGAGTTCTTCTTTTCGGCAGTCTATACGTACACATTTACAAGTTATTCGATCGTAAAAGGTTTTGTAAGACGCGAGAATTGTTTAATTTTGTGGCTATTCGTTGAGAATGAACATTATATGACTCTTTTTGTATGTATAATGTAGTAGCTGCGACTCCAATCGCGGTAGAAAGGGTAGGCCTATGATATGTCGGTTTGACATCGTAAGGAATGACATGCGAACGGATGGTCTTACAATTAGGGAATCCGAAGACCACGCGAAGTGGAAAAGAAAAAGTAGGAAAACGAACACCGGGCCTCGAGGTAGATGCTCTAAATGCAGCCGGTATTTAGCTCTATTACGATGGTAATGAAAGTATAAACGGCAATATGGTATATGAAATGCGATTGGTACAAACTGTATGACTCTTATACAGTCGAAGTTCGCTCGGTTATGTAAAGCGGGCATTACATTATCCAATTTGCAGAGTGCTAGGTGGGCTTGCGTGTTAAAATTGGATGGTGTAAAGGTAGTTAGTGATTCAATCTAGTACGATCGTATGGACTCTGCCACACTTGCACTGCACTAGCTCGCGCGCCAGATTTAGCGCTCTACAAATTAGATAATGTAATGCCTGCTTTAGGTGACGATGATAACCTTCAATAATTGCTCTTTGTGTCCCTTTTACGTAAAAAAGTAGAACGATTAACAAAGCCCACTCAAGCATTAAAGCAGATTACATGCGCATACAGTTTGATGTTTTTCTCACCTATTGTTTGAAATCATAATAGTGCATAACAAGTATTTAATAAAGTAGTTAAATACTCAATGACATTGAGCAAAAAAAGCTTAATTAAGCAGTCGTATGCAAATGTAAGCAAAGCGGTTTCTTGTTGTATGCAATCAATCGCTTATGTTAACACGACATGATTTTTATCTTAGGACCTTATTTCATCACAATAGTATATTTTACGCTTTTCGATAATTAAATTATCTCTCAAGACTGGAATGAATAAATTAATCTTTATTTGCAAACATACAGGTAGAATGTCGATGTTCAAAATAATTGGTAACGAATTTCCCGGGAATGGTTTAAAGTGATTAGGATGCATAAAAATTGGCTGATTCCAATAAGCTTTGTGCTAGAACGATAGTTTACGTTTTTTTTAAACTCTGTTGTACGTTATGTCCTGGAAACCCCGGATTTTTATCTGAGATTCAATCACACGGTTAAAAATAGCATGAAATTGGCCGTGTAGTTTGGTAGATTGATAACACTTTGTTGCTCACCAAAATTAACAAATACAGAAACAAAATGCATAATTACAATACTTCTTGACAAAACAACAGGCGGCCTTATCGCTAAAAGCGACGTCTTCCAGACAAACTAGCTTAAAAGAAATTCTTAACTAATCTGGCGAAGTAGGTGGAGCAGAAAAAAGATAGGACTGTACTATTTAAATATACATACACTAATGTACAAATTGAATACATACATCAATATAATAGTAATATATTTACGTATATACAAAATATTAATCTAAATAAATTTATTTGTTAACATTATATGTGACAAGCATTTTATATTAACATATATTACAATAGATAAATAAGTAAATGTTTAATATATTAGACATATTTATTTAAAGACAGATATTATTGTCTAAGGGGCTTCCGAAATGTAGGTAATGTTTAGGCCTCTCTGACAATAACAGGCAACGCATTCCATAGTTTGAAAGCCTGCACTGTAAAAGGGTTATCATAAAAGGATGAAGTGTGTGCAGGTGTCAGGAGTCTACGATATGTATTTGAGTGCAAATTGTGAGAAGTGGAGAGGCGAAGGAATTTGATACTACATAACAATTTCCAAATATGACTATTCCGGCATTTTTTATATTTCTCGGGATTTCCTAACTATGAAAGTATCTCATTGCTCGCTGCGACAGTTTCTATATTTATTGGATATCTTTAGTATAAAAAGTTATTTATGTTTTAGTACCCTTACTTATCCCAGGTTTTACGGGAATTTCCGGGACTAATGTATTTTCATTGTAAAAGGAATATTGACCTGCTGGAAATAACCCTTTGATTTTAAATATTTACTAAATGACTGTAATCTTTATTACCTGTCCAATGTGATCGAAGTCGCTTTGTTCTTTTTTGTACGTTTTTATCCAATGGCTTATAGTTTCAAGATCCCAGTCACCCCAGACTTACGTGATTTTAGGAAAAATGAAATTTTTAGGATCGATAGTTTAACATAAATTTCGAAAGGAATGGATACTCA
Source organism: Dendrolimus houi (assembly GCA_039645545.1). Taxonomy (NCBI): domain Eukaryota; kingdom Metazoa; phylum Arthropoda; class Insecta; order Lepidoptera; family Lasiocampidae; genus Dendrolimus; species Dendrolimus houi. The sequence goes on from CM077136.1 coordinate 6,496,794, forward strand.
CTAAGCTGAAAACGGGACAGTTTTTCAGGTAGCAGGTATCAAAGGTGGGAAAAAACCATGCTAAGTTACGTCAAAGTAGCAAGGCTAGTTTTTACATATGTCATATATGATATTGTTATAAACAAAGATATACAGTTGCCAGACACTTCCTGTGGGCCATAACTTTTGACAGACACTTTAAAAAAAATGTGGGAACTTACGTCATTTTAGGAAGGCTGAATTTTATATATATATTATCAAGTATAATATTTTAAAATATTTTCCAATGAGCCAGACAAATCTGACGGGTCAAACATCTTCCCAGACTCGTTAAGTGTTCCGCTGTGTGAGGAAGCGCGAGAGCATTAGAGCCCTATTCAAGCGTATAAGTACCAGTGAGATGCACTCTGACGCGTGAATATCTTATACTAATATATAAAGCTGAAGAGCTTGCTTGTTTGTTTGATTGAACGCGCTAATCTCAGGAACCACTGGTCTGATTTGAAAAATTCTTTCAGTGTTAGATAGCCCCTTTATCGAGGAAGGCTATAGTCTATATATCATGACGCTAAGACCAATAGGAGCGGAGCACCAATGAAGCATATTTCAAAATCGGGGGTTTTGATAAACAAATTCCACGCGGACGACGTCGCGGGCACTGCTAGTATATAATATATATAAAATTTAAATATGAATAATATTGAATTGACTTAAATAATGCTCTCGCGCTTCCTCGCTCGGCGGAACTTTTAACGAGTCTGGGAGGATGTTTGGCCCGTCAGATGTGTCTGGCTCATTGGAAAATATTATACTTGATAACATATATAAAATTCAGCCTTCCTAAAATGACGTAAGTTCGCACATTTTTTTTAAGTGTCTGTCAAAAGTTATGACCCACAGGAAGTGTGGCAACTTTATATCTTTGTTTATAACAATATCATATATGACATATGTAAAAAATAGCCTTGCTACTTTGACATAAGTTAGCATGGTTTTTTTCCAAGCTTGATACCTGCTATCTGAAAAGCGGCCCCGTTTTTAGCTTAGCTAGTATCTATTACTTTCGAAGTTTATGTTAAACTACCGATCCTAAAAATTTCTTCTTTCCTAAAATCACGTAAGTCTGGGGTGACTGGGATCTCAGTCCATTACAGTCTGGTGACAAAGTATTTTCGTAAAGATCCATATCAACCTTTTGTGCTGTTTCATGCGGTTGGGCTTTTTGTATTCCCATAATTTACGGTATGAAACCAGACGGATGTGATTTATTATGAATGTCATAAAATTTTAATTGCACTCATTATTAATTACAAAAGTGAGGTTATTGTGCCCATTTTTGATTGAGGAAATTAGACAAGTTTTGCGTTTAAACATGCATTGGAATACGTGCTATGTAGTTGTGTACTTATAACAAGGGAATGATGAGTTAACACATTTTTTTTAACATCATATTGTAATACTTGCAACAACTCAGAAGGGTTTATGGTAGTAAAAGAACAGCAACTGGTTACATATTTATAATCAGAGAACCTTACGGTTTCAACACATTACATACACTGATTATTCAAACTCGACAAGCATTTTTAGAACTCCTCGCCATCCCTCCAACAATTTTACAGCACATGAAACTTAGCATATTAGCACAACCGATAGCGGATTTAAGTCATTGATAAACTGTTTTAATGAAAGAGTTATGCATGACAAGAATTTAATATTGTTTGGATATTTCAGATAATATTTTATATAAGATATTGTATAAAATATTATACTTAAAGTTTTATATACAATTTAATAAGCCGAACACAGTACAAATTTATCGCGTCTGCCAACATGAAAATAAAATGTACTGAATATCGTCTATATACAATTGAGAGGTTTGAATTACAACCTGTACACAATTATCACATTATACAAATGATAAATATTGTAACAAAATGATTGTAAATTATAGACAACTACTCTATAGAAAACAGGCGCTAATCACAGAATAAATAAAAATATAACATTACTATTCAATTACGGAAATGGCCGATCGTATCGTTTAGAAATAAGAGGGTACATAATAAAATCAATTATTAACTTTAAAAAGAAACACGACAAGAACAACTATGCTACTCAATAACTGTAACAATATATTTTAATCTTTTCATTTTCATACATAGCCTTCAGCGTAGCTCAATGGCCTCTGACAGTTGTCTTACATTCTAAATTTGCAAATACTTTATCTATTTTTCATATCACGAAGGACCACAAAGGTTGGTCGTTATAATACATACGTACTGCCTAAAATATTTAGTACTGGAAAATCTATTTTAACGTTACCAAAGAAGTTCACATTTTTTTTCTAACACCCTCTCCCTATCTATTTGTACGCCTATAATCACATACATTCTTCCCAATAATAAAAAAGTAGGTAAGTACTTAAAGAGACTTTCAAATCAGGTAGTACATTTTACTCTACAAGCTGGAGACAGACATAGTAGGTATACTTATATCGTAAGATGTACAAAATTCTCGAAACTTTGGATTAAATTTATACTTATTAATATGTATAAAAAATGATTGACGTCATTCATTGTCTCATTACGTTTTTACACAGCAGTTGTGCGCATTTTAAATCCTGTATTTAAAATTCATTACATCCTCTTTAATTGTAACAGGTTTTTTGAAACTCGTTTGATGAAAAGCATAATAAATATATGTTAAATTCAATTCAATCAGAGGAAATACGCTTACGTTTAATTTAACTAGGTATTTAAGGCTACGGTAGTTTTTTTCTAACAATGAAGAGTTGTAATTAATGTATTCCCTTCGGTGATTCATTTTGTTTTATAAATAAAATAAATGTATTCTGTACCTGTTTTAATCGCAGTATTTAATAGGATTAACATTCTGTTACAATTCAACGTTATATTTTACATAAAATTATGAACAGATTATAATATTATTGTTCTCTTTGTTATTTTAACTATGCGATCAATCTGTCACATATATTTGTTACCTGTCTTGTGGTATGGACCGTGTTGGCTTTTAATGTATTTTTAATTTGACGTCCTGCTCCATTACCTTATTTTTATAAGGTGGTGGTGGAATTTGTTAACAGTTTAATAAAATACGTTCGTCCGATTGAGTTTATTTTTTATTTTGATCTTTGTTCGTTATTTCTTTATGCAGTTTGATGTGCAACAATTTTTGTGAAGTTTTCTATATAAGTATTGTATAGAACGAAAAAGAATGTACAAAGTACTTTATAACCCTCAAAATTAACATTTTCTGCAAAATTTTCTTAACTGTGCAAAGCATTTGATAGGTACCTAAATGATAATAAAATTTCCGTTGCCATACAGCGTGGAAATACTGCTGCCATTTTTTTTCTGTGAATAATTTTATGGTAGTTTTTTTTAATTTTACATTTTTTTATATTATAATTCAAAGTGAAGTAATTGTTAAGGAATTCGTATGAAATTACGCTGTACTGCTTCTGAATTGACGATGAATCTACTAAATATCAAAGTTTCTAGAGAAGTTGAGAGAAACACTTTTAATCGAGAGTATTCTTCAAAATCAATGTAGTAATTTGATTATCATATATCTTCAATATGGGCTTCTTTCGTTGAAATAAAGCCACGACAACCACTTGCCAATAAAATGTATGTTATTGTCGGTATTACCACGTTTTATTCTACTTTCCATATATGATATCTTTAACAATCATGGTCAGGTACACAAGCGGCTGTGATTTATGAAGTCATTTCAAAGTTATTGTTATCATCAAAAGACTCTTTTAAAACTATTTTATTATTTGTTTTATTGTGATTATCATATACGAGTAATAAAGTTGAATATTATATTCTCTTTCAGGTAAGCACCTGACGCTAATAATGGTGTATTTATATCTAGGGTAAGTATTTATTTTATTGCAAAACTGCGACTGGCATTTTAAGGTTCTGCGCTCTAAAACAAAGGATAAAGTATGAAACAAGTCGTATCTTGGAATTCATTAGGTTTATGCTCTTTTATGTTAAATCGATGGTCACATACTTGGAATAGAATTCAATAAGAATATTTTAATATCGTAATATACTGTTTATAGCATTTGTTCATAGCACAAACATAACTCGTTTAGATAGAACTTTTCTGGCGGCTTCGATTGCGTATACTTTATACTTGTGTGCTGGGCGAATCTCCTGACCGCATCATTGCTCGCACCATGTTTTATGTGAAACTTGTGCTGGATTATTCATGCATGCATGCATTTGGCTACAATATCACTGATTAACGCTTATGATTGTTATCAATACAGCACTTGAAACGGAAACATTCTTAAGAAGACATAGGAGTTTTAAAAAAACCTGGTCGCGGCCAACGAGACGCTCAAGTGATTCATCCGCCCCTAGAAAGGCCCGCATTTATCACGATAAACCCCTTTTTTGAAAGTACGCCTATAACCAAATAATTGTATATTCTGTTAAGTCTCTATGTTATTTATTATTACTATGAATATCTTTGTTTTATTTCGCGTCAGTCCCTTATTGCAGTGCTTCACATCAAGATTGTTACTATATCTTTCACGATGCGTTATCTCCACTGTTTACAGTAGCTTGTAATTTAAACAACGCCCCTAATCGAACTCGTTATCTGCTTTAGCTTAATAAATTCAGTTTTATTTATCCTTCATTATAAACTTCATGAAATAAATGCCCATAACAGGCGGGTCTTGATCGTTAGCCGCCGTCTGTACATAAGGCCGGTTATCGGAGGAATTCGACATAAATAGAGCGGCGTACGGCCAGGTGCTAGCCGTCCGACATCGGTCACGATTTCGTCTGACACGAACATAATGTGTCCAGTTGAATGAACACGAAATGTGTGTACAATTTTGTACATTATTAAGTTTCTTTAAGGTCATTTAGGAAATTCTGTAAAAAGTTATTGATAGGTTCTCTTATAGCAGCGTTGTAGATTACTTGTTGCGTATATGAAGGTTATGCTGGCCTAGACGGATTAACAAGTTGTATGAATTTGGTAGGTAAAGGCACAAAACTGAAAGGACACGACTGTATGCAGTGCCATTGAATGCTTCAAGTTTATGTCATATTACTTTGGTTGACAAATCCAAATAGAAAGAAAGAAAATGCACCGTAAAATATCGGTTTTGCATTGTGTTTTAAAGTCGAATGTTATGTTGATAATGTCGGCATCTTATTTCCTTGAATTATAGAGTGGCTCTTATGCAGGTTATGATGAGATTAAATTTAATGCATGTCCTATTCTATCCTCGTTTCACTATTATGATTATTTTATTTATTTTTAGTACGTACATACATACATACATGTCACGCCTGTTTCCGATTGGGGTAGGCAGAGACGATGGATCTCCACCTGCTACGATCCTGACAAACACTTTTCGCTTCATCAACTTTCATTAATCTTTTCATATATACACGCTTATTTAAACTACTTTTTATCTGAACTTTCTTCAAAATATCTTCAATTTGATTATGGTGAGTACGTCTCGGTCTACCGGCACCGACTCTACCAGTCACATTGCTGTCATATACTAGTTTTGTTTCATGTCATTATTATAAGTATAATAATATTTTTCTTTCCTTTTATTGTGTCTTTGCCTTATTGAGTATTCACTGTTTGCTACAACTCCATTTATTCTTCAAAAGTAATTCTGTAATATACCTCTGTATAAAACTTATGAAAAAAAAGAACTTGAGATATAAATAGAATAAGAAATATAAAGAAAAACAATTTTTAGCTCGACGTGTTGCTGGGGAGTTTCTTGCTGCTTCTTCTCCTTAATAGCAATAACACGTTGCGAAGCGGTGTACATAGAATAGGAAGTAAAATTAAATTTTAACTTATATGTATGACCTTCAAAAAGTGTTCACCAGTGGAACTTATTTTGAATAAAAACTTTTGAATTTGAAAAAAAGGTTGAATACAGGAAGGAAACAGACTGACGACGTCACACAGATTGGGCTCAAAAATCAATGTGCTAACAAATTTGTATTTGTAACGTTGTATTTAATTTCAAGAAAAAGAAAAATCAATTTTGATCCCTTTTGTTAATGTTCAATTCTTTTTTGGAAATTTTGGCTCACGTTTCACCTTTCGAAAGGTAAACACACATTTTATATTACATCGATGTAAAATGCGTCATCTTGTGCGTCTCGACCTTTAAAGGTTTGCTTACCTTTATCGACATTACGAACTTCTAACGTGGGTTCAGAATTGTTAACATGAGATATTGAGTATTTTTCCATAAGTTCCTGACATTTATATGCCGACCACATTAATTATCTTTTGTATTAGTTTCGTATTATCTCGGATATGTCACCACATGCACTACTTACTACACACACTTTACACCTAAAGCTGTGGAGTTTTCTAGTCGCGTTTTTTTGGTGAAATCTAAGTAAAACTGAATAAAAGAACATTTTCGTTTCGAAATTTCGAATTTCGAAATATTCGTTATATTTTTATTCGAATATTGTTTTTTTTTATTACTTAATATCTCACAATACGTTTAACATAATTATAAAAAGGTTTAATTAAGTTTTTACCAAAAAATCCAACAAAGAAAATAAATATACAGGTAGGTGATACGGTATATCTTATTAGTAAATTACATACAATCCATTATAGTGTTATGTTATATACCTGTTTTAAATTATACGCACAGAGGTGCTATTAATGTATATTATGGAATTGATAAGAATATTAATAACGGACAATTATAGCGTACAACCGACAACAGACGACAATCTTATTATTCATGAAGTGACTCACAATATACAGTGTAAAATATCAGAGTTAAAATGATAAACTAAATTTAACGCGCGCTCAAACATAATTTTTAATTGCTAGCCATTCTTAACACTCCTATAGGGAAATGAAAGCATATCTATACATCTATCTTTTATACAGATATATAAAATTGAAGTGTCTGTTTGTAATGTCAAAATAAAAATGTGAAAAAAGTTAGGGGGCATAATTCGGACCAGGAGATTCTGAACATGTAATGTTTAGATTTTTGTGCCTGTCTGTCTGGATGTTCCGGGTAATTTCCGAAACGGCTGGACCAGTTTTGACTGGACTTTCGCTGGCAGACAGCTGATGTTATAATGAGTAACTTAGGCTACTTTATTAAATTATTTAGGCTTTCGTGAAAAAAAAAAACTACGCGGACGAAGTCGAGGGCACAGCTAGTTTCTAATACTACTGTTAAAATCATAATTATAATGATTATAGCAATAGTATCATAATGCACAAATCGGATAATATTTAGTGAAACTCAATTGTCTGCCTTATACATACATATATGTATGTTAGGCTAAATATGTTTCTTCCAACAATATAGGACATAGCTAAAGCTCTATAACGGATGTTAATGGGCTTTATATTATATTATTATATTTTTATTGTTAAATTAACTTGTACCTTTGAAGTTGCATCTGTGTCTGAAAATTGACTAAGAGGAAGAAGATTAAGATTTTATGGACATGTTATGTGGAAAGGTGAATAGCGTCTGAAAGAAGATTGTAAACTGGAATATCTTATATTAATATATAAAGTTGAAGAATTTGTTTGTTTGTTTGCTTTGAACGCGCTAATTTCGAAAGCTACTGATCTGATTGAAAAATTATTTCAGTGTTAGGTAGCCCGTTTATCGAGGAAGGCTATAAGCTATATATCATCACGCTAAGACCAATAGGAGCGGAGCACCAATGAAGAATGTTTCAAAATCGGGGTTTTTTTTTAACTATTCTACGCGGCTGAAGTCGCGGGCAGAAGCTAGTATGAATATAAGAAGACAGGCAAACTAAAAAGAGGAGTGTGGTAGAAGAGAGTACATACGTACGTATACCGTAATATGGAAGAATAAGAAATACTTGTATAGGTAAAAAGCCATACTTCTACTAAAATGCATGTTATATATTTCGTAACTTCAGATTTTTCTTCTGTGAACGAAAAGTCTACTAAAAAAGTACGTCGTTTGTGTAGCAATTAATGGGTGGGATTTATAAGTGTGCATGTATTAATAAATTAACTTTGAATGCAACTAGAATAAAGCCGGATGTAATATTTATAAATGCGGCAGTTTGCGTTTGCCAAGAGATTTTCCAAGATCGAATACATATCTGGAGTTTCTCTAGAACATTATATATCTTTGCGTGCAAAGTAAATGATTTATTTCCAACAATTTATACGTTGTTTATTTAGCTGTTTAATCAGATATTGTATGAATTTGGCCTTTGCATATTTTTTCATAATTGCTTTGTGCTGGTTATGGTCAATTTTTGGAGGCAAAACGTAAAACCAGAGATGATGATGAAATTTAATAAAATTATAAATTATTGTGTGTTTGACTAAATATTTTTTATTACACGAAAGTAAAAACCTGTGTTGATTTTACCGTCATTTAAGTAACCTTTCATTTATCTATATTTTAGGAGTATTTGAGTAATTTGACTATTGAAAGTTTACCTCGCAAGTTATAAATCAAGATTACCAAACGTTACATAATATAAAATATCAAACACAGGTGTCTCTGAGCATGTAATAATTTGTCACAAAATATGCTCTAAGATTGTTTATGTAATGCACCTGCTACACCTGGGGTAATCAGTGTTAGTGACTGTGTCATGCAGCCGTAGATAGCTAAGCGCTTAATGCGTTAATGACGTTGAAAATTGGCATACAACTCATGTATATGTATATATATATATAACTCATGTATCACTAATGAAGATAATCATTAACAGCGTTATCTTTTAACGCTACAAATAACTCGCATTTGGTCAGTCACTAATACTAACGCAGGTAGAGCAGAGGCCTAACACTAACAAACACCATAAAAGTTTAAATATAGTGATTACAACGATTACAACGTCATCTATACGAGTCGGGAAGTAATTTAGATGCTTATAATTTTATAGTTTATTCCAAATTATAAAATATAGTAATCGAGATTTTGCAACGTACCGCCGACACTTCTGAATCCGTGGAATAATAATTTTGCATCATTATAAACATTGTTATGGATCATTGGAGCTTGTAATTCGTGTTCGACAACATCCTGTTAGATGAAATAATTAACAGTTCACTATGAATCGTGTAATCCGGTATGAGATATAGCTATATCTATGCTATGAATTTAATTTAGGGAGGTGATTTGGTCGTTATATAATATACTAGCTGTGCCCGCGACGTCCTCCGCGCGGAATTTGTTTTCAACCCCCCCCCGATTTTGAATCATTCTTCATCGGTGCTTCGCTCCTATTGGTCTTAGCGTGATGATATATAGCCTATAGCCTTCCTCGATAAATGGGCTATCTAACACTGAAAGAATTTTTGAAATCGGACCAGTAGTTCCTGAGATTAGCGCGTTCAATCAAACAAACAAACAAACAAACTCTTCAGCTTTATATATTAGTATAAGATTTTAAGGTAATTTTTTGTACAAATTTTTCATAGAACACTTTTTTTCATATCGTTCCAAATGTTAATGTCAAAATTTTAAATATATTTCATTTTCTTTATCTCGGCAGCAATGACTAGATAAAGGTTGTGTACGAGTTTCACAGTATGTGTGTTTAGTAGTCATTATGTATACTTCTACTAATAAATAAATGTGCCAGTACGTTTAGATATCTCTGTATTTGTACCGAATATTAAGAAATGCCGCGGTAGTTTAGTGCTTAATGCATTCGCGTTTTATACTCAAATAACTCTGGCTTAAATCCTATACTAAATGCATGCACTTTTTAGGTAGTATTCTGACCTAATGTGCATATTGTTATGATTACCACGTGCTAACGGTGAAGGAAAACACCCTGATGAAACCAGCACATCGAGATAACCGATATGTCACACCCGCCAAGCCACCTTTGATGTTCGTGGCGGGTACACTGTCCTTTCCCTTACTATTGGGAGACACAAGCCCAGCAGTGGGACGTTTACGGGCTGTTATTATATTAGCATGAAATTTAGTAAATATATACGTTTGATGTAATAACAGTTCATAATCTTCTAACTGCAAAGAGCGAGCATTCCCGTCATGTGAGCTGCATACGTCTAGTTATCGCAGCGAACTACTGGCTAGCGTCCTAGCACTATGCGGGAGGGAGCGCACATATTAATAGTTGCTTTATCTCGCTCGCACATCATCCGTCCCGCTCACACATTGTGCTATATATTGTACTAGTTGTTCGACTTGTTAATATTTGTACTTAAGGTTACCGTTTCCAAAATAAATTAGTTCACTTCAGTTCACATCATCACTCGACAGTGAATACTATTCTCTGTCATCTGAAGTATGATTTAAGATCTACCTCTCGCTGCTACACTATAATAGGAACAGACTTTGGGCGGATTTTACAAATCGGTTATCTGGATATGGATGCGGTTTTCTTATGATGTTTTTCTTCACTGTCAGCAAGTGGAAATTGAAACAATACGTATACAAAATAAGAAATCTATCCTATGGACTACGCACTATGCTGCCCGGATAGTATCTAGCTTGATAGTTCGACATTTTGGTGTATCTATATAATTACCAGTACCATTTATGTTTTGCATTAAAATATCGACTGATAGTGTGAAGGAGTTTAGGACGATGACTAAAAAAACACATCGAATGATGTAGTATGTCTCTACTATGAATCTGGGTTCTTCGATGATTGGGTTTCTATTTTTACTACCCATTCTTTCTCATTTATCCTTACCATTGGCAGAAAATTGAATGTCTAAACTTAACAAGTAGAAGTAGCTTACTATTATAAATAAGGTAAATGGTATAGGAACCGGTTGTATATCTACAACATATATTAAGAGACATAATTATAGTATTGTTGTGGTCACAAAGGATTCATATAATTTGCATTTTATGTTCAGTTTACGTTTGGTAACAATAAGAAGATATGATCAGTAAACCGAATAAAAAAATTTCTCACAACATGCACCTGTTTTACTGTCGACATTTTAATGACGTCCATGTCTGGTCTTAATAGCTTAGATTATACTGTTCTGTTTTTTTCATATTTATAATACCCAAAAATACTTTTAAAATTATTTTACAATAACTATTTAAACTGAAAATCATGTTACACCTCATCTATATATTATCCAAAATCATTATCGTTATCTACAAGATCTACTAAAATATATTAGATTAATCCCAGTATAGTGTAGGAAGAAAAATATTAGAAGTGTGTAAGTTCGTTTCTAAGGAAATACAGTCTCCTAATTCTCTAACTTTAGTACTATGAGGTGCAAAATTGTAAATACAATTCAAGATGGTGGTAGAATTAAAATTTAATGCCTTTAACTAATTCATTTTAATTAGTTTGAATAAGATCCTCAGCGTTTCCCAAACTATGGATCATGACCCATTAGGTGGGTCGCGAATAAAAATTGGGTGGGCCAACAGCCCGTGAAATAAATTGGATTTATCAAACTCATTGCGATTAAAAGTGAAGTTGATGCTAAAACTATAAGGACGAAAAATAAGAAATAAATATATATATAATATATTTTTCATTGAAATAGCACTTCTTGTATTTAATTAAGTAATTTAATTATAATAATATTAATTTAATAATTTGAATAATATTTCATTCATAGTATTAGGCCCCTTTTTTTTGGGACACATAAGAGTCCCGCTTTTAGAAGTCTGTTAGATGGGTCGCGCTTCAACAAACTTTGGGAACCATTGCGTTACTTAGTTACTGAGGTATGTTAGTATTTTTGATTTTAATATTTTTTAGGTTTCCGTAGCCATAAAAATCAAGCTGTTGGCGTTTGTCAACTCTACGGAACCCTTTTTACATTTGTACTGATACGCACTCAGTAGATTTTCTAGCCTTTAGTATCGGATTCTATGAAGCATGTATTGCGGCGTGACCAGCGACACCCACAGGACATGTGAGTGATGTTTATCACATTAATTAAGTAGCAATTATATCAAGACACGTGATTTATGGAGATATGATTCTAGACTGACGTCTAATATTATTGGTCGTAATTATTATACGTATACTGATATAACGTATGGATATGTAGATCCATAAATTAAATTGAGCAGCCTGTTTTTAATTTCAAAATAAATGACAATCTATAAATGAAAATTGCTGTTTATAAAAGGCCTAATCATAAATAACTGTTTTTTTGGCGGTTCACCCCCGATACTGTTTCGGGCATCTGAAATACATATAAGGCTTGTTTTATGCTACTTACTTAGAATCTAGTTAAAATTGTATAAGTTGTATGGTATAATTATTAAAATTAATAAAATAAACGTAATAACTAAATAACAGTGGACCGTTTTTAAAATTTTTGTGTTTCTTTAAGTTGGTCTCGAATAGACTCCCGAACAGTGCAATGGATCACAGCGACCATTTTAAGTTTTGGAGCAGGAATTTTATTTTATAAGTTTTATTGTGTACTAGAGGTTACACCGCGACTGCTCCGCGTGTCACAACCTGGGCAGTTGCTTTATTCTACATACACAAGAACTTAATTCGGTTTTTTACATATAATAATAACAAATAAACCAAGCCCATATAGTCTAGTCAAGTGCCCAGCAAAACATACGGATGAGTCGAAGCCAACCTGATTTGAAGTAATACAATGAATGATATGTTGTTTATGATGACGTTACCTATGTTTGGTAGGGAATTGAAAAAACGCAATTGCAGCGCCAGCTATTTTGATAATCCGTCTATTCCATGCAAACGACATCATTTATCGGGATGAAAAGTATTCTAAGTGTTGACTCGGGATATAAGCTATTTCTGTGTCGCTCATATACGTTCTGTAGATTTCAAAAAGGATGCGATCGCAGCACCACCTTTTTCTATATATTCGTCTATCCCGCGGAAACGAAGTCATTAATCGGGATAAGAAGTATCCTAAATTACGCTCCGAGATATGAGCTTGCTCTGTATCGAGTTTCATTTAAATCCGTTCAATAGTTTTCTCGCCTTACTCTGACACACAGACAAAAATTCAAAAAATTTCATTTTTGGTATCTCCTCGTCCGAGTTATCCCTCGAGATTTTTTTCATATTTTTCAACGCATTGTGCAAACTCAAACCATTTACGGATTTAATATAGTATAGATGTTTCATTTATATATTTCGCAAGGTTTAGAAAATATGAATAATGAATAAAATATTTGTAATGAATACTCACTGTATATAAAAGTGATAGTCGTCTAATGGCCGGTTTCTGAGGTACTTTGAACTGTAGTTTATCTGTTCGTTAGCGCTATCGGTTCAATAACTTATAAAATTGCGTTTCTGAACACATCATCGTACGATAGTTAAACTAGGTTCAATTTAACTGACCAATATTAGGCGTTTATCTATTCCATATCTTTTGTTTGATGTAAATAAATATTAGATATTCCTTCTTAAATAGATCCATCTAGTGGCGAGTTTTGGTACTAGTTGTAGGTTAACAGTTAACCTAAGTTTATCCATTACATAACTTTATGGAATCAATTGTTATTGAACTCATAACTGGAGTAACTTCAGAAACCGGGCATTAGTCATGCAAACTAAAGCCGGGCGTTTCCATCTTACTATTCATTGTTTTACCTTAACATTGGAAGAAAATTGATATTACTTCCATGGACCAGTAGCAAGGTAAATGATTTGAGAGTAAGATATAGGAACCGGCTATAAGTAAGTAAAGCTACTGTCAAAAGCTGTCAAAAGTAACGTCGGTCTACTAATCCGGAGCTTAGAGATCTAAGTTTAATTTACTCTTGATCGTGTTAGATTCTTGCAGCTTATCCCATCACCATACGCGGTACAATATGAGAGTCGATAACAGACAAATGACTGAGACACTTTGTCATCTTAAAAAACTTCGCAGTCTCTTAGAGTTTGTACGAGGTACGAGATTACTAGATTACAAAATTGCTGTTCGTTAGTCTCGCTAAAACTCGAGAACGGCTGGATTGATTTGGCTAATTTTGGTTTTGAATTATTTGTGGAAGTCTAGGGAAGGTTTAAAAGGTGAGTAAATATGAAAAAAAAAATTGATTCTGAAGCGGTACGAAGTTTGCCGGGTCAGTTAGCATGTGGCATCTACTCAATCATACGATAAATATTCGCTATAATTGATTTCCTCTAACATTCTATAAATTGAATGTTAGGAATTTTACCTCGTGCCATGATTAATAGGATTTTTTTTGCGGAAAAATAAGTTATAATATCCCCCGAACCATTCACGTCTCAACTTAATAATGCATGCTTTTTATATGAGACATTAATAACTGTGTGTTTCTTATTAACTGATACTTTTCATAACGGGCATTAATGTTGCATACTTTTCGCGCCGGAAAATAAGATGGTTTCTGCAGTATAGAGAGGAAAATTTTTACGCAAGCGAAGCAGAATAAACCAAATATTGTTACGACTTAGGCCCGGACAAAGGCAAATTCTACGTACAGATCTGTAAAAGCACATTTTATTACCGGTCGGCATTTGAACTAATTGTAATCCTTTTATGATCGTTTTCTATTGTTTACTAATTTATTGGCATACTTTTCTAGTTATAGTGGAGAACAGCCTATTGTCCTATTGTAGTCGTTTACGGCTGCTCAGGAGCATCATTAGCCACGTGTTGCGGATTATAAGTACAAGCTAATTCTAGGAAATTGTGTCGACGTTGCCGGGCGGGCCCATTTGCATTTGTGAAGTATAAAACGATGGCCTGATTGAGAGACAGGGTCAGTTGAGCTACAACTACGATCTAGGCGTGACGTGTGTACATTCGGGAATCTAATATTGACGGACTTTGCGCGTTTTATTGAATTACGACCTTCTGCATTACGTTTGGATTTGTTGCGTTCAGTTATATTTGTACGTGTGTTATACGTGTTTGTATAGTTCTAATAAACTCTATGATAATTCTAACAGCATTTTAATTCGAGTCCCGCAAACTCGTAACAATATAATTAAATTCAGTGTGTCCTTTCGATAGTAGGAATGACCATAGTATACAATTATTTTGGACTATAGGGTAGGTTCGCAGAGATACTATTATCCTTTCAATAGTTACAAGAACGTAAACCTTATATTATAGACGGTTCAACCAAACTGACTGAATATGATTGAAAGTCACAAAAATGAAGGAAAACGATGTCATTAAATAACATTAAAAAATTCAAGCTTATGTTTACATAGACCACTCTGATTGCTTCATGCAAATAGAAAGGTAAGTGAACCGTGTAATGTCAGTGTAATCCCGTGTATAACTGTATTGTTTTTATAGTTTTTAGTTGAATTAGTCAGACCTAGTCTTGCACCCTGCGATACAAGATATTATAAATAAGCGCCGACAGTTATTAACAAAACTAAAAGATTTTCTTAGAAAACACTAACCTAAAACCTCCCGATTTATTTGAAACACGACACTGTCTTACAAATTTTTCAGTGTTAATGAAATTGATATTGTTACGAGTTGCAGGACTCAAAATGCCGTTGCAATTATTGTAGAGTTTATTAGAACTACACAAACACGTATGACACAGGTACAAATATAACTGAACGTAATAAGTCCAAACGTAATGCAGGAGATCGTAATTCAAATACACGCACAAAGTCCGTCACTAAATAGATTACTTATGGTTATCGCTCGACTGCCCCTTCCTCAATCGGGCCATTGCTTTATATTGCACAAATGCAAATATGTCTGCCCGGCAAGCGTCGACGCATTTTTTTAGAAATCGTAACCCCGCACACCTGGCTAGTGAGTGCCATAAACGATAACAATACACAATGGGCTGTTTTCTAATCACCAATTTTAAACACAAAGTAAACAAAAGAAGTCCAAATGCCGAAAAGGTAATAAAATGTGTTTCTACAGGGCTGCAGGTGTGAATTTGTCTTTGTCGGCACTAGGTCGTAACAATATGATTATTCATTAGTTATAATTAGATATATTTATACAGTGAGATATATATATATATATATATCTGTATATATATATATATATATATATACAGATAGGTATATTGATGTTACACAAATCGTGAACGGTATTTTAAGATAAAATAAGTACCAGGAAGTTGTTCGAAATCCTCAAAATTTTAACTCAAGTTGATATTATCTTTTAAAACATTTCTTTAATGCGTCATTGAAGGATTATCCACTTGCAGAATACAGTATACAGACCTAAATATTTGCACTTTTAAACCTGGCTTATCCGTGTTAAGTCGTGAGCAGTACATTAAGTATGCGATATGATAAATAACATACATAAACGTAAAACACTATCTCATATATCTAACTTTATGTGCTTCCGTTTCATTACTTGTAAGATAAAGCTGTGATATAATATTTTTCATTGTTTTCCGCACATAGAAAAGAAATGATCAGAATAATTGTTTTGGAATTGGAAAAGCATGTGCCATAGAAATTTCGTACGCTTGGCCATGATAACGACTTGATTCATATTCAAAAGTTTTTATTCAAAATAAGTTCCGCTGGAGAATACATTTTGAAGGTCATACATATTAATTAAAATTTACTTCATATTCTATGTAAACCATTTCGCAACGTCGCGATTATTAGTGAATTGCAATAGCGGTACCAAAATAAGTCAGGGCATACGGCAGCGCGATCTTTTTCGTTATATGCGTTCCAACGTATGGTACAAACTCGAACTCTTTACAGATAGATATATTGTGTTATAGATTAACGGGCGTATTCATATTGAGTTAGAGTAAGTTTGAATGTTTCTTTAAGGTTCTTAACTCAATATCTAATGTGCACATTGTCACAAAACCTGTCTGTATCCAAGTTTTATAATTTTATCATGTTAATAAATTTGATTATGAGATGTGCTCTACGTTGAGTATGAAATTTCAGTACATTATGGGATATGACGTATTTTTGGTTATCCTCTTTATGTAGTCAAATACCAGAAACGTAAATATTCGAAAGCGGCCTGTATCACGTCGTATACCTTAATAGAAGATTACGTAACACGTTACCTTATTGAATCTTACCCCGACTGAAAAAAATATATCTATATTTCAAGTTAAATATTTTTAATCGTCGGTATATTAAAATTCACTTTGCGTTCATAAATCGGGTGCAGATACCGTACGTTTACAAACAAGCGGTGAAAGTTTTGGCATGGTCTTCTTCTTTTCATACCTAACGTACGAGTGTCACTTATTGTATATTATTTTACTAGGATATACCCGCGACTTCATTCACGCTTGACTTGAAATTCCCGCGGAATTCCCGGGGACACAAAGTACCGCAGAATTAAAGATGAATATACGTTTTAGTGAAAACTGTCGGAATAAGCAAATTTTTATGCACCCGAACAATCACAAACACATGCCGGGCGGGATAAGTCCTGCGCAATTCCCAGGATAAAAAGTAGCGTAGATTTTAAGTCTAAGAATTTGCTGTCAAAATCAGCTCCGTAGTTTCTACGTGAATCCCAAACAAACACATAAGAAATCTAAAGAAAATGAATTTGTTGTCCATCGTTTATTTATAATGTATTCCAGTTTTTTTTTAAATAGCTTCGATGTACAGACACGGCATTTTTAAAATTTTATAGTATTATAGATTTATTAAGTTGCAAACTTCAAACTAAATTATAAATAAATTAATATCAAGTATGTAACAAATCGTTGCCAGAGGGAAGAGTGCCCCGAAGGCTGCCTGGCATTGCCACGCTGTATGGCAATGCTGATTCGTTGCGCGAAATACGAATCAAGTCTTCCGATCACTGGAGGTATTAAAGAGTAACCCCTTCCTAGGGTTCCATATTTGCGCCGTTTGAGATTATCAGCTGTTGAAGAAGCGTTGCCGGCCCCTGACTTAGTCATTGGAAGATGTGATGCCGCCAGAGTATCAACGCATGTCGCGTCCCAAACAAGCGGCCGTCCCACCTTCCAAGGTATAAGTGACATTTCGTCGAGCCATGCCGGAATTATCTTTATTATAGCTTGCTGGGCTGACTCGATGGGTGTGATACCATGCGCTCACAGATTATTGTTTGGCAATAGTTAGCCTTAAGTTAGTCGTGTTTCGCACGGTGAGTGAGAGTTCCGGTAGCCTACTTTCTCCCAACCTCTGTGCCATCCCTCCTGTCCCATCCCCTCTAACCCATCATAGAGTCTGGTAATGGTTTGGTGTCGCCCCTGGTGTTGCAAATTTCCAGCGTTAGTCGGCTTGTAGTAGACGATGGTGGTAGCCATTTTCCATCAGGTGGGCCATTTGTTTGTCTGCCTTCAAACAATAAAAAAAATATGTGTGCAGTTCACACGCAGTAGAAGTTAAACTTCAGAAAATATACTCACAGATAATTCTTCTCTAACTTTTATTAATATAAATATAATTCCTTTAGCCTACATCTTTAGTCAACACATTATATATCAAAATAAATTTCTTAAGTATCACTTTCAATTTTTCATTATTTTTCGTATAAAAAATATTATTATCAGTTTTAATTCGATCCAAATTGCAACTATGTTGCTGGGGTTGTCTGGAAGAGATCGCTTTTTAGCGATAAGACCGCCCTTTGTACACAACTAGATATAATTTTAGTCTTTAAGTTCATTTTTGTATTGGTGTATAATAAAGTGTTATCTATCTATCTATCTATGTATAACCCATCGTTCTTATTAACTCTTAGTGTCGCTTTTTCGACTCATCGAGTTTCAAATCGCAACGATTTTAAAAGAAGTTTCACTTAATAATACTTTTCCAAATTGCACATCATTTAAAGACTGTTCGTAGCTTCTCACCCTTAAAATTACTTTATTTTTGTAATATTATTCAGCAGCAATAAAAAAAAATTGGAAGAGGTAACTTTAATTTTGTGGGCGTAAACCACTGTTCACTGTAGAATTGACACAAAAAATCCAAAATGCTTAATCTCAATTAAAACTCAATTAGGATTTTTAATTCAATATAGTAAAAAAGATTATATATAAACAGTACAATTCAGATTATACAAGTATTTATTACGGTGCGGCCGCACCTGCGATGATGTTTAATATATTGACTGTGGCGGAATACGTCTTATTTAAAGCGTTAAAAATAATGCCGTTAGCAAACAATTACATTGGTGAATATAATACATATGTTATGATTATGTTAATATTGTTACGAGTTACGGGACTTGAATTAAAATGCAGTTGGAATTATTACAGAGTTTATTAGAAATATACAAACACGGATAACACAGGTACAAATATAACCAAACAGAACAAGTCCAAACGTAATCATAAGGTCGTAACTCAATAAAACGCGCAAAGACCGTCACTTATTAGATTCCCGATTGTAGTACACACGTCTTACTTCGCTCGGGATCACGTTCGACTGTCTCCCCCTCCATCAGGTCATCGTATTATACTGCACAAATGCAATGCCCCCGTATCTAAGCCGGCTTAATCCGCCTCACCTGGCTAATGACTCGGCCGCAAACTGCTATAAAAGAGTACAATAACAAGGGGCTGTTTTCTAATCACAAATTTTAAACACAAAGTAAACAAAAGAAGACGGTCATAAAAGAGTTACAACTAGTTTAAATGCCGGCAGGTAATAAATGTGCTTTGTTTCAGATATGCAAGTGGATTTAGTTTTTTGTCGGAACTTAAGTTGTAACAATATTTTACGTTATTAACAATTAGAAAAAACAACGAATTACACCCATCGCCACAGCTGCGTGTAATGGCCTAATCTGTAACATTATTACAGATGGAGCCCCCATTACGTTATAAACTCTGTACTGCCAGAAATATACAAGCAGATAGGCGGCTTTAGGCGAACTAATGTTACCTTGGAAACACAAGTTCAATGCCTTGTAGAACATTAGAGTAGAACGTCACTGAATTTATAACATCGTGTCAACGACACCTAGTCATTTGGTAAACAGGCCTATTTGATATTTTGAACGCATATAATCTCGTCCTTTGTGGGCAAGCGTCTAGGTCTACATGAACAATAAAACCAACATTAAAAAGACTCAAGTTGTGATTAACCAAAACTATATGCCGCCCACATGTTTGTATATTAGTGCTCGCGTCGTTAATAACATCTATTCTCTTGAAATTATGGCGATAATTACATTGATTATACAAATTGTTTATCTAACATCTTCGCGATTATGCAAATTTATATTATACATTGATTTACAGGCTGAGATGATTTGTTATGTCGTAGCCCGTAGGTGAACTTGGTTTTTCTAGAGGCGAGGCTGGGTAGATCGCCTTGCGGCAATAATACTAATTAGCAGAATTAACAAATTTGTAATGTAGCATTTTCCAAGTTATTTTTAATTACATTTAAGTCATAATAAAACTTTAATACTCACACATTGTTTGAGTAAAAAATTTGAAAACATATTTTCCGCTATTAATTTTTACCCCTCAGTGAGGTAAAACATACTGTAGGTAGTTAAATAATAAATTAGCAGACAAACACGCGTTATGTATTCCCAAGCTAAGCGATTTACATTTGTGTTATTGTCAATAACATACAATGGAAAACTTTGGGGCTGATCCCAAATATTCGCACCGGAGAACGAAATTCGTCCTACCGGGAATCGAATCTCAGATCTCTGCGTTTCGGTGAATTAACGAGGGCTAACACTTACAACATCAGATCAAAATGTCTATCATAAAGCTCAAAGGAAAAAATAATGATTTATTGGCTTTAGGAATACATTATGTAGATATCCGAGCTGAATTTAAAGTACTTTTTTAGATATAATAATACACACCCAAGTACACCCAAGTTCGCTACGGTGGATGTTTTATGGAAATCTCTAGGTTGGATAATAGATGCAAAACGCAATGTAATAAATGAAATTTATTTATCAGTATAAATAAGTAATTAAATTTCAACACGAGCTCGTTAATTGAACGTCATAATTTAATTTAAACACTAATTTGTTTATCTCGCATCTCTATTAATAGAATTATATAGTGAGTAATAATTACACCTGTATGCATAGCGTGTAATGTTGACAAAATGTGATATCCGTGTTTGCGGTTCTGCGTTGGACTGTGGGTGGGATGCAGCGTAACACTCCGAACAAGGGCAACGCAAGCGCCGTTTTTAGTGATTCACACGTAAGGTGCCGTGTGAATTTATTGTGGTCAATATGGTGAACAACGAGATGGTTTGTTTGTTTCTTATGGCATGTAATCCGGAATATGTATATGCTATGCCTACTTTTTTATTATAATGGGGTGTCTGAGATCAGACCCAGTGTTTTCTGTTGTACAATCGAGTTCATTAATATATAAGCATTGCAAAGGATTCCAAATATAAGCATTGGAATGTGAAAAATTATCAAAACTCGACTGTACATTGTTCATGATATGTACAACCCTAAGTTGCGTGGTGATTAGTGTAGGGATATTAAGTGTATATCTGTGCCAGCTTATAATAAAAATATAAAATAAAGTGGGGCTCTCTCTGTAGCCTTCGTCAGCGCATGTAATAATATATTTCATGTGTTGTTATTAACATAGCAAAGAAATTTTAGTTGTGTTTTCATATTGAGTTAACATTTTAAATGAAAGAAGAAAGAAAGAAAAACTTTATTCGAAGAAATAGCGACGTAATTACATTCGTTATACATTATTATACACAGAGCATATTTTGAGAATTTGTACGCCGCATTTTCAACGAACAAGGTTTGCACCCAACATATTGCTGTGCCGGAATTATATCCGACACAACGCTGATTTTCAGTGCAAATCTTCCTTTAAGCGTAAAATCAAAACGACCCAAATTTTTAATTAAATAAGTAATAATAATAATAATAAAATGCTTGCTTCCAGTAGCAAAATATGCTTATTTCATTGAGTACATCACGTAGACACTATAGACGGAGACTGTAATGGTAGTAGAATACCAGGAAAGACTTTCGCCCATTAATATGTCACTTGAAATAAACCCACAAATATTACTTTTTTGGAGGGCGTCTCAAGTCTTTAATCGCTTGCATTTTGATATTGAACAATAACACTTTAGCTTCAATTAACTTTTGTTGTTTCAAAAGTATTTTTAAACCAAATCAGACAACACGTTAAATCTATACTTATGTATAAAGCTGAAGAGTGTGTTTGTTTGTTTGCTTGAACGCGCTAATCTCAGGAACTACTGATCTGATTTAAAAATTCTTTCAGTGTTAGATAGCCCATTTATCGAGGAAGGCTATGTATGGGCTCTATATCATTACGCTAAGACCAATAGGAGCGGAACACCAATAAATGATGTTTCAAAATCGGGGGTTTTTTTAACTTACTTTTTTTCAAACTATTCCATGCGGACGAAGTCGTGGGCATAAGATAGTTAAAAATAAACTGATTAAGACTTAGTTTTTTACTGATATGATCTACAAATATGTTTTATAATATAATAATATATCACGGTGGAAAGTGTCGAGATGTTTTGCTGTATCAAAACGCATGACAAGAAAAAGGCGCCCTCTGGATTTGAAAAATTTAAGGGCTTTTCTGTACTACAATTTTTAATGGACGAAAATCACTGCTAGTTCCGAGCTTTTGACGAAATAAAGAATTGATTTCAAATAGTGATGTGTAACGGAAATATCTCTCTAATGCGCCGAGAACGGAATTCAGTCATGTCAAAAGAGGTGTCAAATAAATTGTAAGGAATTTCCCCCTTTTGTATCGCATTTGTAGGTATTTGCTTAAGACAAATAACAATGTATTTAAATGCAAATTAAGGATTACTTAGTCGGGAAAACCGTAACATTTTCAACAATAACAAAGCGTGTCCTTGTCAATTCTAGATTTATTCTTTCCCACAGATGGTACTTATAACAAAGTTATACATACGTGAGCATGCAGATTTACACTGTTCCAAGGAGTGTTAGCAAAAAATTGTGAACGTTTTCAAATTTCTGTTTTCCTCAGAATACACCATACAAAAATAACAATATTATTGTAGTGGAATATTTACAAGCCAATAGATGGCGCTGTGCAATAATTGAAGTCGCAAACGTTTCCCGAAACGTACAAAGAATATATACAAATTCCCTACAGTAATAGATGAGCCTAGGCCTGCGGGGCATAACAATAGCCTCGCTGAAAGATCTTCCTTTGAGACGGAGGAGCATTCCATCTCGCTCCTCCACCCTATGCCTATACGGGGCACCCTCTACATTATAATGATAATATTTTTTAATTTTTTGAAGTGAAACTTCTACATAGACGGGGGGGGGGGGGTCTTAGGATTTTTTTGTCACGAAAAAGCGTTACGGCCGCGTGGAGGAGCGACATAAATTTAGACTAGATGTGGTGAGAGGCGGCCTAATTGTAGAGTAGACTGGATGCGTTTTTTGGTTCCGGATCGAAACCGGGCAGGTTTTCAAATTGGACAAGTACATTAACAATCTCCCCGTAAAATTTCAAGTTAAGATTTTGTTGTGATTCGTTTTGCCACTTATCCGTTGCTATTCGTTTTTCCACTTGTCCGTTGAAGTTTTTTTTTGTAAAATTTTTGGAAATATGTTAATAAATACTTACATAATAATTTTATTTATCTCAGACTTGCGTCCATAATGTGTGAATTAAATTGACTAATTGTTAGTAAAAGTATAATAAGAAGTACTAAAAGTAACACGTTTTTTTGGCGGCTCGATTTGACAGCTACACATGGAACTTAACCGTTCGTCACCCCGCTCCGCCACAGTCTGGTATATGCTGTTGGAGCTGACGCATGAGCGCCAGCGCCATACCCATTCCCGGGTCGCATTCCCATGGCGCCGGTCAACCGGCGCGCCATGGGAATGCGACCCGTTCACGCACTATAGCATGGAATTCATCCAGGCGTTATATATATTGTATATAATATCCATCCAAATGTTATATAATATTGTAGTATAGTTCCCGGCACGGATCTTGGGCGTTTATCGGTCATAACAGTAATCGGAAAAGCACTAGCTAAAATTGGCGTGACGTTTCGCCATAGAGTGATTAAAAACTATCCAAATGTAAGTTTCATTATACGGAAACCTGGAAATATTACCATAAATTACCGTGGTAGGGCAATAGGAATAGAAATGGAACATTATCTCGATTACAGTTCTTAGGGAGGGCGCGATCCTGGTGATACCACTCTCTCGAAGCGTATAGATGTGATACGATTAGCCTTGAGGTAATCATGTTTCGTGCGATAAAGTGAGAGTACCGATGGTCCACTTCTCATTCCCCCTACCCATTTGCCTATTTCTAACCCATATCCCATTCATCTTAGCTCCCCTCCATCTCACCACCCTATCCCATCCTAAACGCTAGCAACACGTCGATTCCGCCCTTGGTGTTGCAAACGTCTATCGGCGACGGTAATCACTTGCCATAAGCTGGGCAGGCTGCCAGGTATGCCCTAATAATTGCACTTGCAGTAATCGACATTTTTGGGTTTTTACATGTTTTGCAGAAATGGTATCCCAAGGTGCTAATCTATAAACAAAGCTTGATCTTTTTATTGTTTTTTAGATTCGGGCCAGCTCTAGCAACATCTTAAAAGTCCAGGCTGACAGGTTTGATGTGCCCGTACTCAATTGTTGTGCTAGCAAATGTAAAACTAGCACAACGATTGTAACAACACTTTAGGCCATAAGTTCGACTAACACTAGTTTTAAGTATTTCTATTTTGTGTAATTTTAGTAGGAACCAATATGTGAATTGTATGACATAATTTGAAGTAAATGATTATTATTATTAGATACATTAAAAAGTTACATAACATGGACATGTTGTTTAGATATCTAAAGATAGAAAGATATATTCACTGCATTTTTTTCGAAATCGCCATTTGGAAGTACTGCGTTTGCTATAAGGAGAGCAGAACTTGCTAATGTATTTAGATAAATTCGCTCTAGTTATGCAAACAAAGCCAGGAATACTACGTATGCGGTACATACTCTTTACTTCCAATGGGGACGGACTCAAACTAAAGTTATTCGAATGTGACGCTAGGGTAGTTCAGGTGCAGGATCACCAGGACTGCTATTGTTTTTATTGATTAATGGCTGGTTTCTATATATAACTATTTATTCATTTGTCCTTACCATTGGTTGAAATTTGACATCACTTGTATGTAGCTTATGTAAGATTTTAATCAGTAGTAAGGCAAATGAAATTAGAAACTTTTTAGAATTTCCTGTTTGATGTTTCACATAACAAACAAACTCCTCTCGCAAACTTTTTTAGGTTTACCCGTGTACTCATCAGCATTTTCTCGCCCATATCTAATGACCTATTCTTTGTTTGTATAATTATACCTATGATTCTACGAACTCGATCGTTTGTTACCTGTAACAACTTTAATATTGATGGGCTGTTGTGGCGTTTCCGGCTTGTCATTTATGGTACTCGACAGTTGTTGTGATAGAGTGGGAAGATTATACACATTCATTGAATGATGTATTGAAAATTATAGAAATTATCAAGTTTAAAAAAAAAGTAGTGAGTGAGAGATAAACCTATGGCAAGTCAAACGAGTGATGTCGTTTTAAAAAATGGGTATTTGCCAACTTGTGAAAATACTGAAATTATTACAGAACTAGTAGGTAACAGAACAGATAAAATATATAATTTTAGTACTTATATGTATTGGACTTAAAATACAAAATAAATTTTGCAAAAGTCAATTTGGGAAAAGGATCAATATTGTCACATATAAAATATAATATTGCTAATCTAATTAGGTCAATAATAATGCGGTATATTCATTGAGTTCTCTTTTATGCCTTGCTCATTTCACAAAGTTTATGGATATAAAAATGCATAGCAACGCCGAACAGCTTGACGAATAATTGTATAACAGAAATTTTGTTTCTAACTTCTCGCATTGTACTGTTATTCGCTAGCAGATAATATTAAAAATAATAGAACAGTAAGAGCTTTGAGTGGGTTCTACTTCTTTGATGACCCACATTGAAAGATTGTATCATACTCATGATAATTAGACAGATTATTAATACCACCAACACAAGTTTTAGTCTGTTTATGATGATGGCATATTGTCATCGCATATCCTGATTGTCACGTGGATTCCATCATCGTTCATGAGAATTCACTGCATCATGCACCAGCCTTACACATGGTTTGCAGTTAAGTGATTCTAGTAATGCATTAATATTAATTTGTTATAAATAGTAACAATGATTAAAAGAGGATATTGTAGTGAATCGCAGAGAAGACATTCTGACACTTTTGCCAATTTACCGATGTTTTCATTGTATTAGTCGTGTGTGTACTCGGAGTTTGTCGTAAGATAAAATGATAGTTAATGTGTGAGAATTAAAGGCGACGAACGAATGCATTAAATTTAAGTATCTAATCAAGCGAAATAGACGCTAAATTAGCAACTTAGTATTCAGGAAGTATCGTAATAGGTATAGTTGACGAAATGTAACACATAATATTACCGTAACAATGAATCATTCGGATTGATACATGGACACACATAAGAATATAAAAGGTTATCGATTCACATTAATTTTAATATAAAGATTTACAAAAGTCATATATCCCCACCAAACATGAAATTTTGTTCACTATTTACATACCACAGTTTGTTATGTAAATAGTTCCCAGATAATCAGACATTTCATGTGTTGTTCATGTAAAGCGTATGCACGTCCAGTGCTAAAAATGGATGTACAATGATTTTTATGACTAAATTTACTTTCAAAGATGAACGAACTCTAAAATACTTTGAAACGTGATTTTTTTCTGCGACAGGTACACTATCAGACACTCAGGCACGAGAATAATCACGACTAGAATTGATCTGGGGTTTTATTATTTAATTCCTTAGAATAAAATTAGCGTTCATAAAGTCTATTCTTATATTATGTTTTTTTCGTTTGTTTCATCGACATCCACATGAATTCCTTCCAATTACACGCGTCCGGGTCACTGAGCCTTTTGTTGCCGTGCTTTATAAAGCCATGTTAGTCGTACTAAATAAACTTTATATTCGTAATCAATTAATCACCCGAGTTTATTGAGATTATTTGCATTGGCCTTTACGAAATATTTTAATTTATTGATTCTATTATGTTTATCTTCCATTTTTTTTCGCATTGTCAAAATACGGTACACATTATGCGTCTATGCCTTGAAGACAGATCATAAATATTCAGATATCAGATCTGAGGACCTTCTTCTTAAAACAGCAATAAAAGCATTGCGAGGTGATGAGCAGGAAGTAAACTTACCTCTTAAATTGTATAAATGAATTTCAAAAAATGTTTTTCAGCAAAAAGTAGTTTGAATTTTATTTTTCATAGATTCTATTTCTATTTAAGTATACAGTGTGCATTTTTCAAGTGAGCTTTCAGGGCTAAATCCTACACTGCTAAACAGCGAAAAACACTCAAAAGAGTCTCGAGGCCGATTTTTAACGAAAACTATCATTAGATTTTTGAAAAATCAATTACCCTTCTCAGGAATCGAATCGGCTGATTTTGTAAAAATAAACACACTTGTATTATTATACCAAATCATAGAGTAGCTTGTAAGGATCAATTTCTGTGAAGGTATATCA
Organism: Dendrolimus houi; assembly: GCA_039645545.1. Taxonomy (NCBI): domain Eukaryota; kingdom Metazoa; phylum Arthropoda; class Insecta; order Lepidoptera; family Lasiocampidae; genus Dendrolimus; species Dendrolimus houi. Next base: position 6,524,363 of record CM077136.1, read on the forward strand.
AACGGCATACCAAGGGAAAGGGTTGTTTTTGAACAAAATGTTCTATATTTCATACCTTAATTAAAAATTGCGCCGTTCATTTGACCGCTCCTCATTTGAACGCTATCAATGTTTACCAATTGACTGATTTGATTGATTAGGGTAAAATAACGTGCGATTTAAATATTAATTCATAGATGTTTATTAAAATAGACAAAATTCCAACATTGAATAAGAAGAGATGATGTTTAATTAATGTATAGAAAGTAAAACATTTTGTTCAAAAACAACTCTTTCATTGGCTTGCCGCTTGACATTCCTTCACAGAAATTGATTCTGACAAGCTACACTATGATTTGGATTTTAATAATACAAAATGTGTTAATTTTACCAAATCAGCCCATTTAACCTAACCTAACAAGGGTAAATTGCTTTATCAAAAATCTAATTATACCACTTAAATTTTCGTCAAAATCGACTTTGAGACTCGTTCGAGTGTTTTTAGCTTTTTCGTAGTTTAGGATTTGGCCCTGAAGGTATTTGGCACTAAAATATCGTTCACTTTTATTTGAAACTTGTTGATATTTTTTTGAAGTAAGTACAAGAGTTTGGCACGGTTTTTTCCGTAGTCGACAAGGATTCCGGAAAACGTGTCAACTCTAGAATATTTTTGATTAAGCATAAAATTTCATGGCGTAATAATTTATGTCCAATCCAAGCAAATCTTTCGATGACTCAATATTTGCAAATTACAAATTCAATTTATTTGAACTGTCTGTCATTATTTGTCACCTTTTAGTTATGCTGTGACGTGTTGTATGAGCTTCATGAATGATGTCAGCGGCGTCTGTTGGGTCCTAGATGACTTTTCAATTAATGTTTCCTATCATGTCATTTTACTTGGATCAAAGCTCGTAATTATTAAGGGGAACATTGTATCGTCATTAGGCAACAGGCACGTAGGCACATTCGTTTTCAGTTGTCGCATTTATCTTTGATTGTTCGCTATGTCATAAATGTCTGTCAACACTTATGACATTATCCAAAAATAATGAAGTTTGCCAAAAATCCAAAATTTTATAGAATTACTGATTTTCGATTATATTACTGTTTTCTGAAATGACAATGTTAGTAGTTGATTTTTTTTTTTGTAAATATTTAAAGGTACATAGTCTTGCAAAAAGAACATAAGTAATTAAATTATTTAACCAGTATCGTAAATATCTACAAAATGTTATAAATATTATTACATATGTAGTAATATGAATGTACGTTGTATATAATGTTATGCGCGAGACTGTCCTTGGTTTTTGAATCATCAACATCTAACACAATCCATTTTCGGACGATGTAACACATAACAGTATCTCTAACGCAGAATTTCACAGAAACGGGACTAACCTTCACCTTGACATCATCGATTCCTCTTACTGGTAGTTATGATACATAGTTTATTATTTATAATATAGTATCGCAAAGGTTAAAATTTCTTTTGTCACATCTACGACTCACACAAACTTTGGCATGATGATAACCTATCAATGCTTCGCATGTGTATCTCTTTGACGCTTAAGTGGATACCTAAGTGTTGTAAAAAATGTAGGTAAAATGATACAACTTTTAGAGCTTTTTAGTCCGGAAATGTGACGCTTGGGAAGATTTTCTTTCTTATAAGCTTATTTGTATTACCAACTATTGATTCAGGTTTTATGCGTGTTATTTGGAAAGTAAGTCAAACTGAAAATCAACTATTCAAAACTCTCTGATATCTAATTTTTGGTTTGACGCTCAGATCACATTTAAGTAAATTTTCTGTTCTCAAAAAAAAATGTCTACGAAGAAGTGTTCGCAACGTTAGTTGAAATAAAAATGAAATAATATAGCATAATAAACGGTTTAAATAAACCCATTTTGAATTAATGGACGTGATTATGTCGTCAAACGCTTTCATTTAATGTTTTTAGGGGGTGTAACAGCACCTTGTCGTCTAGGAAGTCTGAAAATATAAGTAATTATTTATTTGAATTCATGCGTTCCCAACAATAAGTATTTTACGATTTATTTAATATAGCTATCAATGATCCACTGCAGATAGTTTGTTAAAATAGGTATACGTATAGATAGATATAACAAATTATTGTTCACCAAAACACGAATTACAAAAATGCACAACAAGACAGTAGTTACATACTCGGTAAACAAAAGGTCACTAAAAGCGATCTCTTCCAGGCAACCTGACGCACTTGGAATAAAATGTTGTAGATTGTGCAGGTGTCATTAACAGGAGATCATTAGTATAGCGCAAATTGAGGGTATGTGAAGTAGAAAGGAAGTTGAAAAATTCCTTAAGGTAAGGAGGGGTATAAGGTATGAATAAAATGCGATATAGTAATTGGAGAAGATGAGCATTCCGGCGAAATGCGATAGGCAACCACTTAAGCTTTTTGCGGTATTCAAAATAGTGATACATCAAAGTTATTGACGTTTGTAATAAGTTATTCAATTCCCGCCACGTGCGGGGTGCGCCTACGCACGACGCGTCAGAGCAACCGTTCCACTACATGCAGCTTTATGTGTCGTACGTGCAGCGCTGTCATCTGTCACGTTCGGGTACCGATTGGGTTTTTACAGTACAATGTTTACACGGTAGCATGCACGCTCAACGATTACTGATTGTTTATGGATTTACGTGTTTAGGGCTGACTTAGACTCATTTTTAGTCTTTTTAATTTAGTATGTTATGTGTTGCAGAAGTTTTAATGAGTAATGACGACTATCTTGACTTTCCCTTAGAAAAATGATTAGTTCTTGGGTTTATTTACATGTCGCATACAATAAAATATAATATTTATTACAAAAAAAAAGAATTTTAAAGTAATAATACGTTTTATTCTTTAAATATCATCATCACTCATCATCTTAATCTAATGTAACTGAAATTCTTTTGACATACTGAGTATGTATCGTTGAATACTGTACTGCTGGCGACATTTTTGTTTTCGAATAAACGGCAGTGCTCCTAATGCCCCTGCTACACCTGGGTTAATGTTAGTGACTGTGGAATGCGACTTGTTTATAGCAACAAAAATAACGCCGTTAATGATTAGCTATATTAATATATAAGTATACAGACATACGTTATCTGTCAATGCTTAACGCCATTAACAATTAATAACGATGTCATATCACAAATAATGCATTATATCCTTGGCTACATCTGTGTAAAACAGTCACCAACACTAACATTGTTCCAGGTGTAGCAAAGGCATCACAGGTATAGGGTTACACTAAATGCTAATGGAACATCAGATCAATATAATTATCACCCATCGTCTCGTATTAAAAAAAACAAAACAAAAATTACGCAGATATAAAGTTGTTACCTATTTTAATTTTTTTTATAGCTGGGGTACAACAGATAGGCAGATAACCCCCCTGATGGAAAGCGGTTACCGTCGCCTATGGACGTTTGTAAAACCAGAGGTGTCACCAACGCGCTGCCGGTCTCGAAGAAATTTTATGACACTTTTTTTAAAAAACCCCATATTGTAGCGCTGTCTGAAAACCACGGCTGGGAGCTTCTTCTAAATCCCCACGGCGAGCAAGAGAAACGTTCTAGAGAACCGTTGCATACAAGAGCGAAGCGGCTCGAGAAAGTGGGGATGAACGCCCAGCCGATGGTGGGCGGTGCGGTGGTAAAAAGAAGGCACCATTCTGAACAGTTCCTCGAACTGATTGACATATGAATTGAAGCCGTATCACATTTTTTTTGTATCAATTTGTTTAGAATATATAAATCTATTTAATTTCTGAAGCAGTGTACAGCATTGATAGTTGGTAACCCTGTTGCTACTTTGGTCTCGCCCCATTACTAATCGCAATGTTAGTCGAGGATTATGACGTTTCTTGGGACGTGGTTTTTTAGTTACGTGTCTCGTTTAAGAAATCGCAGGCTAAATTTGTACATGAGCATCCAAACCACAATTGTTATTGTTAATTGTAATATATGCAGGTATAGCCACCTACAATTTAAGTGACGGTACGTAATTAAATGTACATACTATAGTTAAAGATGCTTATAAAACTTGTGTATTTCTGTTATTAAAAAAAAAAGACTTATGACAGTTGTTATTAGCGGTTTGTTATGGATGCTTATAATGTTAAGCAAAAACAAAATAGTTAATTAATATAGTCAGTCCTTCATGAGCGAACATTTCATTTAAATTTTGAGAGTTATTTAAAAATCACCAACAGACTATTTGATTTTATCGGTAGAGTTATTTTTAAACTTAATGAAGCGTTTGAACACCTTGCTTATCGAAAACTGGAACTTGCTTTAGTATCCTACTTGTAATTTTTAGCGACTACAAGACGAATAAGAAATTAATAAACTAATAAATTTAATTAGGTTAGATTTTATAAATTGTATTATTATAGATAGATAACAACGTATTGCTCACCAAATACACAATTTCAAAAATACACAATTACAATATTGTCATGGTAAAACTATAGCGGCCTTATCGCTTAAAGCAATCACTTCCAGGCAATTCTAGGCAAATATATTATTTTATAATTCAAAAATTCCCGCAGGATCCCCGGGATGAAAAATATCACATATTATATTACGTAAAATTTGCTATCGATCAGTGAAAAAATCGTATTGGAATTTAAAACAAAATTTCAATCTGGTCATTTTAAATATTCTCAGAAAAATTCCCGCGGGATTCCTGGGATAAAACGTAGCGCAGATTTTAAGGCTAAGAATTGGCTGTCGATCAGCGAAAATCGAATCGAATTCGGCCCAGTAGTTTTTACGTGAATCCCGAACAAATAGACGAAATCTAAAAAAAATACATCGTGTTCTCCATCGTTTATATAGTCTAGTCCAGTTGTTTTTTTAAACAGCTTCAACGTACAGGCACGGCATTTTTAGAATTTTATAATATTATAGATTTATTTATTCATCTAAACCGTTGTTGTGCTTATATTATACCTAAACACACAACAGGTTATATGGTAAACATTTTTATATTATCTTAACTTAATAATAACATTTGACGTGAAACATAATTATCTAATTTTGGTTTCACGAGCGATAAGAGCGTTTATCCTATTAATTAAAATATAAATTTATTCGAAAACCTTTACATGTTCGCTGTATACCTATATATATAACGAACAGTTGACACGAAAGTAGGAATTTGCTCTCAGTATTGTGACAGCCTAAGTTTCACCTGACGCCCAGTTAATATTTAAACTGGACCGGTTTTGACGGCTGCACCCCTATTTCCGATTCGATCTAGATTTCATAAACTAGGTCGTAGACTAAGAATATTGTAGGAGTTTATTGAACTATACACTTAACGCGAACAAAAGAATGGTAGATCTGTTGTGTTATCGGTACAGGAACGTAGAAAGAATACAATTTCCTACGGCCGGACAGCCTATCGTAAGACGCGACAAAACCACCCACAGCCAGGTGGTAGGGCATTTACCCGTCTGGATGGCTACCACCTCTGGTCTAGAGTATACCGCCATGACAACCTTGGGCTGTGTTCCGGCATTAGTGGCCAAGTTTCAGTCTCCCTTTAGACAGCAGCAGCGCATTTGTAGCACCTTTGGTGTTATTAATTTGTGATAATATGAACTCGATTCAACTATAGAAAGATTTCAATTATTATAATATTTGGTTTTGTTTTCTACGGTCGTGAATAACAAGCAAATATCCTTAAAACATATTTAAAAAACTATTAAATGTTTTTGCATAATATGTAAAATGTTATCAAATATTAATTGCTAATATATGTGTACCTGTGTTTATATATCTTTACTTGTGTGTGTATACTACCTCGAACAACGGCTTTGTATGGCGATCCAGGGAGGTAACGTAGCCAGCCTTCTAGGAACCTTACACATTGACTTCGGTAACATAGACTCAGCAGCATTCTACTAATAGTTTTAAGGGACAATAGGTAGAATACAATATAAGTTAAGTTTCACTGTACTAGTTTATAGTTATAATGTAATTAGATCTTATGTGTGTCTAGGTAACCATACATATATTTCTATAAGTGGAATAGAGGAGTATGCAAGGAAAAGACATATTGTGCAGACCATAAATGATTGAAAGAAGGTGAAAGTACGTTCTTCATCTCTTCGTGTGTAGATTGACATGAACTCTGGTGATTTATTCCTTTAGGTATGGGAGCCCCGAATGTTTCTCACTCTCATAGGTATGCGGAGTTTTTAGGGTAGCGCAGTGATTTACAATTGATTACCGCTCTTATAAACGTTGTTGTTGTTATAACGTTGTTTATGCTCATTATACAGTTAGGTGCAAGATTAATTTATCTCAAGTGAATATATTAGGATGAGATGTTAATTATTTAAAATTTTAGTATCATGTATCAACTGAGGTGTCCGTATCATTTATGATACGAATAATATTGAGTATGTTAAAACGTTTTATAGTTTATAATAATAATAATACATTTTAGCGACGCATTAAATACAAAAACAACAAGTTTTCAAATATCACAATAATTAATAATTTGTGTAATAATTCAAAAAGTAGCAACATTTAATAAACCATAAATGTTTTAACATAATTCTACATACATAAATATTTTAACTGAAGCATGGTCACTTTGAGAACTGGTCGTTAGATTTAATCTTGCATTACACTCGATTGATTTATATCACAACAATCGTATGCAAAAATACAATACTTAATGTAATCTAATCCCCGGTTAATTATATTAATTAGGCGCCGTTTGAAATTTTGAAAAAATATCACTAACTCACTAAGATAGTAACACAGATGTTTCAACTGATTTATTGGCTTATTATTGACGCGGTCCGTTTCAACATTTTTATAATATAGATATTTCAAGTTAGTAAAGTAAATAAATACTTTGCTGCCCTAGCGGTGATTGTCGTAAATCAGATTGCTAGGAAATCTTCGGCTTAAATTGAAAATAATTTATACCAATAAGGAGGAAGTTTATTTCATTTAAGTATAGAAGAAGAAGAAGAAGGAAGAACAATAGCCAGGTTAAAAACGTAACTTTGAAAAGCTACATCCTACAAAGTATTGGAGATTTTAAGATTTTTCAACAATTTTGAAGGAATGAATGAGAATCTTTATTTATAGAAATACAAGTAATAGTAGTACTACAAAAGATAGTAAACTAAGTCAATTGGTCTCACTGTATTTGACCTAAACATGGTCATACCAATATTTGGGTACATGTCAATCTAAAAAATTATAACAGTTTTAAATTTATAAACACAGTTTGATTAATTATATATTAAATACAGAAATAAAAGAATGTCAACCTAATAAAATCTTTAATGTCATAAAAACACTTTTCCATCAGCCATGAATGTAGTAGTTTTAATTTAAATTTTCTTTTTGGAATTTCTCTTATTGATATGGGTATCGAATTAAATACTTTTAAGATCATCACTTGGCATCACTTTGGATTAAGCCAAAAATTTAAAGCCTTGAATGAGTTCTGTGGCCTGGTGCTAAAAGGGCCATTATACAGTTTTGTAAAAAATGAAACTTCACTAACAGATTTTACTTATACAATGAAAATGTCTAGCAAAAAAGGGACCGATTTCAGAAGCAGCTAACTATAAAGCAATAATAAATATTTTTTTATTCATCTTGAAGTCGGTGCATATTAAAACAAAAATTGTTATATTTTCCAATATTTTGTTGTTGTAACAATGCGTATAGCAAGTTTTATTGTTTAGATCAGCTTAATGTGTATAGAAACAACTCGATCACTACACATTTTTTATTTGATTTTTTTGCTGCTACATCTTCGGAGACCAAAGTCCAACAGCATTGAAATTTATATCGAAAAACTTTGAAGTTATGCTGGATCAAACTCAAAATGATTAATCAAAATCGGCTCAGAAATAAAAAAGTTAGAAGAAAAAAATATATTTACACGACGAATTGAGGAGAACCTTTTTTAAGTCAGTTAATAACTATGATATTTATTTTTATTCAACATTATGAAAGAGCACACTAAACTACATTGGTCTTCTATGTATTACTAGCTTCTGCCCGCGACTTCGACCGCGTGGAATAGTTAAAATAAATAAAAAAAAACCCCGATTTTGAAACATTCTTCATTGGTGCTCTGCTCCTATTAGTCTTAGTGTGATGATATATAGCCTATAGCCTTCCTGGATAAATGGGCTATCTAACACTGAAATAATTTTTCAAATCAGACCAGTAGTTCCTGAGATTAGCGCGTTCAAGCAAACAAACAAACAAACAAACAAACAAACTCTTCAGCTTTATATATTAGTATAAGATTTTTTGTAATACTTTCGACGGGTGCGATGTAGTTATAGAGCGCATATATTTATTATTTGAGATGTAAAGTGAATATTGGGTGGTTATAAAAAAAATAATCACGAAGGCTAAGGCGAGAGCTCCTCCGCTTCGCTTCGCTCCTAATTCGCTTTAGCCTTCTAACATATATTAAAAAAGTTTCGTTTAAAAATATGTTTTTATAAATGTATGATTTAGGAGCTTCCCGAAGTTACAGTTTTTACGGATTTTTTTACTGTTCACGCTGTTTGGGTGGAGAATTTAAATTTAAAAAGAAAACGGCAGTGATACTCGGAATATATGCAAACTCTTCCTAGAGTTTCCTTATATTCCTTCGTTTCACCGCGCCCAACACGGATGCAATAAAGTTAATGTAGGCTTAAGTTATTTTCCTGTTGGCATTGTTCCAGCATTTATTTAAAATAAAATTTATTTATATTTATACATTACAATTATTTAAAAGCAATCGAGATGCCTTTGGAAGACAAAATCGAAGGAATACCACGATCGCAACACTAAAAATGCCGCCTACAACAGACTAGTTTATTGCGCGAACTTCTGCGGAGAGCTGACGATCGACACCGATATCGGTGGCGTGTGGTGACACCAGGGGCGTTCGATTTAACTGCACAATCTGAAATCGCTACGATTTATCGTTACGTAATAGGTTGGGGAAAAAGTCTTTTCGCATATAGTATGTATGAACTTGTAATAAGATCTCTTTGCTATACCATTTGTATCTGGCTGGTTTTGGTATCATTAAAAAGTTTTAATTTTAAAAAAGACAATTCCAAATTCAAATTAGGAAAATGTGTCATTTTTATTTGTTTTTCTTATTGTTAAAATGAGTGAATCTAATGAAGAAATTCGATACATTTTAAAATTTTACTACAAAAAAGGTAAAAATGCAACACACGCCGCGAAAAAAAATTGTGATGTTTATGGACCTAATGCAGTATCTGTGAGAGTAGCGCAAATTTGGTTTAAGCGTTTTCAATCCGGAAATTTTGATATCAAAGATGCATGTCGCTCTGGTCGCCCTGTTACGGACAAAATTGATGCCATTTTTGAAAAAGTGGAGCAAGATCGGCATATTAGTAGTTACGATCTAGCTGGAGAACTGGGAATTGACCACAAAACGGTTTTGGCGCATTTGAAAAAAGCTGGGTACACAAAAAAGCTCGATATTTGGGTGCCTCATGAGCTTACTGAAAGAAACCTAATGAACCGTGTACTCATTTGTGATTCTTTATTACGACGTAATGAAACCGAACCATTTTTGAAGAAGCTGATAACTGGTGATGAGAAGTGGATCACGTACGACAAGAACGTGCGAAAAAGATCGTGGTCAAAGGCCGGTCAAGCTTCACAGACTGTGGCGAAATCCGGGTTAACTCGCAACAAGGTGATGCTGTGTGTATGGTGGGATTGGAAGGGCATTATTCATTATGAGCTGTTACCGCCAGGAAGGACCATCGATTTTGAACTGTACTGCGAACAACTGATGAGATTAAAGCAAAAAGTTGAGAGAAAGCGGCCGGAATTAATCAACAGAAGGGGTGTGGTTTTTCACCATGATAACGCTAGACCTCACACATCTTTAGCCACTCAGCAAAAATTACGAGAGTTTGGCTGGGAGGTGTTAATGCATCCGCCGTATAGTCCTGACCTTGCACCTTCAGATTTTCACCTGTTTCGGTCTCTGCAGAATTCCTTAGACAGTGTCAGGTTAACATCACGAGAGGACTGCCAAAACCACTTGTCGCAGTTTTTTGATCAGAAGCCCCAAAATTTTTATAGCAATGGGATCACGTTCCTACCTACAAGATGGCAAAAAGTTATCCAACAAAATGGCACCTACATACTTTAGTCAAATGTAAATAAACTTTATAAAAAAACCTTTTGAATTTTTATATAAAATGCGAATAAACTTTTTCCCCAACCTAATATGTTATGTAGCAGGCCTTATAGTGTATTTACATACGTCAATTCCACTAAGAAATTTTAAAACTGCATTCTTTAGGCTCACAGATTTTCACGTCTCCTAATCCAAAGATATGCGGTGGGCTGCCTTTTTGTCTGCTGAACTCATACAATAAAAAAATCATATTCCCATGTAGGAAGGAAGTGAAGGAGAATTTTGAAAGATTTCTGTTCATAATACTGAGTACCTATTGACCATAAATAACAAAACATACCGATAGCTATTAAAGTAAAATATTTTGAATCGTCCTCGTTAAATTCCATTTTTTAAATATATAGACTCACAAGGAGTGTTAGACAATCAAGGTGTCATCTTGAACCACTCTTAGCTCACTTCAATAAATTGTTTTGTCACCATTATTAGCCATTATATTTAACCAATTAATTGTTAAGAAAGACGTCAACGTTATTGATATTGGTAGGAGGTATTCCATTAAATATTTTCTATTCGAACAAGTCAACATACTACCTGTATCTCTGCAAATAAAGATTCATTTATTCCAGTCTAGTGGCTGCTAAACACTTATACATCCTTCTTTATAGCCATCTCTCGAGAGATAAAGGAAAAGTAAAATTTACAATCGTTGATGCCGATTCTATCTATCTATCATCTAAGATATGTGCTCTAGTCGGTGAAGACACCTCCAATCGTCTCTACTATGTGGCAGTTGTTTTACTTGTTTGTACGACACGACAAAGGATCATTTAATGTTCTCAAATATTTAATAGATATATGAAGTAAAAATAATGATGTATGTAAGTATTTGTATTGCGGAATATTTCTGCAATGTGTCATACTCGTAGACATATTTAGAAGTTAGCCAAGGTTAGATTTGTAAGATCAGTCCAACTTCCTTAATTGCATTTTTTGATTGTTATTATGGCCCTGTTTCGCCTGCGTTAGTATTAGTTACTATGTCCAAAGGCAACTCACAGCGTTAAAAAATAATGCGTTAGCTATTAGCTGTATATACATGAGTTATTCTGACAATGTTTAACGTTATTGACAATGTCGATCTCAAATAACGCATTAAACTTTTGGCTACATCTGCGCAAGTCAGTAAAACATTCCCACATTCACATTCACATTCCTAACATTATCCCAGGTTTAACAGAGAAATTATAGTGATAAGTCAGAAATAACGAAACAGGAATAGGAATTAACAATTAATAACAATCTCAAATAACGCATTAAACCCTTGGCTTCATTTGCATGACATAATCACTAACTAAGGCTATCCCTAATTGAGCAGTAACACAAGAAAACACAATACTATATTATGTACGCTTGATATATTTTGGTATTAAAACAATAATATTTACTGAACAATTAATAATAATATTTGTTTACTTCGGGACTGGAAAGTTTAATGCGTTATTATATCAATGTAGTGGCCTATTTGATTGTCATAAATCAGTCAATAGGTCACTGCAAGTTAATTCGAAGAACAATATTGTTTTATTACGCATGTAGCGGAAATTTTATTTTGATCATGATCTATTTTTATTTTTTGCATTATCGTTATTGCAGAAACTCGATTAATCGGACCGATTGTCGTAAAGCAGCCGGATAATTGAAAATTTGGTTAATTGAATATATGAATAAAAGCTATTATTATTTATCTATATTTTAATACGTGAAGCAAAAACTTTGTATCCCTTTTTACGAAAATTGCGCGGACGGAGGAGTACGAAATTTCGCACACTTATAGTTTATATAGAGAAGAAGCGACTAATGCTAATATTTTTTTATAATTATTCATAAAAATACATTAAACCAATAAAAAACATTACGCACACTACCATGTATTTGACACACACGCATATATACTCTTTTGTCTACACGCATATATCTGTCCCGTATGTAAATAATAACATAAGAAAATAAATGTAAACCAAGCTAAGTCTGGCCTTACATCTGCAAGTTTAAGCTTAGACATAGCACTTTTTCCAAATCAGGAAGTATTTCGAAGTCAAATTAACAGTGTATGTAGCCTTGGCGAAATCTGTGATTATAGAAGTATAGTCTTTGACATTAATTATTATGGTCGAATTTTAAGCGCTAGTATTATTAACTCTAAAAAGATAACTTACCTCTTTCGCGTACCTGCAGGTGTTTATTCGAAATAACAAATAACATTTGTCAACCAAATTAGACAAACATTAGATACGTACGTATGAATATAGTATGTTGTAAGAAGGTACAAGTCCAAGGAGTCAATAGCACATAAATCGGTAGACATCGGCAGACAACAACATACATTGTATATCCCCAAGTTAAGCAAGTCACGCTTGTGTTATGGATAATTTACAATGAACCACTCTGGGCGCATCCCAGACACCCAGATCATAGTAAGTAACGGAATGTTCGTTTAGGAAATTTAGCATCCCAAGAATCGAACCCAGAGCCTCTGCGGTTTTTTTTTTTTTACATGGGGAAATGCATTGCCGCACCATCAGCCGCGCCGGGGAGATCGCGGCCGGTGTGTGGGGCTCAACCGACGCCGATTATACCCACTAAAACTCCATGGGAGCCTTCTTCCGCCTGAGTGCCGGGGCCACGGTATGTAGCGTTGGTCTTTGCCCGCGACCCCGGCGAGCGGTGGGCCGCCTCATAAACAGAGGCGGCCTCTCCTGTGTGCGGGCCGGGGAGGTGAGGTTTCCCTGGCCCTGTGAGGGTCGCGCGGCTGCCTTTCGCGCCCTCTCGCGGCATTTGTGCGGGCGGAGGCCTGTCTAGTCCCCGAGGCCTCGACGCCCGCTGCCGCTCGCCCGTGGCTTTGGCACCATGGGTTCACTTCTTGCCGCGTTTTGCGGCGGCCCTGGTGGTGACCGCCGCGCCCGCGGCTTCCTCCGGCGCTGCCTCCGCCGTCCGGCTGGCTGGCTGCTGCTGCGGCTTCTTCCTCCTGGTGGGCTTGGACTTACACGCCCCCCCACCGAGCTGGTGATCAGCTGGCCTGCCCACGGCCTCGCACAAAGAACAGTGCGGTTTCGCGGTGTAGGGGCCGGTCACCAGGTGACCGGGTTGTCCGCAGCGGTAACAGCTACCGCTGCGGTCCACCTCAGAGGCGCAAGCCGCTACCACGTGACCAGTCTCGTGACAACGGAAGCACCTCTGAGCTCTGTGCGGGAGGGCCTGATCAGAGGCCGAGGCCCAGCCCACCAGGAGCTTCTCTCCTTTTGCCAGCAGCTTCTTGGCGGCCGCCACCGGGCAGGCCACCACCGTCTGGCCCATCCCGTCTGGACCGGGACGGACTTTAGACGTCTTGATGACCCCGAGGGGGCACCCGGTGGTCCGCGCGATAGCGGCGGCCACGTCTTCATCTATTGTGGTGTCATCCAGACCCGAGACGCGGATGTGGACCACTTTCTCGGGCCTAGTGACACGCACGTAGTCGAGATCGAGGACGGTGCGGAGATGCTCGGTGAGGGCGTCGGCTTGGGGGGCGCTGCTGGTACCTGGCAGCAGCAGCATCCGCGCCCCTGTGCGCGCCCTCTTCAGCCTGAGCCCACCCTCGATCCCGAGGTCAGCCAGCCGGATATTGGCTTTGGCCTTGGAGAGAAAGTTCGCGTAGGTCCTTCCCCGCTCCACCCCGGTGGCAGAATTGTCAGAACGACGGCGGACGATTTGGGAGGACGCAATCGCGGAGCCTTTTTCTCCAAGGCCTTACTCTTCTTTTCAGGGCGGGGGGGAGGAGAGGGGGGCTGCGAGGATTTTTCCTGCACCACTTCCCCCTTTCCCCCCCATTCCTTCCTTTTCGCCCTCGCCGCCTCGCGCGGGTGGTCTGCGCCTGTGAGGCGGCGGCTGTAGCCGGCTGGGTGCCGGCCGGCGGTGGGGCCCTATTTTTGGCCTTTTTTCTGCGGCCGACCGTCGTCCATCCCTGCTCGGCCGATGTCGAGGGGGGGAGGGGCGCCGGAGAGGAAGGCGGTGGCGGCGTGGACCTCGCCACCGTTTTCTCCATGCTGACCCTCTGAGAGGGCAGCGGTGGATATTCCTCCACCGACGGCCCAGGTAGGAGGCTGGGCGAGCTCGTCGGGGAGGTGGGCCTGGCTCGAAGGGCAGGGAGCGGCGTGGGGGCTGGCCTCGGTGAGGATACCAGCCTAGCCGAGCACATCTGCTCCTCGATGGCCGTGAACCTGCTCTCCATGAGGAGAGTTATCCGCTCTAGGTTCGCGGCCATATTCGTCTCCGCCTCTGGCGGTGGTTGCGGTGGCGCGGGGTCCGCGCGTGGCTGGCTGGGTCACCTCCTCTCGGAGGCTCCTCAGCTCTCGTCGGAGGTCCGCGATTTCTGCCTCCATGCAGTTATTCGCTGCACGGAGCAGAGCGACCTCCTCCGAGTTGGTGCGGCTGAGGAGCTCGTCCGTGGCCTCCTGGATGGAGACTACCGCTTCTTTAAGGGCCTTTTGGAGGGTCCCCTTGAGACCCTTCGAGACCTTGGCCACATTGGTCACCACCGCCAGAGACTCAGCAATTTGCCTCTGGAGGCCCTCTGCAAGCGCAGCTCGGGCCTCTACTTGTGCTTCAGTCGTGGGAGGATCCGGGTCTACGGGGGTAGGGCCAGCCCTAGGTCGGGTGGCCCTCGCAGTCACCATTGCTGAGGTCCTCTCCGCGACATCTCTCTCCATGTCGAGCTCGAGCTGCGCACGCTGGGCCTTGACGAGCTTCTGCTTCGCGGCGGCCAGGCCCACGTACTCGCCTGCTGTAGGAGGGCAGCCTCTGCCCCGCTTGGCGTCCGGCGCTTGAGCAGCCATTTGCTTGGGCGGGGGCTTGGCGGGAGCCGACCTCCTTTCGTCTTCTGACGAGGACGACGATGATGTCTCCGTCATTTCATCGATCGATTCATTGTCTGAATCGGCGCGAGCTTTACTCCGCGTTATGCGGGTGCCAACATTCGTGCTACTCGAGGCCTCTGTGGGTTGTTTTGTCGCCTCTTACGACAGGCCACCCGGCCGCAGGAAATTGTATTCTTTCTCCGTTCCTGCAGGGATAAAATTACATATAAATAAAAATAAATAATAGATAAAAACAAATTAAAATTATTTCATATCATATCATGAGAGTTTAAAATTTAGATGATAAGATGTTATTTTAACGCTTGTTCTTTATATAAAACATATTATAGTTCATTGTAACATGTGTCGGCATCTCTATTGTGAATCTTAATAATTAATTGACGTATTGATTTCAAATTATTCTGATGACACGAGAGAATGCTCGAGTGATTTAAACGTTGAAAATATTTATTATTGTCTTCAACAATGGTCACATCCTGAAAATTGGTTTCAACCTTATTTGTAGGGTTTCTTTGTTACTACAAAGTTCTGCGCACATATATAAAAATAACATTTTGCCTAGTAATCTAAAAATCAAGGCGAATGTACCACAAAGTCATAAATGATACTTATTCTGTAAATATATTTCGAGTTTGGAAATATTATTCATTTTAGATGACGGTGTACACACCATAATATATATAGCTTAATTGATTGTGTGTGCGAGATGTAACATTTGGCACTATCATTTATGGGTGTTAAGATTTTTAGTATAAGTGCTGCCAGATAAATTCTAGTTTATGGTGATGTAGAATGAGAAATATTAATTATATAGGAAATGTAAGTGTAAAATATTTTCTGCTTATTTTCTGATTGCAAATCATAGTTCTGTTTAGGCATTGAGACATTAATTTCAGAATTATGAGCTCTTATAAATTGATTATTGTAAGTATCGATGTAATAATTACGATTATTATTATACAAACAGCAGTAATACAAATTAAAACAGGCGTGATCAGAAAACGGTTAAACGTGACTTGGTCGTATGTAAATAATAACATAAGAAAATAAATGTAAACCAAACTAAGTCTGGCCTTACATCTGCAAGTTTAAGCTTAGACATAGCACTTTTTCCAAATCAGGAAGTATTATTTCAATATTACCTGTTACTATCTCGAGCGTCGATTTGTAGCTGACTTGTTCTGGAATACGAGCTTTACTGGTCTTAACACTTTGCACGAGGTTATGTAAGAAGCGTGAATCTTGTGCATTAGAAGCACACTAAACATCATCAGTTCACCATCAGGTTAATAGTTCCACATTACAAGCTCTGATTGTACGTGGCGAAGTGTGAAACTTTTTAATGTTCTATAAATTGCCTATTCACAGTCGTAGAACACTTGATGGTTCTGCAGATGTTAATTTCTTTCGTATGAATTGGCATATATGCTTCAAATGTATTTTATATTAAGTAATTTTAGAATGTGTCCACTGCGGAAGTGCGGTGGGGCGTGTGGTATTCACCACGTTGGTGTTGGTAATAGCACTCCCGAAGAAATACTATGCCCACTAGAGTCCAGAATACCCTATACATCCCTCGGTGTTTCCGTCCTTTATCGTATGTCAGGGCCAGGTGACCACAGGGTAAACGTGACCACTCTGCGGGACCTGGCCGGCGGTTGCCCATCAACCTGTTCTACTGCCGGGGGAAATTAAGCCTTCAGCGATTTGCTTCTCTTTGCATGGGGCGGTTTGTAACTCGCTCTACAAATCTACTGAGGAGAGCGTGCGCAGATCACCAGCGCGTTTAATTCTGATGAATAATAGGCCAGACCCTATCCAGATTAGATTCTAAAGTAGTGTACTGTACCACTTGGAATTTTTTTAGCTTAATATGTTGGATGCCTGGAAGAGATCGTTTTAAACGATAAGAATGCCTTTTGATTTGCCATGAAAGTATTTGAACTGTGTATTTTTATAATTATTTATTTTGGCTAACAATAAAGTGTTATCTATATCTGATCAATCATATTGTGATATCCGTGATGACTGTGAAAAAAACATCCCTATAATGGACATTTCTTATTACCCAGTGTGCAAATCTCGATTCGCGTGATACATAATTATCTCCACCCTAAAAGCAAAAAAGCTAAATAGTGTAACTTATATGAGCCGATATTATTATAAGTTGCATGTTAAAATATTTCCAATATAAGGGCATGGAACTTAAAACTATAAATGTATCCGAATATCATTTATTAGTTATGAATTGATAATTACAAATTAGATTTCCATTCCTTCCAGTCTCGAAGGTTAGGAGATACTTGCGACACTACCCGCCGGGCTAATAGGCCCTCTATGGAACTAGAAGTAATTACGACTTCGTAAGAAACTCGTTTTCATTTTCTGCTTTCTTAATTTCCGAGTTGACAAATTTCAAGTGTTATTGAAAATAAAGTAACAATTTAATACAATGAATTAAAGTAATTACATTAACTAGTGGTCGCCCGTGGTCGAAATTCGACCATAATAATTAGTGTCAAAGACATATATTCTATAATCACAGATTTCACCAAGGCTACCTACACTGTTAATTTGACTTTAACAATAAACAAAAGAGTACGTATATATGCAGTATGTGTGTCAAATACATGGTAGTGTGTAATGATTTTTTTATTGATTTAATCTATTTTTATGCATAATTTTAAAAAAATATTAGCATTCTGCACTCCTTCTCTATATAAACTATAAGTGTGCAAAATTTCATACTCCTCCGTCCGCGCAATTTTCGTAAAAAGGGATACAAAGTATTTGCTTCACGTATTAATATATTGATATCTGTAGTCTAGGTACAACATGGCAGAAATCATTGTCTACACTTGTAACAAATTCTCACAGCGGCTCATCAACAGTCATAAGGCGTTTCCCAAATAAGTTCAGAATTCAATTCACAAAATTGCCTTGCGCGTTTTAGTCTTTAATTGTATGGGTGACCTCAAGCTGTGCACTGCTTGACGGCAACTCTCGGTGGCATACCAGGGCCGTTTTGCGAAATACGAGTGAATTGGAGCAGGCAATTTGCGTGTGAGAATTGTCCTAGGATTTAATGTAGTGTAGTATATATATGCTGTGAGGGTAGGCAGTTGTATATAAACACACAAAAATCTAAACAGAAACAATTTTTTTTCAGCTAGACGAATCGTATTGTGGTTTTTGTTCAGGAAAGAAAGCGTCCAATTATTTTGTTATAAATAATCAGTTCCTAGGTCCTTTAGTTATATTAATGTACTCCTAGGTATATCCCATAAACAGAAACGGAAAAGACAATTTTTCACTTTTAAATTGATTCACTTATGCCTTATCGGCGATTTTATACGCGCAATATGTTAACTATATTCGCATATACGCTTTTAAAGGAGACATTTTTATCAATCTATCGAAGTGAAAAAGCCTAAATGCCTAGCTAGCGTATCTTGTGAAAATTTAGTGTGTGTAGATACACCGACCATAATTATGATTTATGATCTTTTTTTATTTAATTGACATTCAAAGGCTAAAGTTTGTTTTTCTATGTTTGCTTGTAGGCAAACTGGCAAACGGGTCTACTTGATAGTAGGTGGTTACCATTGCTCTTGGACATCTGCAACATTAAGCGAGCGATGCGTTGGCTACCACGTTGAGATTTTAAATATCTGTTTACGCTCTTTTTGAAGAGCCCCATATTATAGCTCTGGGTAAACCGCGGGAGGCAGTTCAATCCATAGCCTGTTCACGTATGGTATAAACGTGACGATTTCACTCATATAAATAATTTATGTTCACTAACAGGGTACTATTACTTATTACCCTTATTCAGCCCAGTCGTGAAACATTAACAGATTATCATTCAAGTGGAAAATAATGCACAACTAGGCGGATTGTCGTCTATACAATTCGATGCGTTTAATCATAGCCATTACAATCTACAGGGTTGTCTACGTATAATTTCGATTTTACTTTTGTATATTTTTATTTCGATACGTGCTAATGTAGTTTGTAATCTATAAATAAACTATTTTTTTAGAGATTTAAGTCAATAGACTTTTTTAAATTACCATATCCTAGAAATTTTAACGAGATATCAGGCTGTTTGATTTTTTTAAATTTATTGATGCACAAACCAAATTACCACCGCCCCAAATCTAAAAAAACTGATATATAAACTAAAATCTGGATTCTGATTTACAGTTAAGTGCATATGTAAAAGTTGTACAAGGAGACTAAAAATGACTTCTTAAATTACTATATCTAAATATCGTAATTTTTTGTTAAACCCTTTTTGTCTTTTAAATAACAGAACCAATCTAATGGGCCTCCTTAACAGTCGTTAGCAAATGCAATCCAGTTTGCTATGAAAGGGCAGTCCTTGTTCGTAACTTAGTGGTGGTGATACGGCGGAGGTGACCGCACGCGCAAGAGCACATTTCGTTGCGCAATAATGCTCGATATACACGAAATTGATTTGTCATCGACGACCATTTGTTTTTAACAAATCATAGGTCTTTCATTTTGAAAAGTGTTCTCAGCAATAACTAAAAAAACATATTCAAATGTATTTTCGAATACATTTTCTGCCTTGTTCATTGTGCTTGATTTACGTGTATTTCATAATATTTTATACATATAAATTATTGTAACCACTATATTTTCATGGATATAAGGGGAATTTTATGAACTTTTTAAGTGTCCTTCCATGAAATCAACAAACAGACGTAGAGGCTAATACTTCTATTAGAGTGCAGGCAGCCGCACTTTGAAATACGCTGCCACTTAAAGTCAGAGAGGCCAGAACATTGCTGACGTTTAAGAATCTACTCAAGAAGGACTAGCTTTCCTTAGACAACTGTACCTTAATTATCGATATGCAATCATTCAACTTTTATATGATTACTATTTATCAGTAAAATATATCTCATGAGTATATGTGTGTATTTATGTCAAAAATTTAGTATGTTCTAGCTGTACGCGCGACTTCGTCCGCGTAGAATGTTTTTCGGAGAACTTTAAAAAAAAGTAACACAAAACTAGCCAAGTTACTCCTTATAACATCAGCTATCTGTCAGTGAAAGTGCCGTCAAAATGGCCCAGCCGTTTTGGAGATTAGCCGGAACATCCAGAAAGACAAAATTTTTAAAATTTGATTTTTTTCACATAAATACCGTATATACTTTCATATGCATTTAGTAAAAAGCTGTTATTTTGACATTACGAACAGACACTTCAATTTTATTTATCTGTATAGATTTAAAAAATCTATAATAGAAACATGTGAGTTTATTCACCACCTACATAGCCACATGAGCTTAGTTCCTATAAGATAGATTGCCTGAAAGAGATAGCTCTAAACCGCCTATTATTATTCTACCTAAAAATATTGTAATCAATTTATTGTATATGGTTATTTTGGTGAGAAATAAAGTGTTATAATTTATCTGTTTTTCCGGGAAATGACTTGTAGAAACACACCGCCACTCATTGGTAATAGAAAATGCTTTAAGATGAAATTGATAGTAGATTCGATATAGTTAGGATCTTGTAATATTAAATGGATTAAGACCGCTCCTTTTCTTGATGCCAACCTCGTTGCTCAATGTTTCATTATGGTCAGCGGCCTTAATGAAACGGGCCCATTGTTGTTTCACTCGTTCGACGACAAAATACTAGAGCATAGTGAGTACATTTTATTTGAACTACGTTCCACGGTCTGCGTGCTCATTCATTTTATTTTGCAACAACAATGGTAGATTTAACTCTCATTATATTTAACGGTAATAATAAGTTTTAACGGTACTAATGTTTATATTTGATAACTTAGCACCTATTATACTTTAATGGGCATGTGGTTTGAAAAACCAAATGGGAAGCATTTTCTCATCATCCATTTTTAATTACTTCACCTACTTACCATATTTAAAGTCATGGCAGCTGTATGTTTAATAGCCGGTTCCTATATCTTACCATTCATTCACTTCCCTACCATCAGTTGAATTTTTACATTACGTGTATGGAGCTTATGTCAAATTTTAACCGATAGTAAGGCAAATGATCGGTCAGTAAGATATAGGAACCGCCCATAAGTCAGCCGTATCTCGTTCAAAGAGACATTAGTAGATTTTCAGACCTAACGTGTGTATCACCTGAATGGTGGTGAAGAAAAACATCTTGAGGGAAGGTTTCTTTGATATTTTTCTTCATTCCTCTTAGTGGATCTGTGGGATGTTTATGGACTAGTTTATTATATCCGCAAGCTAAGCAAGCTATGATTGTGCTATGATCCCAGACACCCAGACTATATTAAATAACGGAAACTTCAAACGAAATCTTTATTTAAAAATACTACACATTTTTTTAGACGGATGTTCGATGCTTCATGCGGATGTTTGATTTTTATTTATTTATTGAAAAACCTACAGTGCATATTAATAATACAAACAAACAAAAAAGTACTTAAAATGTAGGGCTAATAACAGGTTTTTCTATCAAGTTAAATTGTGAGCAAACGAGTGAACCAAGTTTCTGTAAAAATGCAATAATTATATACATAAGTTTATAAGTATATATTTAAACACATACATACACAATAATAAATACATATGTATACAGAGATATTTAAATAAAATACATTGATAGATACGTGTAAAAATATACATAATATACAAGAACATATAAATATAATAAATAAATATTGATATTAATAAAAAATATTTATTAAATAATTTGCCAGGTGGTAGGGCATTTGCCCGACTGGATGGCCACCACCCCTGGTCTAGAGTATGCCGCCATAACAATCTTGAGTTGTGTTCCGGCATTAGTGACCAGGTTCCAGTCTCCTTAAGAGAGCAGCATCGCATTTGTAGCACCTTTTGGTGTTGAAAATGGTCATAGGCGATGGTAACCGCTTTCCATCAAGTGGGCCGTCTGCCTCTCTACTGAACTCCTGCAATAAAAAAAATATAAAAAAATATTACATGTATTCTTATTTTTTATATGATGTGGTATCTGTTCCTATAAATGATTTTAAGATTAAACTTTTGAATACAGGCTTAGAGTAACGAAACAAGTCAATATCACTAAAGGTGTTGTAAGTCTTAACAATTCAAGGAAATATGCAATTGCTGGCATAATTCGTTCCATGAGAAAGTATATGCAGTTTATATCTAGATATTTAATGGAGGTAGATAACTTTTTGCCGCAGCGTCTAGCCAGTTTTCTGTGTACATGTATGGCCGAAATCAATTTCTGTTGGCGGCCTCAATTTTAGGCTAGATAGTTTCTTTTCATTAGTGCGAATCAGGTTACACCTAAGATCCCACCAATCAATCTCACATCTTGTATCCGGCAGCTTTCCAAAAGCAAATATGTGTTACATATTTGTTTCGCAAGTAGTGGTAGTTAAATGTGTAATGGTCGATTCCTATATCTTACTAACCGTTCATGTGTCTTACTACTGGTTAAAATTTGACACAAGCTCAAGTAAGTAATGTCAAATTTCTACCGATGATGATAAGGCAAGTGATTGGATTGTAAAATATAGGAACCGGTCATAAGAGCTCGTATAATCTCGTTTCAATGACGTGGATTCCAATCCTGGTTGGGAAATATTTGCTCCTAAAAGGAGTTTTGAAATGGGATTTTGTATTTCGCAAAAAAGCGCTAAAAATACAGTAAGAAATTAAGAACAAATTACGTTTTATAAATACTTATCTTTTGATGATTACATTCTGATGGATATTTTAGTGATGCGAAAAAAAAACGATGTTATTTGTGTGTTAACAGAGATGTAAACGCGTTAATCTGGCGCTAAATTGGCAACAGTGACCTAGGGTGCTATCAAACCATATTTATGTAGATATATAATCGCCAATGAACCGGCAATTTAGGATCATGAAAAATTGGCTACTTTAAATACGCGGGCGGTCTTTAACAATTATTTTACTTGTGCACAGAAAACTGATTAGACTTTTTTGTTTGTCCACAGAAAACCTCGCACCATCAGAATTGAAGAAACTTAGAAACAAACAGAGGAAAGCCAAACGCAAAGCGGAACAGGAAAGCGCTTTAGCTGCTCAGGTTCAGGTATATTTTGGTCTCTTTGCGAAGCCTCACAAGAGACTTCTGGAAAATACCAATGCATGGTAACAAACTATATGGACTAATAATGACATAATCTATAATAGTGAGCAAAATGTTTCGAAGAAGACACAAAAAACTTTAGCGGAATTACAGATGTTATGTCCATATATCCCTTGTAGCAGAATAGGTTGTATAATTTTGATTGCTTTTATAAACCCGTGGCCTGTGTAACTGCTTTTTTCTTCTCTATTTGCGCAGTCTTGAGTGTCTCTTATTGTGAGACTGTAGGCACGTTTATTATCCTTGACGATGCCATCGTTCCTTGTGTCTAATCTTATTACCGGGACTTGGTGGATGTGGGATGTATAGAAGTTCTCCATATAATTAGTCGGTTTCCGTAAAACTTGGCCGTATCAAGTTATCAAGATAAGCGACTGTTGCAGTTCATCTACTATGTTACGGACATGAATTTGTAGTTAAACCATTCCGCGTGACTCCAGACAATAGCCATTGCAGCATATTAATCTCTGTAAGAATGAAGACGAGAACAGAACAGGTCACATTTCGCTGCCACACAGAATTCTAATGACGAACTTCTCTTAATGTTGTATTGATTTTGAATTCCAGGTTAAAAGAGAGCAGCACCATAAAGCGCGTCAGCAACAGGAACAAGGCGATCCTGAGGCGCCGCAACTCGATGAACTTGTACCTGATAAATTAGCAAGGGTATGTACGGTTGTATTCTAATAAATATTAGCAAAATGATTTGTCCCTTTTAAGTTTACCCTAACGTTATATGCATTATGTGAAAATTCGAAGTTATTGAATAAGACGAAAACAAACAATGAATATTGCGGACAAACTTAATTTTTAGTTATTTCGAAGCCTTACTACACACCATTATGTAGTGTCGTATAGAACACACCTTCCTGACAAATTTTATCCATACAGCATTTTGAGAAAAATGACCTTGACATACAAAGACTGACGGACAGATTAACGGACGGACATAACGAATTGGTAATACATATTACAATGGAAATACACAGTCGTTTGCCAAATTTCTTTATTTATAATTTACCTATATCTCTTTCTTACATGTTCTCCCAATTTTAAATATTATTTGGGGTCGACACAATATGTACCTTCCTTCCATACTCCTCTATTCTGACATACGCCCTCTGTCACACCAAAAATCATCATATCATCCTTCACACAATCCATCCCTCTCTTTTTTGGTCTACCATCTACCTATTATAATTTACCTATACGGTAAGTTTTAGTAGTTCCACCACTATGGTATACCTTTTCCATTACATTCCCAAATTTCGAGGCCGTGATATTGTCGATTTGTCTGTATACTTATAGTATAAGAAACTTCTATCACGACATGCTTTGATAATTAAACATTTACATATCAAATAATATTTCCTTCCGACTTCCTATCACGAGAACGGTGTTAAAGTTGACACACAACAATAATTTTATTTATAGTATTAATATTATCAACAACAAAAGACTAGATATAAAATGTACAATTACTACCTGCTTGATAAGAATGCAGCTGACCCTGATCGAGGCTATACCGTTAATGAAACAGCTTTATTTGTTAAGGAGCTTCAATTATATGAAGTATTGTAATGATTGCCTATTATTATATTGTATTAAGTTTACCAAGTGTTAACGTGAAAGAAAATATTGTAAGAACATCGAGATTATCATACATATGTGAATTCCACTGTCCGTTCCTCTGAATTGGGTAGATCTTAGCATAGTACTTACTAGACATACGGTCTAGTATTGATTGATTATTTTTTTTGTTACTTAATTATGTTTTTATAGGTATTTTGGGAGGTGTATTATGGATTAGACCAGGGGTCTCCAAGCTACGGCTCGCCGACCAAATCCGGCCGCGACAGATAATGGCTTATTGTTGTTGTGATAAGTTGCCTACAAATACAAAACGATTTTAATGTAATTATTGAATAACTCGGTTTTATTTTCTTGTTTAATACGCAAAAAAATATCTTAAACCTAAACATAAAATAAATTAACAAATAATTTATGGGAATCTCATTCACATTGTAAAACTCGTATGTATTGATGAGATTTATGTAAAAATGGCATTACATGCATGCAAAAAAAATTAGCGCCTGTAGAAAATGTAATACCTACACGCGTATACAAGCTTTTTCCCAAAAGTTTAGGCGCAAGATGTGCTTTAACCACTAATGGTTACTCTCGGTTTCGCTGGAATTCACTCACCAGATCCCTGACATGGTGACAATTCGGGAGTATAACCTTTCGATTAAAAACATATTTGAAAATCGGTCTACAATTGACGGAGAAATTGAGTAACGAACATAGAAAAAAAGCAACATAGAGACGAATTGACAATCTCCTTTTTGAAGTTGCTTAAAAACGGATTTGGCTTTTGGAATTTATTGCAGTAATCAGTATGAATATAACTCTGGAAAGTTTGGAGACTCCTGGGTCAGATCATACAGACAAGTTGAAGCAATCCCCATTCTTACTTAGCGTTGTTAACAAGTCATAATAATAAAATAGCAGTAAAATACATGCAATCTAAGCTAAATGAAAGTCGGTTCGAGACACGCAGTGCTGCGTAAACGAAGAGTTTATTTATTTATTAAGGATCACCAACTGTTTTTTACATTTGATCAGTTAGGGCTTATGACTAAGACTTACAATCCAATTGCAAATGCAATTTAATTTCTTCACTGTTATTTTATCAAACTCTAATAATAAAAACAACAAAAAACGTGTAAGATATTGAAATTAGTCTATTTCTAATTAATGTCTTTTAGGGCTAAACGAATCTTTTTATAAAATGTATTTTTAGAGTTAAACTAAATGCTCGTAACATCACTGCTGCTATTGAGTATTCTACACATTCTAGAGATAGCGGAGTTAGCACCTGGTACTGTTGTTCTTAATGAAGGAAAAAGGGGGGCTATAGGTTGTCGCGGGGGTTTCGAAGGGACTCTTAGGCTGAATTGGCTTAAGAGTATGGCGAAATTTGGCCCTCCAGCATCTAGGGAGCGGAGGATTTATCCCCCTGTTGACGAAGTGAGTCTGTCCTGCTTTCCGGGGCATTCTCAAGCACTGATGCGCAGGATCAGCGTAGGCGTAACTACGTTCTAAGTCTCACGCACTTCCTACCATAAGCGCGGGGCACATGGGAGGAGGGTGGTTTTAGTGGAGTGTGACCTCTCCACATGGAGGGAGGTTGCTGAGTCTTCACACATGCCGGCGATTGACTCATTGAGCTGCGCTATCTTCAGTGGCTAACTCTCATCGCTTTGGTCTAATCCCTAGCAAAGGACCCGGTAGTGTGCGCAATGCATTTCCCTAGCCTCAAAAAAAAAATAGTTTGCTTAATTTACCCAACCGGGAATCGAACCCGGGATCTCTGTGTTTCTGAACTAGGTGGGTTAACGCTTAGACCACAGAGGCTGTTGACAGTATGTAACAGTTGTAAAACACCTTTCATTTTATGAAATTTCAGGTCGAGGACCCGTTAGAACAAGCAATAAAGTTCCTGCAACCATTAAGAACGTTAGCCGCGGATAAGATAGACACACATTTGATGGCCTTCGAAATTTACTTTAGGAAAGGTATGTTTGTGTTGCTGGAGTATAGCAGACATGCTTGACGGCCCACCTGCTGGAAAATTGTCTTCACCTATGGACATTTGCAATCTGACGTTAGAACACAACTCAAGTTTGTTGTGTTCTAGACACACAACAAGCTGGGGATTGTTTTTTTTTTAATACATCCATACAAATATAATATAGATTATAATAATAACAGCGCGCAACGTACACCGCTGGGTAGTGGCCTCCCCATTTTTGTAGGCGTATGTACAGTATACCCACCACGCTTGGTGAGGCGTGTTAGTGGGCTTTTATAATAACAAAGTAATACTTTATTTTGTCATATTTAGGATTTATTAATAAAACTACAATAAATATAAACTTAAAAATATACTACAAACTTTACTATATAAAAACTAAAAGTAAATAAAAAAAGGGAAAAATATCTTAAGAAATTTTAAAATAGGAGGTCCGTAGGGTCCTAACGCTCTAAAGGTCTACTGTAACGTTGCCAAACGTTTAGTAGACGTCACACGTAACCATAAGGCTGGCGTCTATTTTGCTCAAAGATTAAGCTTTGCTATACAACGTGGCAACGCCGCTAGTCTTTTGGGAACGTTCCTGGTAAGTGACAGTGGTTTGGGACCAATAACTTATTTTTAGGTATTTTTCCCTTTTTGCTATAATATAATACTTAATATTAATTCACAATATTCAATAATAATTAATACACAACAATTTAGGTCAGAAAATTGCTTAGTGGGTGGTGCATTCTTTCTAGGAAGGGATACGAAATTATGTCTCTTTGAAAACGCGAGTTTGAGTCTCGAGAGCATTGACTAGTAAGCTATTAAGGGTAAATAATTGTTGCCATTGTTGGCACTCCACTCATTGATTGGCGCCCTGTAAATTTATTCAAAGTATTATGAAATCTTAATATTTTTTATTTTGTAGTCGTACAATAAACAATATTATTCTACTAGGATATGCCCGCGACTTCGTCCACGCTTGACTTGAGATTCCCAGATTACCAGGATAATAAATAGTATAATAAAAATGTTTAAAGTTACTCTAAAATGAACAGTGTAGTTTTAGGATACTGATAGTTTTTGAGTAGTAATTATGTACTGTATATTCAAATGTGGCCTTTCGAGTTGTAGCAAGAACTCAGTTGAATTGCGTCAGTTGATAGCCTACAGTTCAGCTGAGCTAGAAATAGGCTTAAGGAAATGAAGAAACTATATTGTATTCTAAGATCAAGCTAAAGGCCTAGCTGCCAGGCCAGAAACCTAAATAAACCTGTTGTATTCCAGAACGTCCGCTCCTAATGCTACAGAGTATAAAGCGCGCGTGGAACTTGGACAAGGGCCACCACCATCTGCACGACTGCCTCGTGCGTTTCACGAGGTGGCTGGACGACGCGTTGCCGAACTTACATCCGTACGTTGCAGCCGTTATAAAGGCAGAGGTACAGCCGGTAAGTTTCAACGATGCATACATATTATCATGCCTGTTTCCCATTGGGGGGTAGACAGCAGCCCCGAACCTTGAATTTTTCTACAGGTAGGTAGGTAGGTTTCTACAACTTGCCAGGTAAAATTTAATGACAAGTGTATAATACGCAGAAAATTTAGCTTAATGCCCATGCTATATCTGCGATAAATGTTAGCGTTATTGACTGTGTCTAAATACGACTATATTGTATATACATGAGTTATCTATAAATGTTTAACGTCATGTCACATCTACGATAAGGCATTAAACCCTTAGCTACATTTGTATGACACAGTCACTAACATTATCGAGTTGTGTTCCGGCATTAGTGACCAGGTTCCAGTCTCCCTCAAGAGAACAGCAGCGCATTTGCAGCACCTTTGGTGTTGCGAATGTCCATAGGCGACAGTAACCGCTTTCCATCAAGTGGGCCGTCTGCCTGTCTGCTGAACTTCTGCAATAAAAAAATCTATAAATCGTTCGAGTTTCTACATTATATTTAAAAATGTGAAAAATATCAGGGGGGATAATTTAGACCAGGTGACTCCGAAAATGCAATTTTTAAAAATTTTGTCTGTCTCTCTATCTGTTAGAGCACATCACGTGAAAACTACTGAACGGATTGAAAGAAAACTCTACATAGAGTTAGCTTACATCCTGGGGCTTAACTTAGGTTACTATTTATTCCGATAAATAACGTCGTTTTCGTGAGATAGACGAAAATAGCGAAAAAGATGGTGCTGCGATCGCATCCTTTTTGAAAACTACTGAACGTATATGAATGAAACTCGACATAGTGCTAGCTTATAACCCGAGTTAACACTTAGAATACCTGTTATCCCGATAAATAATGACGTTTCCATGGAATAAATGAATTAGCAAAATAGATGGCGCTGCAATCGCGTTTTTTCAATTCACTAACAAATACCTACTTTGTCATAAAGAACATTAGGCATTCGTTGTATTACTTCAGATCAGGTTGGCTTCGTTTCGCCTCTATGTTTTGCTGGGCTAAGTAGAGGCCCCTTGACAAATTTAATCTAAATGTGGCGTGACACTGACCGGCGATTATTCCTGTCTACACCATATAATAATGCACCCAAGGACAAGCCCCGGCCAGTGTAGGGCTATTGTGGGAAATGAGAAAAAAAAGTACCGGGCTATTGTGGTGAACTGCTAGTGGTACTAAGGGTCTGGGAATAAAGCGTCTGCCCGTCGCAAAGTTCGGGGAACATGGAAAAATGGTCAGACGGTGACTCTCCACTCCCTGCATGGGATGGGCCCCAGAAAATGCCATAGAAGACAATATGGGTGTGAGTGGCTAAGGGGGTGTAGAGAGGTGGGCTGCATGTTCACCGAAGCTACTTCCGACGGTAGGCCATTTATCACTTTCACCCCTGGAGCTTGAGTGTTAGCTCCAGCGATTTCCACTCCATGCTGTGGTTAAGGCAAGCTCGGAGGCCTTGCCTTGGCCCTCGGAGTCGGGTCCGAGGTGTCACTACTCACCTAAGGCTTCGCCACAAAGGCCCCCCTGCGGGCAATAAGCCCCTGCAGGATTATTATTATTATAATATGTATATAACCGAATTAAGTTTTTGTGTAAGTAAAATAAAGCTACTGCACGCGGCGCAAACTCTAGTTTAACATTTTATTTTATTTAGGTTTATGGCTTGGCAGCTAGCCCTTTAAGCCAGATCTTAGATTATAATGTAGTTTATTCATTTTCTTAAGGCTATGTGTAGCACAACTAAGGTTATCAGCTGGTGCCATTCAACGGAGTTCTTGTAACAACTCAATAGGCCACATTTGACTATATACTTCACATTTCTCACAAAACACATAATTACTCCTCAAAAACTATCAATATCTTACAACTATTTTTCATTTTAGAGTAATTTTACACATTTTTAGAAAATAAAACTGCACAGCACAACATGTCCTTTCAGTTCACGCCAAAAAACTCTCTAGTTTAATATAAGCTCTGTATCTGATAGTGTTGATGCGTGTCAACCAGATGGTGGGCGGGCGCAGCGCGGTGGAGATGGCGGAGGAGTTCGTGGGCGGCGAGGGCGTGCGGCGGCAGGCGGGCGCGCTGTGGGGCGCGCGCGCGCTCCGCCGGCTGCTGCCCGAGCGCACCGAGCAGGCGCTCGCGCTCGCCACCTCGCTCCAATATCCCGATCTCACTATACAGGTATGTTCAATCGTGCTCGCACCAACCAAAACCTCCTTCAAATTCAATTTATTCTTATACATTGATGACCAGGTCTAAAATTATAAATTAGTTCAACATACCCATAAATTGCGGGCGTAAAATTTTATAAGTGTACCGCCTTATGGATATTATTAAGAAAATAAGATGTTGGAGTCTAATATGTCTTGAATGAAGACACGCGAATTGGTGGAATTGCTGTACACTTTTATATAGGCGCTAGAATTACTTGTATTGCTTGAACAACGTATAAGATGTGTCTACTATATATTTACTCTAATTCCGTGCAACTTTTGGCTATGGGCTATGGGCGAATAATACCTACTCATATAGTTAAGTGCGCGATCCGAAAGCAAGCTGGCACCTGAGGGTGGACGTTGTTGACGGTTGCTTCCATTTGCGAATTGTCAGGACAAACGCAGACGAAGTCGCAGGCGGCCGCTAGTAATACATAAAAATAATAAATGTTATAATTGTATTTATTATTTAATCAATTAATAGAAAGAACAAAGTTTAACGTTAATTAATCCCAATTAATATTATACTCTACTTATAAAGCCTAAACATTAAATAGCGTTGCGGCGCGCGACGGTGCACCGCCGGAATTGGCAACGCGCCGCGCATTCCAGCGTTGTGACGTCACAGTAGGGTGACAGCAACACCCAAAGGTCCGTTTGTCTGTAGGATGCTTGGAAAGAACAAGCGTCGAAACGGTAGCAGTATAAAAATTGAAACGTCAGGGGTTGATGTAGATTTGTTGATATCTTTAGCTGTCCGCGTCCGATTATAAGCCTTGTCCGCGTCCGATTATAAGCCTCGACGAAAGGCTCTCGTGCGACGACCGCGTAACATCCTCATGGACAAGGTCGACGATATCACAAAACGGCTGGCTCGGATCAGCCCGCCCGCGGTTAGGACGGCAGGCTGGCAGGCACCGACAGACAGACACAGACGGCGGCGTCGACGCCGCCAATCACGATCTCTCCACGTCCCTGCGAGGGACGCCAGGAGACACAGCCCCCCCATAGGATAGACTAGGCGTGTTGCTGGGAAGTTTCTTTCACCGTTTCTTCTCTCCCAGCCATAACACGTTGCGAAACGGCAGTAAGATAGTATAGGCCACCGCGAACCGCCGATCCCGGTCCGCCGGGATCCTTCCTCTCGGGCTTTATATTACCCGTCGCCCGCTCTCAATTAGTGCATTGTGTCGCCCTATGGTGGGCATCATTAGATTCATCCCCCTCTCATGGCAACAGTCCAGCCGAGGTGAAACTCCCTAGGGAGCCCCCTCGAGCAAGTTGCCTCCCGGGCTCGAGCGCCTTCGCTTCGCAAAGGCACTCGCCCCGAAAACCCCGGTAAAGTTGTGAGGTCTTCGGACCAACAACATAAAGTCAAGTCCAATAAAAAAAAAATATCTTTAGTTGAGGAACGCTTAGCCTTGTGGGATTTAGGTGTTGTATTCTCACAATTTATACTGATTATAAAACAATCAACATTGTTTTATAAGTGCCACTGGTTTTTAGTTTCGCCACCACGCAATGGTGCTAAATGAAGCTGGTCTCCAACGCACCCGAGGTCAACCCTGACGTTCCGTTTTCTCCGAGCTAAGGCCAAGTGACCAAGTTTTACAGCCCATTCTTCAATATCTTATTGAACTTTATATACAAGCCGTGCTTGCTCTTTGGTGTTGGCAAGGCTTACAAAAAAAATTGTGTGTCAGCTCCGACGCATGACTGGAGTTTACTCCTTAAGTACGATTGTCTTTGAATATGCAATGCTGTGGCCAAATAAAGGCGGGATTACAAGACCTTATAATTTAAAATCACCGGATCATACACTGATGGATATTATTTTAGACATTACTTCATTGCATTAAAGTTCAAAATTGTATAGTAAAAGAAAATGTAACACTTTTATTCTTTCACTTATAAAATTTCCATACCGGGGGGGTGTCTTATATGAAAATCGATTCATAAGGAGTAAACTCTCATAAAAAACAGAGAAAAAATGCCGTTTAATAACAAAAGAGCAATACGCTAATTGCAACCCACGGCAGGGACACGCCCAGCAACGTTCACGAATCACAGAAAAATTGACCATTTTTTAATCTATGACGGTAAGACGATTTGCGACGCAGTTATGTGTTTAGGCTCTGAATACTTTAAACCCTTGTCGTCTATGGGCAAGAGCCGCGAATGCTGCGGAAATCACCGTACTGCGTTTTTAGAAGTATATTTTTCAATGCGATAAATGCATCAAAGCTGACAAATTATAATACGTAGTTACTAATGTTTTTACTAGTGCGGTAAGTTGGTTTTTACATACAAGTAGATATAATCACGATTTTGTAAAAACCAACGACCGCACGTGTATCATACGTTTTTCAACACATTTAAGAGAAAACAGTTCAATAGGCAATGAAACAAACATAAACATCAGTCCGAAAGTCGCAACAATCTTTGATGTTTGTAATATAATGAAAAAGACGCGCAGTTTTAAAATTAAATGCCGCCACATTATCTCTCTAGTATTAAAGTAAGACAAATTTATTGATCAATAGTGCTTCCAAGGATGTTCGATTATTCAGCGTATTTATTCTCCTAATGTGAAACTCCCTTGGTGGAATTCTTATATATTTTTTTCACCTAAGTACCTATTTTACTGCCCGCACGTTCCATTAAGCGGTGCGGTAGTTTTTAACTTTCGAACAATGTATACAGGCTTCGTAAATGCGTTTTTTGAGCAAATGTGTGAAAATATATTATTGTAGGGTTGCGTAGAAGTACTGGAGAGTTTGAGGGAAGGCGAATTCGGACCGTGCGAGCAGCAGATCGAGCGGTACGTAGAGGCGTGCGCAGTTCGGTTCCCGTACGCGATCGCGTTCAAGGCGGCCGGCGCCACCAGCACCGACACGCCCCACAACGACGACCAACAGGAGCCGGCGTGCACCAACTGAAACGGTAACCCTCGCTCAACCACTTATTTATAGGGTTCCCTAGTCTATAATAATAATATACCAGGGGGCTTCGTGGCGAAGCCTTATGTGAGTAACAAAGCCTCGTACTTCAGCTCCAGGGGTGGAAGTGACAAATGACATAACGTCGGAAGTAGCTTCGATGACCCGGCAGCTCATCTCTCCACAACCCCTTATCCACTCACACCTATGTTGGCCCCTCGCCAATTTTATGACATTTTTAGGGGCCCGTGTCTGCCCATTTTTACACCATAGTCCGTATAATCCCAGATCCCCAGTTTCACTAGCAGTTCACCCCAATAGCCCGGTTATCTCTTTTTCTCATTTCCTACAATAGTCCTACACTGGCCGAAGCTTGTCCTTGGGTGCATTTTTATATGTTGTACACGAGGATAATCGCCGGACAGTGTCACGCTACATTTACATCAAATTTGTCTAAGGGGCCGGCCGGCCTCTACGTGTTGGCCTCCCATATGACCCCCACACAAGCCCTCCAAAAGTCCGGTCCACTTTTATGGACCGTGGTCTTCAGAGACATACAAATAATAATATAATAATTGGCAGACAAACGCACATATTGTATAATCCCAAGTTATGTGTTATGGGTTATATACAACAGACTACTCTGGGGCCGATCTCAGACACCCAGACTACAGTAAATAACGGAGAAAATTCGTGTCCGAAATTTACCATACCAGAGATCGAACCCGAAGCCTCTGCGTTGCAGTGAAGTATGCCGTCGAATAATAATGTCCCTGCTGCATCTGGGCTAGTATTAGTGTTAGTGGCGGTGGCCATATACATATAGCTGTAAAATTGATTTTTGGTCATATTTATCTAGCTCAGGTTTACATATTTTCTTATTTATTATATCTCAGGTTTTATTTTTTTTAATAAATAAAGAAGTCTGTTATACAAATACTTTTCGAAGAATCAATGGAGTTGTAGAAAACAGTGTATACTCTCAAGCAGTAAGAAAAAATCATAAAAGGATGGAAAGATATTGTTATCGTCGTAATAATGATAAGAGATACTAAAAAAATCATACTGCAACTTTCTTCCTTCTTCCATAAATTTATTACGTGTTTGGTAAAATAAAAATATTATACAGAAGGTGTAGAGGCGGAAGCGAGCTGCTATATAAATGAAGTTTTGTCATTTAAATATTCTTCCATAGTATAATATCCCTTTTTGAGCAAGGCACTATTTAAGTTAGTGAAGGGCAGGTCTAACATTTCATTCGGAATCTTATTGAAGAAGCGTATACCAACCCCCAAAAAGAAATGGAATTTTGACATTATACTGTAATAATAATAATGATGTCTTTTTCAGTGAAATGTGACGGTTTGTGGCCTGAAGTGTTCAACCGAGTACGAGTAACGGAACATTTATATATATTTTAGGGTTTATTAATATTTGTATAATGATTGGTTTCACGTGTGTTGTCATATGCTGTGCGGTATACCTATTTTCACCGATGCGATAGTTGCGCCATACATTAGAAAAGTCACTTCAATAACATAATTATAAAATTAAAATAAATCCATGACAAAATATATTTTTTTATTGTTTTAGTTCACGGGCCATAAGAATGCCTGTGGTCGTTATTTATTATTTTTAACATTAATTTAATTGTATTATCAGCTCATAAATGTTCCATTTCTGAGCTCGGGCCACTGTATTTTGTGGAAACATATTTTGTATACCAGCCATATTTGTCCAAGGCGCTTATCAGGTTTTACACGGCGGTTATCTAGATGTGTAGGTTTCATCGCGATGTTTTCACGCTGTTAATGTTTTTAACGTCTTGTCAACAATCCTATGAATCCTTATATCAATGTGTATGTACTTCAATAACACAGGGATGAATTTGGAATAATTCTTATCTCGGAAAATGGAACAGTTTATAGACAAATCTTGTTATGTGTTCAATGAATCAATCATTATCATATTTATGTACATTCGTTAAAAAGATATATTATGATTTTTTTATACTGAAAATTGTATATTATATTCTAAATGCAGCAAAAGATTGAAATGAAATAATAATTTTAACCCTTAAAATTTTGTTTGGAATCCATTGGGTAGTTTCGATGCCTATCCGAGACAAACTTTCGGACAAGACTGACAGACAAATCTAAAATCGTAGTTTATTGGACGTGTGACAAATAGCAGTTTTTACTTATGATTTGGCATTGATTTTGAAATAATAGATCATTTTATTTAATATGTGTAAAAGATAGAGTCTATGCGGAAAGAGAACCATCATAAGATTTGAAGGCGCTGCTGTGCTAAAGGGATCGCCATCCTGCATGGCAGTCCGTCGTGTAATGCAGGACTGTGTGTTGTTGCAGCCTGCATTGCATCCTGCAACACCGAGCAGAATGCCTCTTGATTTCCGCTCTACTACTGCAGGATTGCATTGCGGGATAGTGAAAAAGGCACTAATGATCGTATTTGTTATGTTGACAACACTGTTACGTCATTATAGTGCGCCTGTAAATCGTGATACTTTGAGACTGTTAGAATGAAACGTTTTCAAATTCTGCCTTAATAGTAGTTGTAATGAATCATTTCAATGTTATTTTTTTTAGTTCCATTTTGCGCATCAACGGTTCTCTTTCCGCAGACTATATACATATTTATCTCTTAGTGAAAATATTTATATCGCTGGCAACCTAAACAAAATAACACGGCGGTTGAGGGACTTGAACACTCCTAGCGCTGTCCTGGCTGCCGAAGTACCCTTCGGTACGATACGCTTTGTAAATAATAATTATTAAGTTTGTACTATACAAATAACGTTAGCATAATACCTTTTTAGACTTGAACTCAAAAATGACTGCCGGTTGAGACGTTGTGGGGAATGTACACCTTCGATCATAAATGTTTTAATACACTACACGGCGTTTTCTTGGGTATTTGGCGACCATAATTAAACTAAGCGGGATTATTATTATTGTGCGTAACAATAACATCGACACGCAGGGTTACCAACTGTCGAAAATATTAACCCCTAAATCAAAAACTCCTAAAATAGCTACGATTATATTAGAAAACTCGCCCCATAAAGAACAAAATATTTATTGTATTATTCTTTATTTTTAAGCTATTTTATTATTTCATACAAGTAATGTAAACTTTTGGTTGTTGGTAACCCTGTGCAATTTGACTTATTGGTCACTCTATAGCAGTCGTGAGTGATCACATAATAACTTGATTGTCAAATATCTATGAGTAAGGGTTTATGGCGATAACTGAAGGGGCCATGTTGTGTTATGCAGTTTTATTTTCTAAAAATGTGTAACATTACTATAGCTGTAGGATATTGATAGTTTTTGAGTAGTACTATGGGTTTTTGTGAGAAATCTGAACTGTGTAGTCAAATATGGCTATTTGAGTTGTCACAAGAACTCCGTTGTTTGGTGTCAGTTGAAGACCTACAATTTGGCTGAGCTATATTGAAGTCTTAATACATCAGACAAGGCTGTTTGGAATAAGTTCCTTTGCCTGCCATTGCAGTGAATAAAACAACAGAATATCTATATTAATGTTAAAGTTGTTATTATCTACCCTCAATTTGTTTTATTAATTTTTTTATGGTCACTCTGTGAGCTTAATGTTATCTACTGTCCTTACGCAACATTTCGAACTAAAAACAAATGTCTCACCACCTATTGATTCCATTAAAAAGTTAAAATCAAAACAATATTATAAAATTTTAAAAATGCCGTGTCTGTACATTGAAGCTATTTAAAACACAACTAGAATAGACTATATGAACGATAAGGAACACAATGCATTTTTTTTTTAGATTTTTTGTCTGTTTCTTCGGGAAACAACTGGGGCGATTTCGATGCGGTTTTCGCTGATAGACAGCAAATTCTTAGAATACCGCGGGAAATTTTCTGGGAATTATTTAAATGGCGAGTTTAAAAAAAAACGAATTCGAATGGGATTTTTTTATTGATTGATAGCAAATTTTATGTAATAAATTATGTGATTTTTATTTATCTTGGAAATCCCGCGCGAATTTTCTTGGGAGCGGTTTTTAGTTGTTCGGGTGCATTAAAATTAGCTTAAACTGACACAGATTTCACTAAAATTTTGCTTACTTTTTTAAAATGCTGCGTTACTTTGTGTCCCGGGAATTTCAAGTCAAACGTGGACGAAGTCGCGGTCATAGCCTAGTATTGTTATATGATTCTTGGAGAACTGTTTAACACTTAAATCCCTCAGTTACACGTATGGAGGCCATTCCTAAAGTAGGATAGAATAGGATTAATTTTAAATAATATAACTATTGTTTTTATAACTATTATGATCGAAGGTTTTTTTTTACAAATTACTAACATGAACTCAAATTTGACTATTTAGTTTCTTTCGTTTTTATTGTCACATTTTGTAGATATGTGTAAAGTTTTGACAATAATTATATAATGAATACTCCAGTGTAACAGCGAGCATCCTATTTGTTAATTTTATACAAATTGTGTTATATCATTTTTATATACGGGTTGGTCAATCTGTTCGCTTGTCTTTAAATATATTTTAACCGCATATAAAAAGAATTTTAATGTCTTGATGCTAGAAATATGACTAGTATAATTATAGCTAGACAATGGTAACGACAAAACAGTTGGGTCAGACAGAATTTCGCGCAATATCTGCCTTTAGTTATTTCTTATACTCGCTCAAAAATGTTTTAAAATAATTAAGAAACCGTATTAAATAAACCAATTACAATACGGGTTCGATGTATTATTTGTGGCTTGTTGAAAAGAGATGCCAATACAGATGTACATTGAATTTTTTTTGATTGTCACTCTAGTTAAAGTAATGCCGATTATTTATTTATTTATTAGTATTCAATGACTACGGTATTGAATGATTCAAGTTTATGTTTATATGGATCACTTTGGTTGATTCATTCAAGTTGAAAAATAGAAATGAACCATCCAATATCGGCTTAAAACAGTTAATAGTTGATCTATTGTATGAAAAACACAGCAAGGAAAGAGATAGCTAATTTCATTGTATGGTCATTATACCAAATCTTTCCTATATTGTGACAGGAATGACGTAAATGTTTGCAATGACTGCACGTTTACAGCGCTTATTTTTTTCTCTTATTATCTTTTGTATAAACGGTAAAGAAGAATTACATGGTTCCAAAATAAAAACCAGAACTGAAAGGATACGACTAAATTCAATGACATTGAAAGACAATTTTTTGATTACATTGTACACTTTGGTTGCTTCATGTAAATTGAAAAACAAAAGTGAACCGTATAATGTAAACATAATTGGAAGTAACACATTTTTTATTACCCTACAAAATGTCATAGCCAACTTAAATCACTTACTATTTTTAAAATGTATTTTTTTTAATCATTTTAAAAGATGTCATGAAAGTGCAGATTTTGATGGGAACTTGAAGAATGAATAGTAGTAGGATATTGATTGTTTTTAAGCAGAAATTGTGCGAAAAATCTCGGTTGTTTAATGAAATGTAATTTTTGGGCTGCCAATAAAACTCCTTTGTTTGGGTCAAATATCTACGATATGGCTTGAAGTTTTAATAAGTGATGATGAATCAAATAATATCAAGACCTGGCTGAAAGGTTTACGTCAGCAGGCCATAAATCTTTTTAGAGGAATATTGCAAACGCTATTGCCAACCCGTATATTATGGAGTATAGAGATAAGGAGGACAATCTCCATGTTAAAAAATGTTTAAGGCACTATTTTGGGACCGCTACTGTAGCCAGAGTGTAAATAACTGCACACTTTTCGTCTACTTTGTCTCTTATACCTCGTTTACATAATGCTCACTTCTACAGCAGCAAGGAGAATACTGGCGAGGGAAACGGGCAGCGCGCTTATGTAAACGCATACTCGCGCTGCTCACGACACTCTCCGTTTTCCTCCATGTTGCCATGGAGTTGGGCATAGTGCAAATGAGCTGTGGTTACCAATGAAGTGAAGTTAGCAAATGTAGTATACTAGCGCCATTCTGGGGGACTAAAGCGTCCACTTTCCCAGTATGACAAGTGTCTAAATAAAGTGGATCTTTAGGCTATGTCTTGCACCAATATATCTAAGAATGTAATTAATTTTACCAAGTGGTTCACCATAAGTGGCCGTTTTAGGCCCCCTGGTAGATTAATACTGTTATTTAATTTTATCACTAGAAACGTTCAGTTTTAAACCCATATAACGTTGTACTCCTTGTCTATGTGCTCCATGCCCGTACACTTGCACGGCAAACGCAATTGTTATCATGTTGTTTTAGTTTGGTGGGACTATCTCTGTTTATGTATTCGAGTCGTGTGATTGGAGGATTTGTACCCGTTTCATCTTGTAAATAAAATAATAAAATTTTATTTTACAAATTCATTTACAATTGTTTTATTTCATTTGGCTTGGGTTTAGAGTTTTATTCTTAAAAAAACATTGCGGTTCACTTATATAAGATACAAAAACTTAAGGTATCTGTCCACTACACCGTATCCATGACCGTGCTAGGAACAAATGCGGCAAAAAATGTTTTTTGAATTGAAAAGTATTAGACTAGGCCCACTAGAATGTCACCGACCAACGCCGTCACGTGCCATGCACGAACGTCAACAATTGTGGGCGAGAGTATTTTGCCGGTGCCGCCACGCGCTGTGTTTATGGCACATGATGTTGTCAAACCGGCGCGCGCATACGGCGAAACGCGGAGAATACGGGTTTTAACTGCATATTATGATGACCGCTCTAAGCTCGTTGAAGCATGTTGTCACTCTATTACCGTCAGTTCAACAGGACGCACTTGCGATGTTGAAACGGAGGACGGAAAAGTAATTGAATTATCCGCAAATACGTATGTATAGTATCGAGATAGAAATTGCGTAGAAGGAAATTTAACTTAAATTGAAAACAGATGGACTACTACAAATGCGAGAACGGGAAGCACACGGATATGATACGAGGATGTTAGTAACAACCGTTATGGACGGGTATGATACGTTCTGGTGGCCATAGTAGACCGTAACGTATTTCTTACCGTGCCTGATATGTTCATAGCACGGTCGTGGTATGATGCGGTGATCCGGGCAGACACCTTTACATTCTAAAATATATCCTATAATTTAAAAGTAAATGTATAAACTTATAAACATACTTAGGTGAACAATGATATGTAAAAATAATATAACATTTCTATGTCTAGGTTTCGTAATAATTTAAATTTTAAAAGGTTTTAATAAATATTTCTATAGTTTCATTTTATAGAAATTTATATTTTTGCATTCCTTCACTTCGTTAAGTAACTTCAAGGCTTGGAACCGGTTTAAAATTGATCAATTTTATAATAATCACAAAATAAAAAACCCGATTTGAAAGTTCCATTACAACATATTTAGGGATTGAAACCTCCAAATCGCTAACCAAGTTAACCGATTGTCACGAGAAATCGATTTAAAATTATACGACTTTGTAAGAGTTTGTAAGTTAATTAATTTTTGTGTCACACAAATACGTCACAAAATAGATATGAAGCGAAAGTTTTGTCTCATCGCCTTTCGCGTACCACATGCATTTATCACGCACCACAATAAAGCTATTGAAATTTTTATGATTTCACCCCTATAATATATATTTATTCAACCGTTTATGTTTTCAATACATATATGTACAATTATGTAGTATTGTTTTAGTATAAATACATAAATAATGTAAGGTTTTGGAATAAATATGTATATAGTTTTTACTGAATGGAGTTATGAACTGCAACAACCTTCATTTATTATTTTTAATTTTAGTAGCTACTCTAAAATTTAAAATAAGACGCCTTAGAACGTACTTAACTATTTTTGGAACTTCGTCATAGCTTAATACGACAACACAGAATTTAAAAAAATAATGTTATTTCGTTAATTGGAGGAAAATAATGATTAAAATAGTTTTATAACATTATTATCAACTAAATAATTTAATTCGTTTCATTCAAAGTTACGTTCTTCTTATGTGTCAAATTTCTCTCTTTATATTGTGATTATTATAATTAGTTGTAACCAGTTTTAGTCAACTATTTCGATCAGAGTATAAACCTTAAAGAGAGTGTTATATAAACCTGAATTTACCGATTCATTACGCGAGAATAGGAAGTATCATTCTATATCTTTTAATGTTTATGTGCGACTGAAATCTTTCTGTACCACAGGGCTGCGCTTTGAAACCGGTTTATTCACCAAAACCTATTTAACGAACTTATGTTACCAAAAATCGGTTGATTGAGCTTAAAGTGACAACAAAACCGAAAAGAAAAATTCCTATGCACTTAAGCTGTAACCGGTCCCAATTTTTTTTACCGGTTTTCAAGCCAATGGGTAACTTGTTATAAATGTTAGCTCCTTCACATAAAATATTTATTATGCCGTATTTTTCTGTTCTCGGTGGTCCAATGACAATTTTGTTGATGTCTTTTAAATTGATTGATCAGTGCACAGGTTCGGAGGGCAGTTTCCCTTCTAACATGAAAGGAAATGACAATCGCCTAATAAAAATCTAATCCTGTAAAACAGATATTACTTGTTTTATAAGGACCACATACAGTGGAATCCGTTTATTACGACTCCGCTATGCTGAGCAACTGCTTCATATGAAGTAATTACACAACTTAGTTCGGTTTTCATATAAAATTCTTTATAAAAAATGACTTCACTTATTAAGACCTATTTTTATAAATTATGTCTGGTTATAGGTACAATGATAGCAATTTTAGATAGGATCTTGTTTAAAATGATAAACTGCCTTGATTCTAATCAATGCAACTCTTTTCCAAAAACAACAGCGCTAGATGCAATTCTTAAGGTTAATGATGCCTCGAACAAAATAATTATAACATTCTTCTAAAGCTACGTTTCACTTGTGGCTCACAACGCCCAAAATGCTTCTTCAGCCTTTCCACATACCGACCACGGTCGTTATGCTCTTCGTGCTAACGTCACTAATGACGTTATAATTTTCGATTACGCGACGCTCACAACGACCTTTGTCAAGAGGTGGGTCGAAGCGAGCGTTGACCACAGAGCATTTCTCTATATCGATCGATACCTTGAAAAATGCGCGATTTTCAAATCAACCAATCACATTCGTGTATTTCGTCGTTAGTGACATCAACGCACCATAATCCGTTCCACTTATGTTTGTAACGCCGCAGACAAGTGGAACGGTAAACATCGCGGTCGTAAGCGTGGTCATTGTGAGCCTCACGTGGAACGTAGCCAAGTATGTATATACTTTGTATGACGTCCTCTTAGTATGAAGTGTTTTTACCGT
Source organism: Dendrolimus houi (assembly GCA_039645545.1). Lineage (NCBI taxonomy): Eukaryota > Metazoa > Arthropoda > Insecta > Lepidoptera > Lasiocampidae > Dendrolimus > Dendrolimus houi. The sequence goes on from CM077136.1 coordinate 6,567,184, forward strand.
CCCTTCGATGTCATTATAAAAGGATTATACTATAGAAGAATCACATTAGGTGACGCGGGTTAATAATTAATTAACGGCTGTAAAGCGCCTGAATCCTATATTTCTAGATGGCACCACCGTTCATTCTTTAATTTTTGTCTTTCTGTTATTTAAGACATTTTTAACGCAAATCAGTCAATACTTAAAACAAACATACATATAAAACAAGTTGTCATATTATTATTGATTTAGTTGTAAATATCACATGATCTCTTTAAAAAATTACATTTTTTTAAAAATCATATTACAATAATATTGTGTCCGTGATAACTTGATACACACGCCTACCGACCTACAAAAAAATACATTCCCTACATGGGAGTTATAAAAAAGCTTTTAATAAACAATATTACAAAAAATAATTTATGTTAACATAAATTTTCAAGTATTAGTGGCGATTTTAGATGTTTTTGACTTTAGGTGTTAGTATATTTTTGTTTGTTGGTAACCATGCGTAACATGTAATAGTGAACACACTATAAAATAACTTCAATTGCAAAGTATGTCATTTGGAGGGGCTCATTGCCTCCCAGTCGACCTTGGAAAAATTGATTTCGATTTTGTCATGTTGAGGTTTATATTGCCTGTAAACAAGAAAACAAATATTATAATTGAATATATGATATCTTTTATAATTGAAACAAAAAAATAATATATCAACATCTATACATATATATGATGAGTTTTTTTAATTCTTGCTAAATAACTATTTGACCCGACAGATTTACGACATTCAACTTATTAGTATTGCTGGTTGATCTATTTTAAAAACTGCTATATAATATATTACCATTTTTGGCAGAAATGTGTACTTAATATACCCATATACAGTAGCAGTGAAATTGGAACAGACACTAAAAATTAGAGAGACGTGCTTGAATATTATTTTTGAACTTGAATGTTCATGAATACTTGATGATAACAAAATACACAAATCATGGAGAGACTTATGTATATAGAAAGAAAAAAATTGAAACTTGAATATTCATGAATACTCAATGATGACAAAATACACAAATTATGGAGAGATGTATGTTGTACATTAAAATAAGATTTTTTGAGAAAACATACCAATATTTGACTCCTGAGGCATCAAACATTTTTTTTGATGCAACATTTGTAGGTTTTGATGCATTTTTGTCTGACATATATATAACTTCTTTGATACCAGATTGTATTATCATTTTCGCACATTCATTGCAAGGGAAGAGACCGACGTATATAGTACAGTTTCTGACATCAGCTGAATTTTTGTTCAGTATTGCATTCATTTCTGCATGGCATACTGAAAGATAATTTTAAAATTACTAGCTAGGAAATATAACAACATGCACACTAATTACGACTTTCTATATCTTACAACATTCTATTTTATTTTATTTATTTGGGGGGCTAACAGCTATCATTAACAATAACTAGAAATAAGCTAAATTAAGAAAAGCTATTAATAAGCCTCCACAGATAACAGTTCTTTTACCTTTCTCTTGATTAAAATTTAACTTTAACTCCACACAAGTAATGCTTTCTACCGCCTATGGTCTTTATCATAAATATTCTATTGCCTTCAACAGAATAGTTATTAAGATGTAAAAACCCAATAAACTCAGAAAAATTACCAGAAAGATGGTGGTTCCCAGTCACAATCGGATACAGGTAAGTTAGTTACGAGAACACTACCATTTACTTAATTAAGTTTGATTAAAATTACATTTGACAAAAGGCATGATCAATAAAATTTAAAGTACACTGGTGAAGTCCTGATTTTATGGCGTCTTCGTATTAGCCGAAGATGGCTGCGCAAACTGAAAGTACAGTCTACTCTCGATAATTTGACACTCGTTAATTTGAATCTCTCGATAATATGAAAAAAAAATTCGGACCCTTGAAAAATACTCGATAAATTGAATAAAATCAATGTTAATTGGTCCCTTCGGTAATTTGAAGTTGAAGGAATATTATCTTGCTCGCAAACATGCGATAATTTGAAGTCCGGGCTTTCCTACTCACCATAATTTGAAGCGGTTATCATGCACATACCTGTCGTTTGTTTACATACATGTACAGACCTGTCAATTGTTTACATAAATGAGATATGAGTAAGTTCACATTCCAGTCTTCTTTCAAATGTTAATGAGTCATGTAATTGTTTGATTTGTGCTATTAAAATGAATCCTAGAAAGAACAAATGTCTTTCCATAAGTAAATGCTTGTTATTTTGAACTCTTGACAATTTGAAATTTATCTCTGGTCCCTTGAGTTTTAATTTATCGAGAGTCGACTGTACATGACTAAATATATACCACAGCTAATTTTAAACCCAAATTCTTTTGGTTAATTAGAACTTTGTTAGAGAGCATAGAATAGTTATAAACGTCGAGATTCTATTGATTTATTGTTTATAGTTACATTTGTATTTTTGCACTTAACCCAAGTGAGTTTCTCATTATGTAACATGACAGTCAATAAAAATATCACCCTGCTGGGTTCGGAGCTGCTTATTTCTAAGCTTACAGACAGTATACCCACAGCCTAAGGCAGATTGACGGGATTCATACATAGGTTATCTTGTTGTCTGTAAGTGTTTATTCTAAAATAGGTCACATGTTTATATTTATTACTGTAAAATTATACCTATATCCTTATTTTTAAGGTTCCATAGTTGTTTGAGTACATACAGATTCCTCATCAGATCATCTATCAGATGGACAAACATGACAAGTTCATAAGGGTTTCGTTTTACACTAAAATAGCTTTGGAACTTGCTGCCTATTGCTATCAGACAAGCAAAATCGCTACTGACATTTAAAACAATGACCAGAAAATATTACCTGTCCTTGGAATATGATGATATTTAAATGTATATATTCATAGAACTGAATAGTTCTATCGCTTTACCAAGGTTAGGTAAACAGGTTTAATCCAATTGCTAATCATAAATAATCCATATTACAATCTTACCATACAGATGTTTATTATCCAACGGGCTCGGTGTATTTTTACCCCATGGGAAGTCATTGTCGCTGCATCCTAAAGGCATTCCATTATATCTGTAAATGTTTCAAATTTTTTTTAAAAAAAGTACCATTTATAGCCTCTGTAGTAATGACACATTTTTGAACCCTGAAAGAAAGCATGTGCAGCTTAGCCAATTTTTCAGATTTAATGTCCATATTGGTGGCATCAGTGGAGGACCTTGTAACTAAATTATTTGGTAATATTACTTTGTAGCCAAAGTTTGATATAGACAATTGTAACATGTAACAATTTTGATGAAAAGGTAAAGTAACCAAAAAATGTAGTTACAAGATCCTAGACTGACAGACAATATATTATACTTAGAGTTATGTATACATATTTAATAAACCTGTATATTGATATTACCAGTCCCTGTTTATCAATTATATAAATGGCATGAATATTGAGTTGAAAACTTAAATTACTACCTAAAAAGCTAAAGTTACTAGCAGGTCCGGCAGTGTTCTGCCCTGAAAAATCTAGAACTGATGGCAGCACCAGCTACTGGGTCCAATGTAAATCTAAGCTATCCTGGCATCCACTCAACAATAATTTGATATACAAAAATTTTCATCAAGATCAGTCCAGCGGTTTAGGACTTCAGTGGCATACACACACAAAGAAGGATTATATTTATAAGAAATAGCATAGTTTATGCTAATGGTGTATATATGACATCATATTATATACAAATTTTATAATATAACATTATATTATATAGACACAAAAATTGATTTACTATTTACCTAAGCTACTCAGTTTGCAATAAATAAAGAACAATTCATACCCAATTCCCACAATCTTATTTTCACTATTGACTATACAAGCACCAACTTGATAAGCCGGATCTTTACTTCTTTTTGCTGCCAAAAATGCTGTGGCCATGAAATAATCTCGCCACCCAAGGTACTCTTCTCTCTTTCCTTGTTTATTGCCGCTGGAATCAAACAAATCTGGCATATGAATGATAGATAAGGTTATATATATATATATATAACCTTATGAATTCTACACAAGAAATTAAAATGAAACAAACATGAAAATTTAGGATAAAATTACTGTTTTAATCCTTAACATCTTCATTTATATCTGTTAAGCTGTTTCAGAGCTTAATTGAGACAATCATTTAAACTGAAACACAGCCAAGAATCCTAAAAACCATCATTTAGGATTAGGCATCATATAAATGAACTTCCAATTAAATTTTAACATTTATTTTATAATCACATATACTTATATTTTATTTTCTGGTACCTATAGGTTTCTAACATATTGATGTTTAAATATATTTTTAAGTATATTATAATTAGAATGCACTTATATATAATTACAATGAATGTATAAGCTAGTACAAGATAATTAAAAATATAGTTATATTGTATTCTACCCGTAGTCACTCAAGACTGTAAGTAGAATACTGAGTTTAGGTCACCATATTCTATAGGTAAGGTGCCCAGACGGCTGGCCACCTTTCCTCGCTGGATAGCCATACTAATCTGTTGTCCAAAGTAGGCATCAGCCCTCTGATCACCTGAAGTCAACAAGTCGTTTTGATAAATTTTGGTAGAGGCTCATGGCCTCAGGACCCCAAGGTCCAAGCGTTTCAATAGGAAATGGAACAACTATTTAAATAGTCGACATAATAAATAGGTTAGGTTAAGTTAGTAAAATATTTTAACTTACCTTTTGGTTCTAACCTAATTATCTAGGGTCACTACCATTATGAAAAATACTTGCTCATCATAGAAATATTATAAATAGTGACATATTATTCAAAACAACACAGTTATAAAAACTTTTAAACAAACCTTTCTACTTCCAGAGACAGCTGTGAAACTTTGTCACTCAGATCCATATTTTCTCACAGCTTCAGATCTGTAATAAATATTACCTAGTAACTAAATAGTATATATACTCAGTCTCATCGATAATTAGAGTAACATTAGTTATCAAGAAGTCAACAAAATCTTGTCAAAGTTGTTTGACAAGATTTTGTTCGAAGTTCGAACGGGGAATTCATTATTTATTTAGGTTTATGGCTTGGCAGCTAGGCCTTTAAGCCAGATCTTAGATTATAATATATAACTACATTATATCTTAGATTATATAATGTAGTTTCTTCATTTTCATAACCTCCTAGCGCCCATGGTCCTTAAAAAAGTACTTCAATGAAATAGGTAATAAAGCCCAGCACCAAATCCAATTTCATCAAATGAACGCCCAGGGTACTTATTCTAAGTACCCCAATTTTAACAATTGCTACTAATTTCAAATTACGACTTTTTTATAAAGTGATGTCTTCGAACGTATGTTCGAGGTTTTTGCTTGTGTATGACCAAGCAATAGTGCCAACAAAAACAAAAGAAATTTGTTTTTCTTGACTTAACATCGATCAAGATCGTCGAGTGTGAAAATTAATCTTAATTTATTCATGAAATCTTTACGATTTGTGTTGATATGCTTATCAAAAATAGGTGCTTATATACTATATTTGCTGTTCACATCAAATTTTATATGGATCTGAGATATAGTGAAAATTATCATAATTCAAAATTTAAAACCTTTTAATAGACCTTTGGGTTAATAAGAACTATCATGATTGTTTCAAATGTTTTAAATGAATAAATAATAAAGTAAATGTTTCTATTGATTTTAAAGGATTTATTAATGTTATTAAATTGGTTTTTAAGTTTAGCTTTATTTTTGAAGGTAGTTGAAAAAAATTGATGTTGTGAAAAGTATTGTTTTAAGTCTATAGCTTTTGACCCAAAGGCCTACCAAAAGGTTATCTATTTTTTGTCCCCTTACCTTACCCTCATTCACTGCGACAAGAAAAAAGAGCATACTTGTGAGGTTACTTACTGTAAGGCACAATTTTTGAAGTTCAAAGTCTTAAGTTTTTGTCAATGCAACCTTTTTTAAGGACTTTGGGTATTTAATTTAGGAAAAATTTCAAAACCTGGTCGTTAGGAGGATAAGCGTATGTGTAGCACAGCTGAACTGTAGGTTATCAGCTGGTACCATTCAATGGAGTTCTTGTGATAACTCAAAAGGCCAGATTTGACTATACAGTTCACATTTCTTACAAAACACATAATTACTACTCAAAAACTATAAATATCCTACAACTATTGTTAATTTTAGAGTAATTTTACACATTTTTACAAAATAAAACGCCACAGCAAAACATCTCCTTTCAGTTCCCGCCAAAAACTCCGAACGGGGAATTCCGTCACAATAGAGCACAGAATCTCTATCTACTATTATATTACATATATCAATGGACAATACAATGCAAGAAAACTTAACTTATTCGTATTATATTCTACTCATAGTCCCTCAATACTATAAGTAGAATACTGAGCCCAGATCACCGTCTTCTATGGGTAAGGTGCCCGCCCTATTATATTAATCTGTGAATTGTAATCTATAGAGAGCGGCGAGCCATAGAGTAGAACACAGACTAGTATTCAGGGTGATCATTTGCAACATAGTGGCAAATCTGGCCAATGCTGCCAACACTTATGGTAGTGCTTCATGTGCGATAATGTTAAAGATATAGGCTGTTTAACACAGATATGACAATTTATTTTATTTAATTTGAGATGCGACATTATTAAGGACAGATAACTTATGAATAGACACTACATAATGTGGCTACTCAATACCGGCGTTATTTTTAACGCTTTAAGCGCGGGTTCCTATATCTTACTGACCGTTCAATTGCCTTACTATCGGTTAAAATTTGACATAAATTCCATACAACTAATGTCAAAATTCAACCGATGGTAAGGCAAATGAATGAATAGTAAGATATAGGAATCGGCCATAAATAAGACGCATTTAGTCACAGTCAGTATCTTTAACGCTATCGTAGATGGAGCTGTACCATTCCAAAAAACTAATATTGAGATGTTCTAGGGTTTTGGGTACAAAGCTTGTTGACCCAGTCGTATCAATAATTCTTTTGAATAATAGGTACTTGTGGGAACTCTAAAAGGTCATATACAATACATACATACAGCCGTGGAACAATATAGTTCTAACTAGCCTTTATTGTGGATACTACTAATACAGTAGTATTTAATAGCGGAACGTTCCACGTGCGAGCGTCCTTCAAAATAGTTTTGAACAGAAACCAAATGAACCTTCAAATTCCCGCTAAAAATTCGAATCAGACTTGCACACAGTCATTTGTTTTTTAAACGACTGTTGAATTTATACGGTTTATTTGTCAATTACGGTCTTATTCATATTGAGTAAGAGGAAGTTTATAAACTTCTTTGAGGTTATTAAAGAAGCATTCAAACTTACTCTAACTCAATATGAATAAGACCGTAGTTATAATATAAGTATCGAGTATTTTAATTTTAAAACCTTACTTACTCATTGGTTTTTGTACTTAAAGACGAAAAGCCTTTCTGGGCGTTATACTATGAATAATGCATTCTTCGGGTTAAGTACGTATTTGGTACAAAGACGAAGATGCTTGTAGCCTAATAATAAGTAGCTTGATGATAATTTAAACACATATTACCGAATCGCCCTTTATGAATAGAGTCGTAGTAAAAAGAAACAAGACATTTTTTTTAAATTCTATTATATTTTTTGTAGTATTGCCTCAGTATGTCAGTTTCATTATTTAAACGTCCAAGAAACCATTTAGACTAAAATAACGAGTTAACCAACATTCTAGATCCCAAAGCGGCTGGTTATACCACAATATCTACAAAACACTTATAGCAGAACGATTTAGTTTTATCCCCCTAATCAATTTTTATTCCTTTCCATGTTTATTTCGCTAAATTTCATCCGAATGATGGATATCCTCAATAGTCTCATGCAGTAATTGTATAGGTACGTATTAAAACACTCTGGTGTTCCACCTTTCCCCGTGGGCTTGGGTTGCGGGACCTAAGGGGCCCATATACGTCCTTGTTTTGCAGTCGTGCAGTGGGTGGAGCTCGCAGGACTCAAAAGGCATTCTTCTGGGTGTTGCTGAACGCAATACATGCTGCAACAACTTAGGGTGGTGCATTGCGCGGGGGACTGCTACGTGAACTACTACACGGACTGCAATGCAGGACCATGAATGGCCTCTTAAAGGCTAATTTAGAGGGCGGACTTCTCTATGGGAAGGCTGAGGGACCGTATTTGGGAATTTTAATTTAGATTTCTTGGAACGTTCCCAGCGGACTGCTGTTTATGAATTATGACCGACATATTAACTGACCTCTGTGGTTCATATCAGAATAATTAACATTTGATTGTAGGTTTAATAATACATAATTAATTATTTTATTATTACTTTTAATGGCTGAATTAATTATTTGTTATATATTTGAATAAATTACAAATCATTTCGTAGCCTTGATTTAATTTTTGAATTATATATATTTATTAAATTGTTTTACAATGGAAGAAAATAAAACTAAATTAATTTTTAATTGAATACCACGAATGTATTCTAATTTGGTTGGAAATCCGTAGTGAAAAGGCAAAAAAAGGAACCCTTATTAATTCATCACGTCCGTGTATGGTATTGTTCGAGATATTTTATATATATATACTAGCTAGAGTTACCCCCACGGCTACGCCGCGGATCACACCCTAGTGCGTGCCTCTTGTTTAAAGAGCAAGCATTAATACAGGTTACATTGAACAAAACTTTTATGTTAGTGTTAAATGCCTCCGGAAGATTCACTTCATTTCATATCGAAAACTATCCTATCTCATGGGATGAAAAGTATGTGTGAATTTTCGGTATTAAAACTACATATGTACAAAATTACACCAAAATCAATCCAGTACTCCAGTAGTTTTCCCGTGAAAGCTTAAAAGATAGAAAGCCTGAGTCACATGCATTTTGTTTATAGAAGATTAATTTTTATATCTATAAACTTTAATTTAAAAAAAATATTGATCTCCCATACAAACTGTCATCCCCCATTTTAACCCGTTCTAGTTTTATTGTTGCGATAAAAGTAGCAGCCTGCCTGTGTGGAAAGTCTTGTTTATCATCTGTAAACTATTAAAATAGAAATATGATGAAAATGAGCAAAATAACCAAAATTACCAAAACGACCAAAAGGAAGAGAATTGCATCACAAAAAACAAAACCTATCCTACTTTCTGGGATAACCTTTACAAAAATCTATCCCTTTTCCGGTATGAAAAGTATCCTATGTTCATCCTAGATATTGAACTTACTTACATATATGCTGAGTTTCCGACAAATCGATCCATTAGTTTTTCCGTGAAAGCGTAACAGACATACGGACAGAGTTACTTTCGCATGTATAATATTAATAAGGATTGGAACAATATAAATCTATAATATTATAAAATTCGAAACATTGAAGCTATATAAAATAAAAATGGAATAGACTATATAAACGATGGAGAACACGATACATTTTTTTTAGATATAATGTCTGTTTGTTCGGGATTCACGTAAAAACGATTCGGCCGATTTCGATGCGGTTTTCTCTGATCGACAGAAAATTCCTAAACTTAAAATCTGAGCTACTTTTTATCCTGGGAATCTCGCGGAACAATTTCTGGGAATGATATAAAATGGCCAGATTGAAAAAAAAAATCGAATTCCAATGAGATTTTTTCACGGATTTATAGCAAATTTTATATAATAAAATGTGTGAAATTTTTTATCGCTGGAATCTCGCGGGAATTTGCCCGGGAGCGATTTGAAGTTGTTCGGGTGCATAAAAATAAGCTTTTTCCGACAAGTTTTCACTAAAACGATAACTTACATTCTTTTTTAAATGGTACGTACGATATTTTGTGTCTCGAGAATATCACGGGAATTTTCCCGAGTATGGTACAAATTAGTTAGATTGCATAAATATTACCTGACTTCGATACGACTTGTGATATTTTATATTTCGGGAATGCCGCTGGAATTATCCGGAAGTGTTATGCATTACACTACTTACTTCAAATCAGGCTGGCTTCGACTCACCTCTGTTTTACGGGCAGTTGTCTAGATTATATGGACTTGGTTTTTTTGTTATTATTATATATTTTTATATTGTATGTAAAAAACCGAATTAAGTATTTATGTAATTAAAAAAAGCTATTGCTTGACAATAGCTTTTTTTCACATGCGGTGTAGCCGCTGAGCAAACTCTAGTGTTAAAATAGGTTTAAAAGTAGGTGAATATGACTTAGAATATATGCAAAAAACTTTTGGATAATCATACATGTATTAATGATTTTTATGTGGGTATTTAGGCTTATTACTGATGTGTGAAAGCCGCCAAGCCATCTCGTAAATAGCATGGTAGCTGTATGGGCTACCTTTTTATTAAAATGGGCAGGCCAATGCCCAGCAGTAGGACATTTATTTACTGATATTATTATATTAATTAATTATTATCAGTGACAGTACATTCCTCTTTTCATATAGTTTTTCTAAGAGATAGGATGGCAAAGAACGCGTAACAACCTTGAATATAAATATGTGTTTAGTTGTCAATGCCAGCGTGTGACCCGTTTTTAATGGCCAAATGTGTAACATGAATATTTAACCTCATGAATTTTTAAATAAATTTTCTATTTCGCTTTAAGCATAATGATTTACGATGTACCTACCTAGTTTTTCTCTATTTAAAATAAAATTTGTACCATTAACTCGTGGTAACCCAGTGGCTGACGCAGTCGCGTCTAATCTATTGATGTTAATGACGAATTCTGACCATTGATACAACTGATGTGTAAAACTCGTCAATTCAACTTGGACAAGTATGGTGAGTCCGTTTTAAAAATAGGGAGGATGGATCCCAGTAGTAGGACGTTTAAGGGTTGATGTTATAATTACATATCAGGAGTGATTACGCCTTGTAGCTTTGAATAAACATAGGTATTCCGAGAACACACACACGCATACACACAGTCAGGCAAACGCGCACACGTACACACGCACGCACACACGTACACGCGCACGCACCCACGCACATACGCACGTACACATCATGCGCGTGCGCAATACATTTGCAACACAATGAGCATTCTCAACATGTTATTATTGGTCTTGACCAAATTTAGGGGTTTACGGGTTTAGGCGAAGACTACGTCTCGGTAACATAGTACAGAACACACTTCATTCCGGTAGAACGACGACCTACGTAAACTCACCGGTGGGCGCGAGGACAGTGAATTAGTGGGATATGTGGCGTAAACTCGGAAAGTCTTCGTCCAACAGTGGACTGCGATTTGGTGAAGACAAGTATCGTCCGTGGGTAAACTTAGTTGGGAACTTCCATCCTAATCCCTAGAGTACTTAAGAAAAATGTTATTTTTAACCGCTGTGTACACGAGCGTAATGGGTCAAAAAAGTTAAATATATCCAATAACTTTTTGTCTTAAAGCTCTTTATATTACAACCTGAACGCCGACAAAAGACAAATTCACACCTGCATACTTGTAGACATTTATTACCTTTTCGGCATTTGAACATCTTTTGTTTACTTTGTGATTAGAAAAACCAGTCCATTGTGTATTGTATTTTTAGCCAGGTATGATTCTAGGAAATTCAGTGCACGCGGCCGAGCAGAAATATTGTATTTGTACAGTATAAAGCAATGCCCCAAGTGAGAGATGAGGCAGTCGAGCGATAAACACGAGCGAAGCAAGACTTGTGTACATTCAGTAATCTAATTTAGTGAAGGGCTTTGCGCGTGTATTTGAATTACGATCTTTTGCATTACGTTTGGACTTATTACGTTCGGTTATACTTGTACCTGTGTTATACGTGTTTGTATAGTTCTAATAAACTCCATAATAATTCCAACGGCATATCAACCCACTGTGTCCCACTGCTAGGATCAGGCCTCCCATTATAGGGGGAACGGACAGTATACCCGCCACGCTTGTCCAAGGCGGCTTGGCGGGTTTCATACATCGGTTATCTCGATGTGCAGGTTGCATTACGATGTTTTCCTTCACCATTGTTAGCACGTGGTAATTGTAACAATATGCATATTAGATCAGAAAACTGACTAAGTGGTGCATGCGTTCCGGATAGGATCGAACCCGCACCCTTTGATTTTGGTACGCGTGCGCTGGCCATTACGCTACCACGACTTCTCTTTATCCGTAGAGCTCTTTACCCGTGAATTATATAGTATCGTACACAAAATAAATATAATTAAGTCAAAATTACTCATTTAAGTTTACCTAACAAGTTCAAGTTATTATCCCTTACCCTTAGACTAGAAAACAACACTGTAACCACGTATTTTGTACCTTTCGGACATCACTTTCTATCACTATCCATGCAGGAATGAAGAATATAATTTCCTGCGGCCGGGCGGCCTGTCGTAAGAGGCGACTAAACAACCCACAGCCAGGCGGTAGGGCATTTTCCCGATTGGATGGCTACCACCCCTGGTCTAAAGTATGTCAGTAAGTAAAACCTTGAGTTGTGTTCCCGTATTAGTGACCAGGTTCCAGTCTCCCTCCCTTAAGAGTGCAGCAGTGCATTTGTAGCACTTTTGGTGTTGCAAAGGTCCATAAGCGATAGTAACCGCTTTCCATCAAGTGGGCCGTCTGCTTGTTTGCTGAAGTCCTGCAATAAAAAAAAATCCCTTCACATTTATGGCACTTCAACGAATGTGATACGTGTTTATTTTATTGTACATTTTTTTTAATAAATCGGCAGACTAACACGCACACTGTATATCCCCAAATTAAGCAAGTTACGCTTGTGTTATGGGTAATATACAACGGCCTACTCTGGGGCCGATCCCAGACACCCACCCAGACCATAGTAAATAACGGAGAAAATACGTTTCCGAAATTTAGTATACCAGGAATCGAACCCGGAGCCTTTGCGTTGCAGTGAGGTAAGCCGGCAAAGGCTTAGCCCGCTCAACCACAGAGGCCGTCAAATATATGTGTTATATTATAAAAATTTAGCTAAGTACGAGGACTCGTACTTGAATACGTACCGTTTTACCGTACGTACCGTTGAATGCTAGCGAACGGACGTTCGCTAGCATTCAACGGTACGGTACGGTATCGGCAGCTCTAACAGCGATATCGTCTATTTGTATTTACATTGTATCACGTTAATGTATTGACCATAGTCTTTAATTGCGCTAAATTATACATCATTAAATTGGTGGATGAAACGTGAAGCAACATTAACTATAACGGAAATTGTAATTAAGGTAATATCAAACCGGTTCAAGTATTAATTGATGGATTGACCATGTTATTATGATTTTTAAGTTAAATTTTGACAGCCATTTTGTTTAAGGTGAAATAAAAATAATTTCGATGCCTTTGTCTTCTGGGCCATTTTTAATTTCGGTTGTTATTAGATTCAGCTTTCATACTTAGTCTACCTCATTTTCTACGTATTTTGACGTCCTTTAATATCAGCTCTTTAGCACGCATGTTTCTTTAGGTCGTCCATTGATGGAATTTTAACAAATTAAGAGGTCTCGCTCTAGGAAGAGCCATCAACGCAACTCCTATCGACGTAGCCCTTATGTCAGCGAATGATAAATCTGTTACTATAACTTTGGTTTTATACTTCATCCCAAGAAAACTATCCAGTTAAAAGAAAGAAAAGAAATGAAACTTATTAAATATTTTCAAGAGCTGTATTACGTAATTTGACATACGAAGTGTGCAACCAGTATGTTGCTGTATATAAACAACTTTCGTCATATAAAAATTCTGATAAAAAGTATTATATATTGGTATCTATTAGTACATCGAATGATAATCGGTCCATGCTTAAAGTCATGAAGAAAGAAAAAACATACAAAAAAACAGTCGCTTTTAATTTACAATATGGATTTCAGGGAAAATAACTTTGATATACCAGGTTATTTATATATGTTGTAACAAATACTTTAGAGGATATGTAAATAGCCATTATCGTGATTTCTACACAAATTTTGGCCAGCGTAATGGCTCAACTGGTCAAATGAGACCATTTCATTAACATAAGTAAACTGATTCTGATGCAGTACATGAAGTCAAAAATACAGTGCATAAAATATAAAATAACAATCAAACTGTTACTAAAAAGTATATATATTTATGTAAAAAATAAAAATTAAGCTTTTTTTTTATTGCATGAGTTCAGCAGACAGGCAGACGACCCACTTGGTGGTAAGCGGTTACCATCGCCTATGGACATTTGCAACACCAAAGGTGCTACAAATGCGCTGCTGCTCTCTTAAGGGAAACTGGAACCTGGCCACTAATGCCGGAACACAACTCAAAGTTGTTATGGCGGCATACTCTAGACCAGGGGTGGTAGCCATTCAGTCGGGAAAATGCCCTGCCACCTGGCTGTGGGTTGTTTAGTCGCCTCTTACGACAGGCCGCCGGGCCGCAGGAAATTGTATTCTTTCTCCGTTTCTGCACGGATGAAAGATATATTCCGGTAAAAATACAATCAATGTTAAATCTAAATAAAACATTCCTTATAAAAAAATTAAAGGGCTAAGTGTTCGAAATAGCTCGTTTAATTATCACTGTTAATTATATATTTGCAAACTAAACAAAGGATTTAAAATTTGAAATAAAACTCGTAACACAAAGCTGTGGCAGAACAAACTCTATATTGTAGAACTGTCATGTAGTTAGGATCAAATATTTTAAATGTATGAGAATAGTTTGACTTTATGCAGATTTTAAAACGTCTAACGCCATCTAGTTACTTTTGAATGTAACTAATCAGTGACACGAATTCAAAATTATAGATTTGATATAAATCAGATGATGTGATTGAACACTATGGATAAATTATAATCTAGAATATTAAATATAAACCATCCATAGCAATAAATAAAACTGCCTGTCTGTAAAATTTTAAAATAAACGTCAAAATTCAAGTGAATCTGTGATTTAGAAGATGCCTAATTGTAAATGATCGTGTTTATAACGTTTGTATATCTGTATGAGAGTTTGTTTCGTACAGACCCCGAAAGTACTGTACGGATTTCAATGAAAGATATTGGGAATAATATAGAAGTTTTATCTTAAATTTTTATGTATCGATATTTTGCTAGTTAGTTATATAAGATATGAATAATTATTATAAATTATCCCACGCGAACAGTCGCGACCACTGCTAGTACTTACTAAAATGTTAAAGTAACTTTCTCAGTGTTTGTATGTTCTCTTTTCTCGTCCTTGCTAATGACTTATTCTTCTATTACAACCTTGTCGGAATGGTCGTTCTCTGGCACCATAATGTTTGTTTAATATTCAAAAGCAACCATTACGGTGCCATTGTTACGCTAGTGAACGACCATTGCGACAATACACTATTGTAACAGCAGTCTTAGAGCCGTAATTGTTATATCACCGTCACCGTCAGCTTGTGATAATTGTAAAATTATGCACATTTAGTGAGAAAAACGATCTAACTAAGCATTGGATATTCTTAAGTCTTTAGAACGAGGTGTGCCTATTAGTTATTTACCACGCACGATTTCCTGAGCCAAAACCAAATTAAAGTTATTTGATTGTGTATAAAATACACTAACTAATTAGTTTACTTTAAAAAAAAATAAGGAAAAATAAAAAATTGTATAGAAATCAGGCTGCTCGTTTCACACTTCAATTATAATTTAAAAACACAATGTTTCTAATTATTAATTAACTAGAGCGAGACGAGAAAAACCTTCAAGTACCAGGTTCTAAGAATTTATTTATGGTATCAAAATCACACGATGAGTAGAATTTAAGTAAAGTGGGACATTTAAGGGGTCAATCTATATTTTTTTTTAATTACTATGCGTCCGGTCTGCGCATGGCGCGGACGGCTGTGTGAGCACTGATCGCAAATATCTATGTTTCAAAAATTCAAAAGTTATTTTAGGTTAAAGTTAAAACGAAATCTTTGTTTTTTCCGCTGTAGCCTTATATATACTAGGATTCGCCCGCGACTTCGTCCAAGATGGACGGAATAAACCGATTTATGTGTCCTAACTCAACAATTTGAAACTACTCCCGGGAAAATTTCGCGGGATATTAATTATCACAAAGTTAAATATTATTCATCGGAATAACAAATGAATCCGATTTTTTTTCAACGAGCCACTTTACACGGTTTCCAAAAAACTCCCGTGGGATTCCCGGGATATAAAGTACCGAAGATTTAGTCCGGGACTATGTTATCGATCGCATCGAAATCGGGCCCGTAGCTTTTACGTGAATCACGAACAAACAGACAAACACAAAAATCTAAAAAACAAAATACTCACTTTTACAATTTTATAATAATACTAGCTGTCCCGGCAGACGTTGTCCTGCGCTGAAGAAATAAAATTTAGAACCCAATTACAGCGCCACCTACCGGGCCCAATTGTGAATCTAAGCCATTCCCGAATCCACCTGAACACACACAAAAATTTCATCGAAATCAGCCCCGCTGTTTAGGAGGAGTTCAGGCACATACACACACAGAAGAATTTTATGGATAAAGATATTATATATGTTATAGATATCCTTCAGAAATAGAAGGGTTATCTAATGCAAAGGATAAGAAGATTGTCTGATTATTCGGAAACATTATTATAAATGTATGAAAATTTATGATAATATGTATTTTCAAAAACGGCGGTAACCTTGTTTTTGAATATACCTATTATGTCAAGTTTCATGATATTCGGTATATTCCCAAAGCCGTAAAGATGGCAAAAACTTACAACGAATACATCGACTTTTAACCATACAAATTACAGGTATTCAATATATTTATTTTGGTCTGCAATTTGTAACATAGCCATGCATAAATATTTTAGTTAAGTCATTTTCACGATCAAAAATCAGGTGTCTTTTGCAACTTAATAATCTTTTACGGAAAATGTATAATAACCTTGAGAAAATAAAACTACACAAAAATAAAAATCGTACTTCGACAGTTACTTAAAACATATAACGCTCTGCAGTGCGATTAGGAGGTGCTGCTTAAATAATATTTATTAAACTAAAGACTAATGCTGATCGAAGGTTAAACGTCTCGAAATGATGTCGTTCAATACTGTTATTACTGAGTTTTTCAAAATATTGCAAGCATCAAGTTCTTCGCCGTTAGTGAGATGGATCTTAAGTGCGTTAGCGCTGTCACATGCTATACGACCAACCGGTTGGTCGAAAGATTTCAGATTATCAGGTAACTTGTTAAATCAAATATCTAAAGCACTAACATTTGCGTTGCTCACTTCAGTCATGAATTTGGTGTCTGGAATAAAATTATTTAAAAAAAAATTGGAAGAAAATGTTAAAAATATTTGATTTGATTCATTTCTTTTGCAGTTTGGTGGTTTTCAATTTTTAAAATTTCAATATTTGTCGGCGTCAACGCGGGAGCCCAATTCTGCTATTTTAATTATCTTTGTGTCGCAAAGATATTCAAAGAACGATTCCATTACGATAGAGTCAAAAATTCGTATTCTATTAAATGCACAATATCTTCTTGATATTGTGGCAGAACAATTGTACAAGAAAATTGGTATTAGATATAATTAGCGGAAACGGCGTTACCCGACATGAATATTAAAAAGGTACCAAGAAATTTAAACATTCATTTCGCGAGTTTTCGCATAAAGAGCTTAAAGATAGAGTGGCGTGCCACGGGCATGCCATTGGAATTAACAGAATACCGAAATCAGGCAAACCTATGATTTAGACGACAGTGTCCGGCGATTTTGACGAGATAGTAATAGCAGAATTGAGCCCCAAGATCTTGTCATTTATAGATAATTTCACCAAAAAAATGTAGTTACAAGGTCCTGGACTGACGCCAACGTATTCTCTTGCGGGCTTCCTTTTTGATAAGACATAGAACCTACAAATCTCAAACTTACGCTACAATCGTAAAGGCTGAAATTTTTTCCACGCACACGTTACCCATACGCCGTAGTATATATAGTATGTACATAAAATGAGCAAAATCTTATAGTTCGTTCGCGTTAAGAACGCAGTGAGTCATCAGAGCAACTGCAGGGTAAAGGTGTATTCACCGTGGTGTTAAAATTCAAACAAATTATATTTTTAAAGATTAAGTTTGATGAATTAAAAATACACTTAAAAGTTAAAAATCAAAATTAAGTCATTAATATTTTAATCACTATCACTAGTATCCTCGTTAGTATTTATAATAAAAGAATTTTCTGCAGCGAGTTCCATAACGTCATCTAAATCCCACATGGTATTTTCCTCTTGTAAGACGTCGTCGCAGCATTTCTTACATCAATCAGTGTCTACTAACCGAAAAAAATATTGCGTCATAAAATATTTTTTTCACGTCAGTCATCTTAAAAGTTGTATTGTTGGCAGCAATATAATTTTTTATTTGGGCCCACACCAACTCAATGGGGTCCAGTTTGCAGTGGTACGGAGGTAAACGGAAAATTTTCTCTCTCCACTATGAATTACCGAATCACTTTTTATTTTTACGAATGGGTGAGGTATTCATTTTTTAAATATAAATCAGTTAACACAATTCACATAGGTCACAACCGTTGCGTTCGAAGCTATGCCTTCAACTGGTCACTGTGAACTTGATCTTGTAATTTGAAAAGATTTGATTGGTTAGGGGGCGGGGCTAGGCCGGTGAACAATGATGACTCACTGCATTCTTAACTTGAACGAACTATAGTAATGTTGCCATGTTGGATCACTTTATTGATCCGTTGTCTTTAGTAGTTTTATGATTAAAATAGGAGTCGATTAGGTAATAATATTTATTTACTTTTAAAGGTGGCGAGAGATTCGATTTCATAGTGGTTGGATCTGGTTCGGCAGGAGCTATAGTGGCAGCGAGACTTAGTGAAGTACCGCAATGGAATGTACTCCTTCTGGAAGCTGGTGGAGATCCTCCACCGACAAGCGTAGTAAGCATCAGCATTGTCTTTTTTAAAATCCCGATCGATGGATTTATGCCCTAAATAGGTCACTATCGCTAGATGGTCACTAGCATCGGTATTCAAACACGCAAGTGTGTGGCCAAACACTTACAATACCTACTATATTTTTAATTTTTAATATTTTATAGGAGTACTATAAATATCCATGCAAAAATGTATAAAAATTGGGAAAATAAGAACATTATTGCAAAACATTATGGTTACGTTCCATTAGGGACACAACGACCACGTTCACGACCGCGATTTATCCCGTTCCACTTGCTTGCCAGCGTTACAATCGTAAACCTTAGTGGAACGGCTATTCGACCCACCTATTGACATGGGTCGATGTGAGCGTTGTATGATCGAAAACGATGACGTCATTAGTGACGTTTTCGCCACGACCACAACGACCGCGGTCGCCTTGTGGAACGGCTAACTTAGCATTTTGGGCGTTGTGAGCTACTAATGGAACGCCCTGTATAAGTAACGTTGACGAACTAAGAGTGGTATAAACGTTACACATATTTATGAAGTTTTCACACGAATACTTCTAAAAAAAAACACCTTTTACATTTTCGTCTACAACGCTGAAAACAAAAAAGTTATGTTTGTGCCGTTTGCTGTTGAAACGTTTGGACCATGAGGCTCTGAGGTCATGAGCCTCTATAAAGATAAATCAAAACGACTCATTGACTCTTTGGGCGATCAGTGGGCTGGTTCCTAACTCGGAGAATGGACCAGTATGATGATCCAGCGAGGTAACGCAACCAGCCTTTTGGAAACCTTACCTATTGACTTCAGTGATCTAGGCTTAGTATTCTACTTATAGACTTCTGGGATTATAGGCAGAATACAAGTTAAGTTTCCTTCATTGTATGGGATTATGCCTTAATTAACATTACAATGTATGTCTTTGAAGACCACAGGCTTTTGGAGGGTTTGCTTGGGGCCATGAGAAGGCCAACACGTAGAGGAACCTTGGCAAATTTAATGTGAATGTGGTGTGACACTGACCGGCGATTATCTCTATCTACCTAGTACACCATATAATAATACATTTAAGGGCAAGCCCCGGCCAGTGTAAGACTATTGTGGGAAATGAGACAAAAAGTACCGGGCTATTGGGGTCAACTGCTAGTGGTACTAGGGGTCTGGGTATATGGGGACTATGGCCTCTGCCCATCGCAATGTTCGGGGAACATGGAAAAATGGGCAGACGGTGACTCGTCACTCCCTGCATGGGTCTCAAAAAATGCCATAGACGACAGAGGCAACATGGGTGTGAGTGGCTAAGGGGTGTAGAGACGTGGGCTGTATGTTCACCGAAGCTACTTCTAACCTTATGCCATTTATCATTTTCACCCCTGGAGCTTGAATTTTAGCTCTAGCGATCTCCAATCCATGCCGGCTGGCTAAAGCAAGCACGGAGGCGGGGGCCTTGTCTTGGCCCCCGGAGTCAGATCCAAGGTGTCGCTACTCACCGCAGGGGGCTCCCTACAGTATAATTAACATTATTATTAAATAACCTAGGTATTAATAAATATAATATAATGTCAAGCAATAAATGTTAAGGACCTTATTCATTGTTAAGTGTATTGTCAAAAAAATATACAAAACACATTTTTTAGTATGCTACTAGTGCTTTTATTTTTGATAGGTATCTCTTCCCATAATATTGCTCAATTTATAAATTTTTAACCTTTTCCTTTTTGAAGCTACATTTTTGTAGTAGACACACGAAACTTCAAGTTTGTGTTAAATTCCATATGTCTACTCTTAATAGTTCCTGAAATAAATAGCTGTGATACATAGACAGACAGAGAAACAGCAGACGAACATCGGAGCATACCAAAAAATGTCTTTTTTACCTTAACGAAACCTTAAAAATGTAACTCTTTAAGCTTTTAAATTATAAATAACTAGATGAAGCCACTAGTCTTATATTATCTCGCGTTTTAATATAATATTATTAAAACTTATTTTTTGAATCAAATAAAAAATCTAAAAGCAGACTATTAATGTTTTTAATTTTTGAATAATTTCACTTTCACATTTTATTAGTTTTGATAATAATTTTTTCGATTTGTTTCTTGTTATTTCAGGTACCAAGCTTGTTTTCAACTCTAGCACATACAGAATATGATTGGGACTATAAAGGCCGACTCGATCAAGACGTTGGCAGATCTCATTCTAATGGCGAAATATTCATGATCAGAGGTAAAATGCTCGGTGGAACATCAGGGCTCAATTATTTAGTATATTCTAGAGGAGTGCCTCAAGATTACGATGAATGGAGTAACACAGCTCCGGGTTGGGACTGGTATTCTGTCTTAGAGGATTTTAAAAGACTTGAAAACTTGACCGATCCGTCTGTATTTCAAGACTCCTACAATGCTAATCTGCATTCAAAGGAAGGTCTCGTAAAAGTGTCTAGACCAAAGTCTGATGAAATCAATGAGATTTTCTTAAATAGCTTTGAAGAAATTGGTATAAAAAGAGTGTTGGAAAATAATGGGCGAGACGTGTATGGCGTATCACCACCTCATTTTACATTCGCTGAAGGAAGAAGATCAAGTACAGCAGAAGCATACTTAAAATCGAACATAAAGAGACCTAATCTATTCGTTGCAAAACACGCAAGAGTTACAAAAATTCTAGTGAATCAATATAGCTCCAGAGCTTACGGCGTAGAAGTCTTAATGAGAGGTGGTAGAATTGTCAATCTATTTTCTAATTATGAAATCATTGTGTCAGCAGGCACAATAGACTCACCAAAATTATTAATGCTATCAGGAATTGGTCCACGAGAGGAGTTATCGAAATTGAATATAGATACAATAGTTGATTTGCCCGTTGGAAAGAATCTACACGATCATCCATTCGTTCCCATGCTATTTAATGGCAAATTTGGTACAGAAAGTGCATTAAGAAATTTACTTGCCATCACAAAATTGAACAGTTTTCCCGTGCCGCTTCAATGTGGTTTCTTCAAGCTAAATAATTCACAGTTAATAGGCAATAAACCGGAGTTTCAAATATTTAATGCATATATTGGTGCCGGAATACCTGCCATCGTGCAATATGGATGCAAAATTATAATTAATTACGAGGATTCATTTTGCAACTCCTTAGTAAAAGCTAATGCTCTAAATGAGAATGCTGTAATGTTATTTATTCTACTACATCCACGATCTAGAGGGCAATTAACCCTCAAAAGTAAAAACCCACTAGATAATCCTAATATACAATTAGGTTTTTTCAGAGATGAAAGCGATTTAGCTACTTTTGTAGAAGGAGTTAAATATATAACTAAATTAGCAAACACGACATACTTCCGGAAAGTTAAAGGAAGCGTTGCAAAGACAGATGTAGTTGCATGCAGACATTTGAAATGGGATACAGATGAGTACTGGCGGTGTTTTGTGAGAAATACGGTGGGGTCCATGCTACATCCTGTGGGAACTTGCAAAATGGGTCCTGACGGAGTTGTCGATGAGAGATTGAGGGTTCATGGTGTTGCAGGTTTAAGAGTAGCTGATGCATCTATCATGCCTAAAATAACCAGTGGAAATACAAATGCACCAGCTATGATGATAGGTGAAAAGTCTGCTAGCATGATTAAACAGGATTACAGTAGTTTTATCAACTTTTGATAATTTTTAACGTTTGTGTATTTAAACGAGTGTGTATGTTTTTTATCGCTTTAGGAATATAAATAAGGATGAGCTTGCAGATATCGGGTTCTGTTAAATACAAATGAAAGGGATATAGAATGTAATGGGAAGTGTGTGTGTGAATATGAAGACTAACAATTGGATGCAGTTATACAAATTGAAACAAACTTTTCCGAGGACGACAGTTCTGAGATAACTAAGGTGCGTTAAAATCTGTGCCTTCATTCGTGTCCACTAGTCAACGTGAACAAGAATTTAGCATGTTCATATAGAAATATACAGTAACAGTTGTATGTAGAAGTAATTTTATGAATATTTTCTTGAATATGTTTAAGAGTTAAAATTTTAAAAGCTGTATACAAACTATAAATATTGTTACATTATTCATTACTAGTCATTAAATATTCTAGTTATTAAAATGAGATTTTGTATAAAATCTGTGTATTAGATAATCATTCTGTTGTGAATTAAGAGCTGACAAAGTTTTTTCTCAGAGTATGTATGCATCACGGAGGTTCACGCAAGCGAAGTTGTGGTTAAAACTTATCTTTCTATATAACTTATATCGAAGAAAAAATGAGTTTTCCTGAATCAAGAGATTCCCATGGTTTTTATTCTTTACTATACAATAATTTTGAATCACTAAACTTGAAACATCAAAACTATTATGTATTTAGTTTTATAAGTAGTATATACAGTGTATAACTCTATATAACGATACTGAAGGAACTGTGCATTTTATGGCGTTAAAGAAAGTTTTCGTTAAATGGAGAGAAGTCTGTTATTTTTGTTTGACGTCTTTTGCTGCACCAGTAATTTTGTCGTATTTTTAAACTTATTTTGTTCATATCTTACGATATAGAGGCATCTTGGTGATAAAGGAAGTACCTAGAAATTTTGGTAAGCATGATGCCGACAGTCGAGTTTATTACGGGCTAGGATAATAAAGTGATAAAAGAACGTACACAGCTGCGCAGTTTTTACTAATTTTGGCAACTTAAAAGGTACTTTTTGTTACTTAATTGTTGTCGTTATTGAGCGTGGGTGTAATGCTATATAGAGTGTATCATTGTATGGAAGACGAGCTAAACCAACCAAAGCCAAGTGATTCCGACGCTTAAGGGGAATATGTCATTAAATCGAGTGACGTTACCTGGAGTTATATATAACTGTATATATAACTTTACTTTGAAATATAAAACTCTAATGGTGTCCTGAACGTGTAAGGTTCTGGAGGCATTTTAATAAAAACAAAACACATAAAACCGTGATTTCCCTCCGTCTAGCGATCATCATATCTTATTACAAACTAAACTATCTATATGAATGAAATTTAGCAACAAGAAAGTATAAACATAGAGTATGAGCAAAAGTATACAACATAATGTATTCGTTATTTAATATAACGGTATTCTTTATTGGAATTTTATTTAAGTGAATAGCCGGTGCGAAATTTGATTCTAAAGTCATATACTGGCCGGTTCCTATATCTTAATGAAATTTTATTTGCTTTACTATCGGTTAAAATTTGACATAACCTGGAGTTTTACATCAATAATTTTATATACTATTATTAAACATTAATTTTAATAATACTTGCATGGGTACAAGTAATGTTAAAATTCAATCGATGGTAATGTACGTGCGAGCCGGGGTACGCCCTTAGGATTGGAGGGACTCACCAGTTCTTTTAACTAAACGCTTTTATTAACTTACACAGCTATATGCGATTCTTCTCCGCAGAGTGCCCCTACACAGACAACTAACGACGCATTGTCCCGATGATAAGATGACTCACTCATAATACCGTCGCCGATATTGTGTAGACTACTTAGTACTACTGCAGTGCTCACCTCCGAAATTACCGCGTGTAGCTCGCTTCTGAATCTCCTCTTAAACTACGCTACTCTCCTCCTTCACTGAACTGCCCACTAAATTCACCACTAAACTCGTCACTGTCTTCTATTAAACTTCTCGTCCGACTCTTTTGTATTGCACTTGTCGCTTCGCAGTCTAGAACTGAACTCTCTGGTAGGCGCGTTTTACGCTGATTTTAACCCGGAAAAATCTTCTGGAACCCATAATTTCGATCTTCTTTTCGTTATTATTTACTAGCTATCCCTTTCTAAACATCTATCTGTCTCTGTCTTTTCCTACCCGAACCTTCTATTCTAGATTTTTTTGTTTATCATCTATCCCTTTCTAAACTATATCTGTCCTTGTCTTTTCCTTCCAGAGTCTTCTACCTTTTTCTAAAAGTCTTGACAACGGCTTACGCTGCCAGAAATTTCTACCCTCGGTCGCCAAATTATGTACAGTAAGATATAGAATCCGGCAATGAGTGAGTGTCCCATTGGAATTGGAATCAACCTCTTTAGTTATTTTATTTTTATGAATAGTCATTTGTTGTATTTCTTTTATTTTTCCCTTACTCCAGATTTCTCCTTAATTGTAAATGTATCTTTGTATAAAATAAATATTAATGTTATAAGAAAATTCGAATTTCACTTCATGTCCAAGTTATATACAGTCTATATTATATGCTCTCCACACCCGCTCTAGCTTTCAACTATCAACAATTCTCAAAGAAAAGCAAGCTAGTAGATCTTTGAATATTTCCAATGTTTATACGATACATTGGAAGTATTCTAAGATATATTGTAAGATAAGACTGGATAATTAATAAAATACTATTATGATCCAGTAATACGACATCTTGCGATAAGAGCTTTCTCCCCATAAATTATCGTATCGTACACAAAATAAACATAATGAAGTTCAAATTAGTCATTCAAGTTTACCTAACAAGTTCCAATTACCATACCTTACCCTACTAGAAAATAACATTGTAACCACCTGTTTTGTATTTTTCGGATATTCCTATTCACATTTATGACAGTTTCAATGGATGTTATGCGTTAACCTATTTTAGACCTATTGATTTTAATAGCCCACAAAATACACCCAAATTTCAAGAGAGCATCTTCTCTATTGAAATTTGGTAAGTACCACCTGTTTGGGTCCGATCATCAAAACTATTAAGACCCAAACCCAGTAAAAACCAACTGCTAGACCTCAAGACACTGTGAGCTCTTTCTGCGTACACCGGAACACAAACGAACTTGATTGATATTTTCTTTTATTTTTCCTTTCACCCATTTTAATATTATATAAAATTATTAGAGCTAGGCATGTTTGCTGAAGAGTTTCTTCCGTCGCTTCTTCTTTTCAAGCCACAACATATTGCGAAGCGGTAGTAAATTAGATTAGAATTCCATAGAGTAAATAATAAACATAAACAAAATTAAAACTATATAATTAAAATGAACGATTTGGTGGTAGGCTAAATAAAACTTTAACAATACTCATTGACACTCATCTGTGCCTTACGTGATCACGGCCACTGAAAAGTGGCCGAAACGTCGGAATAATAAAAATCAAATAAATTACCGCGCTTAAAACCGTTACAACGTAGTATTATTATGTATATACGAGTAAGTCGCGAAAACTTAAGAAAATATTATATTATTTTTATTTCAACTACTTCGATTTTTCCAAAATAAAAGAGCAATTTACAACTTTAGAAGCGATAAGTATTTCTTTCTAGTAATTTTTAACCCCTGATATAATAACGAGTTTAGCTTTGATACTCATTTTACCCATTTAGTATAATCGTTAATGGATTATTGACCACCTCAGAGCTCCAGTTCTAAGGACAGCTATCTAGACATATCTTCCTCATGTTAGCGTATAACGAGGTAGTATCACCTCAAACTCTGCTCGTCGAAATCGGTCCAGTCGTTTAGGAGCTCAGTCACACACACGCTCACAGAAGAATTTGAAATATAAAGATAGATAAAATGTAATATAAAGTACAGGAGCTTTTTTTCATTCTAAATTCTGCTGAAACTATTCTTTTATTTGGCGAAATAAATATTCGATGTTCACATTCGTTTTGATATACAAGGCTAGTCTTGGTATCTGCAATTTGAGCAACTATGTATATTGTAGAGAATCGACAGTACAATTCGACAAACTGATTTTTGAGGTACCAATAGTTTTGACTCTACACCATTACGATCACTCGAAACAATGAATAAGTGTAGCACTGTATGACTACTGGCTTGTAATTTAGGATTCCTTACCTAAGATTTGAATATATAAGGATCAAAATTCAATACATCCAAACACAATGGATTTAAGACTTAAAGTATGGATTATTCAGAAGATGAAACCGAAAATTCCCAGAATATGATTTTATTTTTAACACCCATGTAAGCAATGTAAGTCGCCATTCTTCAAATAAACTTATTTTTTCTTTATTTCAAAACAACGCAGCTAGAGTTGCTTTAAACCTTTTAGTTACTGGGCGTATAAATTGATAAACATCGTAATTCCTACACAAATTTTGGCCACCAGATTGGGTCAGCTCAACTGGTCAAATGGGAACAGCGGACATTAAGATAAGTAAACCGATCTGATACAGTGCGTGTAGTGGAAAACACAGTGTATACAAAAAAAAATGTCACCAAAAAGTATCTATATATTATACAAGAAAGAAGTTAAAACTTTATTTTATAGGCTAAATTCTGATAAAAAAAGAAACAATTACAATTAAATCTACATAAAACAATACTCAATCTAAAAAAAACTTAAGGCTGAAAATAAATTATAATTATTACATATATAAATAAAACTCATAATACTCCATCTATCTATACATACCAAAAAATAAAGTAGAAGTGCCTTATAAGTGAAAAATGCTATTTATACGAGTTGATGCCTAATAATTTATAAATTAGCGTTTTTTAGAATAATTGATCTAGGGATTATTATCTTAAATATTTGTGTATGTTTAATTTCAATATCTATTAGGGTTCAGGGTGGTCAGTGTTAATTCATACTAAAATATAAAATGTATTTTTGGCGTTATATGTTCCTTTTGCCCGGCCTTGGTAATTAGCCGATTGTTATAAATTTTGGCATATATATTATACTAGGATATGCCCGCGACTTCGTCTTTGCTTGACTTGAAATTCCCGCGGGATTCCCGAGACACAAAATACTTCAGCATTTGAAAAATAATGTAAGTTATCGTTTTAGGGAAAAATATGTCGGAATAAGCTAATTTTTGCGTACCTGAACAACTACAACTACTTAGTAATTAGTATTGTGTTGATTATATAATATATTGCTATGACTATATTTTTTTAAAATAACTTAGACATAGACATAGACAACACTTTTTTATTGTTCACCAAAACAAAAATGTACAACAATACAATAGTTATTTGGTAAAACAAAAGGCGGCCTTATCGCTAAAAGCGATCTCTTCCAGGTAACCTGATTCAAAGGAAATTCTTGAATTATCTGTAATTATTATGCAACGAATAAAAAAAATGACATACATGGACAGCAGATTACAGTCTAAAGTATTGTAAACTAGCAAATACATTATTGCGTAAGACTAACATAATGATTCCTGAGTGAATTTTTAAGTATTTACTTAACTTGTATATTTATTGAAGTAGTTTTAAGTATGTTACAATTCGCATCCCTGACCGGCAAAACATGTGAAACCCCTTATAAACAACATGCCATCTTATATGTATACACCATGTTCGTGAGCAAATAAATTATTGATCGGGGAATTATATCGGGGACGTGCCCCAATCCGCGCGCCCCCTCTCACCTCGTGGTGAGGTCGAGGAGCCGGAGAGACCCAGATCTCCGGCTAATAAATGGTGAGGCCAGCCCGCAAAGGGGCCGGCCGTCGTCCGTCCGGGCTGGTGGTGAATGCGCGAGCAAGCCCACAGCCCGGACGAAGGACGCCCGAGGATCGGACAGGGGTTTTATTGGGTATCCCTAACCGCGGCATGGCAATAGCATCTCGGCGACTTGGCGAATCCCACTCACGGGCCGCGACCTTTCCCCCTCGCGCGGCTCACGGTCCTCAAACGGATTTCCCCTGTATAAAATAAAAAGGACCGGAAGGTACTGACGGGAGTGGTGGCGCTATCCGACCACTGGTAAATACGATTTAGCGTCTCCAACTGGAGCTCGGTAACTCCGGCCCTGGAACCTCTCCCAATCAAGGACTACTCACGCTGGGCTTTGAGTCGTCTAGATTGGGATGAGTTCCAAGAGGCCTTGATCGTACGTTGTAACGTTCGATGCGGCAATGCCGAGGTTGGGCCCTCACAGGCCCAACCGCCAGATGTACTGGTGGGGTGAGGAAATAACATAATTACGCAGGGAGGGAATCCTAGTGCACCGCTAATACACCAGATTTAGCAGAAGGCGCCGCCGTGCCTACGACGCAGTGGTCGTGGAGACGAGGTTATACGAGGGGTACAGAGAAACCAAGAACGCGCTTCAAAAAGCCGTTAGGACAGCCAAATCGGCGGCATGGGAGGAACTGCTGGTCAGCCTAAATTAAGAACCCTGGGAACGCCCATACCATATGATGAGGAACTAACTTCGCCTATGGTCCCCCTGCAGATCCAGCAATTGACTATTGACAACCCTAGCAAATGTGTCTATCTCCTTGGAGGCTTTGAATACCTTCTGTTATTAATTTCAACGGAGATAATTTCTACATTTTCATGGTTTCACGGTTCCTGCACTGCTAAAAGATCTTGTATGGAATTTTAATTCTTATTACTCGTGTTCCATCTGGTTCCACATGGCGATGTCTTTTGATAGGTTGATTTAAATTTAAAAGGTGCGTTCAGTTTATCTACATTATAAGGTGGCGTAGTCAATGTAAAAATGATAAAAAATATGATACTTAACAAATGATATCTAAATATAAGATTCAAAATACATTGTCAAAAAGTATCTGGATACAAGATACAAAATACGTATTTTGTATCTGTATTTCAAATACTTGTTATCTTAGATAAGTCACGTCTCTGCTCCCTAGGTCAGTAGAATGGACGTGTGCACTCACCGTAAATATATTTGAATTTTTTTACGTATCCGAACTTGACCAAGGTTACATAGACTTTTTAAATTTATTATTGAAAATTCCGGTTATTAAAACTTAACACTGTTACAATGCCTAATAAGGACGATTCATATTTGATCGGGCTCTCCACGAACCGAGCCACTTATATCCATACTATACATACATACTTGATACATATACCTACAGGTTGAATTATTCAATTGGGCCTTTAGGGCCAAATCCTAGACTATATGAAATATCTAAAAACATTCAAAAGTGTGTCGAGGCCAATTTTGACGAAAACTAAAGCGGTAACATTAAATTTTTGGAAAAATCTATTACCCTTGTCGGGATTCGAATCGGCTCATTTTGAAAAATAAACTCACTTGTATTATTATACCAAATCATGGTGTAGCTTATAAGGATCAATATCTGTGAAGGAATGTTAAACGGCAAACCAAGAGAAACGGTTGCTTTTGGACAAAATGTTCTATTTTGAATACATTAATTAAACCTCACTTCATTTTATTAAATATGGCAATCATGAAAATTATTCTAGATTTAATAGTCTATAAATTAATATTCGAAACGCACTTTACTTTACCCCAGTTAATTGATTGCGTTCAAATGAAGTGCATTCAAATGACCTGTGCAATTTGCTGTTTAAATGTATGAAAAATAAAAGATTATGTTAAAAAACAACCCTTTTCCATGGTTTGTCGTTTACTATTGTTTCACAGAAATCGATTCTTACAAGCTAGACTTTTGGTATAATAAAAAAGGGGATGAGTTTATTTTTTCAAAGTAGACGATTCGATTCCTGACAAGGGTAATTTACTTTTCAAAAATCTAATGATACTATTTTAGTTTTAGTCAAAATCGGCCTCGAGACTCCTTTGAGTGTTTTTCGCTATTAAGCATAGTTTAAGATTTGGCCCTCAAGGCCCACTTGAAAATTAACCCTATATGTAATAATAGTGTTACGTGCGAGCGGGCCGTACGCACTTAGGATTGGAAGGAAACACCAATTTTTAACTAAACGCTTTCATTAACTTACACAGCCGTGCGTCATACCTCTCCGCAGGGTTGCCCCTACACGCACAACTAATGACGCACTGCCCCGACGATAAGATGTCTCCTCACTCACAATACCGTCGATATTGCGTAGACCACCTCCTGCTACTGCAGTGCTTACCTCCGCATTAACCGCGTGTAGCACGCTTCTGGATCTTCTCTTAAACTACGCTACACTCCTCCTTCACTGAACTGTCCACTAAACTTTTCACTAAATTCACCACAAAACTCGTCAGTGTCTTCTATTAAAGTTCTCTTCCAACTCTTTCGTATCGCACTTGTCGCTTCGCTGTCTTGAAATGAACTCAACTGCCCGGTAGGCGCGCCTTATGCTGCTTATATTCCCGGAAGAATGTTCTGGAACCCATAACTTCGATCTTCTTTTCATTATTCTTTTATTTACTATATATCCCTTTCTAAACATCTATCTATCTCTGTATTTTCCTTCTCGAACCTTCTATTTGAGAACTTTTGTTCATCATCTATCCCTTTCTAAAATGTATCTGTCTTTGTCTTTTCCTTCCAGAATCTTATACCTTTTTCTAAAAGTCTTACTTAGAGACCGGCTTACGCTGCCAGAAAGTTCTACCCTCGGTCGCCACAATAGGTTTTGGATACTTATTATATGAATGTGATAGATAGAATTTGTTTCTTGATTTCATATTTCTATCGTCCGGGTTTTCACCTGGTGGGAAAGCTTCCATAGTTCAGTACATTTTTCTGACACAATGTTTATAATATTATTTCAATTACTATGTTGTGCGAAAGAAAATGTGCAGGTTTCTACACATCCGGATTACAGTTACTTGTGAATTCTACTTCACATAAGACCCGAGTGGTGACTAGTGAGTATAGCGCCCGTTGCTCTAAAATACCTTGGTAGGCCCAATAGTGAAACCTTTATGGTTGGACTGAAATTATGTTCCTGTGATGACCTTGGTAATTAACTTGATCACGAATTGACATAAATATCTAATTTCGATTAAACGGATATGAACATAGGACATTATGATATACAAGATTATAACGTACAACAAAAAATAGTTTACACTGACAGTAAGAAATATTTTTTAACATAAGTATATTTTTTTAGTAATTTAGTCCTAATAAAAACATATAAATAATATATAAGTCCCAAATTGCAGTCGGTTGGACGTGTCGAAAACGCTGGCCGCATTTCCGCGCTGGATGGCAACGTCGATGCGTTGCCCCAAGTACAGGCCAGCCTTTTGGTCAAGTAAGACTTTTATCAAACGCGAAGATAGGTCTCCATAAAATCGATAGGCTTCGGAACCCCATGGCCCGAGAGTTCAGACACCGACACTAGATGATAATTATAATTATTTTTAAAAATAAAAATTATTTGACTTAATTTAATTGGATATATTTCACAATTGAAATAATAATTGCTGACATTATTATACAATACTATACATGATAATTTTCATCCCAAAAATAGGACGATAGTCGCGGGATAAAAACTTGACATTTAGGCGAGCGAACCGTGCGTATAAGTCTAATTTTATATAAAACCTTTTACACTACATTGAACGATACAAGTCAGGGAAGTCGGTATAATGTAAGTCAGCCTTTATAACAATAAAAGATCATTAATATTGTAATACCTTGACTTAGCTAGTTCAATGTAAAATATGTATACTTAAATGAATTACAATTTAAACAATAACTATTACATAAAATAATAGGTTGGGGAAAAAGTCTTTTCGCATATAGTATGTATGAACTTGTAATAAGATCTCTTTGGCTATACCATTTGTATCTGACTGGTTTTGGTATCATTGAAAAGTTTTAATTTTAAAGAAGACAATTCCAAACTCAAATTAGGAAACTGTGTGATTTTCATTTGTTTTTCTTATTGTTAAAATGAGTGAATCTAATAAAGAAATTCGATACATTTTAAAATTTTACTAGAAAAAAAGGTAAAAATGCAACACAAGCCGCGAAAAAAATTTGTGATGTTTATTGACCTAATGCAGTATCTGTGAGCGTTTTCAATCCGGAAATTTTGATATCAAAGATGCACGTCGCTCTGGTCGCCCTGTTACGGACAAAATTGATGCCATTTTTGAAAAAGTGGAGCAAGGTCGGCATATTAGTAGTTAAGATGTAGCTGGAGAACTGGGAATTGACCACAAAACTGTTTTGGCGCATTTGAAAAAGCTGGGTACACAAAAAAGCTCGATATTTGGGTGCCTCATGATCTCACTGAAAGAAACCTAATGAACCGTGTACTCATTTGTGATGCTTTATTACGACGTAATAAACCGAACCATTTTTGAAGAAGCTGATAACTGGTGATGAAAAGTAGATCACGTACGACAAGAACGTGCGAAAAAGATCATGGTCAAAGGCCGGTCAAGCTTCACAGACTGTGGCGAAACCCGGGTTAACTCGCAACAAGGTGATGCTGTTTGTATGGTGGGATTGGAAGAGCATTATTCATTATGAGCTGTTACCGCCAGGCAGGACCATCGATTCTAACCTGTACTGCGAACAACTGATGAGATTAATGCAAAAAGTTGAGATAAAGCGGCCGGAATTAACCAACAAAAGGGGTGTGGTTTTTTACCATGATAACGCTAGACCTCACACATCTTTGGCCACTCAGCAAAAATTACGAGAGTTTGGCTGGGAGGTGTTAATGCATCCGTCGTATAGTCCTGACCTTGCACCTTCAGATTTTCACCTGTTTCGGTCTCTACAGAATTCTTTAGGCAGTGTCAGGTTAACATCACGAGAAGACTGCCAAAACCACTTGTCGCAGTTTTTTGATCAGAAGCCCAAAAATTTTTATAGCAATGGGATCACGTCCCTACCTACAAGATGGCATAAAGTTATCCAACAAAATGGCACCTATATACTTTAGTCAAATGTAAATAAACTTTATAAAAAAACCTTTTGAATTTTTATATAAAATACGAAGAAACTTTTTTCCCAACCTTATATAATTAACTAATTAATATGTTTGCATTGTTTACATGGAATTCCGTTTGTGACAAAAATTGTTAGAAATCTTTAGTGAAATCAAATTAGTATGATTGATTACATAATGGAAGAAGAATATAGTTAAAAATGTAACCATGTGTTGCGCGTCACACAGTGGCCCAAAGAGAGGATCTATTAGCCGTAACAGGCCAAGGGCTCTCGTCGCATAGCGTGGTGGGCGAAATGCTGCGTAAGCAGCGAAGATGGCAAGCGGTGACCTCCTTCTGCGGGGACATAATGTCGCGGGAAGAGGTGGTCGAAAGGTATGAGCGAGCAGACCCCCGCCCTGACGGCGAACAGGGGGGTTGGTGGCGCCGGTACGCTCACCTCCTCCCATTGACTCGGTGGAACTGTGGGTGGTTGAGGGACCACCTCGGCGAACCACACCTAGGGACGTGGGGGCTATCCCAATTTGACGGATTGTGTCGAGGCGTCGCTGCGTACTGCTTAGGTCACATCCCGTGGCGCCTCATAAAGACGAGGAGGAACTCTGGTAGGTTTGTGGGTAGTCTGACGGACGGTATGTCACGACTCCTTCCTTAATAAATGTGTGTGCAGAGTTGGCCCCCGGGAGTCTTACATAGCCCTCGTAGACCTCCCTTGGGATGTATAAATACATTCCTTCATCGACATTAAAAAAAACACTGTATTTAAAATGTGCCACCATTTCTTACTCTTAGTCAGGTATTTGAAAATCATAAAGTGTTCGTTAGTAATTTTTTATTTTAAGTCAATATTTAGGAGAGATTTTGCTTCAGAAATGGAAAAATTTAAAATTATAAACTACGAAGTGGCACAATCTGAAAAGAAAACAAGTTTTTAGATATCAACAAATTTAGATCGTACTTAAAAAATAAGGGTTTATTATTGCGAAGCTGGGAACCAGGCTGGCCCACTTAATGGAAAGTGGTTACCGTCGTCAATTGACGTTTGCAATGTCAAAGATAAAGCCACCGTGTTGCCAGCCTTTAGGATTTGGCAAAACTAAATTGTCACTTCCCTTTCCGTTGTTGTTTTTAAAGCGTAATATTTGGCTTTAAAATTATTTGTTTGCTTTTAAAATTCATCTTTTTGAGGGTCCGCCTCTTGCAGTTCTGTTTGAAGTTGTATTTCATCGAATTCTTTTATTACATTTGTTATGTCGCCTTGTCGCGCACGTATTTTATCTGTATCCTCCTCACTATATGTTTCTAGATAGTTATTAAATCTAGTTAGTTTCGGTTTTATGTTTTGTTTTTAACAAATTTCAACGTTTCTAATTCCATGTTCGTCACAATTGTTTTTTGTCTTGTTATAGAAGCACACTATGTAAATATGTCGGAATGACGCCGTTCGTATTGCACTGTTCATTACGTTAGCACGATGGACCAAAAAGATTTTATTGAAAAAAAAATCATTCGTTCAACATCCTTATTTTGATTTATTGCATTATATGAATGTTATTTTTATTTATATTATTTTATTACATATCCAACAGCTTTGGTGTAAGGTATAATATGATATTTGGTATAAGTTAAATGTGTTATTACACTAGTTATGTAGAAATTACTTTTAGTATGTATTGTTGTATTAGATCTTTTTTAAATTATGGCTACAATGCCTTTGGCATAGATTTTGTCAATTTTAAAATAAGAATAGACAGGTGCTTAATTCAATGCAATTCAGCAAACAAGATTTTGATCTGAGATTTGTACGAGTTTTTGCAAATCTGTGGACAACACAAACACAAAGTTAAACTAACTACTTTAAACACAGATGTTATTAAGCATTAAAAACTTGTATTATTATACCAAATCATGGTGTGTTGTAATTAGATCAATATCTGTGAAGGAATGTTAAACGGCAAACCAAAAAACAAATGGTTGCTTTTGGGTAAAATATTTTTGGGACAAAAACTGTTAATATTTTCACCTCTACAAAAACCGAATACATTAATTAAACCTCACTTCATTTTATTAAATATGGTCAATCATGATAAATTATATCTAAACAGAGTTTGTTTGTATGCAACTATGATTGTATATTTGTTTGTTCTTCTTTTAAGGTCTTGGAGATAAAATAAAACTTGACTGTCAAATAAATCTTATAACATCTTCCAAAATATAATTACCTCTTTGATTCTTCATTAGTCTAATGAGTTATGGAGTAGACATGGAGACTTTTAAACATGTACATAAATAATAAATTTGTAATAGTATAAAGTATATAAATCGCTTTTTAATTTATTGTTGACATTTTGTTAATGCAACATGTCCAAATTGTCCAAAATATCCAAAATGTCAAAAATTCCAAAGTGACCAAAATGACCAAAATAATAAAAATGCATATTTAGACAAAGTTTTAGTTTGTAAGTTCTTTTTTTGTATTGGTGTATAATAAAGAGTTTTGATTGATTGATAAATAAACACAAGGCAGAAAAGAACATCCGCGACAAAAGAGTGTATGCTAGTTAGGCGTTAAAAGAGCTAATATTAAAATTATAATAGCTTAGTCATAGTCACATGACACATGACATGACAGACACATGGCCTGAAGGGCCGTTCGCAACCGGGATTTAACGCTAGGACTGCTATCAATATATTAAATGATAGGTATACGTATTTGAAATTTAAGTGAAGTAACCGGCGTGAAAAGTTTTTATAAAATAGCCTATTATTTGAGATAAAAGATATCATTAATATTCATCCTCTTTATCGTATACCTTATATAACGTCTTTCCCAAAGCCGTCGGTGCTTAGTTTTATTTTTGTTTATTATATATCCGTCAAATAAACACACATGTTAAACAAGTTACGTAATACAACTAACTTGTTAATAAGATTGTCGAAAAAATGTCAGGAATCGTATGTATCAACAAAAAATGTAGTTATAACGTCCTGCAATGACGCCCACAATAAGTATTTTTGTTCCCTAGTCAATTTGATAATTACAATTTTTTTAAGGTTTTCTCGTGTAACGTTAAAATATTTCCGAAAAATTTAAAACCTTGAGAAAAAGAAATTACTTGAAAATAAAACTCGCAGTACGAAGTTTAATTAAAGTAAAAATTCGGTGTGGTATGGACGTGCCAGTTTAAATTGTTTATTTAAATTTATGTCGATTACATTAAACTAATTAATGACTTAGTAATGCTTATCGAATGTTAAAAGACTCAAAATGATATCGCTCAATAGTGTTATTACGGAATTTTTCAAAATATTGCAAGCATCAAGCTCATCACCGTTAGTAAGATGGTTTTTGAGTGCATTGGCGCTGTCACAAGCTATAAGACCGACTGAGTGGTCGAAAGATGTCAGGTTATCAGGTAATTTTTTAAACATAATGCCTAAAAACAAATAAATATAAAGATATTTGCCTAGCGCGGCATGAACAGAAAAGTATTACGAATATGACAAGTATCAAAATAAAGTGGAATTTGATGTTATATCTTGCTCCTACCAACATATCAAGATACGTGTCAATTTTACTAAGTGATCCACCATAAGCGGCCGCTTTAGACCCGTTCACTCGCTTCGCAAATCGATCAACTTCATTAAAGGCTGATTTTTCAATTACCAGATAAAACTTATTCATATTATAAAATACAAGATAGGATAATTAAAAATGACAGCTTCATGAATAAAACAGGCGAATTGTTTGACTTTTGAATTCAGTCAGGTTATTATTTAATCCACTGATAATAAATAAACCTCGCTACATTTCATAGTTTATTTTTAGTTTGATTTATAGTACAGTTTAATTTATTTATAATTTAGATTATTTTTAATATTTAGTTGTATATTTTAAGTTAGTTTAGTATATTTTACAGTAAACAATATTATTTGTTTTATATTTAAATTGCCTAAATATGGTTAATTATTATTCTCATGATTAATAATCACGGATTGTTACATCCACTGATAACCTTTATCTGATGATTGAAAAATCGGCCCTCATATTAAACAGAGTTAATGAATTGGTTTCTGAAATAAATAAATTTATAACACATTTTTTAATATAATTTGAAATAAATATTTCCATTTCTTTTTCAATGTTCACTCATGATGATGATAATCTATTTTTAAATTTCAAAAATCTCTTGAGCACCTTTCAATATTAAAAACATATGTTCAAAAATTTATACTGCAAATATATGAACCACACAGGGCTTCTGTAACATTGGCAAATTTCATATCTCTAGCTTAGTTCCTGAGAAAGAAAATGGAAAATGACGGTTCTGTTCTGTCTTACCTCTGAAGATTACAAAATCTAAAGCTTTGGTCAAATTTGACATGTTATTACCTGATTTATTTTGGTAGGCAGTATATAATTAGCCTTATGATTATCAGGAGTAGATAATAAAAAAAAAATATATTTCAAGGTGGTGAGAGATTCGATTTCATAGTGGTTGGGTCTGGTTCGGCAGGAGCTATAGTGGCAGCAAGACTTAGTGAGGTACCGCATTGGAATGTACTTCTTCTGGAAGCTGGTGGAGATCCTCCACCGACAAGCGTGGTAAGTATCAGTATTGATCAATATCTATTTTTTAATCATTTTATTCGTTTAAAAAACACATTTATAACGTAATTCTTGTCATAATTTCAGGTTCCAAGCTTGTTTCCAACCTTTGCACATACAGAATATGATTGGGAATACAAGGGTCAATTGGATCAAGGTATTGGCAAATCACATACTAATGGTATAATATTTATGACTAGAGGTAAAATGCTTGGTGGAACATCAGGTCTCAACTATTTAGTGTATTCTAGAGGAGCACCCCAAGATTATGATGAATGGAGCTACACAGCATCAGGTTGGGATTGGAATTCTGTTTTAGAAGATTTTAAAAGGCTTGAAAATATGACCGATCCATCTGTGTTTCAAAACCCTTACAATGCTTACCTCCATTCAATGGAAGGTCCTCTGAAAGTGTCTAGACCAGAGTCCAATGAAGTTAATGAGCTTTTCCTAGATAGCTTCGAAGAAATGGGCATAGAAAGAGTATTAGAAAATAACGGGCCATATGTGTACGGCGTATCACCACCTCATTTTACATTTGCTGAAGGAAGAAGATCGAGTACA
Source organism: Dendrolimus houi (assembly GCA_039645545.1). NCBI lineage: Eukaryota > Metazoa > Arthropoda > Insecta > Lepidoptera > Lasiocampidae > Dendrolimus > Dendrolimus houi. Next base: position 6,605,901 of record CM077136.1, read on the forward strand.
GCAGAAGCATACTTAAAATCAAATATAAATAGGCCTAACCTGTTCGTTGCAAAACATGCAAGAGTTACAAAAATTCTAATGAATCGATATAGCTCCAGAGCTTATGGCGTAGAAGTCTTAATGAAAGGTGGTAGAATTGTCAATTTATTTTGTAATTATGAAGTCATCGTATCAGCGGGTACAATAGACTCTCCGAAATTGTTAATGCTATCAGGAATTGGGCCACGGCAGGAATTATTGAAATTGAATATAGATACAATAGTTGACTTACCCGTTGGAAAGAATCTACATGATCATTCATTCATTCCCATGCTTTTTAATGGGAAATTTGGTATAGAAAGTGCTGTAAGAAATTTACTCGCAATCACAGAACTAGATAGTTTTCCCGTGCCCATCCAATGTGGGTTCTTTAAGCTGAACAATTCGCGATTAATAGGCAATAAACCAGAGTTTCAAATATTTAATACGTATATCGGTGCCGGAGCATCTGTCTTTGTAAACTATGGATGTAAAACAGTAGCTAATTATGATGACGAATTTTGTAATTCTTTAGCAAAAGCTAATGCTTTAAATGAGAATGCTGTAATGTCTTTGATTCTGCTACATCCACGATCTAGAGGACAAATAACTCTCAGAAGTAAGCATCCACTAGATGATCCTATTATAGAATTAGGTGTTTTCAGAGATGAAAGCGATATAACTACTTTTGTAGAAGGAGTTAAATATATGACTAAATTAGCAAAAACTTCTTACTTTCGGAAAGTTAAGGGAAGCGTTGCAAAGACAGAGGTAGTTGCGTGTAGACATTTGAAATGGGGTACAGATGAGTATTGGCGTTGTTTCGTGAGAAATACAGTGGGATCAATGCTCCATCCCGTGGGAACTTGTAAAATGGGTCCTGACGGAGTTGTTGACGAAAGGTTGAGAGTTCTTGGTATTGCAGGCTTAAGAGTAGCTGATGCATCTATCATGCCAACGATACCTAGCGGAAATACAAATGCACCAGCTATGATGATAGGTGAAAAAGCTGCTAACATGATTAAACAAGAATATAGTCAATTTGTTAACTTTTATAATACTTATTAGTAGGTAAGTTGTTAAGTAAACATAAGGTGTACCTACCTATATAGGTACATAATAAATATATATTTATTATCGTTAAAAATGTGAACTATCAAAAAAAGAACGAAAAGGCCCTTAGAGGTATAGAGTTCTCTCGAATATAATTTCAAAATATACCAAATATAGTGGAGTGTTTGTTAAACGCACACAAATAATAATGAATTAAAATATATGTAGTTATACAAACCGGAGCTAGCTTACAGGTGATAGTTTTAATATAATTAAGTTTTGATATGTTTGATGGTAAAAATTCAAAATCATTTACTTAGATCTTTATAGTACATATAAAACAACGGATTAGACACATCATGTACTTAACTTAATTTTCTCAAAATTGTTTATTCGTTCCGATTTGGATAATTGCATTAATGTTGTTTTAGTCTGATACATGTCGCGTCAGTCCAAAAGGTCAAGGACCAATCAAAAATTAATTTTATATGGAACTTACACAATATCGGAGCAACCTTTAATTTTGTGAACTGCTCTGTAATGTATGTACAGTCACGGAAGGAATATGTTCGTCACCTTAAAGTCGACTTTTGCTTGCACGAGTACAAGAAACAATATCGCCAACACTAATAAATTTTACGTTAGTAAAATATAAATACGCGAAAAAAGACATACGCTGAGATTAACAATAAGAAACAAAGATGATATGATAACTACTCTTATCATAAATATTAAAATCAATAAAAAAGTTTTACATGTCTAAACAACCTTCTTAGACAAGATAGAAAATCAAACAACTTTGATCTAAGTAATTATAAACTTTATTTTCAAATAGTTAAACATAAATTTTCTGTGTAACGGTCTGTTCTGTGACTTAGTTTGAAAAGGTACCATGTGCTCGTGGAACGTTAAATGAATCAATTTGAAAACTGGCGAACATTTACACACCACTACTGTACATTGGTCGTAGTCCGGACAAAAAGAGTTCAACATATTCTTTCGGAATCATATGAAAATTGCATTGTATAAACATGTACCTATAGTTAGCATATTTGACACCAAATAATGAATCTAGACGTTCACAAACAATATTTAGATGTGTTTTAGATTTAAACTGTGTATATAACTATAAATATTAATTGCTAGTCATTAAATGTCTAAGTTTTTGTAATTTGGTTTTGTATGAAACCCAGCCATGGTGCCCACTTTTATAATCGACGCATAGTCATCACATACAAACGTTTTTTTAAAATAAGTTCTGCTAATGCTGGGGTCGCACTTGCGATAGTGTTTAAGATATTGACTGTGGCCAAATGTGTCTTATTTTTAGAGTTAAAAATAACGCCGTTAACGAATAGCCACATTATTGTATATATTGTTTTTCTTTAGAAGACCATTTTCGTACATTACAAACATTCTTTAATGATTTTTAAGTGTCTTAGACAACTAAAGCTAAATTTAGATATTAGAGTAGAAGTTAAATTAGTTATAATATTCTACCCATACTCCCTGAAGACTATAAGGAGAATGTTGAGCCTAGATCACCGTATTCTATGGGTAAGGGGCCCAGAAGGCTGGCTACGTTTCTTCGCTGGATCGCCATACTGATCCGTTGCCCGAGCTAAGCACCAGCCTTCTGATCACCTGAAGAGTCAATGAGTCGTTTTGATAAATTTTGGTAGAGGCTCATACCCCCAGGACCCCACGGTACCAGCGCCTCGACAGCAAACTGCAGAAACATAACTTTCTCTGAGGGTTGTATATTTGTGCCGCTTGAGTGATTCAGCTGTTGGTAAATGGGAGGCAGCCAACATGTCTTCGAAAGTCACATCCCACACCAAAGGTTTGCCACGCTGCCAGGGAATTAGAGTAATTCCGCCAGGACGCCTACTATCGTCACGTGTAATACTGTTCGGCTTCAATAAAGCCGGATTATTATTATTGGATTAGTTTATAAAGTCATTGTAATTAAATGCTATTATAAGAAATATTATTAAAGAATATGAAAAACTGGAAATTCGTTACCTGTACGAAACCCTTCACTGCGCCTGAGTTGATAGCCACTTGTTTTTATTAAAACAAATGTTGGCCTTATGTGATAATATTAAACTTGACATACATAAGTAAATAGTTATAAATATTTTGCATAATACTCATGGCCGTATAAAACATAAAGATCATTAAACAGCGTCGACGCATTATTTCGCTGTAAGGATATTCAAAGGCGTAAAGTGCTTATTTAAATTCTAAAAGTAGGTAAATAACAATTAAACATTTACAGGCACGCAATTTTTTTTGCCTGGTAATTATTAAACCCAGTAATCTATTGAATTCTAAATTATCATTTAATTTCATTCGTACTTGCATGGTTTTAAATTGTCGTGTACTGTTTTTATATAAAAGTTACGCCATTTCATCGAAGAAAAATGTTGAGAATGACAGTCTCCCATATTATTTTTTTCTAACAAATAAGAAACCGACTAAATATTTTCTACAACACCTTGAAGTTGGTGCGAAGGAAAACATACCAAATAATATATTTCGAAAATTTATTGTTGCTTTATTATGTTTTACTTGACACCAATTTTAATAAGTTGTAGAAAAGTTTTTTTTGCTAGAATACTTTCATTTTTCACTTTTAAGTTACGTATGTATATGATATTGAATAACAATGAAATTTATATGACACTATCTTGAAGCTGTGCTGAATATAATACAAAAAGAATGATCAAAATAGGTGGAGAAACAAAAAGTTATGGCCGAAAAACCGCAAAAATTTCACATTTTCAGTCTGATTTAAATAAATTTTCTGCTATATCTTCGGAACGCAAAGTTTAATAACAATTAAATTTATATGACAACCTTTACTGAATCCAACTCAAAAAGAAGAGTGGAACTCTTTACTGTCTTCTGATTTTCCTGAAAAATACAATCTAGGAGTCTTCAAGTCTCGTGTGGACAGGTATCTTCTAAGTAAGCGTGCTCCACTTTCGACTGCTTTTCCACCTGATATCAGGCGCAATGTCAGTCAAACGCGAACCAACATATAAAAAAAATAATAATCAAAATCGGCTCAGAAAAAAAAGGTATGATGAACTTTCATATAAAGAAATAATTACACGGCGAATTGCGAACCTCCGCTTTTTTTAAAAGTGGCTTAAAAAGTATATATGAAATGGTTTCAAATATTACATTAGTAAACATATAGTTCGTTCGCATTAAGAATGCAGTGAGTCATCAGTGCAACTGCAGGGTAAAGGTGTATTCACAGTGGTTTTAAAATTCAAACAAATTATATTTTTAAAGATTAAGTTTAATGAATTTAAAAAATACACTTAAAAGTTAAAAATCAAAATTAAGTCATTAATATTTTAATCACTATCACTAGTATCCTCGTTAGTATTTATAATAAAAGAATTTTCTGCAGCGAGTTCCATGACGTCATCTAAATCCCACATGGTATTTTCTTCTTGTAAGACGTGGTCGGTCGATTTCAATGTATTATTTTCCTTTTTTTCGCTAAAAATACTATAAACTGTTCTCTCGGACACACCGCATGCATTTGCTGTTTTTTGTACTCTGCTGTCCACAGTCACATTTAAATCAGACTGTTTAAAATACTTAAAAACATTGTAAGTTAGTTTTCTCTCTCCACTATGAATTACCGAACCACTTTTATTTTTACGAATTGGTGAGGTATTCATTTTTTAAAATATAAATCAGTTAACACAATTACAGGACACAACCGTCGCGTTCGAAGCTATGCCTTCAACTTATCACTGTGCACTTGACCTTGGAATTTGAAAAGATTTGATTGGTTAGGGGGCGGGGCTAGGCCGGCGAACAATGATGACTTACTGCATTCTTAACGCGAACGAACTATAGGTCATCCTCCTTTAATTATGAGGTTTTATAATTTGAAATATATTTCTTTGAATCTTGTGGCCGGACCGTAAAGTTTTAAGTAGTAAGAATTGCGTGTCTGTATTCATGAAATTGTAAATAATATCCTTCGTATTGATTGGAAAATTAGAAAATCACTAATCAAGTGGAAACAGTTGAAACATCGTGAATTACGTGTTTTGTTTACAAAACAGGACAATTTACTGTAACTGAAAAGAGTGAAACTGAAGTAATAATTTTATAATGTACACATTAATCTCATTCACTCAACTTCTTATGATTTATTTATGACTTCACCTCAAGTAGTACCTGTGGCTCATTATCACTCACGCTGGCGGCATACTATGGTCTAAGAATTGATAAGCTGGTGAGTCTATCCCCTATAGTTACTGTCTCACGCTACTTTATCATTTACTTTTTAAAACATTAGTAGTTTACTGTATTTATTTATATTAAACAACTAAATGATGATATAATTATAAAATTGTAAAGGCCCCCCCTTTAGGGGGACACACCCAAATACAGGTAAAATATATAATTATTCGACGTTCTATAATTATAATATTATTTTCAATACATTTGCTCAAAAAATATATTTGCGAAGCCTTTATACTGTTCGACCTAAGCGCCGACAAAGACAAATTCCACGTACAGATTTGTAGAACCACATTTATTACCCGTCGGCATTTGAACTAATAATAAATAACATTGAAACCATTATAATTATTTTATGATCGTCTTCTTTTGTTTACTTATTTATAGACGTTTCTCGAGAACAGCCTATTGTTGTATTGTAATCATTAGCCAGGTGTTACGGATTTTAAAGTACAAGTTGATTATAGGAAATTCGGTCCACGTCGTCGGGCGGGCACGTTGCACTTGTGCAGGATAAAACGATGGAGGGAGGAAGGCAGTCGAGCGAGAACCACGACCAAAGCGAGACGGGTGTATTACAATAGAGAATCTAATAGTGACGGACTTTGCGCGTTTTATTGAATTACGAGCTTCTGCATTACGTTTGGACTTGTTGTGTTCGGTTATATTTGTACCTGTGTTATACGTGTTTGTATAGTTCTAATAAACTCTATAATAATTCCAACGGAATTTTAATTCGAGTCCCGTAACTCATAACAATATTTTTCTTTCCTTTTATTGTGTTTTGTCTTATTGAATATGCACTGTTTGCTACAACTCAATCAATTCTTCAAAAGTAATTCTGTAACATGCTTCTGTATGAAACCTATAAAAAAAAGAACTTGAGATATAAATAGAATAATAAATATAAAGAAAAACATTTGTTAGCTAGACGTGTTGCTGGAGAGTTTCTTGCAGATTCTTCTCGTTAACAACAATAACGTTGCGAAACGGTGTACATAAACTAGGAAGTAAAATTAAATGTTAACCTATATGTATGACCTTCAAAAAGTGTTCTCAAGTGGAACTTATTTTGAATAAAAACTTTTGAATTTGTTATTATGAAATCTTACACTATGTTTGGACCCGACAGTTACTTAGCCATTTCTTAGATTTGAACAGCAATTATTTTTTAGAATTATTACTCTGTTCCTTGACCAAGGGGATAAAATCATAACTAGATCTTACCTTAGCAAAATAACGTCTAAAGAATTTGCAACTACTATCAATCCACTTCACTGAGACGTTGCTACATATCAATCCATTCCAATCTCTTAAAACCTTCGAGTATGGAGGTCCATCAAATGGCGGCTATAACTCGTGTTGGAGGCAAGTAACGTTAGGATGGCGGACGCGGATCGGCCACCGCTTTATTTATGCACACGCCCTTACGCCCAGGATCACCTTGCTACCGTAACTGATTGAATTCACCGGCCCATACTACAGTCATAAGCGGAGAGTTTGAATATTTTTTTACAATATAGAATTTAAAAAAATCTCAAGTTGGTTTATTTTTATTAGAAAAATAGCCATTGAATTCGATGACGTAGAATTAGTATTCTACTTTTAGTCATAAGGGATTATAGGCAGAATATAATAAAGTTAAGTTTTTTTCATTGTACTAAAGCGGTTTTTCAACAAGAACTTTGTTTTTTAATAGGAGCATATCGGAACACCATGAAAGTAATTCGTCAATTGTTACAATGAATACAATGTTCATCATTAAAAAGTTTTAATTTCAAAGAAGACAATTCCAAATTCAGTGTGATTTTCATTTGTTTTTCTTATTGTTAAAATGAGTGAATCTAATGAAGAAATTCGATACATTTTAAAATTTTACTAGAAAAAAGGTGAAAATGCAACACAAGCCGCGAAAAAAATGTGATGTTTATGGACCTAATGCAGTATCTGTGAGAGTAGCGCAAATTTGGTTTAAGCGTTTTCAATCCGGAAATTTTGATATCAAAGATGCACGTCGCTCTGGACTCCCTGTTACGGACAAAATTGATGCGATTTTTGAAAAAGTGGAGCAAGATCGGCATATTGGTAGTTACGATGTAGCTGGAGAACTGGGAATTGACCACAAAACGGTTTTGGTGCATTTGAAAAAAGCTGGGTACACAAAAAAGCTCGATATTTGGGTGTCTCATGAGCTTACTGAAAGACACCTAATGAACCGTGTACTTATTTGTGGTTCTTTATTACGACGTAATGAAACCGAACCATTTTTGAAGAAGCTGATAACTGATGATGAAAAGTGGATCACGTACGACAAAAACGTGCGAAAAAGATCGTGGTCAAAGGCCGGTCAGGCTTCACAGACTGTGGCGAAACCCGGGTTAACTCGCAACAAGGTGATGCTGTGTGTATGGTGGGATTGGAAGGGCATTATTCATTATGAGTTGTTACCGCCAGGCATGACTATCGATTCTGAACTGTACTGTGAACAACTGATGAGATTAAAGCAAAAAGTTAAGAGAAAGCGGCCGGAATTAACCAACAAAAGGGGTGTGGTTTTTTACCATGATAACGCTAGACCTCACACATCTTTAGCCACTCAGCAAAAATTACGAGAGTTTGGCTGGGAGGTGTTAATGCATCCGTCGTATAGTCCTGACCTTGCACCTTCAGATTTTCACCTGTTTCGGTCTCTACAGAATTCCTTAGGCAGTGTCAGGTTAACATCACGAGAGGACTGCCAAAACCACTTGTCGCAGTTTTTTGATCAGAAGCCCCAAAATTTTTATAGCAATGGGATCATGTCCCTACCTACAAGATGGCAAAAAGTTATCCAACAAAATGGTACCTACATACTTTAGTCAAATGTAAATAAACTTTATAAAAAAACTTTTTGAATTTTTATATAAAATGAGAAGAAAGTTTTTCCCCAACCTAATATATTTTGTAAGATTTTAGTTGCTGTTTAAAGTTTTTTTTTATAGTACCTAATATTGAAACCTAGCTCATTTTTATATGAAAAATTCTTTTAAGTCAGAAATAATTAATTAGTATATACAAATGACAATTCCTTATGAGATTATACAGAACTGCAGATAAATTTAAAAATTGGTGTAAGGTTCTACATAAAGTCCTAAACAATTAAATTATTCGTGAGAAACACAATGTGAGTTCGAGTCTTGGGCCTCAAGTATGTTATTACAGCCGCGTCGAAATGGTCGGTCATTGGCAACACAACGGCACCATAATGTTAGTTTTTGTATACATTGTATACAAAATACATGCCACCAGATTGATCATTGCGATACAATTAACATAGCAGAGTGGGGATCCTAGCAATGAACAATGCAACGTTTGGGTAGGTAGTTTCTGACCCAGTGTGCATATTGTTACCATTATCACATGATGACAGTGGAAAAATCTATATTACTGTTATCCTAAAAGTTTTAAATGTCCACTAAAATTAAAATATCATGTTTAGACGTGAAATTAATCGCTACGCTTAAGCACTATGGTCCGCACCTCAGCGGTATACCATCATACATTATTCAAGTCGTTTTCTGAAGTCAAGACTCCTTGCTACTCTCTGTCTCAACCTTATTCCCTAACTAAAAACTTACGACAATTGCATTAAGGTTATTGCAAATGCAATTTGTACCTATGGTCAGTGGTTAGTCAATTAATAGATTTACAATTTTGTTAAAATAGACTTAGGAAAGAATAACATTACGTTGTAAACATTAATTTAAAAGTTAAAATCGTGTGTAAATATTATATCACTACTAAAAATAGGAAATTATGATAAGAATAATAAGTATTTGATAAGCTTCGACACATCTTCTCGTCGACCATTCCGCATTGCTTGATGACAAAAGTCTGCATCTCCCCGTCGTGACCTACGGGGCCGAGACATGGACAGTGGATTGGTCCACAAGTTCCAAGTCGATCAACGGGCTATGGAGCGAGCTATGTTGGGTGTTTCTCTTATGAATATAATTAGAAATAAGGATATCCGTAAGAGAACTAAGGTAATCGACATAGTTCGCAAAATTAGCAAGTTGAAGTGGCAGTGGGTCAGTCACGTCTGCCGCAGGACCGATGGCCGATGGAGCAGACGAGTCCTGGAGTGGAGACCGCGTCTCGGTAAACGTAGTGTCGGACGGCCTCCAGCCCGATGGACCGACGACCTGTGCAAGGTCGCCGGCAGGTGCTGGATGAGGTAATCAGAGGATAGGGATGAGTGAGCCGTCTTGGGGAGGCCTACGTCCAGCAGTGGACTGCGAATGGCTGACGACAACGAATAAGCAGTGACAGTGATAGAAAAATCTGTTACTGAACTAAGTAAACGCTTAGCCTTAAAAATTACGTTTTGTATGTGATGGAGATACTCGTCTACGTGGCAACGTGTTAGAAACGCCCATAGGCGGCGGTAATCACTTTCCATGAGCTGAGCCATCTGACTGTTTGCCAGATTCGCAATAAAAAACAATTACCTCCTTATTTCTAAGTTTTGTAAGGTTTATAGAATTCGTACAAAAGTTAATAAAAATTGATTTATTGAACACGTCTGCAATAAATTAAGGCAATTTTTGGCTAATATAATTATTTAAAAAAAACGTTTACCCCATAAAACCAAATTAATGCTCTATAATGCTTTAGGCGAATCATTTATACAGTAGAGCCTAACCAGCTATGGTCGTACATATAGCACTTACATTGAACAAATTTATAAACTTCATTTAAATATACTGAAACATTTAGTTTCACCAACAATAAAAAAACAATATTGTAACGATGAAAAAGGTCTCTTTAAACACTGTAAAGTTCTACCCGTAGAAAACCAGTTTAAGAAAATGATGCTTAAAGAACAATTTTTTAACAAAGACCTACAAACACTTGTAAAACACTCTATATATACGCGAGCTATCGCCTAAAACCGGTTCGTCACGAGTCTGGCAAATAACATGTACGGCAAGCGCACAACTACATATTTGTTCCGCGTTTGTTAAGTGACTTACCTGTTCAGTTTAGGGAAAGCATTACATAAATAAATATTAAAAATAAACTTAAAATGCAATTTTTAAACCAAATGTAATGTTAAAATTGTTAAATGCTACGGACGTAGATAGCACTGATATAAACCCCAGAGGTTTGCTATGCTATGTATAATTCAACAAGTTGTAATCATTTTGATATCTTGTTAAACAAATAAAAAAAAACAACTAAATGTACCTAGATTTGCACGCAGGAAGACATATACATTTTTTATGGATGTCTATGTTTGCGTTTCACCACTGTCTCATCTGATGTTGAGTGATGACGCGGTCTAAGATCATACATCGGTCCATTGGTGGACTGAGGAGCTGACTGAACTGCGGAGGGCAGTCCGCAGAATCAGCCACAGGCTCAAACGCAGCAGAGCGCGTCGTCCTCCAGACTATGTTGAGGAGAATAGACTCGTGGGAGAGTTCAGAGAGGCCAGAAAGGCCCTTTCGATCGCAATCCTGCGAGCGAAAGCCCGGGCTCGGGAGGAGCTCCTCGAGACACTGGACCGGGACTCTTGGGGGCGTCCGTACCGTGCGGCCCGCAACACGTTCCGGCCTTGCACCTCCACGGTTACGGAAACGGTTGAACCCGAGGTCCTCCGGTCGGTTATCGATGGGCTCTTCCCGGATCCGGGGATCTTCACTCCCCCTGATATGGGTCCAATCATTCCCGACACCTCGGAGGTGGAGTCTCACTCCATCACCGAGGAAGAGTTAGACGTCGCCCTGGACCGGCTCCGGGGCAGGAAGACGGCTCCGGGAGCCGACGGGGTTCCGTGTCGGCTCCTCTTCCTGGCCGCCAAACACCTACGCGGCCAGCTGCGGGAACTGTTCGATGCCTGTATCCGCGCGGGTCAGTTCCCGTCACAATGGAAGGAGGGCCGATTATGCCTGACTCCCAAGGGAGGCCGTCCTCCCAACGATCCGTCCGCCTACAGGCCCATAGTGTTGCTTAACGAGGTCGCCAAGGTCTTCGAGAAGATCTTAGCAGAACGCCTCGTTAAGCATCTCGATACTCTGGAGCCGGGGCTAGCACAGACGCAGTTCGGGTTTCGGCGGAGGCGCTCCACGTTGGACGCCTTCGAGACACTGCGATCTGTAACGGACGACGCCGTCCAAGCGAAGGATACTGTCCTGGCTGTATCGCTAGATATAGCGAACGCCTTTAACAGCCTCCCTCACGAGACGATCAGGAAGGGGCTCCGTGCACACGGAGTTCCCCCGTACCTCACGAGGCCGTTGGGCGCGTACCTCCAGGACAGGTACATCCTTTGGGAGGGCGGCGAGTCCGAGAATCGCGCGATAGGTCGGCGACGCGTCGCGTGCGGCGTCCCACAGGGATCGGTCCTCGGGCCGGTCCTTTGGAACGTCGTTTATGACTGGATCCTTCGGGTTCCGGTCCTGCCCGGAATAGGGCTAATCTGCTTTGCGGATGACACCCTACTCACGGCACGCGCTGCGTCATTCGTGGAATCCGTGGACCTCGCCAACGCCGGGTTGGCGATCGTGGTCCGAAGAATAGGTAGGCTGGGCTTGAAGGTCTCCCCAGCGAAAACGGAGGCCATCATGTTCCATAGGCGGTTTCGTAATCCCCCTGCGCACTTGTCCGTTACAGTCCAAGGGGTGGATATTCGCGTAGGTCCCCAGATGAAATATCTGGGGCTTATTCTGGATGGGAAATGGCTTTTTAAAGCGCACTTTGAGCAGCTAGTTCCCAAACTCGTGAGGTCCGCAGGCGCCCTTTCTCAGCTTCTTCCCAACGTGGGGGGACCGGGGACGACGACTAGGAAACTATATGGGCATCCTTAGGTGTATGGCCCTGTACGGTGCACCCGTATGGTCCACTGCACTTCACCGCCACCATAGGACTTTGTTGTGCCGCGCACAACGGGTCCTGGCGGTGAAGACCATCCGAGGATACCGTATAGTGTCGTGGACGGCGTCGACACTCTTGGCGGGCAATCCGCCCTGGCCTCTCCAGGGGGACGTAATTGCCAAAGTGCGGCGCTCCCGACAGGATGACTTCACCCCTGGCCTGGTCTATGGCCAGCTCGAACTTCAGATGGTCAGGACGCGGGAAACCGCAGCTATGATCCAATCCTGGTCAGTAGAGTTGGAAAACTCTGTTGCTGGCATTGACACGGTGAAAGCGGTTCGACCGCAGCTGTTGCGATGGCTCTCGCGGAAACGCGGGACCCTGACTTTCAGAATGACACAGATATTTACCGGGCACGGTTGTTTCGATAAGTATCTGTGTCAGATTGCGGGATGCTTGCCTTCACCCCAATGCCGCCAGTGTGGCGCGCTGGACACGGCGTTACACACGCTAGTCGAGTGCACAGCATGGGCACCCCAGAGGTTTGAACTCGAGACACTAGTAAGACCGATCGATTCGCTGAGCGATCTGGTGCAAGCCATGCTGCACAGCGACGATTGGTGGGTGGGCGCGGCCAATTTCTGCGAGACTGTAATGTCTCAAAAGGAGGCTGCGGAACGAGATAAGGAGAGAAATAGAAGTGCGCATGCGTCTCGCAGGCGCCGACGTCAGTTGGGAGCCCGGAGGCGCAGGTATGCGCATAATTTCCCCCCCCTGAAATACCGCTGCAGGGGCCCTCTAGCATCTAGGGAGTAGAGGAGTCTTCACCCCTGTTGACGAAGTGAGTTTGCCTCTCCCGGGGCACTCTCAAGCAATTGTGCGCTAGGATCGGTGTGGGCGTAACTACGTTCTGTATCTCATGCCTTTCCTACTCATAAGTGCGGGGCACATGGGAGGAGGGTGGTTTTATTGGAGTATTGATTAGTCGAGTCTCCACACAAGCCGGTTGATTATTGTTTGGATTCTCTCAGTGGAAAGCCTCCATGATCAACAACGGTCTAATCCCTAGCAAAGGACCCGGTATGTGCGAAATGCATTTCCCCCGCCTGAAAAAAAAATGACGCTGTCTAAGATGGAGCACGCTTACCTCGAAGATTCCTATTCACTCGTCACTTGAAGACTTCAAGATTGTATTTGTCAGGAAAAATAGACCCCGGCAAATTATTCCAATCTTAGGCAGTGCGCACCAGAAAAGATGAAGTGAAACGCTTGTTTCGGTCTGGTGGTGGTTCCACCATGTAACATGGCGCAAACCGGTGCGTCCAGTTGTCCGATTGTAAAATGGGGATGGAGAAACCAGCTCGTGCAATTTTAAGGAAGACTCCACGAAATGTACCATATGACGGATGTAGTAGATAACCGGCTAGAGTATTCTTTCATTTAGTAATCGGAAGTCATATAACCGGCTGTCAACAAAGAAGCATTCATCAAGCCAACGAATATCGGAAATGGAGTAACCGGAAGTTGGAAGTTCATACGGATGGCGGAAGTTGACTTTATAAAGGAAGTGAAACCGAAGTAGCGCCTAAGCATTACTGGATGGCGTCACTGCGGCGCGGTACGAGGACCTTTTAAATATACGGTGTTCGGGCAGAGGAGGGACAGTCTACAAACAGTAATCCACAACGACGGTCTACACGAGCAGTCTACACGGATAGTTTTAGACAAGAAGCGAATATATTATGGTCGATAATTACTGCTTGATAATCGCAGTATTCTTGGAGGACAATTGCTGCTCGACACCTGACAATCGTGCCTGAAACTCTTGGAGTTGTCCTAATATTTCTGTGTATTAGTGTGCAATATTTAATATTGTAATTGTAATAAGTAGTGTAATATATATACTTTGATTATAATACTTCAGATTATTATTGTGTTATTCTTGGTCATTTGGCCGGCGTGAGCCTACCTACACATTTGTAATTTTATTTTTATTTACTGATTTAAATATAACGGTAACAATGGCTGTATGAAAAACACAGTGCCTAACTAATGATGTCTGACTTCGTTGTAAGAAAACGTTCGTGTAAGAAAGCGGCAGGTAAATCAAGTGATCTCGAGTATTACCCTCCCGAATTGAAAGTAAGGCCAGACAAATGATCGCCAGGAAACAATACACTTAGCGCGTGATTGATCACAGGGCAGAACACGATTTGTCTATGTATATGTATACTCCGTAGGATTTTCTGTTTTTTCACATCCTTACTAATAGTATAAATGCGAATGTGGGTTTGTTTGTGGCGCATTCACGCCTTAACTACTTAACCAATCATCATGAAATTTTGCAGACATGTTGTCAGTGTATAGAAAAGGACATAGGATATCATCCAGAAAAAAGTACTGTTCCCGAGGAATAGACGATATTAGCCAGCAAGATGGCGCTACTTATCGGTGCCATTGTTGTAATTCATTAACAATTAGGTAGTTGAAAATTTTTGAGAAACAGATTTATATTGTGCCTTATGGTCTATTTTAGCCAAAATATTAATATATATATAATTTATTTCAGTAATTTTTTTTAATAAATATTTTGACATTTCGTAACAAAAACGCGTGAAGCTGTCATGGCGTCTCGTATGATGTCACGGTGTGCAAAACAAACATCTGTTTGTTGAAGTGTTATCAAAAGTTTAAGAAATAAATAATATAAAGTGGATACTAATTATCACAAGCACTGTATAGTACCACAATGTGTCAGTACAATGATAAAAACTATTTTTTACGTGCCTAAGGGGTATGCAAATGACACCATTATCGTTTTGCTCACATGTTTAGTTCTACCATTTTCGCTAGATGGCGTTACGGGTATTCATCATCATCTCGAAAAAATGGACTGTTCCCGAAGGATAGGCGAATATAGCCGAAAATATGGCGCTGCTTGTCGGCGCCGCCGACGTAATTCATTTACGGATATGTCGGCATGGCCACGCGAATGACACCATTATGTGTTGCTCTCTTGATCATTTCTACCCTCTTCGTTAGATGGCGTTACGGGTTCATCATCATCCAGAAAAAATGTATTGTTCCCGAGGGATAGAAAAAACCTGAACGGATTGACAAAATCTATATTAACGCGAATGAAGCCGCGGATAAATAATAATTTTGTTATAAATGACATAGCAAACTCTTTGGCAACTCGCTTAACTATTTGTTTATTTATTTTATTCATTTACTTTGCGAGTTTCTCAGAATTACATGTAAGTACACTTTCAAGATTTATTCCTAGGACTGTGAAGGTTCGACAGACAGATACTTTTGCGTGTATATACAACACAAAACAAGAGGCTAAGTGCGAGTTGGAATTGCATTTAAAGGTTCTTTCATAAAATCTACAAAACAGATATTGAAATTCTATTCGCTTGAAATTAATGAAAATCTAATAGATTTTATAGGTTCTGGTCTGGTACTAGATTTTATAGGTTAATTTTAGTGTGTATATAAAGTATTTCTAGTTTAATTTATAGTAGATATAGTTTAAATTATAAAAGTAGTTTAGTAGTACTCTTTTATATAAATAAAAATGAATGTTAAAAATGTAATGTATACGTGTATAACTTGAGAACGACTTCACCAATTTTGATTAAATTTTTTGTGTGTGTTTGAGTGGTCCCCGGATTTAGATTTACAATTGGAACTGGTAGGTGGCGCTGGGATCGGATACTAGATTTTTATTTTTTCAGTGCAGGACAACGTCTGCCGGGACCTCTAGTAGAATACATAACCGAACTATTTATAAATATATTAAAATTTCTCATTGAAGTCAAACTTCTTTAGAATCGTTGTGATTTGAAGCTCGATGAAACGAAAAAGCGACACTAAAAAGAGATAAACACAAAAATCTATAGGACTAACCCTGCGAGAGAATGAGATAGAATACATTTTATTTAATAATTTAAACACTGCTCGTACAGATAGAGTTGGAGATGTTTTGAAGTCTTTCGTTAATACTTCAAATTTCTAGTTTTAAAGCTTAAATATATTATAACAAAATAATATATGAAATGTGACGTCACGAAATTTAGAAACCCTTCCCACCTCTTGTCACACTGTTTCACTACTACTGCGTGTGAACTGCACCTATACATAATTTTTGTTTTGAATAAATTAATAAGGCGGCCGTCATTGATGAGGTGTACTATTATAGTTTATCCTATTTGGTTGCTTTACGCAGATGACATATATCAGACTGATAGAGGGTTCTTTTTTAACATCAGCATTATCTTGCTTATAGCTCTTAGGGCCGGCTCCATTTGTGTGATATCACGCTTTAGCCAGGTGGTAGGGTTTTAACCGACTCGATGACTACCACACCTGGTCTAGAGTATGCTGCCATAACAACCTTGAGTTGTGTTCCGGCATTAGTGGCCAGGTTCAAATGTACATAGGTGACGGTAACCACTTTCCATCATATGGGCCGTCAGCCTGTCTGCTGAACACATGTAGTGAAAAAAAATAATATCGGCGTGAAACGGCCTGTATCTTATTCCTTTTATCCCATCCCTTTTACCCCATCCTATAGGCTGGCAACGCGTTGGCTTCGCCCTGGGCGTTGCAAACGTGTATAGGTGACGGTAACCGTTTTCCATTAGCTGGGCCGTCTGCCTGTTTGCCAATTTCGCAATAAAAATCGAACGGTATCAGAACCCTAAATAGTAATCTGTGTAAACACACCTTTATTAATAAACTTTGACGTAATAAACGATGTAATGCGCACCACTTACAAGCCGTGATTGTGTCCGTCATACCAATAACAAAAGGGTAAAATGTATAAAAGTCCTTATTTGGGTTCGGTAATAAATGGCACCCGGCGCTTCGCACCTCGTATGTTTACCTATTGGTAGCCTTGTTCGACTTATTTCAGGTGCCATATTTCAGATATGAGTTTCATACATTAGGTACTAAACGATCTGGTGTGACACTGAAAATATATTTCGTCGGCGTCAATACAGGACCTTGTAACTATATATCTTTTAAATTATTTTTTTTTTTAAATTGTTACATATAGGAATACTTGTTAACAGATTGATGAAATAAATAATATTACCAAAAAACGTAGTTAGAAGGTTGTGGACTGACGCCGATGGGTGTGTTAATGGTAGTACAATAAATAATATTGAAAGTTTCAACGAGATAGGCAATGCATCGGCTCCCTTAGTGTTGCAGATATCCATGGGCGACGGTATTTTTTTGCCATTATCAAAACTAGTTATCATTGAAAATATTTTTTAAGCTCTATAACCTCAAAAATCTTCATAATTTTCTATTTCCGCATAAGTTCGTATGGACACAATTAGTAAAACTTTAAAAGCTAATGAGTAATTAACATGACGTTTGATATTTTTATGTATTATTTATGTATGTATATGCATATATGTATATAATATTAATAGGCTTATTTATGCCTCTGTTAAGTATAATTCTTATATGTTTATCATTGAATTAAATATAATGTAATTAACTGCATATCGTGTAATATTTATGTATATCGCCTTTGATAAATTGAATCTCTATTATTCCTGCCACGAGTTGTCTGGAAGAGATCGCTTCTTAGCGGTAAGGCCGCCCATTGCGCATATTTGAAATATTTTTAGGCTATAACTTTTTCTGTGTTTTCGGTTATGGTATACAATAAAGTGTTATCTCCTCTCTCTCTCACTCTCTCTCTCTCTCACTCTCTAATATTTTCACGTTAAAAGGGTAATTAAAGATCAGCCTTATAGATATCGAATTAAGGTTTGGGCTTCTTCATCAAATAAAACTGAGAAAATCTTCTTAATTTGTTTTATTTAAAGTAACGAAACGATTGCACAGCAACAACACAAAAATCATAGATGCACAGAGACAGTGCTGCCATATATAAAAAAAGTAAAACAATGGGCAACGACCCTGTGGCTATTCAGCCAAGATCAAAAATTGTTTACTTAGTAAGTTAACATATCGTATATAATAAAAATCGCGGTATCGACCTCATACGACTACATAAAATGAAAACTAATTTTTCATCACCGTTGATAATGAATTCACATTACAGCAATACATTTTAGCAATAGTATAGTGGCGTATACCTGCAACACACTTTTTTTGATTGATTTTAATAATATGGACTTAAAAGATTCTGAAACGATAACTGTAATATACAAAACTGGACAGAATGGTGGAAAAGCGGATACCGTGTTCCGATGCGGAGGCTCCAGATGCAACCGGGATTTAACGCTAGACTGATGACATACAGCTCCACAAATTATAATTTTTTATTGCGGGAGTACAACAGACAGGCTGGCGGTCCACCTGTGATGGGAAGTGGTTACCATCGCCTATGGACATCTGCAACATGAAATATTGTGCTGCGATTTATTTATTACTACCTTTGTAATATAGTCCTGAACAGGCATTAAGCCCTAAACAATTGATGTAAGCAACCAGGATTACTCCGAAATTAACATTATGCGAGATAATCTCCATGTTGTGAGACAACGCACGACATTGACTCTTGCTAGGATGCTTGATAGGATTAGGTAGGATTTAAATGTATGTAAACATTTACGTACATTATGCATAGTATATTTAAATAAAATGTCCGTTGTATATTACCCATAACACAAGCGTAACTTGTTTAATTTAGGGATGTGTGTGTGTTTGTTTGCTGAAAATGATTTTTGAATTATAATCCGTTCCCTTGGTTTGCCGTTTGACATTCTCTCGCAGAAATTGATCCTTATAGCTGGACTTGAAAACCTTATCAATTACCTTAAAACATATAGGTAATTACCGGTACTTTCGAAAAAGATACTGCTATACGAGTACATTTTTTACCGTTACTTGGTAATTTTTATGATCTTAACGTTGTAACGTTAAAAATCGTATGTATGACGTTCTACGTATCGGTAATTTTAACGATATTTCAAGCGACGTTGCCATTTTTAAGAATTGGCTTTATTACGACTGCATGTTACCAAAACAATCGATAAACACAAATCTAAATATTACGCGCGCTCTTAGCACAGTGCTGTTTGCCAATCTTTGCGAGTGAAGGAAAGCGACAATGGTAACAAAACATAGTTATAACGGCAAAATTACCGATAAAAATAGTATTAACGTTATACTTTATATCGGTAAACTGGCTAGAAATAACGGTAAGTTTTGTAACGATAATTGTTTTTTACCGTTATCTGAAATTAGCATAAATAACGATACCATATTTTTACCGGTATTTCAAGCCCGGCCTTACAGGCTACACCATGATTTGGTATTATACTCGTATATAATACAGCGTATACCTTTTTCCAAAATCAGCCAATTCGATTTATGACAATTAATGTAATTGATTTTTCAAAAATTTAATGACTCCTTTGAGTGTTTTTCGCTATTTCATATAGTTTGGAATTTGGGCCTGAAGATCCACTTGAAAAATTTACTTGTATACCGTCCTGTAAATAGATTTAAAATTGTTATACACATAGGTTCTGGTAACGTAACGGCCAGCGCACGCGTCCCGAACTCAAAGGCTCTTAGGTTGTTTTTCGACCTAATGTCCATATTGTTACAGTTCCCCCGTGTTGACGACGGTGAAGGAAAACATCGTGATGAAACCACATTGACATAACCGATGTGTCAAAGCCACCAAGCCGCCTTGGACAAGCGTGGCAGCTATACTGTCCGTTCCCCAGCAGTGGGATGTTTATGGGCTTTTATTACTTATTATATACACATAAGACAAATATTAACACTTTTATTGTATCATGATTCTTATAAATATAATTTAGTATAAATAAGTTGGCTTATATGCAGACGTAAACTTGATGTATTTTACTAGACTTATATTAATGAATTTTTCTTTGAGAAATAACCAATTTAAACCTTTTTTATTTTTTATAAAAATTGTTATATTTTTTCCAAATTTGTTGAAGAAATTTTTCATCCTTCAGTAACATGTTTGGGATGTCATTATTCATTTTTACTGTTTTCTCAATTCTATCACACCATTGCATTCAGCAAGTAATTGTATACCAGGTTTCTATATCTTACTATACATTAATTTGCCTTATTAGATTAAAATTTACTATAAACACCATACAAGTGATTATTTTTATTTAAATATAAGGTTATCACTAATTTCTTATCTAACTAAGAATTACTTGTTTTATTTACTAGTTTTACTAAAATTATTATTTTTTGCAGATGGTATGTTGGTGGCGTAAATAATGAAAGATAGTAGGTGGATAGAAGGAATAGAAACCTGGCAATAGAATATAATATATAACTTCTATGGGTTCGTTTGTGTAATACAATCTATTACTACCGATTTACTTGCTTCGCCTCGTCGAAGTGCATTCGATTGAGAAATGAAGTAAATTCAATACCGTATTCGAGGCACGTCACACTCGACTGTGTAGGTAGCACTTTGTAACACAACTTTACAACTTGGATTCACTTGCATTTTTTGAAGTGATAACTTCTTATGGGACGGTAAACCGCTTCGTTACGTAACATGTTACGGCGCCAGTCTGGCAGCACTTTCTGTCACGCTTATGGCAGCGGTAGGCAGGCTCCTCCTCTCTCACTCTAACCCACGCGCTATATACATAAAATTTAAGTAATAACCTAAGATTTCCTCAAGTTAAACAATTTTAATGTTAAATAGTTCAACTTAGATTAGTTTAAGTTATCACTTTTGTCGGGCGTCCCGAGACGCACACTTTTGTAAAATATTTTGCCACTTCTGACAAAGGATTTAATTTTAATATTTAGTCTGATCTGATTTGACGTTCTAATTAATATAAATTAAATAAGAAGCCTAAAAATATAACTAAAAACAACTGCATATATATTTAAAGATAATATGGATTCCAGATCGCCGTCGTTGGGGGATTCGTCGTTTTAATTGATATTAGAAATATTAAGTAATTAGTAACTTAACTTAGGTTACTGGAAGGATTTTATTGGATTTGTATTGATAAGTTTCTTTTAAATGGGCAGACAAACATACACATTGTATATCACCAAATTAAGCAAGTTACGCTTGTGTTAGGGGCCATCTACAAATTATGTCACACGAATTTCATGGTTTTTTGATTACTCCGTCGTCCTTGTCACAGCTGGTCACATTCTTCTTCGTCTTCTTCGTCAAACCCTTTTTGGGTTTTAAGATGTAGATATGTAAAAATTATGTATGTTTTTGTTTGAATAAACAAATAAAAAAAATCATGGGGTTCCTCCCTCTCTAGTGTGGACATTACATATTTTCCAATTTATACATCAAGAAATTATTAAATGAATTACATTACATTACAGCAGTTTCGTAATTAGTTTTATATCCACTTAAATTATATTTTAATACATTCAACACTATGCTACCTAAGTTGGAAATATTTTGAAGTTTTTCATTAATAGTTCAAATTTCCTATTTTAAAGCTTAAATATGTTAGATTTTAAAATGTGACGTCACGAAATTTGTGACCCCTCCCACCCTTGTCCACACTTCGTCGACCCCCTCCTCCCTTAACGCGTGTCGTAAGTTATGGATGGCCCCTTATGGGTAATATACAACGGACCACTCCGGGGCTAATCCCAGACACCCAGATCACAAAGTAAATAATGGAAAATTCGTTTACGAAATTTCTTATGCAAGGGGTCGAACCCGGAACATCTGCGTTGTAGTGAGGTTGTGTTACTGTTATTTAGTAGCATAGTTGTTCTTGTTATGTTTCTTTTTAAAGTTAATATTTAATTTTGTTATGTACCCTCTTATTTCTAAACGATACAATCGGCCATTTCCTTAATTGAATAATCTACTAATACATATAATAAAGTTGTAGAGGTCAAATTTCTGTACAATGAAAAAAAATGCTAAAAACCGAGTCAGAGGAATGTTAGAGGTGAAATAGAACTAATTTAGATTTTTTCAAATTTTTTGTTTCTCTGTTTGTACCGGCTAATCTCCGAAACGACTGGACCGATTTAAATGAAATTTTGTATGGAGGTAGGATACGTTTGATCCCGAAAAATTAAAGAGTTCCCGTGGGATAGTTTAAAAACCGCACCACGCGGACGAGGTCGCGGGCATCAGTTAGTATAAAATATTATCTAAAATTTCCAAACAATAATATATTAAATTCTTGTCATTCATAACCCTTTAACTTAGATCATATAGACATGTTATATCTCAATGCCCTTTAATTAAAATAGTTTATCAATGACTTCAATCCGCTATCGGTTGTGCCAATTTGCTAAGTTTCTTATACTGTAAAATTGTTGGAGGGATGGCGAGATGTTCTAAAAATGCTTGTCGAGTGTGAAGAGTCTGTGAATAACATGTATGTAAGCCGTAAGGTTCTCTGATTGTATGTATAGAGACCAGTTATAATATAAAATATAATAATAACAGCCCATAAATGTCCCACAGCTGGGCTTGGGCCTCCCACTATAGGGGAATGGACAGTATATCCGCCACGCTTGTCCAAGGCGGCTTGGCAGGTTTGACACATCGGGTCTCTCGATGTGCAGGTTGCATCACGATGTTTTCCTTCAACGTTATTAGCACGTGGTAATTGTAACAATATGCACATTAGGTCATAAAAATGCCTAAGTGGTGCATGCGTTCCGGTAAGGCTCGAACCCGCTTCCTTTGAATTTGGGAACACGTGCGCTAGCCATTACGCTACCACGACTTGAGTCCAGTGAACCAGTTGCTGTTGTTTTATTATCAAAAACCCTTCTGAGTTGATGCAAGTATTACAGTTGGCCGACAAAGGCTTACCCGCTTAACCATAGAGGCCATTGTTGTGTTCCACGCATCGGAAATCTCAAAGTTACCCCACGATGTTTTTTGTCGTTGCACCATCAATATGTACACGTAATCAGTACACGCATAAGAGCATGGCTGAATTATGTAAAGAACGACAGTCCTAGTAATTCTAGTGTCGGTTTGATGGTTAGTTTTAACTTGTTCACTAGATGTCACTACCGTCGATTTTTCGTAATGTCTAAATCAAAAAGCCAAAATGATGTCTGATCTTAGAACTTAGCAGACTACGTCCACCATAAGCGACTTAAAACATAATAATTCAATGCCTCTGAAAAAAGTATTTCGAATAATGTACTGTGAAATCAGTGCCAAGTGCCAGCATAATGACCAGTCATTAGTGACTTTAAGTCATATTAAATGCTTCCGTGTCGGGTCGTAAGTCGCTTGTTTACATCATAAAGTCCTGTTAACAAGATTATCTGGATAAATGTGCTCTATCAGAAACGCCATCATCAACCTTATGCTATAGATAGATAAGGTTGAACATTCGAATAGTAGGAGAGACCAACCGCTTTGTCGCCAACGGTCATTCAGCTGTCTTGAGCTTGTGTTGTATCTTCTGTACATAGTATAAAACAAAGTCGCTTTCCGCGTCTATCCTCTAACTCTTTCTAAACCACGCAATGGATTTTTAAACCGTTTTCACCATCAGTTAGATAATTTTTCACTGAAGGTTTATACACCTACATTTTTAGATATTGTCTTTGACTTCCTTATAAAGAATGAGTATACTTTTATTTAATACTCACCTGTAAGACGTGCAACTCAAACTTCCCAAGGATTTGAATGCTTTTCTATTGTTGATTTTTGTTTTTATTTTATTTATTTGTTTCAATTAATAGTAATAAGATTATTGATTACCGAACTGTTTGGTATTTAGTTATTATAATTCTGTTTACATATTATATTTTCTATTTTTTTTTTTTTTTT
This sequence comes from Dendrolimus houi, assembly GCA_039645545.1. Lineage (NCBI taxonomy): Eukaryota > Metazoa > Arthropoda > Insecta > Lepidoptera > Lasiocampidae > Dendrolimus > Dendrolimus houi. The sequence goes on from CM077136.1 coordinate 6,629,902, forward strand.
TTATTACTATATAGGATAATGATTCTTTTTATTTTCTGTGCTCGTGTTTGTTATATCTGTTTTATGTTTCATATACTATGTTACTGTCTTATTACATTTCCCGTTACTTGTTACATTTACTGTAGTGATGGGTCTAATATAAATCAATTCGGGGTCGGCACTGAAAATCAGCGCTGTGCTGGAGGAAACTCCAACACAGCATAAAGCTGAGTTGCCAACCTCATTTGTAGAAATGCGGTGTACAACATATCAAATTTTATCAAAAAAATGTATGTATAAATATTTCTGCATCCATGCGTTGTCGCTTTCCTAGCAAATAAATTCTTTCTTTCTATAAATATAAAAAAAACCTAATTAAGTTTTTATGTAAGTAAAATACAGCTTCTTGACCCGCGGCGTAGCATTGGGCATAGCTCTAGTAATATAGATATAAAAATCACGTCTCAAGATGTTCATTCAGGCTAATCTCCGAAACTGCTCGCCCGATTTTAATGATTATTTTTATATATGTTATGTCTGTACATAATGTGAAGTAACTAACACTGTACTTGATATAATATTTTTTCCATGAAGAAAACGGCTTATCCACAATCTAATTTACCTGATCCCCGTCCGATGAGAATTATTCAATTTAAAACGCAAATCCGCTCTCAACGGCCCATTATTACCGACATTAAGCAAATCCTGAATAATGTATTTATTCTTAGAAAAATCTGGTTTTAATGATCAAATAAACATTCTTATTGTTAGGCGCGGGCTTAGACCATTCATGGTCTAAGGGCGCGGGATTTACTTTTATATCGGATTCGAAACACATTTTGAGCTTGTAGAGTAGTTTTGCTACAATATCAAACATGCCAACTACACAGTTTACAAGATGTTAGCGTTATTTGCGAAAGTTTGACTATGTTTCCATTTAAATCATTACAATAAAAGCTGAAACGGAATAAACGCTCTTCAGTCGGGTCTCTGCAGACGCAGATATGCGCAAAATCTCCCCCCGTGATTACGCTACAGGGGTCCACAGTACACAGACACTCTCAGGCCTTGACGCACATCAGAATTGGCGTAACTACATTCTAAGTCTCATGCTCTTACCACAAGCGCGGGCACATGGGACGCAGGAAGGTTTAGTGGAGTATTAGCATATTGAGAACCACTTTACTGGTTGAGTCTCCACACACGACGGCGGATGATTTTGTTATTCCATTTTCCAGTCGTGTGGTCTAACTCTCGCCGCTTTGGTCTAACCCCCTCACAAAGGGCCCAGTAGTGTACGAAACGAATTCCCCCTGGTTCAACAACAACAACAAAAAATATTGTGTGACTGACACTCTTTAATTTGAATATCATAGTTCTTACAAAAAGGTTTTATATATATGCACTTCTATGAACTTCTTGAGTCACCCTGGTATCTTTTCAAAAGTACATGCATTACAAACAATATTATATGAGAAACATGGCTTTTCTTTTGCTGGAGTATAGCAGACAGGCTGACAGCCCAACCGTGATGGAAAGTGCAATTTGCAACACTAAAGGTGCTACCAATGTGCTTCCGGATTCGTAGATGGAACTGGAACCTGGGCACTAATACCGGAACACAACTCGAGGTCGTTATTGCGGCATGCTCTAGACCTGGGGTGGTAAACATACAGATGGGCAAATGCCCTATTACCTGATTAACTCTGAGATACATAGACAAATTAATAAATAGGTAGACAGGTGGGTATAAGATGATTACATTTTTGCCACAACAGCTACAGAAACCTAAGAAACCGTGCAAGGTCTACGACCAAATTCGTGGCAACCTTATTCTTCAAGCTATCATGAGTTCATTGGCAAAACACGCATTATATATGATCAAAGGGGATGTAAGACCCCAGCAATATTTTATGATATAAATTATTGAAAAGTCTCGCAATAAAATGGGTGTTGCACGGGTGTTAGTCTATCCGATATGGCGACATATTGTGAAAATGTACGAAGTTGTGAATAAACTGCTTGTAACAGTTTGTTCTAGAGTGTTATAGGATTGTTACGTTATGTAATGTAGCAGGGAGTGTGTTTGTAACCTTTAATTACTTTCAAAACAAATTGAAAAATAATATTTACTATAAAGATGGAGATACTATACTAACTCTATACTTAATCTGGGATAATGATTTATGCTGTCTCACGCAGATATAGCGATGGGTTTCAGGCATTATTTGAGATGTGACATTGTTAATGACGTTAAATTTTGACAGATAACGTATAATATATAAACTAATGTAGCTATGGGTTAACGGCATTATTTTTTAACACTTTAAATAAAGCGCATTCGGCCAGTCTAAATCTTTAACACTAACTTAGATGAAGCCCCAGAGTACATAATAGAATGAACACTTATTAGATGGTTTATTTTTCTTCTTTAATTTTAATAGAAATTATGGCATTGTCAACTTTACAAAATAAACGAATCCAATTGTTAAAAAAAGGTTTAAAATGTTACTTTTCAAACTGCTTATCTGTTTATTTATTATTTAATAGTGTTTCAGAATATAAAAAAGCAGTTAAGAAGTCACTTATAAAACCTTTTTTTAACAATTAAGATCGTTTTATTTTTTATTTTTCTTTTCTTTATAGATAAAGTTGAAAAATAGTCGAGTTTGGGTTGGTGAGTCTCAAAATGTATATTTATCACAAAATTGGACTACATCATTAAATATTTTTTTTTTCAAATGACTAAGCTCTTTAAAACCGTTAGAACAATGCAAGGAAAGTTAACTTATTCGTATTATATTCTACTCATAGTCTCTCAATACTATAAGTAGAATACTGAGCCCAGATCACCGTCTTCTATGGGTAAGGTGCCCAGAAGGCTGGCTACGTTTCCTCGCTGGATCGCCATACTGATCCGTTGGCCGAGGTAAGCACGAGCCCTCTGATCACCTGAAGAGTCAATGAGTCGTTTCGATAAATTTTGATAGAGGCTCATAGCCTCAGGACCCCACGGTCCAAGCGTCTCGACAGCAAACGGCACAAATATATAACTCTCACTGAGGGTTGCATACTTGCGCCGCTTGAGTGATTCGGCTGTTTCCACCGCTGTACCGGCTGATCTAGACGTGCTTGGTAAATGGGATGCGGCCAACGTGTCTACGCAAGTCGCACCCCACACCAAAGGCTTGCCACGTTGCCAGGGAATTAGAGTCATTCCGTCGGGACGCCTACCATCGTCACGTGCAATACCCTTCGGCTCTAATAGAGCAGGCACGTTAGCGGTGGCAAGCGCCCTCCGTAAGATATCATTCAAGGCAGCGTGGCGTGACCATCTGCCGGCACTGCGGCGGCAAGAAAGACCATGGTATCCCGGGCCGATTATCGCTGTTCCACAGACGCACGTATGTGGTGCACATATGCGTGAACCCAAGCGCAGATTTATAGCCAAAGAAAAGGAAGTATTATCCATTAATGTACCTGTGTTTGGGGAGGGGATAGCTTGGAGCCAGAAACCAGACTCTTTGCGGGAAACGGCAAGGATGCGAGCACGTCCTGTAGAGTTAGTGGAATTTAAAAGTTTTGTATTTAATCCTCTACAAATAGGTTCATCCCAGCATCGTTGCGAATTCGGGATCGTGGGAATGTCTTCACCAGGGCAGACCATTTTCCAGGCGTTTAGAGCTTCATTTAAGAATGATGTATTGGTATTATTCCAGTGTTGCATAATTTTTTAAATAATAGGCTAGTGCTATATGCGGATGAAAGAAAAGCCGTTAGAGCAACGCTAGATTTTGCGGATGCCTAAACCTCCATACCTAATGGGTAGGGAAGCTTGGATCCAGCAGCTGTCTGAAAGTTCAGAATTTAAAATTTTTGTAAGTACATCTTTAATGCGGTTATCTAGTGATTTTATAAGATTAGAAAATTTCCAAACCGGGGCGCATCGTAAGACATATGTTAATTTTGGTACAAACAGACAATGTCGTATAATGTGATATGCAATTTGAGAGTGAATATCGAAAAGTTTAGAGCATGATACATCAAATTTGGCCGATTGCTCAGACAGATAATTTGGAATGGCCTCATCTAGAATAGGGGCTCCAAGCAGGCGAAGAGAATGCTTCTCCAAGACTTTAATACCGGGTGCGACGACATTGAACATATTGCTAATATGGTCGCTTTCGTTTTTAGACAGATTATCGGACAAGAAAATTTCGCATTTTGAGAAATTTAACTCTAATCCTATTGAATTAAATTTTGAAATCAGACTAAGTAAGTCTTGGAGTACAGTTTCTGCATCGCCGCTTAAAGTTCCATCGTCTAGGTACCACACATTGAATTTCGACTTGAGGGATTCGATGACCGGATGGATCGCCAAGCTGAAGATGGCCGGTCCTAGCGGGTCACCCTGTTGACAGCCCATAGATGATAGAAAAAGGTTGCTTTTATACATAAGATTTGTGGGTTTTGAATAGCTTTCACAAAGATAATTTGATATTTCTGGAATATTAGATATTACTTCGTTTAACACGACGGACCTGTCGACAGAGTTAAAGGCATTCTTTACATCTACTTTTAAAATAACTTCTCCGCATTTATTGTTTATGAATGATCGCAAAGAATGTACGCCTGCTTCACAGCCTCCTTTAGAACCGAAACCTAATTGTAAGGGTTGGAATTTGTTTTTCAATTTTGTGGATATATGGTGGCAACAAATTTTCGAGGCGATTCGTCGTAACGAATTGCCTATGGCGATCGGTCTGATACTGCCATCTTTCTTTTTTAAAGCTATTAAATTTGCGCCGTATAGAACCTCCCTTATACCATCGGGAACTTTTCCTGCAAGCATCGAGTTTATAATTTGAGTAATGTGTTTTAGAAGAGTTTGGCCAATGTTGCCTGTACAACCGCTAATAAGGTCTTTCAAATGTTGTGGTGAAAGGCCGTATATTCCAGCAGCTGAGCCAGTTTTAAATGACATTATGTCTTTAGTTGATACTTGTAGAAACTCTGTTTGTGAAGAGGGAGGATCTGGCGGAGAAGTTGGTGAAGTAGTTGGAATAGGAAGCTTGTTTTTTACTGCCAAGAGAGTTTCTGCTGAGTGCTAGGCTATCATTTGAAAAAAGTAAGCAGGCTGCCTCTTTTAAGTCTCCCTCACTTACTTTATTTTCAATTTTTTTTGATAAATTTACTAAAAATTTATTGCCTAAGAACTGGGACGTGTTTAAATTTTCGATAATTGGACGGCAGCAGTTTTGTTTCATAGTTTTAGTGAAAGAATTTTTTTTATCATAGCCGTTCGAGTGGAAAACTTGGAATGACAAAAATAGGTAGCTTTCCCAATTTGAGGGGGAATTTTCAGCTAGGATTTTTGCCAATATTTTTGTAAGATTTTCTGCCACCGTGATGCATGCCCCCCGGGGAATACGTCGAATTAATGGGGTATTATTCTTTAAGCAGGCCAGCCGTTCCCATAAAGGGGTATTACTAGTTCGAGGATTGGGGGCCGAATCTGTTAATGTGATGGGACACGCAGAAGAATTTGTTTGGGTATTTTGGTGGTGAATTTTTGAAATATGGATATTTAGACCCCTACTCCCTTTAAAAAAACGTGGGGTGGGGCAATGAGGGCATTGAGAAAGTGTGGTAGAAGTATTTAGTGAAATGGTACGGGTATCGGAGCATGTCTGCGACATAAGTTTCACGTGGTATGTGCACTGTCTAAATGTATTCCTAATCAAAAATAAACCGGGAGATTCGGTGACCTAAACTCAATAGAAATGATTTTATATAATATTAAACTTAAAAGATATATAAATACTAGGAGGACGTTGTGGAGCAGGCTTGGAGGCGGAGATCGTACCTCTAGGGGACGTCTTCATGCCGGTCGACGCTCGACGCAGCGTAGCCGGTGGTTTGTATAGACTGAAAAGGAAAAATAATAATATAAATAATGATGGTATTTGGAAGATATGAAAGACCTGTGGATTTTGACGCGGAGGCGTCCCGTCAGACAGGTGAGTTTGATGTTCGGTGCGGACAGCGGCCGATGGCACGAACCCCGGATGAGTCTGAAAACAAACACACCGATGAGTTGAGGATTCGTGAAGTAGATGAAGGGGGATACTTTTCCTATCTGCGACAGCGAATGACTGTCGTAAAATGTAAATTTAGACTAAATAAAATTGAATAAAATAGGGGACAAGAAAAATATACGTCAAGTCACTTTGACTGACGTGACGTTTTTAAATATACAAATATACATAATTAAATATACAAATTTTATAGTAGTATAGATAGATGTATAAGCGACAAAATACGCGCCACGCATGTATTGGGGCGTAGAGCGTGGCCGACGTGGGTCATCTATCGTATACGGTCTCGCACCCCTATGGGCCTCGCACCGCGAAGACAGGTCGAGCAAACTTTTTGTCGCGACTAAAATGTCTAAAAATTTTATTCGTCGTAAAACAATAATCCTTGCCAAATTTAATTAGTGTTTAAAACGACGAACAATTATATATTACTATATTCGTTGTAAAACAACAATGCTTACTCATACTAAATTTAATTCGTCCTTTAAGATGACGAAAAATTCTCTTTATCGTAAACAATAATCCTTACTCATACCAAATTTAATTAACGTTGAAAACGACGAACAATTGTGTTCGTTGTAAAACAATAATCCTTACTCATGCCAAATTTAATTAGCGTTTAAAACGACGAACAATTCTATTCGTTGCAAAACAATAACCCTTACACATACCAAATTCTTTTTTTATTTCGGCTAGCGACGTTCGCGGTAACTATTACGAAGAACCACCGCCGGCCAGTGCCAGTAGTCATTTTCAATTGCTTTTCAAATCCATCTTTTTGCGCTTAGATCATATAAACGTCTAGATAACGCAAGAATTGCTCAAAAAAGGCTAAAAAAGTGCACTAAAATTGGTGGACTTGCTCCCCGTGCTCCTTAGTGTCGTTTTGACTACTGGTTAGAAACCTCGCAAAAAAATTGCTTCCTACGCTATTAAAATGTGTCGAAACTATTTTAGAAGAGGAAAGGATAAGATCTCATTTCATCGGTAAGTTTAACACTTTTCTCATGATTTCTTTATCAAAACATGAAATTTAATTTTCATAAATCACATCGTTGTTATCAGTTGTCAGTGTGTAGTTATCGAATTGATTGATGTTGTCAGGAGACAAGTGGGAGTAATTTGGGGACATGTTATGATTTTTTTATTTGCATTAATTTAATTTGGATGACACATGTCGCCCACTACCCAGTATGAAGCCATGGAATCTTTCCAAGTCCATTAGTACCATTGATTTCACTGACTTTAAGCTCGGGATAATCTCTGGGGCATAACTAACCTAACCTTTGTCAAGATGTTGTGTAATCTTTACTAATATTATAAGGAGGAACGATTTGTATTTTTGTATGTTTGTAACGAATAAATTCAAAAACTGCTAGACTGATTCCAAAAATTCTTTCACCATTCCATCCCTAAGTAATATAGGCTATATTTATAACTAGAAAAAATTAACATTCTCTATTAAAACTTTAATAGTGTAACCCAAGGTGTTTATTTAATGCTTTATTCAATGATGTCGGTCCTTTTATAGGCAATTTATTTAAGTTTAGGACTGAAATTAAAAGGAAAGAAAAAATAAATGTCGTTCTATTCATTTCGTATATACTCGTATATTTTATTTTTATTATTTTGACTTTGATTTCATTAATATTGTTATTTTGTTTTTTTTTTAAATATTGTGGCTTTTATTTTTAACATGTATCACGAGTTTTTCATGACATGATAATTATGACTTAAAAATGATATTGTTACGAGCTACAGGACTCGAATTAAAACTGCCGTTGGAACTACTATAGAATTTATTAGAACTGTACAAACACGTATAAAACAAATACAAATAAAACTGGATGCAACCAATTCACACTGCACGATTCAATACAATTAGACACGCGTAAAGTCCGTCGTCTATATCGCTAATCGAGAGTACTCGAAAACGTCTTACTCGTTTCGTAGTTGTCGCTTGACTGCCCGCCCCTCCATTTGGGCATTGTCTTATACTCACTACACGGTACAAAGAAATTGGCCGCGCACACTGAGTTTCCCAGAAATAGTAATTTGCACACCTGCGAACGGCCACAAAGTCGAAAACAATAACAATAAGGATTAGTTCGACGCTAATGATGGTTATAAAACAAGTAGAAAAACAATAGCATGTTTTTCTTAATTACGAATTCAAAACACAAAAGAATTCCTAATCCGGGAAGACAATAAACTGCGCAAACAACAGGCAGCTGTGCGCTTATCATTGACGGCATGTAACAATATAGATAAATAGATATATTGTAGTTTTTGTTTTGTGTGGTATTGTATGATTTAATTCCTTTTTTTATTTTAAATCTAATTTTCAATATTGTATCAGATATATTGTAATTTTCTTATAGTTGTATGAGCCAAATGCGTAACATGAATTATTTTTTAGTGGAAACTTAGTTGATATGTGTATTAATTTATGTGTTTTTATATTGTAAGAATTATAATTATTGTATGTTTCCCAAATAAATAAAATAAAAAAATTGCCAGAAACCAACCTTGCGAAGCCAGGATGGGCCTCTAGTACTAAAATAATTTTCCATTACGAATAGATTTTTTAGTATTATTATTTTAGTATTGGTAATTAACAGACTTATATACAATAAAATCTGTACAGACATTTTACTGTGAATTAAAATGACTATATATATATACTAAAATGTGTTATGAATTCATTTGTGCATGTAGTTTATTTTCTATAGTTTATTCCAAGACACAACTTTTGTTGGTAATACTTCAAATGATTAAAAAAAAACTTTAAAACTTCTAAGTAATATTAAAATAACATTATAACACATAAAACGATTAAATCATAATGATAATTTAAAGTTTTCATTCACATAAAAAATATTTAATTATAAAAATAGGATGATACTTTTTAGCTGATATCCCCAAAGCACGCACATATTGATAGTTTTTCGAGAGTGAATAGAGCAACGCTTCGCGATTTCGATGCCGTTTTTCGCGGTGTTGTTTGTTAGCACTGCTCTCTCTCTAGAATATTATACCTTTACTAGCGGTCCCGGCAGACGTTGTCCTGCCCTGAAAAAATAATAATCTAAAAAATATAATTAAAGTAAATTGTAATAATAAACTATACATGAAAATTTATCGTACTACAATTATTATATTCGATTGCCATCTTGCAAACCTATATTGCGGATCTGTGGATGGAACAGAATAATATAAAAATTGCGATTAAAAAACAGGAGTTGATCGTAGAAAGGTGAAAATTTGATGTTGTATGTATATTTCAATACTAAATCACAATAAAATATAAATAAGAAATTTTGTTAAAAAAATATATTTAATGGTGGGTCACCCTTATCATTTAGGGGTATGAAAAATAGATATTGGCCGATTTTCAGACCTACCCTATATGCACACAAAATTTCGTACAAATCGGATCAGCCTTTTCGAAGGAGTTTGGTAACAAACACCGCGACAAGTGAATTTTGTATATTACAATGTTCTTGCGTTATCGGAGGGCCTCGCAAGATGTATTTGGCCGCCGACATGAAATGTAGCTCTTGCTCCGCCACTACCTGGGCGTATTGACGGGTTTTTCACAATTGTTATCTCGATGTGCAAATTTCAACGTTCAGCTCGTGATAAGATACGCGGGTCAGGGAAACTGCACGAGCGGCGTACACTTTCTGATAAGGATTCGAACCCATGTCACTAAAATAGGACGCGGGTGCGTTAGCCACTAAGCGATGGAGACATTTACGTAAAAAAATATTTAGATAATTAAAATTTACCTCGAAGTCTGATATAAACTAAAGTTTGGGTTATAATGTTATCTTATAAAATTAAACAGTCATAAAAAATATTCATTTGATATTCTTACTTCTTCTGGTAATAACATTGACTTGATACTAAATTATATTTTCATTTTTAAAAGAGTATTATTTTATAAATTAATAGAATAGTAAAAACTTGACTTGAAGTAATGTGCTTTCTTAAAAAATATTGGTAAGTGATTTAACGATATATATTTACCTTGCTTTTCCTTATGAAATAAAATATTGCATAAAATGTTAGTTATATTGTGCATTTAGATGGTTAATCTAAATAATTTTCTAATTTAAACCTGAATAAGAAATTTAAAATGTGTAACTGATGTCCGCCGGTAGCGGGGCCTAGGCTCCAAGCTACCGGTGGTTAAGGATCCAGAGACGGGAACCTGCTCACAATACAGGCCGTGTCCAGCAGGGCTGCCTTCTGAATCTTTGGTGGCGGTCAAAGCTCTTCGCTATTAGTCCGTTCACTGACACCACTATCGGTACTATGGTTGTAGAGTCCAAGTTCCACATGGCAGTAATCTCGTGAGCGAGATCAATATACTTAGTTTTTCTTTCTCGGCTTTCACGAGGTTACCATCTTGGGGAATCGCAACATCTGCAATTATAGCACGTCTCGCAGACCGATCAATTATCACATTTTTTTATCTATAATATAATATTTATATTATAAATAGAGGTAAGGCACCACTTAAACCTATGAGGTTTGCATGTGATGCAACACACCCTCGCAATTTCAGGAAAATCTTATACATCCATATACTACACATACACCTAGTCACATCGTACTCGTTCGTGCAGGTAACATATACGTAGTCACGAACGCTCATGCACATAGGCTGTCATTGCAATTTTTCTAAATAATAGTTTTTTAGTTTATGTTTTATATTTTTGTAATTTAAAGATTTCGTTAGTGTAGTGGGCAATTGATTGGTTAATTTTAGCATTATGTAGTTAGTAGTATACTTGCCATAGTGGTTATTGTGGGGTGGGATGGTTAATGTCTGTTTTGAGGTTGATCTTGTGTGTGTTTTATGTTGTTTTCTTATTTGTAATTCTTGGTTTTTAAAGTAGTTTTCTGCAAGTATCATATATTCCGTTTTAGTCTGTATTGGCAGGACCCCACAGTGTCGGAATAGTAAACTCTCTTGGTTCCGGTATCGAACTTTGATGTTATGTGGCACGATGACTTTTAGTATTCGCAGTTGAACAGCGTAAATATTATTTATGTATGTTTTGAATGTCCTTCTGTAACTGCTTAGCCCATATGACACTATGGAGTCTACCATTGCGTTATATAGTAGAAGTCTCATTTTGAATTAAATTTTATTGTTGAGTATACGCATTTTAGCTAAGATAGCTCTTAGTTTGGTGCAAACCTTATCTATATGTGTACCCCAAGTGAGTTTATTGTCGAAAGTTAATCCTAGTTATTTATAAAATTTTACTATTTCTATGACTTTACAGTTACATGTGTGGCGTTGTGTGTTGTGCAGGCAAGTGTGGTCGTGTCCTTTGAGTTTAGTTTCGTAGCCTGTCTTATTGTGTGCTGAGTGTGTGTGAAGTAGTTTTGTTTTTTATGTATTTAGGACGAGCCCTACGTCGTGTGACCATTTTTGGATTGTGCCAGTCTTCCTGTAGCTTCTTTTCTGCTTCTTCAACAGAGTTTTCGGCTATTAGTAGACAGGTGTCATCAGCAAATTGGCAAGTGGAACAATTCTTCATTAAATTAGGCAGTTCATTAACATAAAATAAATTACAGGCTTATTGGCGACAATAGTCCTGTGATAATTGAACGGTCCCAGTAGAGCAGATACTGACCATCGTCAGTAGTAAAATTATCTCCTACTAAGAGTACAATAGGTACCTAAGATACTGTACGTTATTTTTCCTTAAGTTACTGATCCATCTAGGATAATGTTAGTGTTAGCGGCTGTGGTGAAATGCGTCTTGTTTATAGCGTTAAAACATAACGTACTTAATGATTAGCTGCATTTATGTTTATGTACGTTATCTGTCAATGTTTATCGTCATTAACAACTAATAACAAACATCTTAGATAGCTATTGTACTCATAAATTTAATAATGTTGAGTTTTTTATTGATTACAGGTAAGTTTTGTAGATAAAATGACAGCAGCGAACCTTTTATTAACTACCTGCATTTTAATATTAAATATTAACTGGGCTTGTACAGAAGATAATAGTAATCATACCTTGAAATATGTTCTTTATTGGACGCCATACAATGTTGCACCTTTCTACTACATCGGTAAGGGTCAAGAAAATTTAATAAAAAAGAAATGTCCAGTTAATAATTGTTACATGACCACAGATAGAAATTTCTTCGGCGGTGACCTTACTAAGTTCGACGCCATAGCTTTCAACGGTCGCAACATGAATATACGCGACATACCTCATAACAGATCTGAACACCAAAAATATATCTTCTTCAACATGGAATGTCCGATAAGATTCCCAACTTGTGAAGCAGTCTTTGATGGGTTTTACAACTGGACATCTACCTATAAGCTTCATTCTGATATACCATATCCTTATATAATTATAAGGAATAAAGTTACTCATGAAATTGTAGGACCCAAAGCAAATATGCAATGGGCAGATCTTCCAGATGTAGATGACAAGTTAATTAATAAGATAGCGAATAAAACTAAACTAGCAGCTTGGTTTGCATCAAATTGTAGATCACCAAGTAGAAGAGAAGACTACATACGTGAACTTAAAACTGCTGTAAAGCCATTTGGACATGAAGTTGACATTTATGGAAAGTGCGGTAATTTAGATTGTCCAAAGACAAAAAGAAATTATTGTGATAATATGATAAGTCAAGATTACTACTTCTATTTGTCATTTGAGAATTCCTTTGATGAGGATTACGTTACTGAGAAATTAACTAGAGCTTTAAACTACAATGCTGTTCCCATTGTATATGGTGGAGCTGACTATAGCAGGTACCTGATAGATTTTTTTATTATTCCATTCGAATCATATTGAATTATTCTTAACCGATTGAAATTGATTGATGAACATTCACTTTCTACACCCAAACTTTACGGATTGAAGGATGCCTTACGCTGCATTTGCTGAGACGTAGTCTCCATTTCAGAACTCGTCTGTTTCAGTAGCTATCCTGTGACGTGTATATATATTTCAAGATATGCCGGATACCATGGTTTTATTGGAAGTATCTGTTACGGTAAAAATCAGAAATGAGAATATCCATATTAGAACCAGGGTTAGCGACTTAGCTCGAAAAATTAGCAAGATGATGTGGCAATGGGCCGGTCATGTATGTAGCAGAACCGATGTCCGATGGAGCAGACAAGGCTTGGAGTGGAGATTACGTTTCAATAAACGTAGTGTTGGACGTTCTGTAGCGCGATAGACTGACTACGTGTGAAAGGTCACCGTGGGTGCTGGATGAGGTGTGGTGCTGACTTAGAGAGGCCGGCGTCCAGCAGTGGACTGCGATTGGCTGACAATGACGATGTGAGCCAATACCTCCGTTAGTTAGGCCCGTAGGTTATATTTCCTGAGTTGTTAACCCTGTTTATCCTAAACATTGACACTAAATGTAATTAAGACCTCTTCATTCCTAAGATTGTGATGAAGGAAGAAATACTAATATTCTTGAAATCGATTTCAGTTACATTGACTGCCGTTTATTGAGAGCATTTGAGCTCAGATATCGTCGGTTTTGGCACACAAGAGAAAGATTATCTCAGTAGCTAGTTTGTTTCGTGGCTTATATGTGGCTCTTTATTTCCTCTTCTACGGGAATAAATTTTAAAATTTCAAAGCAAACTTACATAAGGTTGCGGAAAAAGTTTCTTCGCATTTTATATAAAAATGCAAAAGGTTTTTTTTATAAAATTTATTTATATTTGACTAAAGTACGTAAGTGCCATTTTGTTGGATAACTTTTTGCCATCTTGTAGGTAGGGACGTGATCCCATTGCTATAAAAATTTTGGGGCTTCTGATCAAAAAACTGCGACAAGTGTTTCTGGCAATCCTTTCGTGATGTTAACCTGACACTGCCTAAGGAATTCTGCAGAGACCGAAACAGGTGAAAATTTGAAGGTGCAAGGTCAGGACTATACGGCGGATGCATTAACACCTCCCAGTCAAACTCTCGTAATTTTTGCTGAGTGGCTAAAGATGTGTGAAGTCTAGCGTTATCATGGTGAAAAACCACACCTTTTCTGTTGATTAATTCCGGCTGCTTTCTCTCAACTTTTTGTTTTAATCTCATCAGTTATTCGCAGTACAGTTCAGAATCGATGGTCCTGCCTGGCGGTAACAGCTCATAATGAATAATGCCCTTCCAATCCCACCATACACACAGCATCACCTTGTTGCGAGTTAACCCGGGTTTCGCCACAGTCTGTGAAGCCTGACCGGCCTTTGACCACGATCTTTTTCGCACGTTCTTGTCGTGCGTGATCCACTTTTTATCACCAGTTATCAGCTTCTTCAAAAATGGTTCGGTTTCATTACGTCGTAATAAAGAATCACAAATGAGTACACGGTTCATTAGGTTTCTTTCAGTGACCTCATTAGGCACCCAAATATCGAGCTTTTTTGGGTACCCAGTTTTTTTCAAATGCGCTAAAACCGTTTTGTGGTCAATTCCCAGTTTTCCAGCTACATCGTAACTACTAATATGACGAACTTGGTCCACTTTTTCAAAAATGGCATCAATTTTGTCAGTAACAGGGCGACCAGAGCGACGTGCATTTTTGATATCAAAATTTCCGGATTGAAAACGCTTAAACCAAATTTGCGCTACTCTCACAGAAACTGCATTAGGTCCACAAACATCACAATTTTTTTTCGCGGCTTGTGTTGCATTTTTACCTTTATTGTAGTAAAATTTTAAAATGTATCGAATTTTTTCATTAGATTCACTTTTTTATTTTATTTTATTGATTTTAACAATAAGAAAAACAAATGAAAATCACACATTTTCCCAATTTGAATTTGGAATTGTCTTCTTTATAATTAAAACTTTTTAATGATACCAAAACCAGCCAGATACAAATGGTATAGCCAAAGAGATCTTATTACAAGTTCATACATACTATATGCGAAAAGACTTTTTCCCCAACCTATTATGTATACACAGTATAGTTTAGAACAAATGATAGGACAGATTGTCATTGCACTTTTATTTTTCAGATTTTTGCCACCTGGTTCGTACATTGACGCAAGAAAATACACTCCAACGGAGCTTGCAGCTTTGTTACACGAGATCATTGGGTCTCCACAACGCTATAGAGATTTCTTTAAATGGCAAAATGTATATTCGTACAGGGATCCAACGATGACAACGAATATTTGCGACGTGTGTGCTGCTTTGAACGATCAGCATAAAATGGAAACTAAGACGGTGTACAATAATATTAGAGACTGGTTGTTAGGGTCCAATTTGCAGATGGTGTGTAATATAAAGAAAGCCAAGCAGGTGAGGAAACCTGTCTCATCCAAATTTCCCCCAATATATTGATTCAAATGCAATAACAAGAGGTACGTCATTTGGTTATTGGGCCCTGTAAAAATGCATTCGGAATAGGGATGGGCCGAAATTCATTGTACATTCGGTTTGACCGAATTTCGGCAGCTTGAGCCGAACTTCGGCATTCGGCCGAAATTTGGTTTACATGCCGAACATTGGGTGCAAGAAAGAAATAAAATACCTACATGCACTATATTAACTGAAATTAATAGAAATCATATCCTATCATAACCATAAAATATAATTAAGCCTTTATACTTATATATTCCTGACTAAAATAAATTGTCATTTATTTTAGTCAGGAACATGTTGACCAAATTTAGACTAAGGCGGGTCACTTCAATGAAACAAAAAACGATGCTAGATCGATTCAAAATTTATTAATATTTACTTACTTATATTACCAAAACGTAAACCATACCGCGATCTATTGTTTGGCTAGCGCCATCTATCGGTGTACAAAATAACTTTTGCTCCATACTTAACCACTTTCAATATTATTGTACTAACTCGCGTTAATATTCCGCCTACTATGGACAAAATATGAGCTAAATGCTTACCATAACTTAATATTTTGTTCATAATTAACTGTACTCCTAAACATAGATACAATCTGTCTAAAGAAACATAAACTAAAGTACCCATTCAGATTAATCATAACGATGATGGCGCTTGTTAAATTTTATAAAACACTACAATAGAGTATGGTTAACTTTAAATACATTATACAAAATCAAATCACTGGTTCAACAAAAATTCAAACAAAAATAAAAATAAAAAACACAAAATATTGATACTAAACAGAAATAATTCATGTGTAATGAGCACAAGAAAGTAGACATTATGGTGGATCTTTTACAAAACATTGATAAATTCATACAAAAACACAAAATGATAGACACGATAATATCTATTGAAAAAAAAAAAAAAATATATATATATATCAAACAGACAAAAAAGAAATAATTACTGTTATTTGTAATTAACACAAAACAAGAAAATACTTAATTGCTAACAGGAAGAATACATAACTTTGACACCGGTCTTTTAATTTGTGACCCCTTACATTTTAGAGTAACAACACGCGTAATTCCGTCCAACCCGGGATGTTTTTGAGTGATGATACCATATAGCCACCGAGCTGGTGGTAAATCATCCTCTGTCACCAGAACGACATCACCAATACCCGGTTCCGGAGTCTGATAAGCCCATTTATAACGATTCATAAACTGGGTTAAATATTCTTTTGACCATCGTCGCCAGAAATCTTGTAACATACGCTGTGTCAACTGCCATCGCTTTAAACTAGTGAGATTTGACTGTTCAAAGTTAAATTCCGGTACAAGCACAAGAGGTTCTCCGACCAAAAATGACCTGGAGTTAAAGCAGTTTGATCTTGAGAATTTTCACTAAATCTTGAAATAGGACGAGAATTTAAGCATGCCTCTATTTGAGACAACACGGTAGCCATCTCCTCATAAGTCAAAGTGTTGTTTCCAACAACCCTTTTTAGGTGGTGTTTTGTAGACTTTATACCAGCCTCCCAAAGTCCACCAAAATTTGGAGCATGAGGTGGTATAAAGTGCCAGTTAGTTCCATTAACTGATAGCCAATCCGCTATTTCTTTGGTGACGCTTGATTTTTCAGCAGCCAGCAGCTTCTTTAATTCTTTCGCAGCACCAACAAAATTTGTACCATTGTCGCTGTAAAGATCAGCACAATGACCACGTCGAGCTACGAACCTTTTAAATGCTGCCAAAAATCCATCAGACGTCAAGTCACTTACAGCCTCAAGGTGAATAGCTCTGGTCGCCATACATACAAAGAGGCAAATATATCCCTTATAAGCATGATGTCCTCTTCCCTTTGATGTGCGCATATTTATTGGGCCGGCGTAGTCCAGTCCACTCTGGTAGAAAGGACGGCTGGCAGTTACCCTTGCTTTGGGTAACTGACCCATGAGCTATTCCCTATTACGAGCTGCATGACGTACGCACGCAATACAGTTGCGTACATAAAATTTGGTGCGATTTTTTGCATTAAGTACCCAATATTTTGATCTTAAATAATTAAGCATTAGTTGGGGCCCTCCATGTAACGTCTTTTGATGTGTATCTGCTATTAACAAATCCGTAAAATGAGACTTGGATGGTATTATAATCGGATGTTTTCGATTTTCATCAATTGCGGCTCCCTCTAAGCGTCCGCCTACTCTGAGTAAACCATCATTATCGATGAATGGATTAAGTGAGGTAAGTACACTTTTCTTGTGAACCTTTCCTATCTTAATAAGATCTTCTATTTCTTGTCTAAATTGTTGCTTTTGACACTGTTTAATGCAAACTATCAATGCTTCATTCAGTTCTTTAGCTGTTAACCATGAAGGAAATTGTTCAGAGTTGCTACTTCGTTTCTTACAATACATAAAGCGCCTGCAATAGGCGATTACTCTGACCAGTTTTCTTAGCGTTGAGAATCTGGACCATACTGGTAATTCTGACTGTTTGTCAATTGTAACATAACTCACCTTGTGTGTCTTTGCTTCTAAATCTGTACTGCATGCTATCTTCTTTCCATAATCAATCTTTTTGTTTTTCAGCCATCTCGGCCCTTCCATCCACAGCTGGTTAGAAATTAATTCAGCTGGCTTTAATCCTCGTGAAGCATAATCTGCAGGGTTGTCTGCTGATTTAACATGAGCCCATTGGCTACTATCCATTACTGTTAAAATCTCAGAAACTCTATTCGCGACAAATGTCTTCCAATTAGATGGATGTTTACTGAGCCAAGCAAGTACTACTGTCGAATCCGTCCATGCATAAATCTTCTTCTTGTCAATGTTCAATACTTCCGCTACTTCACACAATAATAACTTCGACACTAAAACTGCTCCACACAGTTCAAGTCGCGGTATTGAAACTTGCTTTATTGGCGCAACCTTTGTTTTTGCTGTCACCAAGGGAGAATAAACGCCATTTTGTTGATCAACTACACGGATATAAACGACTGCTGCATAAGCCTGATTCGAGGCGTCACTAAATCCATGCAGTTCCAATGTGTCACCACAATAAGTTCTTAACCACCTAGGAATCCGATATTGAACAAGTTGTTCGAGTTCGCTCCGGTAAGTACACCATTCTGTTAACAATGTAGATGGTAACTCTTCATCCCAATTATTTCCACATAACCATAATTTTTGAATTAATATTTTGGCTTTTATGATTACAGGTGCCAACCAGCCTAATGGATCGAACAACATTGATATATGAGATATAACACTTCTCTTAGTTATAGGTATCTTCAATGGAGGCAGTTTGACTGTGTATATAAATTCATCATCTTCTCTGGACCAGGTAAGTCCCAATATTTTCATTACTGTATCTGTTTTCAATTCTAAATTTTCTTCTTCTTCTTTATCTTCTCTTATATATTTCATTAATTCTGAATTACTGCTTTTCCACTTTTGCAGATCAAAACCTCCCTTTGCTAATAATTGCTTCATTTGGTAAAATAATTCTTTTCCTTCAGATATGTTTTGGCAGCCGGTCATCAGATCGTCCATATAAAAATCCGACAAAGTAATTTCACGTGCAATAGGAAAGCGGTCTCCTTCATCATGTGCAATTTGGTGCAATGTTCTGATGGCTAAAAATGGAGCTGATGCCGTGCCGAATGTTAACCTCAATAGCCGTAGGTGTTGGATTTCGTCTTTGGGATCTTGCCTCCACAATATTCTTTGGTAATCAGCATCTTCCGTAGATATTAACACCTGCCGGTACATTTTGACAATATCTGAAATTATGCAAATAGGATGCAATCTCCACCTCATTATAATGTGCCGTAAATCTGCTTGTAGATTTGGACCTACCATTAGTTCACTATTCAACGACACACCATTTTTACCCAAAGTTGAGGCATCAAATACGACTCTAACTTTACTTGTTGTTTTATCTTCCCTTATTACCGCATGGTGGGGAAGATATACGACATGATCTTTGTTAACTAACTCCGAGGGAATAATTTCAATATGACCCAAGTCGATATATTCGTTAATTACGTCGACATATTGCTTTTTTGATTCTAAATCTCTGGCTAACCTTTTCTCTAAGTTCAAAAATCTACGTAATGCAATATCCTTTGTTTGGCCATTTACGCATTGTGGTGTAGCCGTTTTAAAAGGCAATCTAACAATATAACGACCTTCGGAATCTCGTTGTGTAGTTTGCTTAAAGAATGCTTCACATTCTTGTTCTTCTTCCGTGAAATGCCTTTTTGGCATCCACGTTTCTTCTAATTCCCAAAACTTCTTTATAAGATCATTATGATCAGCTTCTACTGTTAAATAGTTACAGCTCTCTACATGTTCTTCCCTTCCAGTGACTTCTCCCGACAGTATCCAACCTAATTCAGAATCCTGTGCTATTAAAGATCCCGGAGGACCTCTGCAAAATCCTTGTTTGAGGACTTTACTATACACCGAGGAACTTAAAAGAATATCAATTTTCCCAGGTGTCTTCCAAGTAGAATCTGCTAAATTATACTGCTTGAGTTCTCCCCATAACGGAAAGTTGATTTCATTACAAGGAAGAATTGATGTTAATTTCTTCTGTACATGAGCCTTAACCGACAAAACAAAATGAGGATTGTACATTGATTGCAATCTTAAGTAAACAATATATTTCGAGGTCAATGCACAACCTTTGTTATCTTCTCCTAGCCTTAGTGATGATTTATGACAGGTATGTTTTTAAGTCCTAAAAGTTGCACAGCTGACTCCGTAATATAAGAAGCCTGCGAGCACTGGTCCAGCAAAGCACGCAAAGTAACCTGTGTGCCTGTACCGGATGTAACCTTCACTAAAGCCGTAGGTAACAAATCATGACTGCTAGAAGTTGCAGCACAGTTTGTTACGATTTTACTGGCATCGTCTTGTGTTGCTTTTGTATCAACTGATTGCTTATGTTCTACTTTAGAGTCAGTTGATATTGACGCGTCCTTAGAATGGAGTAAAGAATGATGCTTTCTTTTACATAACCGACATCTAGTCGGTAACCGACACGCATATACTGCGTGACCTGGCCCGAGACAATTAAAACATAATCCTTTGGTTTGGACAAAACTACGCCGTGAAGCGACGTCTTTATTACAAAATTTCTTACAATTACCAAGTTTATGTTCTGATTTGCAAAATATACATGACAAAGTAGCTACGTGTAATGTTTTAACAGGTATGTTTTTTGTGACAGTGGTTTTTGAAGGGTTATTATTTAAAAATTCTAATGAGCGAAACCTTTGTTCTAAAAATTTATTAAACTGGTCTATTGATGGTAAATCTTCTGAGTATTCACAAATTTTTGCTTCCCATAATTTACGGGACTCGGGATCTAACTTTAAACTTAAAATATATATAACAATGATATCCCAGGTTTCAATCTTTATTCCCAAATTTTTGAGTGCATTTAAACAATCGTTGCTTGTATCTAATAATTCCTTAAGAGATGCTGATGACTCAGCTGATATATTTTTCTGACTCATAAAACGCTTGAGTATACAAGATGCCATATATTTTTTATTATTATAGCGATTGTTTAATTGTTCCCAAGAAATCTGGTAATTTGAGCTACAGATAGGTATATTCCTCAAAAGTTGATCAGCCTCTCCAGTTAAATGACTTTTTAAATATTGAAGTCTCTGTACATCATCTAAAGAATTGTTGTTATGGATAAGTGATAAAAATAAATCACGGAAGGTGATCCACTCCGAGTATTGTCCTGAGAACATAGGTATACTAATTTTAGGTAACTTAATATTGCAAGACTTAGCTGAACCTTCTACACAATCTTGTGATACATTTCGAAAAACTTCTGTTTTACACAGTTTGGTGAGTGTCTCTTTTAATTCCGTTTTATAGTCTAAATATAACTCTTCAGTTACTTCATAAACTTCTGATGAACAATAATTAGACTTGTTATATTCTGCTTCCTTTATTTCGCTTAATATTTTTAAATGTGTATCCGAAAATGAAGTCCACTGTGATTCCAATCTCTCCAATCTTACTTCAACATATGACTTAGAAATTCGATCCTTGGGCGACTTTTTGAAATTAGTCTTGGCTTTCGATATTGCCATATTAATGTCCATTTGAATTTTATTGTAGGCTTCCATGTTGTGTAGATATCAATACAAAAATTTTACACAAATACAATGTTCACCAGTAACCTTTTGATAGATGTAAACACTTAAGCCAAAGCGCAATCTTGTGCATGTGCTCTCTCTGTAGGTACAAATTATTGCAAGAGAAACTTCACAAAATATTCTAAGTCGCTGTTAAAAATTTCAAAAATTTTCTAAGTCCTTAAAAATTTCTTCGAAATTTTTCTAAGTCGCTGACAAATTCTTCGAAATTTTTCTAAGTGTTTGGACTTTTAAAAGACTTGTAAAAAATCGGGCATGGATTCCCCGTCTCTTCACTTTTTTGTAAATTATTCTAAGTCCATGCAAACACTGTTAAATTTTCTAAGTCCATGCAAATTTACCAAGTTAAATTGTTCTAGAGAATAAAGTTCAATTTACTTACAGTTTTATGTCCATATATACTGATACACGTCACTCACACATATACACACGTACGACGTCACTGCTATTTGTTGTCCGTTTTCTCCGCTAGATGGCGCCACCTGCTCCACGGGCTGCTGGTACTAAAAGGGACGCCCCGAGCAGCGACCCACTGCCCATAGGTGCGATAGTGACACAAAAAAATTGTTTCTCGGGAACCAGATTTACTGACTTCGGAATCGAAGGACCATGACCAAATTCAGACTAAGGCGGGTCACTTCAATGAAACAAAAAACGATGCTAGATCGATTCAAAATTTATTAATATTTACTTACATACTTATATTACCAAAACGTAAACCATACCGCGATCTATTGTTTGGCTAGCGCCATCTATCGGTGTACAAAATAACTTTTGCTCCATACTTAACCACTTTCAATATTATTGTACTAACTCGCGTTAATACATGTAAACCTTAACTTGCGATGCGATAAAAATTAAATAAAATTAGTTTTTCTTAATTGAAGAGTCTTTGCCTAATTAAATAGACGTCAAATTAAAACAAAAATGAAATAAACTTATTATTCCTCTAACAACCATGAGTAAGTTGTATAACTGCTTAATTATAATGCGTATCTTGAATAAAAAAAAACACTTCTAAGAGACATCAGCAATTACAAGTTTAATTTTGATTGAAATCTTTTTTAACGACAAAACATTAAGAATTTAGAATTATAAAATATATTTTTTTTTCTATCAAAGGTCTAAAAATCTCTTCTTTTAACACCCTACTCGAAAGAAAATTTACCAGAGGTAGGTTTTGGTGTAAGAACGCCAAAGTTTCGGCGTTGTCAAGTCCCGACATCAATAAGGAACGACGTGTCGCTTTCGAGAAAGCGTGACGAAATTAAACCGAAGTTCGGCCGAATTTTGTGTTTTAACCGAATATTCGGCCGAAGTTCGTATTCGGTTCAAACCACATGCGGCCCATCACTAATTCGGAAAATAAAATATACGAAAAATTAGTGTCTTTCCTAATCATAAATTTATTTGCCATTAAGTTAGTTTAATATTTCTCAAAATTAATGTATTGGTCAGCTGCGTGTCGGCCCTCATCAAAGATTCCAGGGTGGCGACAAACTTCCTACAATTTTTGTCATTTGGCTACAAAACCATATAAAAAGCGTAGTTTGTTTTTTTTTTTACATGAAACAAAATCGACTTCAAATGTAACTAAAAATAAATATTTTCTACATCTTGAAGTCGGTGCATTTTGAAAATTTGTTGTGCTTTTTTATGTTTAGCTTGGCATCGACGTCAAGATGTTTTAGAAAATATTGATATTTCGCTTTTTAGTTACTCTTGAAGTCTTTCTTATATTTTTTTTATTTTCTTGTTCTATGAAATAAGTTGTATGTGCTTATAGTATTCGAGGATTACTCTTTATTTCCCTAGGTTCTACTCATTAAACCCTGATTTGGTGACAATGCGACCACCTCAGATGTATATTTTATGTATAAAAACTACTTGATAGTAGTAACTGAGGTTGCTGTTTGTGGAATCTTAACCATCGTAGCTGGGACTCCATATTCCTCTGCAGCATGCCGGCGAGTTCCAGTTTCAGTTGAATTTTTTTATGTTTTCTTATAAAAAAGTGTAACATATTGTATTTTTAACAACTTAAAAAAAGAAGGAAGTTCTCAATGCATCATGTAAATATTTTTTTTATTATAAACTAATCTTTTTAATTATCTGTATATAATGATGTAGAGTTAAATAAAGATAGACAAAGCGGAGAAGAATACCGGCCAAAAGTTCAACTCAAAGAAAGTGGTTACCGTCGCCTATAGGCGTTTGCAACACCAATGGCGATGCCAACGCATTGCCAGTCTGTAAGATGGGATAAAGCCACATGATAAGGGATTGACATAGGGGGATGGGATAGGACCGGTTGGATAGGAAAAGGGGTAATGGCCCTTTGACACTCTCACTCATTGCACGAATTAGCTCAAGACTAACCATTGCACGCCGATATTCTGTGAGAGACCAGATAATTCAGAAAAGAGCATCTGACTAAGACAGAGCTCTAAATAATAACCCTGACTATGTTAGGGGAGACCTTTGGCCTGAAGAACCAATATATAAATAAGTAGATATGTATATAATTTATTTGTAAAATGTAAAATATTGAAAAAATAATAATGTATTTTTTTACTATATTGATAAGGAGATAAAGTACTAAGTAAACTGTTTACAACATTTATCTAAAATTTGAGAACATGACCTCATTAACGTTATCTTTTTAGGAAGATGGTAGTTAATATAGTTAGCTTAACTAACTGAGCCCCAAGTCTGCTATAACATATAAAACCGACTGAGTGTCCGGTTTCCTACGTCAAACGGGCAGTTCTGCATGGGTACAGTTGACGAATGGAACCGAAGATACTGTCAAGACTCAACAGCGTCCGTTACGAAACTTTTTTTCCCAGATGTAGCGCGGGTCTTTAAGGTAGCTAGGCAGGTCGGCCTCACCGGTCTGCACACCAGTTGTTCACAAGGCATGAGGGATTTTCTGAGTACCTGAACCGCTTTGGGTGCAAGGAGAGTCCCTCGTGCATCTGTGACGATGATGAAATTGAAGATTTTTCGTTATCTGATCTTCCGGTGTTCTGTATATTCCCGGGAGAGATTTGAGCTAGAATCGAAAATACGTATTGTTATTGTTATTATACGTATTATATTTATGTCTTTAAAGACCACGGGTCATAAAAATGCCTCGAAATTTTGGAGGGCTTGGGTGGGGCCAGGGGAAGGCCAACACGTAGAGGCCCCTTGACAAATTTAATCTAAATGTGGCGTGACACTGACCGGCGATTATCTCTGTCTACACCATATAATAATGCACCTAAGGACAAGCCACGGCCAGTGTAGGAGTATTATGGGAAATGAGAACAGAAAGTACCGGGCTATTGGGGTGAACTGCTAATGTTACTTGGGGTCTGGAAATATGGGGACTATGGCGTCTGCCCGTCGCAATGTTCGGGGAACATGGAAAATTGGGCAGATGGTGACTCCCCACTCCCTGTAAGTGCCCCAAAAAATGCCATAGAAGACAAAACGAATGTGAGTGGCTAAGGGGTGTAGAGAGGCGGGCTGCAGGTTCACCCAAGCTACTTCTGACGTGATGCCATTTATCACTTCCACCCCTGGAGCTTATAGAGTCTTAGCTCTAGCAATCTCCACTCCGTGTCGGCTGGCTAAGGCAAGCACCGAGGCGGGTGCGAGTTTTCGCTACTTACCTAAGGCTTCGCTACAAAGCCCCCCGCGGGTTTATTATTATAATTATTATACGTATTATTATTGTTAACTGAGGACTTGAAGAATCGTATACGATTCGAAAGTGACCATACCTACTCTTGTAAAATATTTAGAAGCAGATGAAGCTCGGTTTTTCATATATTCGTAACCGATTTCCAAAAAGAGGAGGTTCTCAATACAAATGTATGTTTTTTTAATATTCTTGTTACGCGATTTGTCCGACAGTTGTGGAGCAATTTTATTTTTTCATTTGAAAGAGCATACTCCGTTGGTGGTTCTATTGTCATCATGTCGGATATACGCTTGTCAGTAATACAATTTCTATAGGCGCTTAATATAGTATTTCTAGGGCTTTTAAAGTATATGTTTAACCAAAAAATATTTTTTTTTATTACTAAATCAAAACCACCTTTGTACGCTCTATTTTCTTTCGGCTTCTCCGAATTATTTGGGGGCACAATATGTCTTTTCTTTCCGCACTCCTCTGTTTCGACCCACGTCCTCTGTCACACTACAAATCATCATATCATCCTTCACACAATCCACCAAAAACAAAATTACTACGACTTATTGAAGTCGGTGCCACAAGTAAAACATAAAAAACAACAACCAAATTGGAAAATGTAAAAAAAAACATATTTAAAGCACAATTTAACTTAATTTTCAAGTAAATTCTTCTCGTCGTTAACTAAATTGACAGTTGGCTCTAGAATAATGACTCGTCCGACGTCTGAGACATACAGCGCGTTCCACTAGTAGCTCACAACGCCCAAAATGCTCTATTAGCCGTTCCACAAGGCGACCGCGGTCGTTGTGGTCGTGGTGAAAACGACACTAATGACGTCATCATTTTCGATCTCGCAACACTCACAACGACCCATGTCAAGAGGTGGGTCGAATAACCGTTCCACTTGGGTTTACGATTGTAACGCCGACAAGCAGGTGGGACGGGAAAAATCGCGGTCGTGAACATGGTCGTTGTGAGTCCCTAATGGAACGTAGCCACTATGGACACGCTGTCATACGATTCCTGTTAAGAAGCGCCTGCCTAATTTCACATACCAATTGAGGCTACATGCGTTTTATAGGCGTTTAATATTAACGGCCTTTTTTGTATCCACGGGCATAAACCTTCTCTCTCTGTACATTGATTACAAGTAAGAACAGTCTGTGAAATATCTGTTTTTTACTTAATCCTGTCTCCGCAACAATTCTACCACCCGACAAAAATCTGGGATCATTAATTACGATCAGCGTTGCGTACGGTAGCATCGTATCTTATGGCGTAAATGTAATGTAGCTCTAAACAACTAACCGCTATGGAGTTTTATATTTTCTAAGAATGTGTAAAATCACTCTAAAAGAACAGTAGTTGTAGGATATTTATAGTTTTTGAGTAGTAATTATGTGTTTTTGTGAGAAATGTGAACTGTATAGTCAAATGTGGCTTTTCGAGTTCTCACAAGAACTCCGTTGAATGGCGTCAGTTGATAACCTACAGTTCAGCTGAGCTATGCATAGGCTTAAGAAAATAAAGAAACTATATTGTAATCTAAGATCTGGCTTAAAGGCCTACCTGCCAAGCCATAAACCTAAATAAATAAAACAAATCGCTATTTAAAATATTTGGTCTCTGACATGCCTAGAATGACGTACGTAGCCGACGTGTACCTAATTTAGTCTTAGCGTAAATGACGCTACGTAAAATTTTTAAAATAATTATTATATATTTGTCTTGTCATAACTCCTTTTAATATAATCTGAACAAAACTTCTGAAGGACCGTTTTAACATATAATAAAAATATCTGCTATCTTTATCCTACTAAACGGCTGAATGCATTATAATAAAATGTGGGAATGAGATTAATTGTATCCTGGGACTACCTTTTATCTCAACATTTGTGTTTATATTCAAGCGACTTAAGATTAATAAATTAAAGTATTTTTTTGCCAAAATATGAATGGCTTTAATTTTTAAAATTCTATTTTATTTTCATTCAAATATCCACCAGCATGACTCTCAACCCAAGTATTATATTTTGTAAAATAGTACATCATCAGGCGAGAAATCTAATCTTCGTCCTTTCATTTATTTATATTTATAGTTTTAAATTCAGTTAGTTAACTAATCAAATTTCTCATTATATGACAAAGCTTTAACAAAAGATTATGCTAAGGTAAGGTACCTTGATTGTCACATTCTGAGTGAGTTATGACTCCTAAAGAAACTTGAACTGGCAAATCTTGTCTTGCAGGATCATACAATGTTATACATACATAAAATAAAATGTTATTCTATGTAAGTATTCATACATGCATTTAAAGTTAACAAACCATTATTTGACTCTGAGTAATACAAAGCGGCCAGAGGAGGCTGTCTATAATCTGCTAGCGAGTAGGGAGAGAAGCTGACTCGGCTTGCGGGAGGCAACACAATAAATCTTTGAGGGGATAATCCCGAAACGGGCTGAATCGCGGCCTGCTTTGTTCGGACGATATGACGTACCTAGTTCACTTTGACCACTAAAATAGATTTGTTTGAGAGTTCATAGACGGTATTACCTAATAAAAACTGATAAATTTTGACGTTAAGTTTAAAGAACATACTGCCATCAATAAGAACTCTTCAAAGTGCAATAAAAGCATGTGCTGAAGGTAGTTGAGTATACAAAATATGAGGAACGCATATAATTTCTTTTAAGCTAAGAAAAGCTTGCAGATTATGATTGTATTACATACTAGGATATGTCCGCTTGACTTTAAATTATTTATTTATAGATAGATAGATAGATAACACTTTATTATACACCAATACAAAAATGAACTTGAAGACTAAAATTATATCTAGTTGTATACAAAGGGCGGTCTTATCGCTAAAAAGCGATCTCTTCCAGACAACCCCACATATAACTCATCCACGCTTGACTTTAAATTCCCGCGGGATTCCCGGGACACAATGTATCGTAGCATTTAAAAAAGAATGTAAGCTATCGTTGTAGTGGAAACTGTGTTGGAATAAGCTAATTTTTATGCATCCGAACAACTTCAAACCGCTTCCGGCAAATTCCGGCGGGATTCCCGGCATAAGAATATCACATATTTTATTACATTTAATTTGCCATCGATCAGTAAAAAAAATCACACTGGAATTCGATTTTTTTATATGGCCATTTTAAATCATTCCCAGAAAAAATCTACCAGGATTCCCAGGATAAAAAGTGAAAACCTCATCAGAATCGACCCCGTGGTGTTTACGTGAATCCCGAAAAAACAGATAGACAGATGTAGGGTGCATCATTAGCCAGGTGTTACGGATTATAAATACAAGCGAATTCTAGCAAAGTGTGTCGACGATACGGGCAATACATTGGTATTTGTGAAATATAAAACGATGGCCTGATTGCGAGAGGGGGCAGTTGGGCTAAAACTACGATTCGGGCGTGTCGTGTGTACATTCGGGAATCTAATAGTGACGGACTTTGCGCATTTTATTGAATTACGACCTTCTGCATTACGTTTGGATTTGTTGTGTTCGGTTATATTTGTACCTGTGTTATACGTGTTTGTATAGTTCTAATAAAATCTATAATAATTCCAACGGTATTTTAATTCGAGTCCCGCATCTCGTAAGAATATTATAGATAAGATGAAACCCACTCCTTACTTATGTATTAGTTAAGTACTTATGAAGTGGAAAAATCAAGTGGTAGACCGTAAAAAAAATCTATCAGCAATAAGTGGTTTCGATTTTATCCAAACCAATTATTGATGACTTACTACTAACCGCTCATTTGTTAATTTGAGATAAGCTACTATACTATGTCTTTTTTATCATTGGTAAGGCAAGTGTGTGCGTTTTGTGCGACAAACATATAAAGCAGTAACGTTGAATTACTGCGAGTCGTTCAACATAGCATTTTTATAACTTAAGGTCTTAAGACACTTGATGCAGAAATTCTGTTGGACAACCTTAAAAAGCCTCAAATTCTATTTTTGGCATTAAGTATATTAATTGAGACTGTATCTAACGTGAACATCGTGTGCAGATAAGGATAATTGCCCTCGCAGGCTGAGGGGCTTTTATCTGGTTGAGCACAATAATGAGGGCTTTTTACCCTCCTCAGATTAACATGCTCAGGGTAATCGGATGCAGTTAGAATACAGTAGTCGGGTATAGCCTTTATTCGAGCATGTAGGAAGTACTGCCATCTAGTGCGCAGGGTGATTAAAACAATTTGACATCTGAGCTATTCTCAAATTTCTTGACTATGATTTGCAAGTTCCTTTTTTGTTAATTTGTCTTTCAGATT
This sequence comes from Dendrolimus houi, assembly GCA_039645545.1. Classification (NCBI taxonomy): domain Eukaryota; kingdom Metazoa; phylum Arthropoda; class Insecta; order Lepidoptera; family Lasiocampidae; genus Dendrolimus; species Dendrolimus houi. The sequence continues at coordinate 6,659,533 of CM077136.1, forward strand.
ATACGATACTATGACATAGTAAAAAAAAAAACAAAAGAAACGAACTCATGGTGTAAACCTTAAAAAAATATATTCTATTGTAAAAGGATACCTATAAACTCTAACGTAATAAGTTCTTTGAAAATAATGACAACAATTGAGTTAGAAGCATTGTGGTATCTTGGAACAAGAATTTTTTTATACATTCCCATTTCCAGTGTATTTGTTTTCATCATTTCTTAATAAAATATAAAAAAACTAAACACTTTTAAATTTTTTTTTATCGTTAATAGGATAAGTTGTTAAGTCGTGAAAACCAAATATCGACCTGTGTGATTAATGGGCTATTTTTTAAAATATTTCTTTTTAATGATTCTTTTGCAAAAATGTGGGACACTACAATATTACTTTGGTCAAAAGTTTGAAAAACGCTCATCTGTATTTTATTAAAATTATACAATATACTCATTTTGTGTTAATTAAATGAAATTTAACTAAATCCTTCCTTATAATAAGCATATTCGTTGATTAATGAAGCCCCGTACCTCACGGGAAATAACTAATTATTTATTTTGTTCTTTCGGTTAAAAGATATCGTATATACAAAGCTTCATTATTATAATCAATTAAACTCTGTTTAAATTTATTGTAACAAGCTTCATAAAAATTAAATTATTTCTGTTCTCTATAGTACTTTGTTTGTCCCAAGTACTCCTGATTACTTTAAAGAACGTTTTAAATTTCGTGCTCTCATTATCTACGCCCTTCTACTAATCTTAAACTGAACACCCCTGTTCATAATTCAACTTCTACGACAATTCTTTTAGCGTTACGGCTATACAGTTTTTATAACGCGATGCCTGTTGCTAAAAGACAAGCAAAATCGCTGCAGATTAAAAGTATTAGGTAGGGGAAAAAGTTTCTTCGCATTTTATTTAAAAATTCAAAAGGTTTTTTTTATAAAGTTTATTTACATTTGACTAATGTATGTAGGTGCCAATTTATTGGATAACTTTTTGCCATCTTGTAGGTAGGGACGTGATCCCATTGCTATAAAAATTTTGGGGCTTCTGATCAAAAAACTGCGACAAGTGATTTTGGCACTCCTCTCGTGATGTTAACCTGACACTGCCTAAGGAATTCTACAGAGACCGAAACAAGTGAAAATCTGAAGGTGCAAGGTCAGGATTATACGGCGGATGCATTAACAGCTCCCAGCCAAACTCTCGTAATTTTTTCTGAGTGGCTAAAGATGTGTGAGGTCTAGCGTTATCATGGTGATAAACCACACCCCTTCTGTTGATTAATTCCGACCTCTTTCTCTCAACTTTTTGCTTTAATCTCATCAAACCAAAACCGTTTTGTGGTCAATTCCCAGTTCTGAGGCTACATCGTAACTACTAATATGCCGATCTTGCTCCACTTTTTCAAAAATGGCATCAATTTTGTCCGTAACAGGGCGACCAGAGCGACGTGCATCTTTGATATCAAAATTTCCGGATTGAAAACGCTTAAACCAAATTTGCGCTACTCTCACAGATACTGCATTAGGTCCATAAACATCACAAATTTTTTTCGCCGCTTGTGTTGCATTTTTACCTTTATTGTAGTAAAATTTTAAAATGCATCGAATTTCTTCATTAGATTCACTCATTTTAACAATAAGAAAACAAATGAAAATCACACATTTTCCTAATTTGAAGTTGGAATTGTCTTCTTTATAATTAAAACTTTTTAATGATACCAAAATCTGCCAGATACAAATGGTATAGCCAAAGGAGATATTATTACAAGTTCATACATACTATATGCGAAATGACTTTTTCTCCAACCTATTATATATATATATACTGTTACGAGCTACAGGACTCGAATTAAAAATGCCGTTGGAACTACTATAGAATTTATTAGAACTGTACAAACACGTATAAAACAAATACAAATAAAATTGGATGCAACCAGTTCACACTGCACGATTCAATATAATTCGATACGCACAAAGTCCGTCGTCTATATCGCTAATCGAAAGCACTAGAAAACGTCTTACTCGTTTCATAGCCGTCGCTTGACTCCCCGCCCCTCCATTCGGGTATCGTCTTATACTAACTACACAGTACAAAGAAATTGGTCGCGCACACTGAGTTCCTGGGAAATAGTAATTTGCACACCTGCGAACGGCCGCAAAGTCGAAAACAATAACAATAAGGATTAGTTCGACGCTAATGATGGTTATAAAACAAGTAGAAAAACAATAGCATGTTTTTCTTAATGGCAAATTCAAAACACAAAGAATTCCTTAATCCGGGAGGAAGACAATAGACTGCACTTACAACAGGCAGCTGTGCGCTTATCTTTGACGGCATGTAACAATACTATATATGTATATATTTTATTATTAAAAAGGAAGTAGTTCGTACCTTTGTACATAACTAGATATAATTTTAGTCTTTAAGTTGATTTTTGTATTGGTGTAAAATGTTGTCTATCTAACTTAATTTGTACATACATACATTTGTGAAGCAAACTTGTATTTTTAAAACGCGTATTTTTCCATATAAACGTTTTCAATACAAAAAAAAAATTAACAAAAAAGAAATCTAGTTCATGAGTAACTAAAAAGTATAAAATAAATATTTTTATACAACATCTTCAAGTCGTTGCATTTTGTAAATTTATTGATATTATTTATGATTTACTTGGCGCCGATTTCAAGATGTTATAGAAAAATATTTTTTATACAGTTACATATTTGGTATCCAATTAACAATAAATTTTATGGGACCATTTCGAAGCTTTTCTGAATCTAACGCAGTCTCATCAAAATCGTTTTGTGTTTATTGTGACATTGTGATTATAATTTTCAAGTGTAGGTCAATTTGATGGATGTTTTCCATCACATCCATCGTAGTGACAATGGCGAACGGAAGTGGCTACTATTCGCTCTATTCTACCGGCGACTATAACTGCAACCATTCGTTACGAGCTGTCGCAGGTAAGTACTGGTGGATTTTGATTGGTAAGATTATACGACTCTATATTACTGGTGGATAACAAATCGAAATTTCAAAACCCCAGTCATTCGGCTACTAAAAAACTAGTTCATGGCTATTCGGTTAATGGTTATATGAAACCCTAACGGGCTGCCGATGGCTGACTATTAAAGCCGTAAACTTGGCAGTTGTCGGTTTTCTTCGACAACCATTAGCCAGTTTGTCATGGCGAGTTGATAGAAAACTAATTTGTTATTGGCTATGTTGCGAACAACGACTATTTAAGTGGTTTTTACAATAGCGACTCAACTCTATACTAATAATATACGAAACGTACACAATGGCGAGTGGAGACTGCTGTGTCGTGGCGCAAATGCGCCGACATTGACACTTCGCGTAATAACTAATCGTTTATACATAATAAGTAGTAAGTAAGTAGTAAAAGATAAACATTTAATAACAATGGAATGTATTTTTATATTTCAATGCTTGAAAACATCAAAAAAATATACATTTTGGAGATTGCGACATCTAGTTTTACGTATGTTTTCGTACAGGGCCATCTCTTGGTATGTGTTCCAAGTTGTTAAAAAGACTCATATTTTTAAACACATAATTATCTGACTACTGTCTAAAAGTACCATACTTCATTGCTCAGTTAATTTGCCATAGTATTGTTACGAGTCGCAGGACTCGAATTAAAATTCTGTCGGAATTATTATAGATTTATTAGAACTTTACAAACACGTATAACACAGGTACAAATATAACTGAACACAAACAGTCCAAACGTAATGCACTATTCAATAACACGCGCCAAGTCCGTCACTAAATAGATTACCGAATGTACACAAGTCTTGCTCCGCTCCTGGTTATCGCCTGACTGCCGATCTCTTCATTGGGCCATTGCTTTATACTGCACCAATACAATATGGCTGCCCGACCGCGTAGACCGAATTTCTTAGAATCAGTTCGACAGACCTGGCTAATGACTGCCATAAAAGATTAAAATACACAATAGGCTGTTTTCTAATTACACATTTTAAACACAAAGTCAACAAAAGAAGTCCAAATGCGGAAAGGTGATAAAGTGTGCTTTTATGGTATCTAAGGTGTGAATCGACTTTTGTCGGCGTGTAGGTCGTAACAGTATATTATCCAAAAACCCTTTACAGACCATGTCTCGGTTAACGTAATGCAGGACGTCTTCTGCTGTGGCGTACCGATGACCAACTCAAGATCTGGGTGTGAATAAGTAAAGTGGGATGTATTTTATGGCGTAAGCTCAGAAGGATGACTAAAATATTTTAACTGTTAATGCTGTTCAGAAACGAATAACCTAATTGTATATTGTTTTTTGTTAAGCCATACCCTAAAGCTTTCTCCACAAAACACATGCAACAAATACCATTATACAAAGGAAAACCGCAATAGAAATTTCGCCACAGTTATGCCTTAAAGTGTTCACCTTTTGTGTTTCACCTGCGTTTCTGGGGGCAGCAGACGAGCGAAATCGTTTTTTTTGGCTTTGAATTATTCAATAGATTTATAGCTCGGTCCTGTATGTTACCAACTGTTAATTTGGCCTACTGTCGGTTAAAATGTGACTTACTTGTGAACTTATATAAAATATATATAAAAATAGATATGTAATATATATAAGTTTATCTGAGAAGATTATTTTTGTAAAAAGTGTGAACTGCATACACACATGTTCCCATTTCTGTTCTATTATAGACGTCTTTATTCTTAGTTATTTTGACCCTTATTCGTAATAATTCAATCTAAATTACTCTTTAAGTCGTTAGCATAAAGTTCAAAATTAAATGTACTGTTACGTACGTATGTGTATCTATGTATCTATTGATCTACGTATAAAAGAATATCTGCCTTAAATACATAAAGATAGAGTTAAAATTCATTTGATATCTTTTAAGTTTTATTTAAAGTGAAAATGAATACTAAGGGATAAAGAGAAATGGGTTTTATTTCGAATTAAATAAGGTTGAATTTTATGTGTTTATCTCTTTTTCATTTGCTTTTTCCTTTCGTCAAGTTTCAAATCACAACGATTCTAAAGAGTTTCACTTCAAAATTACAATTAATTTCTAAATTAATACAATAATTTAAAAAAATAACTTAGTTATATTGTATTCTACCCATAGTCCCTCAAGTAAAAAAGTAGAATACCGAGCCTAGGTCACCGTCTTCTATGGGTAAGTTGCCCAGAAGGCTGGCTACGTTTCCTCGCTGGATCGCCATACTAATCCGTTGTTTGTGTAGGCACCAGCCCTCTGATCACCTGAGTCAATTAGCCGTTTTGATAATTTTTGTACAGGCTCATGGCCTTAGGACCCCACACTCCAAGCAATATATACATATAATATAGTTTTAAGGTCAGAATATTGCTCACCATAATTCTGCATACAAAGATTCATTATTTAAATAACGCCGGTTTGTTTCTGAAAAGCAAGTCTGCTCAGACTTTCAACATGGGCTATTGTGACGGCCAAATAAAATAAAAAATAATAATAAAAAATAATGATTCTTTTGTAAAACTTGACTAGGGTGAAATAGGGGACAAAAGGGGAGGAATTCGATTATAAATCACAATGAAAACGAAGAAAATTGTCTTGCGGATATAATTTTCCATCTGTTTCTTTCTAAATAAACTTAGAATATAGTGTTGAAGTTAGACAGATCAATCTGGTTGAAAGGCACGGAACTGAAAGAACACGGCGGTATCAAAGATATTGAATGATTCAAGCTTATATTTTTATCTATTACTTTGGTTGATTTATCTCATTGAAAGACAGAAATAACCAGTCTAATGTTCTCTATCGGCTAAATGTGCCTTTTATGATAGTTAACGAGTAACTACGCCTCATGTAAACTTGTATTTTCTGTGGTACTTTTTCATGTGGGATAAATGCCATAGTTGCCACGATTGCCATGCGGGTTGGTAACTGCAGTGCCGGTATTTGCATCGCAGACGCTGCTGCCCGTCTCCGACCAGAGAATTTCTATAAGACGGCTTTCGTGCGATGGTTATACCGCCATCGATCGATCGCCAGAGCCTCCGTACCGCGGGCAGGTGAGGTTGACAATTGGGTCCACAAGATGTTAGTCGCAGACCCCTTACCCCCCATATTGGATGTGGAAGTCAGAGGATAGGGATGAATGGCGCCGACTTATGGAGAGATTGGCTGACGACGAAACTTGTGTTATTTAATATTCTCGACTCAATACTGATTCATCGCAATATGGGAAAACTTAAACTAATTTCAAACAGGAAAAAGTATAGGTCAAAAATATTTTAGTTACAATCGGTTTACATCGAATAGAAAGGTTACTTAATTTTTAAATTATAAGTGGGTATTGTTATGTACATAAAAGCGACGCATACTCGCCCGCCGGGCCAGTAAATTTTTTCCAGTGGAACTTAGAATAAAAAGCTTTCAATTTTATGACATGATAGTGTGGCGAGTGGCGACCAAGGGTAGAAATTTCTGGCAGCGTAAGCCGGTCTCAAGACTTTTAGAAAAAGGTAGAAGATTCTGGAAGGAAAAGACAAGGACAGACACATTTTAGAAAGGGATAGACGATGAACGAAAGTTCTAGAATAGAAGGTTCGGGAAGGAAAAGACGGAGATAGACAGATGTTTAGAAAGGGATATATAGTAAATAAAAGAATAATGAAAAGAAGATCGAAGTTATGGGTTCCAGAAGATTCTTCCGGGTATATAAGCAGCGTAAGGCGCGCCTACCGGGCAGTTGGAGTTTAGTTCTAGACAGCGAAGCGACAAGTGCGATACGAAAGAGTTGGAACAGAAGTTTAATAGAAGACAGTGATGAGTTTAGTGGTGAATTTAGTGAAAAGTTTAGTGGACAGTTCAGTGAAGGAGGAGTGTAGTGTAGTATGGGAGAAGATCCAGAAGCGAGCTACACGGTAAATTCGTAGGTGAGCACTGCAGTAGCAGGAGGTGGTCTACGCAATATCGGCGACGGTATTGTGAGTGAGACATCTTATCGTTGGGACAGTGCGTCGTTAGTTGTGCGTGTAGGGGCAACCCTGCGGAGAGGAATCACGTACGGCTGTGTAAGTTAATAAAAGAGTTTAGTTAAAAACTGGTGTTTCCTTCTAATCCTAAATGCGTACCCCCGCTCGCACTTAGCAATATTGTACCATGACTCACTGTTATACTGTGACGTCGTGAAATTACGAAAAATAGGTACTGCATGGTATTAGTAGCTACTTTAAAAGTAGCTGAGCGATAATAGGCATGATATATCCTTGTACACATTGTGAAAATAATATGGTCTCTTTGGTAGAGGGAGCTAAGCCTTTGCCGGTCTACCCCCCTGCAGCACAGAGGCTCAGAGTTCGATTCCTAACATTGTAAACTTCGGAAACGAATTTTCTGTTATTTATTTGGTCTGGGTGGCTGTGATCGGCCTCAGAATGGTCCATTGTATATTGCCCATAACACAAGCGTAATTACTTAGTTTCAGAATATACAATGTGTGTGTTTGTCTGCCGATTATTCTATAAAAGTAATTGTGTTTCTAATGACCTGTATTAAAGCTCATGTGACATTTGGTCCCAATATCCTAACATGTACTTTTGAAAAATTCAAAGCAAATAAAGCTAATAAATACTACACAGAAAATTACATACATACATATTACCACGCCTGTTTCCCACGGTGGTAGGCAGAGACTATAGATCTCCACTTGCGACGATCCTGACAAACAACTTTCGCTTCATCTACTTTCATTAACCCTTTCATACATGCACGTTTATTTTATTTGAGATGCTTCTTACCTGACCTCGTTTTAACACTTCTGCTATTTGATTATGATGTATATGTCGTGGTCTACCGTTATCAACTCTACCATTCACAATACTGTCATACACTTATTTTGTGATTCTATTTTCATCCATTCTCTCTACATGTCTAAACCACCATCAATTATGGAAATATGAATTGAACAAAAAGCCTTTGAGTAGATTTCAAGATATGGGGTAAGTATAGTTTCTATTAGACAGGTACTTTTTGAGGTTCCGTAACCAAATAAGACGTTCGTTATCTACGGAACCTATCACGAAATAGGGACTGACAAGCACACGGTCGATTATTTATTGTTGTCTTTATCTTTGTATGCGATAAAGTGACAATGATAAAAACATTAAAAGCAATTAGTGAATAAGAAGTTATTAATAATATTAATGACGAGTTGACTCGTCAAATTAGTTTCATGGAACTAATTTACTGATGTTCTATCAAAACTGGTAAGTACATGGTTCTTAATTTCGAAACGCATTTATATAACAAAAATGTATAACCTATTCAACCGGTTTTATTACACAATCAAGTTAGTTAGCTCGTTGCTGTTTTGCGTGTAAGACGTCGATTTTTCAATATATGGTCTATTTTCCGAGTCAAAAGGTGAGTCACCCAAAACATTTGCTTAACCTTGCATGATGGCCGAACACTTCGAACAGACAGTCGCCGAGCGTGCGCTGTCTAGCTCGCTCGAATTCAGAGTTCCATCCACAAGAAACAACACATAACCTCAAATAACACATCGAAATCTCCAAAAATCTATTCTCAAAAACCCCAAATCTACTATAAACGTTATAATCTACTCTAGTAATACTAAATTCGCGTTAAATGTACAAAAAAATCGCTAAAATCATTGCCGTAAAATGGGTGTTGTTGAACGCGCATGCGTATAATCCGGCGAAATTGAAAAGTGAAAGTTAACAAAGTGACAGTACCTGTTTAGTGTGTTTTTAATTTGGTTGGTTAGCTTTTGATATCACATCTCTGTATTCTGTAAACACAGGTATGTTACTGACGTAAAGACTAAAATTGTATGACAGATAAATTTATCTTCGAATGTGTTATTTATCATGTTTATTGCAATATTGCATTAAATCTCAGTCGTGTTTAATTTTATAAAATATATTTATTCATACTGTTTTTATGTTCGTATAAATTTTTGCTTGTTAGTAATGATTTGCGTTTTAAAATACGAAAATGTACAGAAATAACAATATGAAGGCTATGTAGTTTAGATCAAATATCTGACATATCAAGATATAAGTGCCTATCAAGATCGTTTACGTTAACAACAAGCAGTTCGAGTCACATGAGCCTAGAAACATGTTATAACTAATGGAAGATCGTGTTTTCTAGATTGTGATGTTATCTTAAAATAGATCTGCTCCTATCTTAAACATCTATTAATATAAAACCACTTTATTAATTAACTATGAGTTATTATAATGTTTCTTAAAAGTGAGTACAAATCTTAGAATAATGTTGTAATTATTCTAAGGTACAAATTAAACATGACAATAAAATTTGGATGTAGGGTTGGTATTTACCTATTTTTTTGTTAAATAAATTAAATGTATTGAGATCGTAACACGGGTACAGTAAATTTAGAGTTTCTTATCGTCATGTCTATCTGTCTCATGTCATAGCTATTTTTCTCAAAAATTTTATTATTGAGCATTATATAGATAAAATTTGGTACAAATGTGATATTTAATCGTTTTTTCTTAGAAGATCATTTCGGTATAACACACACGCATTTTGTAATTTATTACACAATTTAAAGGCTACGTTCCACATGAGGCTCACAACGATCACGCTCACGACTGCGATATTTGCAGTGCCACTTACTTGCGGGTGTTACAATCGTAAACTCAAGTGGAACGGATTATTCGACCCACCTCTTGACATGGGCCGTTGTGAGCGCTGCGTGAGCGAAAATCATGACGTCATTAGTGAAGTTTTCACGGCGACCATAACGACCGTGGTCGCTGTATGGAACGGCTAAAGGAGCATTTTGGGCATTGTGAGCTGCAAGAGGAACGCGCCCAATGATGTTTTAAATGTCTTAGGAAGATCTAAAGTTAGAATATTAAAATACGTAGAAAATGTTTTACATTAAATATAATGATATTAAAGTAGACTGTCCATTTCCCCAATAATAACTATGGGCTATTATTATATTCATGGATGAGCGGTCTCGGCAGACGTTGTCCTGCCCTAATTAAATAAAAACCTAGAACTCGATTCCAGCGCCATCTACTGGGTCTAATTGTGAATCTAAACCACCCCGGGACCCACTCAACACACATAAAATTTCATCAAAATCCTAGAACCCGAATCCAGAGCAAATTTTTGTTCAGATTAATGGGTTACATTGTTGAAAGTCTAGTCTCTACTAAGGGATCTCTATCCCTAACTTTGTAATAATAAATATAGCCTATATTATTCAGGGATATTGTAGCATTCCAATGGTAAAATAATGTTTGATATCGGTCCAATAGTTTTTGAGTTATTTCGTTACAAATATACAAAAATACAAATCTTTCCTCTTTATAATATTATTACATACTCCTACTAAACATCCAAATGGACCCAGTGGTTTATGAGCAAAAAATGTCTGACATACAAAGACAAGCACACAGGATGGACCTGACTATTTCACAAGAGTTCCATTTTGCCCGTAGACACATTCTACGGAACCTTAGAAAATGGCAATCACATGCGTCTCTTCCCTGTGAATGAACCTCATCCCTCTCTTTGGTGTCATTCCCGGCTGGGCGCAAAGGGGCCAACGACTACAGCCACCGGTGGTCAACGACAAGTGCAATTGAGACTACTTTTGATACGTTGTGTAGGGACACGCGCGAATGTGGCTGGCCATGCGCTACCGTCAGTTTAGTTCGGTGTTGTGTCTGTAGTTGCGGTGGCGCGTGGCCGCCACCGGTGACTGAGGTCGGTCGCCCGTTTGCGCGGAGCGTACTTCATGGTCTACGTATTTTCAAGATTTCGAGATATATTATGATTCTTGGTTTCCGTATAAAGAATTCAAGACGTAAACATTTTGCTTCCAAAGTGTCATTGTGTTCAATTCCTTTTAAATGTTTGATAAAACATTCTGTTGTTCAAATATATAAACAATAAAGATACACTTGGTGCAGACTCATTTGTATGACTTGTATGATATATTTTTGAAGCGAAACTTCTTTAGAATCGTTGTGATTTGAAACTTAATGAAACCAAAAAGCGAAATGAAAAAAAGTAATATTAAAAAGAGTTAAACACATAAAATTTAGCCTTATTAAATTCGAAAGAAAACACATTTCTCTTTACCCGTTCGTATTAATTTTCACTTTAAATAAAACTTAAAATATATCAAATGAATTTTAGCTCTCTGTATATAATTAAGGCAGACATTCTTTAATACGTAGATCAACAGATCGGTAGATACACATACATGTGGAACAGTGCTTTGAATTATACATTTAGATGATTATGAAAATAGAACATTTTGTTCAAAAACAACCCTTTGCCTTGGCTTGTCGTTTGACATTTCTTCACAGAAATTGATCCTTACAAGCTATACTACAATTTGGTATAATAATACAGGAATGTTTATTTATTTCAAAATCAGCCTGTTTGATTCCTGAAGAGTAATGATTTTTCAAAAATCTAATGATGTTTTCACCAAAATCGGCCTCTGAGTATTTTGCGCTATTTTGTGTAGTTTAGGATTTGCCCCCGAAGGCCCACTGTAGAAATTCATTCTGTATATACAAAAATATTGTTACGAGCTACAGGACTCGAATTAAAAATGCCGATGGAACTACTATAGTATTCATTAGAACTGTATAAACACGTATAAAACAAATACAAATAAAACTGGATGCAACCAGTTCACACTGCACGATTCAATGCAATTCAACACGCGCAAAGTCCGTCGTCTATATCGCTAATCGAGAGTACTACAAACGTTTTACTCGTCTCGTAGTCGTCGCTTGACTGCCCCACCCCTCCATTCGGGCATTGTCTCATACTAACTATACAGTACAAAAAAATCGGCCACGCGCACTGAGTTTCCGAGAAATAGTAATTTGCACACCTGGTAAGCTATTCCTGCGAACGGCCAATAAAGTCGAAAACAATAACAATAGGCTATTGCCTAATTGCAAATACGAAGTAATAAAAAGAACTCCGAATGCGAGAGGGGCAATAAACAATAAGCGCAGCATTTCTTTGTCGGTATGTGACAATAGGCATGCAGGTGGCCCAACTTGTAACAATATTATGTTGTATATATGCAATACAGTACACAATTACATATGTAAGTAATCGTACAATAATTATGTATACCACCATCGCCACTCCTAATCAGCAATATTCTTGCCACAGCTTGCCTGGAAGAGATCGCTTTTTAGCGATAAGACCGCCCTTTGTTCACAATTAGAATAATACTAGTTCGTAAGTTTTCTGTAATGGTGTACATTAAAGTGTTATCTATGTATCTATCTATCTATATGGGGGTATCCAAAAATTACGTCACACGAATTTCATGATTTTTTGACCCCTCCCCCGTCCTTGTCACAGCTGGTCACGCTCGTGAAACTCCTCCCTCCTTAGCTTATGATATCACATATTTTGAAATTTTACAATAAGAAATTATTAAATGAAAACAGCAGTTCCGTAATAAGTTTTATTTCCATTTAAAATATTTTTTAATAATTTAAACACTATTCTCATACAGATAAAGTTGGAAATATTTTAGGGCTTTTCGTTAATAGTTTAAATTCCCTGTTTTAAAGCTTAAATATATTAGATATTAAAATGTGACGTCACGAAATTTAAGACTCCCAGTAGCGCGGATTGTAAGTCTAAGAATTAGCTGTCGATCAACAAAAACCGCATCGAAATCCGTCCAGCAGTTTTCACGTGAATCCCGAACAAACAGACAAGAAATCTTAACAAATTGCATCATGTCCTTCGTCGTTTATATAGTCTAATCCAGTGATACCACGCCCTAATAGGATATCGGCGTAAAAGGTTAGCTATGTGTTATTTGTGTTTCATGCGATAAGTGAGAGTTACGGCCCACTTCCCCCACCCCCTAACCCAATCCCATATCCCATCCCTTGTATCCCATTCCTCTTGCCTGATCCCATACTAAAGGCTGGCAACGCGTTGGATTCGTCCCTGGTTTTGCAAACGTCTAAAGGCGACGGTAACTACTTTCCACGAGCTTGGAATGTCTAATTGCCGGCTTCGTAATTAAAAAAGTCAAAGTTCTCCTTTAATATGTAACCGTAGGTGTCTTTTAAGTTGAAGAAAGGTAAAACCGGATTTTTATTTTACTAAATTTTTCATTGGAATTTTACTAAATGAAAATCTTTTTCTAATTCAAAACTTTTTATTCAAAATAAGTTCCACTGAAGAACACTTTTTGAGGGGTCAATACATATAAGTTTAAAATTAATTTTACTTCCTAGTCTATGTACACACTGCTTCGCAACGTGTTATTGATGTTAAGGAAAAGAAGCGACTCGATAAAAAATATAAAATTGATTAATTCAAACCATTCTTTTTTTAAATAAATTTTATACAGAAATGTGTTACACAATCACTTTTCGAAGAATTAATGGAGTTGTAGCAGACAGTGCATATTCAGTAAGACAGACACAATAAAAGAAATATATATATATATATAATAGTTATAATAATGACATGACGTACTAAAATTTTAACTGCAACATATCTTCATAAATTCGTTACATGCTTGGCAAGATAAACATGTTGTACAAAATATATAAAAGGTTAAAGCGAGCTGCTAAGTAAATGAAGTTTTGTCAATGTATTCTTCAATAGTGTAGTATCCCTTTTTTGCAAGATACTTTTTAATTTGGTTTTAAATTTAGTGAAAGGCAGAACCAACATTTCATTCGAAATCTTATTGAAGAAGCGTATGCCAACGCTTCTTCAATAAGATCATATCCATATCCCCAAGAATGAGTACAATACTTTTTCTAATCTAAAAGATGGCAATATCAGTCTATTACAATGCCTGGTGTTGAAATTGTGAACATCCTTATACTGTTTGTAGGCACTCAATTGATTACGAATACAAATTATATTATTAAATATATATTGACAGGCGACCGTCATAATACCGATTTCTTTAAAGGGTTCTCTAAGAGACTCCCGAGGGCTGAGGTTGTAAATTGACGGGTCTTTTTTGTAAAACAAATATGGCAAACTATGGCATTCTCTTACCTTACTCGTCAGTAGACTTGTATTAGTTGTATAGAATTTATGTCAATATTTCAGGCAAATGATTGATGACTGGGCTGACTGAGCGCAAAAATTGTGTGGTGTTGTAGAACCATAATGAAGTAAAGAAAATCAAAATGTAAAAACCTGGCAATAGCCTAAATCCACCTTTATCCGATAAGACTTCATATACGTCATATACACGTATGAAACTAATATAAACCGTGTTCACCACATGTAGTTCAAGTTATACTAACAGCGCGGTTAGTCGTAGTTGTGTTTGTGTAACATTTGAGTGTTTGCGCTTTGACCACATTGGTTTGGATTAAAAATACATAAAATTATTTTTTCGGTACTTTTTTATGTTACAGTGAATATTGATAGTAGTGAAAAATATATTCACAGGAATTGTTGTTATTTATATCCAAAATGGTATGTACACCTGTGTGTAGATTTTTTTACAGTTTTATCGTTGACTTAATGGTGCAGTGTAACTAAAATTAAAACAAAACAGTGTGTGTGTGCAGTTCACACCCAGTAGAAGTGAAACAAAGTTTGACAAGGCGTGGGTGGATTCTGAATTTCGTGATGACACATTTCATATATTATTTCGTTACAATATATTTAAGCTTTAAAACAAGAAATTTAAAGTATTAAAGAAAAACTTCAAAATATTTCCAACTCTGTATGAGGAGTGTTTAAATGATTAAATATAATGTATTCTATCGCCTTCTCTCGCAGGCTTAGTCCTATGTGTTTATCTCTTTTTAGTGTCGCTTTTTCGTTTTATCGAGTTTCAAAGCACAACAATTCTAAATTAGTTTCATTTCAAAAAGTTAAATTGAACTTCTGCCAATTGAACCGTTGTAGAAATATAATTATACAAGAAATATAAGGCAATTTTTGGCTAATATGATTATTTTAAAAAAACGCATACCTCATAAAATCAAATTAATGCTCTATAATGCCTTAGACGAATCATTCATACAGTATGGCCTAACCAGCTACGGTAGTACGTATAGTACTTACATTAAACAAATTTATAAACTTCAACTAAAAATACTTAAACAATTAGTTCCACAAACAATAAAAAAACAATATTGTAACGATGAAAAGGTCTCTTTAAACACTGTAAAGTTTTACCCGTAGAAAACCAGTTTAAGAAAATGATGCTCAAAGAGCAATTTTTTAACAAAGACTTACAAACACTCTGTATATACACGAGCCATCGCCCAAAACTGGTACGTCATGAGTCGGGCAAACAACATGTACGGCATGGCATGCGCACAACTGTATTTGGTTTCGCGCTTGTCAAATGACTTACCTGTTGTGTTTAGGGAAAGCATTACATCAATAAATATTAAAAATAAATATTAAAAATGCACTTTTTAAACCAAATGTAATGTTAAAATTGTTAAATGCTACGGACGTAGATATCCATAGCACTAATATAAATCCCAGAGGTTTTCTATGCTATATAAGGTATAATCCAACAAGTTGTAATCATTTTGTTGTCTTGTTAAATAAATAAATAAAAAATTAAGTATGTACTAAATTTTTTTACTGCTTGAAATGGGTAAACATACAGGCTGCCTACCTGGCGTGGTACCTGTCGTCTATGGACGTTTCAATGCCTATATATAAGAGATATAGAAGATATTGGATGGAAGGGGTAGGATAGAAGGGATGGGATAGAAGTGGTGGGATTGGGTGATGAAATTGGAAGGGTGGAACAGAAGTATAAAATAAATAAAATTATAAAAAATACGTAGGTGTTACTTGTAGTTCGTACATATAAATGTTTTGTTAAATTGCAACTTCCAAATTCCAAAGCAGCAAATAGTTTGCTTTGGAATAAATACCTAATAATAATTATAAATATGAACAATAGCTGTAGGATTATTGAAAATACATGCTAAATTTCCTAATTAAATAAAACTATATATACAAATTAATATTAAACTATAAAACCCAGTGGCAGACCAATTATAAAACAAATATTAATAACTTCGTTTACTTGGCTTTTTTGTTTCTTTAAATTAATTAATGATATCTTAGAACAGGATTCGTTGAAAAGTTTGGTGCATTTCGTATCAGTAAATAAGTCGTATTGGAATTCAATTTTTTTTCAATCTGGCCATATTAAATCATTCCCTGAAAATTTCCCGCGTGATTCCTCCGATAAAAAGTAGCGCGGGTAATAAGTATAAGAATATGCTGTCGATAAGTGAAAACCGCATCGAAATCGGCCCAGTAGTTTTTACGTGAATCCCGAACAATCAGAGAAGAAATCTAAAAAAAAAATGCATCTTGTTGTTCTCCATTGATTATATAGTCTATTCCTGTTGGTTTTTTCAAATAGCTTCAATGATAAGACACGGTATGTTTAGAATTGTATAATATTGTTACGAGCTACAGGACTCGAATTAAAAATGCCGTTGGAACTACTATAGAATTTATTAGAACTGTACAAACATGTATAACACAAATACAAATAACACTGGATGCAACCAGTTCACACTGCACTATTCAAGACAATTCGAACGCACAAAGTCCGTCGTTTATATCGCTAATCGAGAGTACTAGAAAACGTCTTACTCGCTTCGTAGTCCTCGCTTAACTGCCCTCCCCTTCATCCGGGCCTCGTCTTATACTAACTACACAGTACAAAGGAAAGAAAGGAAGTTTCTAAGAAATTTAATTTGCACACCTGCGAACGTCCACAAAGTCGAATACAATTATAATAGGGATTATAGTTCGACGCTAATGATGGTTATAAAACAAGTAAAAAGACAATAGCATGTTTTTCTTAACTACAAATTCAAAAGACAAAGGATTCTCTAATCCGAGAAAGGGTAATGAGCTGCGCTTACAATAGGCTGTGCGGCTTATCTTTGACGGTATGTAACAATATTATAGATGTTGTACACAAACCTTGAAACATTCGTAGTTTTTTTATTAAGAGTCCGTGGAATACATATTTATCGTAAATAAATACTCCTAATTTATATCCTCAAAAATGTGATAAACGCTAATAATAATTGACTTTTATGTACAATACTAAAATGCTTCTCTGCTACAGATATTAATAATATACCTAGAGTTAATAAATAAAAGCGCAAAACATTAAAAGAACATGACACTCATTTGCTTATCATTCTAAAAGTCTTATCATCATATAAACCGATTCTCATGATATGTGCTATTGACATTATTGAAGGTCATTTAAATTGCACATACTATCAGTTTAGGCAATGATCGTCTGACCTCATCAGTTATGTCTATTTAGCAGTGCTAAGTATTTCGCGCAGAATAAAGCTATATTTTACACAGCTCAAAAATAATATTTTTAAGCAGGTACAAGCTGTTTGAATGTTAGGGAGTGCTCTGAATAGCAGTTTGAGTTGGTGCCTATATCACCTCCCCTCCCGTGGGGTGCGTTACACATCGACCCATGCAAAAAGAGAAAGAAGACGCGGGATTTGTTTCCCCCCGGTAGTAAAGGCGAAGGACGGAACACCGAGGGGTTTAGTGGAAATTCCTGACTCAGGTGGCAAGAGTACAGTGGCAGATGTCATTATCACCTAGGGTAGAAAGTGACTGATTAGCAAACAACTAATGTTTAGTTTGTGATACAAGTATATATATGGCTTGCATCCTTCTTCAGGATATAATTTTATTAAGATTTGTTCACCCGTTTATTCGTAAAAATGCAATTTTTAAAGTCAATATTAGTTTTGCATTTATAATATCTGTACATAGAGTAGGAAGTAGACTTCATTTTTAACTTATATAATATGACCTTAAAAAACCTTCTCTAGTGGTACTTACCTAAAAAAAAGATTTATTATAATACTAGAATATACCAGCGACTTCGTCCACGCTTGGCTTGAAATTCCCGGGCCACAAAGTATCGTAGTATTTAACAAAGAATGTAATCTATCTTTTAGTTTTGTTTAGTTTCCCCTAAAACTAGTGGAAACTGTGTCGGAATAAACCAATTTTTATGCATCCGAACTACTTCAAACCATTCCCAGAAAAATTCCCGCGGGATTTCTATAATAAAAAGTAGCGCAGAGTTTGAGTCTAAGAATTAACTGTCGATCAGCGAAAACCGCATTGAAATCGGCCTAGTAGTTTTTACGTGATCCCGGAAAAACAAATAAACCTTTTTATTTTTTTACTGATGAATAGGTTCGCGTTTGATTGATATTGCGCCTGATGTCAGGTGGAAATGCAGTCTAAGGTAGAGCACGCTTACCTAGAAGATAACTGTTCACGCGAGACTTGACGACACCTAAATTGTATTCTTGAGGAAAAACAGCCGACGGTAAAGATTCCACTCTTCAGCGGTCCGTGAAAAACCGATAAACAAACAAACAGGCAGACAGACCAGAAATCTTAAAAAAATTTCATTGTGTTCTTTCTCCATCGTTTATATAGTCTATTCCAGTAGTTTTTTTTTCAAATAGCTTCATTGTACAGACACGGCATTTTTAGAATTTTATAATATTACAGATTATGGTTTTTATCTACCTATATGTGATATTCTAAACGGACAAGTGATAGATAAATTTGACAATGAATACGACGTGAGAAAATTGGTCGCAAAAACAAAATATAAACCTATTCATATGTACCCCTATAACCTTGATCAAAAATCAATATCACATTGTCTACACAAGCTCTGAATAAATAACACTGAAATCACAGTTCAAGGCGAGTTTAGTAAAGATAATTTATTATTGTCAAAGCAGAATGAACGTTTTTAACTTTTTTTTACTAATTACTCTTCTTCTCACTTCACGCCTAGGAAAAGAATCCGCCAAGTGCATGAGTTTCACGCTGTTACAATGAAGTTTCTTTACCCCGTCCCTATGGGTTATCCTTCTTTCACATTACGCTCATTTTCGTGGTAGCAAGCTGGATATTGGCGTGAAAAGCGAGAATAAATTTTTATTTTTAATATTAAACGATAATCATAATCAGGGCGAGCGAAACGAGCTCTAACACTATCCCACAATCTATATATTTTTTGGGACACTTTACTGAGAAACTATCATACTTTCAGATTTGGGCTTTGACATAGTAACTTCAATTTATATCCAGCTGTGTTATCTATTATAAAAATATTATTTTATACACATTAAAAAAATATATAGAGGATATAACAATTATTATTTATTAGAATTTTATTGTATTCCTAACGCCACCTGTCGAAAATTATAAAACCAATAAGAGATGTGTAATATCAACCTATGATATATTTATATTAGTAACCTATGATATGTATTAAAAACTCATATATGTTAAAATGTTAGAAATAAAAACAAAAACATATAAAAATTTACTTGGGTTACAATAAAAAAATAATGAAATTAATTTGTCGTATGAATTATTTACAGAATCTCATATTAATAATCCATACATCAAAAGATTTGTTTACACTATGTTAGAAGTTATTAATAGGTAGAAAACTTCGCAAGTCCTCTTAAAGCACTTCTTTTTGCTAGTTAATTAACTAATTTTTAGTTTTATAATATTAAACAATAGTAAAAACAAATTTATTTCTATAATGATAAGCACTGATAATAAATTTGTTTGTTTCAGATTGTTCAAAACCAGAAGGCCAAATGCTGTCTGAAGCATCCCGGATTTGCCCAATTATGAGGCAACCGCGATGCGCCGTTGCACCGTTTCAAATTGTTTCATTAAATCTTTTAAAGAAATGTTCACAATCAAGTTCTTCTTCCTGGTTAGCTGCATTAGCTTAACTGTGTCTGTTCTTTGGATACAGTTGGCTAACAGCTCCCAATCAGTTCTAGTCAACGACAGCATAGTGCAGGAAGCACTTAAAAATGTTGCCAAAGATTATCGATACACTGATGTCTACCGCAAAACGAACAAGCTTCCCAAAGACCTTAAGTATGTGCTTCAATGGACACCTTATGAATTCGCCCCCTTCTACTATTTGGGAGAGGGCCAAAAAAATTTCATTAAAAAAAATTGTTCGGTTATTAACTGTTATATGACAACAGACAGAAATTTCTTTGATGGGGACTTGACAAAGTTTGATGCTATAGCATTTAATGGAAGAAATTTGAAAGAAACTGATCTCCCAAAACAAAGATCAGCCCATCAAAAATACATTTACATTAACATGGAGTCTTCTGATAATTTTCCCGTTTGTAATGACGTATTTGATGGTTTCTTTAACTGGACATCTACTTATAAGCTTAATTCTGATGTACCATATCCATACCTTCTAATCAGGAACATTAATGGTGAGATTGTGGGTCCAAAAAAAGATATGGAATGGGTAGAGGATCTTCCTGAAATTGATGAAGAATTAGCTATGAAAATTTCTAATAAAACAAAGGCTGCTGCGTGGTTTGTTTCACACTGTAAGACTAGAAGTAAGAGAAAAGAATTTGTGGCTACGCTTCAAGCAGCTTTGAAACCTTACGGGTATAACGTTGACATCTACGGATCTTGCGGCACTATGGAATGCTCAAGAAAGAAGAATGCTGATTGCAAAGCGATTTTGGAGAAAGATTACTTTTTCTACATGTCATTAGAGAATTCTTTTGCCGAAGATTATGTTACCGAGAAGTTACTTACTGCGGTACAAAATAATATTATTCCAATTGTGTATGGCGGAGCAGATTATAGCAGGTAAATTTATAAAAAAATCGTTATACATTATTTACCTAAATTAGTTTAGTTTACATATTTTCCTTATGGAAACATTGCTTTTGGAATTACGGTTCCTATATAATATTACAGTATACTCGACTATCACTTGGCTTCACTTGTGTAAACTTCAGATCTTCCAGGGAATAAACAGTTTTCTGTGTTGTCAAGTATATTATGTTCATCGCCGTTATCAACATTTTTTTTAGGTTTGTTTCCATATACTACACCATAATATGAACAAAACTATTTAAAAATAACAGTGCAGTAACACAACATATACTGTTTTGTTATTAAATTACAAAAGATACAACTGATACAATCACATACATACGTAGAAATTTATAAGATGTCATTATATCATAGTGTTACGAGTTGCAGGATTCGAATTAAAATGCCGTTGGAATTATTATAGAGTTTATTTTGTTAGAACTATACAAACACGTATAACACAGGTACAAATATAACTGAACACAACCAGTCCAAACGTAATGCGCGAGATCGTAATTCCATAAAACGCGCAAAGTCCGTCACTAAATAGATTACCGCATGGGGTACACACGTCTTGCTTCGCTCGTGGTTATCGCTAGACTGACGATTTCTCCATTGGGAATTGCTTTTTTTGCTGCACAAATGCAATATGTCTACCTGACCGCACGGACCGAATTTCTTAGAATCACACCTGGCTAATGACTACCATAAAAGATTACAATACACAATGGGCTGTTTTTCTAATTGCAAATTTTAAACACAAAGTAAACAAAAGAAGTCCAAATGCCGAAAAGTACTAAAGTAGTAAAGAATGCGCAAAACAGGTTTGCAGGTGTGAATTTGTCTTTGTCGGTCGTAACAATAGTATAGAAAAACATAGATATAAAGTATCAGATGGGCGCGTATTTTGCAGTATTCGACAACATTTACGTAGTGAATTGGTTAAAATATTTATTTTACGTTCATTGTAAATATCAATATTTCGTATTTAATATTATGATAACAGATGTATTCTCTCCCTTCTTAAATGAGGAAAAGAATAGTATAACAAACCAAATATTTTTTGAATTAACAATGTTTATATGTTCTTACGTTTGTGTGTGTGGCGTCACGTTTCATCCACCAATTTATTGATGTATAATTGAACACTATTAAAGACTATGGTTAATGCATGATTTTAGAGCTGCCGATAACATTGGGCATATGTCTATATCATCAAAAATGTCCTCATAAACATGTGAATATAATATTTAATAATGATTAGAATACTGATGTGCACATCACGTAAATGATAAGATTTTGTATATACATACTAGCTGTACCTGGTAGACTTTGTCTTGCCTTTAAAAAATAAAAATCTAGAACCCGATTGCAGCGTCATCTACCGGGACGAAATGTTAATATAAACTCGAATTAACTTGAACAAACAGAGTAGAAAATTATTAAAGTACTTATATCGCTATTAAAAAATAGGGTTTGGTGGTAGAAGGATGAAAATTTAGGGTTGTATATATTTTTTCAATGCTAAATCATAATAAAATATAAATAAGAAATTTTGTAAAAAATTAAAAATTTATATTCAGAGGTGGGTCACCCTTATCATTTAGGGGTTTGAAAAATAGATGTTGTCCGATTCTCAGACCTACCCGATATGCACACAAAATTTCATAGAAATCGGTTGAGCCGTTTCGGAGGAGTTTAGTAACTAACACCATGGCAGGAGAATTTTATATATTAGAAGAAAACCTAAGTTAAATTAAAAACAATTAAAAAGCAATATACTACAAGAGTACAACAACTCGTCATCTTATTTTGTAGTCGCCTTACGGCGATTGAGCCATGGGCTCTCACCTTTCGCCAACATATAACAGGCGTCATCCACCACCGAATCACCACACTAACATATCCCACAGTGTGCAAGCTTAGTCTTCGACTATAGTGGGGTTTATGTTACTTCTTCGCTCTTGGTTATTGTGCGATGTCAGTCATTATGATCTGATTTTTCATTACCTGGACTAAAATGACAGCTGCGATTGCCCTTTTTTATGTTGCAAGCTTGGAGCATAGTGCTGTAGTATGGCTCATTCAATAAGTGAGTTGTGTCTGATAACATAAAATTTCGCAATAACTGCTATCCACGACAAATTAAGGGTACACACCATGTATATCCTTAAAAAAAAACTGGAACGTAATATTTTATCTCTTTGTTGACAGATTTCTACCACCGGGATCCTACATCGATGGTCGAAAGTACAATACGAAAGACCTAGCAGCACTAATGGATAAACTGATGAAGGATCCAAAACTATACCAGGAGTACTTCAAATGGAAGGAGATGTACACTTATCACGACCCGACGACTATAGAGAACATCTGCGCAATGTGCGCTGCATTGAACGATCCTAAAATGATTCAAACTGAGACTGTTTATAATGAATTTAGAGAATGGTGGACGCCTAATTTTAAAAAGCGTTGTGAGTCTACATGAGGACGTTTATTCAGGCTCATATCATGGTTTACATTTGCGATTTCGTCTCTAAACTATCATGAAAAGTATAAATCTGTACAAATAAATAGAACTGTTGTGTCTGTTTGTAATGTCAAAATTAAAATGTGAAAAATCACGGGGGTTAATTAGGACCAGGAAATTCCAAAAATGCAATTTTCAGAATTTTTTCTGTCTGGTTGTCTGGGCGTTCCGACTTATCTCTGAAACGGCTGGACCGATATTGACGGTACTTTCACTGGCTGATAGCTGAACTCCTTATAGGAGTAACATAGGCTAATCTTATTTTGACATTCCGCTAAAATATGACGAAGTCGTGGGCTCAGCTAGTATTTTATAATAGTTTAAGTGCATGAGTTAAAGATTTTCTAATTTTACAAATAAAATATTTCACAATCGCAATTTGCAGCATTGGGATAAATTGTCAAACGATAAAAAACAGTATCCGCTTCTAAATTATTTCATACCAGCATATGTTTCCGTTTGGATAAGAACTAAAATATGTTGTTATATTATCACTAACCTAATGACCCTCAGTCTAAAAAAATATATAATTGTTATAATGCTGACATGAAACTGTTATTAAGCAATTTAATAATACGTTTTCAACACTCTTTAAGTTAATCCTGAGTACGGCAGTAAATGCAAATCTGGTATTCTTTTTATTCTTTTCATTGCACAAGTTCAACAGAAAGCCAGACGGCCCACCTGACAGAAAGCGGTTACCATTGCCTATAGACATTTGCAAAACCAAAGGTGCTACAAATGCGCTGGTAGTCTCTTAAGAGAGTCTGGAACCTAGTCACTAATGCCGGAACACAACTCAAGTTGTTATGGCGACATACTCTATACCAGGGGTGGTAGCTATCCAGACGGGTAAATATCCTGCCACCTGGCTGTAGGTTGTTTTGTCGCCTCTTACGAAAGGCACCTCCAGCGCAGAAAATTGTATTCTTTCTTCGTTCCTGCACGGATAAATGGTGAATGAATCGTGGTGAAGTATTGCATTAAGAAATCGCAATTACAGATCATGATAGATCATTTTAACATATTTTTGGTTGGTTGTTTATTATACAAACGTGGTACTGTTTTGATTCCTTATGTATTTAATCATGATGCCTTACTAGATAAAATAAAAATAATGATAAATGTAAGTTTCTTTTAATAATTGTTATTGTGTAATTTCTCAGATCTTAAAAGTTGCTTATCAAACGGCAGAATGTGGTTTTGTGTTGTTAATAATATTGATTTAGCGCCTCCTAGTGTGCAATTGACAAAATGAAACTTTTTAGTAGTGTTAAATTGTATCGTTGGAGTGCAATGTTTGATACTTAGAAGAATAACTAAGTGTATAGAAACAGTGCTATATGTGCAGTGCAGTATCTCTTTTGCTTGCAATAAAGTAATACAGTATACATAAGTGTAATTGAAACAAAATCGTGTTAAGCTTGTGTTGTTTCTGATTCATAAATCTAATTTGGATGTTCTAATTCATACAAAAAATATTCAAATTATGCTACTAAATTATAAATAGCGTACCATTCGTTATCTTTTTTGTAAAGTAATACCAACTTAATACTGTTTACACTGGCTTGAATTGATAACATCGTAAAGGAATTTACGACTGTGTACACACCCCTTTTTCGATAGGGTTTCAACACCATACGTGAAAATTGTTTGGATCTGTTACTTTTTGCCTATATTAATGCAGTTTTTACAGTTTTAGTTATTGTTCTGCAGTTTTGTATTATGTTTTTTTACTTTATGAAAGCTTTTGCTAAGCGTTATGAACCTTATTTTGGAAGTATTTTTAAATTTATTATGAAACTTTTTTACAATTTACAAATTAAATTTACAGTGTAATTATTTCTAAATTAAGTATAAATATATTTTTTTCTGTGTTTAATAAATGATGTTTTCCATTTTACGTGCTTTTGTGCAATCTTATTATCTCCAGCTTATTTTTATAGGCAGTTCACATTCTCGTGAGAACCTTGCAAAAAATTCACGAGTAAAGAACACGAGAATGTAGTACATTCTCATTAGTAGCGGTGTTCTTACGAGGTTTTTGTGGTATTCTCGTGAGGTACTTGCGAATATGTAGAGTTTTTTAAGTGTAAAATAAATTAGCTACTACGTATAAAAAGTATTAATGAATTTAAAGCTGTTACTTAATTATAAGGGATATATCATTTGTCGAATTAGTTATATTTTATCACTAGCTAACTCATTAACGATATCTAGATACTATATCGTGTTAACAAAGTTATCACGGAATATATAATACAACACTCATAAAATCGAGGTTAGTGTGGTGTACCTCTTCCTTCTTGCACCTCGTACACCTTATTTCCCCAACCTCGTACAGTTATTAGGTCATATTTGGGATATTTCAGTGTAATGTCAAACGGCGCTAATAGCCACTGCGCCATGTATGGAGGCATCCTCATCAATATTTAAAAATATTTTCTCACATATGTACTAATATATTGCTGTTGCACTCGCACAAGGCTTTTTTCTTTTATTTTATATTTCCAGCTAAGTTTTGCAAAACCTAATCTAAAACATAGTAATTATAAAATGTTATTTATAATTTCGAGTTTATGAACCTTGACAATAAAGTTTTTAATCTTATGACTTCAATTATTAAGATAGCTTTTCTAGAGCTTATCTAGCTAGCTATAGACGTAATACTCGGTTATTTTACTAAAAGTCAGTCAAGAGCTGTCACATTAAAGTTTGTTGTGTATTAAAACATCACTCCTTCTTTTTATTGTAATAATTAA
Source organism: Dendrolimus houi (assembly GCA_039645545.1). NCBI lineage: Eukaryota > Metazoa > Arthropoda > Insecta > Lepidoptera > Lasiocampidae > Dendrolimus > Dendrolimus houi. Next base: position 6,685,583 of record CM077136.1, read on the forward strand.
GAATAAGTTTTACTTTGTACTTAAATTTTGAATCATGCTTGTGTCTTATTATTAAGTCAAATTCATGGTTAATGATAAGTATATTATTAACCATAAATTCTTAAAGTGTTGGACATTAAACTAACACGTGTAGTAACACGTGTTAGTTTACTGTCCAACACTTTAAGATGACTCAAACTTAAGTAGAAATTCTCAAATTAGACGTCAAAAATACATTAATATACGAACCACATACTTGTGAGAACATAAGTCGGTTTCCCATAGTCGTTTCTCGCGTTCTGGCGAGATTCTCGCAAGAATGTGGAGCGCTCATAACACTACTAAAACTACATAAATACACTCACTTACACGCAAACATTTTTGGACGTGTTTTATTTATTACTTAGTACTACAAGCACCTAAATAATCATTTAATAATTTCTAAGACTTCCTTGTACTTTGTAACTATGGAGTGGGGTATAGGATAACTGTCATTATGGAAGAATACAGAACGAACGGAGAAGCTGTAATGCGCTTTTTAACTCCTTTTACTTGTTTAAACTTATGATGTCATAAGTTTGTATACCCACCCGTACAAATTCAATGTGGCTGCGATGTTTTGCAAAATGATACATAGCATCTCAGTTCATTTGAGAGTCCGCTCCTCTATCGAAGCATTTTTCTTTTTTTAGTTCTATTATGACATATTTTTATGAATATGAACTGTTTTAAGGCCAGTAAAATATTATTATAAGGTTTATTATTTACATTTATGAGAAAGGGTCCTAAAGTAGTTTTGCTTATGTACGTTTTGTTATAATAGCCTCAAAGCTTTCATTGAACTCTATACGAATATTTTAGCTTTTACGAAAATATTCCCACACTGAATAAGGCTTTGAGTCAACTCAAAGCTTGATCGAGCTTGAAATAACAGTACTTACCTTATTTAATGCCTATTTTATTTATGTGTTATTTTTTAAGATTAAACTAATCGCCCAATATTTAAAAGTGAATATTAATAACTTTTGATTATTTGATTGTAGATTTTTTGTGCAATTTCACCTTTAAAAAATGTAAACGTCTTTTACATATAAATTAAGGTTTGTTTGTTAGTTAAATCCGTGACGAATATTTTACCTACACTTACACTAATGGCTGGTTTTATATACTCTTACTATTATTCACTTGCCGTAACATCTCGGTTGAAGTCTGACAATACTTGTATGGAACTGTCAAATTTTAACCGATAGCAAGGCAAATTAACTCTCAGTAAGGTATAGGAACCGGCCATAAGTGGACCATTTGCTGGTTTGCCGACAAGGGAACATAAAAAATGTATAATTTTACTGACTTCCTAACATTTGATTAATTTGTAATTTTCTCACGTATTAAGAAACCATGACGATGACAATACAAGAAAATCATAACTTTTTGTTTTTTTAGTTTATTTTGATAATAAACCAAGGTGTGATTTAAAAGATTTCCTTATTAATTTTACAATAGAGCCTTCTTGTATTTCCGCAATATAATTGAGACCAAAGGTTATTAAGTAATTATTAAAAAAAGTCTTATAACATTTCATTTTAATTAAGAAACAAAAAAATTATATTTCATACTTAACATTTTTTAAAAACAGCTCTGCCTTATTAAGTTGTTTTTGATATATTTTTGTGTGTTTTTAAAACTTAAAGTATGTTAATAAAATGTTTATGAAAATCATTTTAATTGTTTCACTTGATCGCGTGCATTCACATATTTACTCCGGACAACGATAGATTTGTCATTTTCTCTTCCGGCCACATTAATTTCTAAATGAGGATATCCTAAAAACATAGTTGAAACCATTATAGTTCGTAAAATTAGTAAGCTGAAGTGGCAGTGAGCCGATCGTGTCTGTCGTGGGAGTTATGGTCGATGAAGCAGTTCAGTCCTGGGGAGGAGACCGCACCTCGGCAAATATACTCCCTCCAGCCCGATGGAATGACGACTTGATTAGAGTCCTGGAGAAGAGATCGCATCACGGCAAAGTACTCCCTCGAGCCCAATGAAACGACGACCTGTGCAAGGTTGTGGGACTGGATGTGGAAAGCAAAAGTTTCGGCATATGTAGCGTAATCTTGGAGTGATCTATATCTCGTAGCGTACTACGATTGACTGACGACATGTAAAAACAGTTTAAGTAATGGTAACCCATCTGTTGTTCTAATTTCAATACACATTCTTGATACGCACATATTTCCTTCTCTTTTTCTATATTGGTATGTATGTATATCTATCTCTGTCTCCGCCAATTATGACTTACTTCACGAAGATGCCGCCATTGTGTCGTCGGATTTCGTTTGCGGTGTTACATAGACAGACATGTAGGAAATAATAAGTTTTTGGCAAGTAAAGTGAGTTGTTGAAAGAAACTAAATAGCGGCAGCCCTCAACGGTGATTTTTATTGTTTGAATGATCGATTGAGCTGGTTTCAAGATATGTGCAATATATATACTTATGAAGCCAAGTTGGACGTTCTTAATCTTGGACGTTATATAATATATCTATTGTATTTATTAATTATAATACAAAAAACATTTACGCAAGAACTGAAGGCAACAAAATTATACTATTATCTTCAGCGGTTTGTTGTGTACGTAATATCCGGGTTTTTTTTAAACTTCGGTTCCTGCTCACAACCTAAATACTAGTATGAGTAGATTTAACTTTTATATATTACCTTTATCGGTTCTTAAATATCTCATCGCTGGGTTTGGTTCTGTACATTTTAGGACGGATGCCATGTTCAGGTTTCTAGGCGATATTTTCCATCACTGTAAAAATGTGGTAATTGTAACAAGTCCACGCAAAGTGTGATTTACAATAGTTAAGTTAGTTAATTTGCGAAACTGGCAAATTAAGTTATCTACCCAAAATATGATAAAACAACTTCCTGTCCCGCAAGTTACGTAAATAACTATTCAACTAATTGTAAATCAGGTTTTAAGCTAGAAAATAGTATAAGTTGATAATTTGAATCCCTAACATTGGAATTAGACACGTGTATCTTAGCTACTGCAACTTCCAATTCTAAGCTCAACGTTTTCCCCTAAAACTATATATACATACGTGCCAAATGTTAGTATAGAAACGTACAAACTTTTCTAATTAAGTTCTGTATAAACTTTTTTCGTTAGAGACTTCGAGAGGTTTTTGTTCTAGTTTTATCTCTCTTTCTAACTAAAACTGTTATTGGCCTTAATTAACAGGAAAGAAAGCAAGGCGATAATACTTATGATGAACTTCAACGCTCGGGTTCGATTCCTGGTATAGAACATTTTGGAAATAAACTTTTCCTTGGTTATTTACTATCGTCTGTGTGTCTGGGATTGGCCGCAGAGTGGTCCGTTACCCATAACACAAGCGTAATTTGCTTATCTTGGGGATATACAATGTGTCTCCTTCTTTGCAGATTTAATTACTTATTAGGAACTAAAATAAAAATATTAAATTATAATTGTGTTTAATCTCATAAGTATAGAATAAGTAAATAAATCGGCCATCGGCGGTCAGGAGCTTCCGAAAATGCAATTTTTAGAATTTTCGTCTGTCTGTCTGTTTTCTGTCTGTCTGTCTGTTAGAGCATCACGTGAAAACTACTGAACGGATAAAAATGAAACTCAACATAGAGCTAGCTTATATCCCGGGGCCCGGGGCTTAGCTTAGTATACATTTTATCCCGAGAAATGAAGTTGTTTCCTAAGAATAGATGGATTAGCAAAATAGATGGTGCTGTAATCACGTTCTTTCAATTCATTAAAAAATACCTACGTTGTCATAAACAACAAGACATGTCATTCATTGTATTACTCCTCTATGTTTTGCTGGGCAGTTGTCTACACTATATGGATTTAGTTTCTTTATTACTATATGTAATTATAATATGTAATAATATATGTAAAAAATTGAATTAAGTTTTTATGCAAGTAAAATATAGCTCCTGCGGCATAGCCGCGGGGCAAACTCCATATAACATTAAAAAGCAAGTCACAAAATATTATACTCTAATAATATTGCTTGTCCGAAAACTATTTTAAATTGAAAATGAAATATATTCTAAAATACAAACCGTAATAAATCTTTAGGCGTTTTCCGCAAAAAAGGTCGGTCACGGAGTCAGGAGCGATGCGTGTCGATTGACCGGAAATAGTAGCGGGTGTATTTACAACTTCCGGTTAGATCGGGGGATGGCGGGAAACCAATTAATAACTTTTATGGCCTCCGGTGTTGGCGGGACAATTAACACGGACGTAAAAATCTTTACAGCTGATTGGGTGGAGTAATTTTGGCACACGCTGCTCTTAAATAACATTTTGCCGACATTGGGTTAAAAGTTTTAAGAGGTTAGAGGTTAAGCCACTCAAATTCATATTTAGAAGTTCGTATTCTAAGTTCGTAAACTAAGTTATATAGAAGAACATTTTATGAAAGTCATACGCACATGCTGTTTATAAAATTTGTTTCTGTGGGCACAAAAAGAAAACGCAGTGGTTGGTTGGAACACAACATAGACAAAACTAGAAAAGATAACATAGTGTCATTATGTTATTCGATAAATCACTACAGGTATAAGAGAATATCATCTACAGATGTATTTGATATCACCTTTTAACATTTCCAAGTAGTACCACCTATTATTTTACTATTGTACTATTTGACGGGTAGTTTTATATAGTACTCAGTTAGTTTTGTCATAGGTCGGATATAAAAGTGAGCGGTTGGGTGTAGTGTCGAAATATTATTCTCACTTCGACTTTGGTTGGATGTGCATTTCATGGTAGGGCTCTAGGGTAGCTAATTATATTGTGCAAGTATCATAACTTGTAATTGATCGTATTTTAGATAGGTTTTCTATGTTCGGGAGTCAAATAAAACAATTCTCTAAGTTCTACGTGTTTTGTTATATAAATCCCGCACTAATATAAAATATCTGTTTTAGAAAGAAGATTTCTTTTACATTTTTTAAATTCAGTTATTAAATTATTTTTTATCTCAATTTTAGGGTTTCATAGTGATTTTGGTTTATATTCATTTTGTTTCCATAGTCGTAACTAAATGCCGAAAACATCCCCTATTATTAATATATATGGTCCTATTGCTTATTGTTAAATTACCACATAAAACATTTATATTTGGAGTGATGCTTCAAATGTAAGTTTTTTGTGCATCTGAAGCATGGACGATGACAAAAAGGATCGAAAAATTCAAGGTGTATGGAAAGAATAAGTTGGAAGGAAAAGATCAATGAAGAGGTGTTGTCTATAGTAAAGAACGAACAATTATAAAAACCATGAGGACAGCATAGGAAGGATGTTTGGATATATAACTACGGCACAACACTCTTCTCTATAAGATAATCGAATCGACGCAGTGGAAGATAGAAGAGGGAACGGAAAACCTAGGAGAGCGTTTGCCAATCAAATAAAGGAAAGGACATGTGTCGTGTCGTAGAAAGAAGTGGACAATAAAGAGGATTGGAGGAGGTTCAACCGACAAGAACTAAGCTCCTAAATATTATTATGATGATGACAATGGTGTTGGAAAATATCATGAATCCTGCACACTGAGATTACCGATATACCTATTTATATATGTGTTCTTGATGACTCTAATTCTGGATAAGCCCGAATCAAACAGTGGGACGAGACCTGTAACAAAAGACAAGACATTGTACGAGTATTATATTCTACTAGAATGCATCAAGAACAATAATGAGCGACAACATCCAAAGACAGACTTATGTTTAGACTTCTTGGACTTCGGGGTTTTTCATTCTATTTTAGCCTAGCCTTTGTCTATAGCGATGAAATAAATGATTTTGCATGTATGTAGGTTTTATTTTGTATCTGGAGTACAGCAGATAAGCAGACGGCCCATCTGATGGAAAGCGGTTACCGTCGCCTATGGACGTTTGTAACACCATGTCACCAACGCGTTGCCGGTCTCTGAGAAATTTTATAACTGATAGACAGACAGAAGTTTTCACACGACTGATATAAACTATCATTTAAAAGTCCTTACATTAAAAAAAATGCCGGTACGTATATACACTGATAACATTTTATGGAGTTGTAATGATAGCAACGTAGAAAGCACCTACCATTGATGATATGCGCCATATAACGTTTACCGATACATGGGACAGCGTTTTAGATAAAAATCTCTTTGATAGCAACGCGGGGAGGCGCCTATCGCGGAGTGATGTCATTACGGAGGCCCCAGGGCGCACAAGTAGTGAACAGGATGTACGAATTTTTGAAGTGAAACTACTTTAGAACCGTTGTGGTTTGAAACTCGATGAAACGAAAATAGCGACAATAAATTCATGTGTATTTTTTTTGTGATTTGCCATTTTGGTAATTTTGATAAAAAGACTAGCCAAGAACCAAAATAAAAATAGCGCAGATTTTAAGTCTAAGAAATTGCTGTCGATCAGCGAAAACTCCATCGAAATCGGCCCCGTAGTTTTTACGTGAATCCCGAACAAACAGACAAACAGAAGAAATGTAAAAAATTGTATCGTGTTATCCGTTGTTTATATAGTCTATTTCAGTTTTTTTTAAATTACTTCAATGTACTGACACGGCTTGTTTAGAATTTTATAATATTATATATTTATGTCATTATAGATTTATTACAACTACATAATTTTGGTTTTCCGCTATCAATATCGATGGTCCGTATCTTGACTTTTAGGCTTTTATTAACTGACATTTTTACTCTTTATGTAGTTCAATAATCCCAAATATTGACTGTTGAACTCACTTATGTACCTCCACAAATAATACACACACAGTTAATATACTGATACCTATAGTGCATCAATCATGGCCATAAAAAACAAACTTTTTACAAACAGCGTAAAGCAGCAACTATAGAGTCTGTTAATAACGAACCGCGTCATTTAGTTTTGAATCTTGCAACTTAAATTTATGTTTTTCTAAAATATATTGCTCTTCAAAGTTAAGATTTCTCTTAAAGAAGGTAGTTTAAATATTTTTAATGTATGTAATAAATATATATTATATATATATATAATATATATAGACACACATATATATATATATATATATATATATATATATATATATATATATATATATATATGTGTGTGTGTGTGTGTGTGTGTGTAGATATGTATATAACTATATGTAACATTTTTAAAAATATTGTGCAGCAATTACCCTGCTCTCGCTTTTGTACCATATTTTTCTCTCCATCCCAAGGTTGTCTGGAAGTGAACGCTATCAGCGATAACACCGCCATTTGTATCTAATTCTAAGCTGTTTTTGTGAATTACTTCATTAATTTTATTGTACAATAAAGTATATTCTATTATATTCTATAATCATTTAAATTTCCTAAAAACTAGTGGAAAGGATATAAAGCTCGTGCAGTTTTATACGAAGCCCAACTCTCCTAACAAACTGGGCAATGTCCTTTATACTGAGACTAACCGCATCCACAAGTTCGTAGCTCAACGTTCCGCGATAGTCCGTACAAAGAGGTTGTAAGTAGATTTGTGGGGGATCTCCACAAACGGCGCTTCCAGCCACTCCACTCTTCTCATTCAATTACTTCATCTCATCCGTATTCCACAGGGATCAACTATACTACAAACCCGCGTAACGATCGATAGTATATTTGTTGTCTAGAAGCTTAATGTTACGGGCAAATTTGTACTGGCATGAAAACGAATACTAAGACATTTTTGCCCAGTAAATAGCGAAACTCGAAGCGAAATAAAAGCTTTTAAATCCTGCGTATCTAGATGGCGCCACAAGTATATTTTTCACCCGCCAATTATTGAATAGCATATGGAAGTGTTGTTTTAAATTTTACTCAGATTTGATTTAAAACACGTTTTAAATAATAAATCGTATGAAGGATATAGGAGCTTTTTAAGGATTCTATAGTCATTCTTGCAAAAGCTTAACTCTTTTGAAATACTCTTCTCCCTCGTTGTATGTCACTGTTATACATTTCATTAATTATCATAACATATCATTTTACTTACCCGGGGACAGGAATTAATGAAATTTGTAATCAGTTTTATATCCACGATTTGAATGTTCAAGTAATACTTAAGATATTTTAAAGTTGTTTATAGTTCCTAGAATAAATTCACAAAGATTTAGTTATAGGTATTTATTATTTATTATTTCATTGTTTTGTTAGGGTATATTATTGTATAATTCTTATACATATTAATGTAATAGTTCAAGGTTACCCACATACTTGGGGTCTTAGGAGATATGAGCTTTTGGAGGTGGGCACTGAAAACCAGTGCTGTGTCGGAACATGTTACGGCACAGCAATAGACTGAGTGCCAAACTCATTTCATAAATTGCGGCTTTCATTTATTGTTATTTTCTTACCAGTTTGTATCGTGTGAGTCACAATTGGAAATAAATATTTTTCTTTCTTTATTTCTTTTCTTTCTTTCTTTCGTTATTATTCTCGGAAATTACTGGCTCTAAATGGATGACATTTAGTGGAAATATGTAATTAACATGGTACACGCTACACAATTTCTGCATGAACGGTGGAAGAATAGATACTAATTCCTGTGGCCCAGTCGTAATAGGCCCTAAAATAACTCATAGCCGTGTACAGGTTGCCTGTCTGGATGGCCACCACCTCTGTTCTAGAGTAGGCCGCCATAACAACACTGAATTGCGTTTCGGCATCAGTGGAAAAATTCCAGTTCTCTCTTCGAGGCTGGTAGCATTTGCGACGGCAACAGCAGACGAGCTCACCTGATGGAGAGTGATCTCCATCAGGTGGGCTTGTCTGTTGTACTCCAGCGATAAAAAGAATGCAGCAGTTGACTAACGAAAAAATAAAGATTAGGGGCTACCCCTACTATACATGTCAGCGGGGTTGAAAAATTATTTTTCAATGTACATAGTTGTATGGGGTATCGTTGAATATTTTATTTAAGTCAATAACTGGTGAAACATTAGCTTCCAAAGTCAAAAATTAGTTTTTAAAAGAACCGTTGGCGTTGTGTAGTTTTTAGTTCTTTTTTAAAGTTTCAAAGGCAAATGACAAAAACTGCCAATTATTTCAGAGTCTCTAAGGAGCCCTTCAATGACCGTGGTTCGACTTTCGACTAATAATGTTTCTTCCCTAAAAATGAAATATAGTCAGCCAAAGTGTACCTGAAGTACCTGAAGCAATTTTACATAATATGGTACAATCAGTTCATACCAATTGCTATTATTTAGTAAGAAACATACATCCACCCAAAAAGGAATTCACATATAATTTAGTTAGTACTTTACTAGATAACCAGCGGGATTAGCAGACGTTGATCTGCCTAAAAAAATAGATCCCAATTCCAACGCCACCTATCGGGTCTAATTGTAAATTTAAACCATTCTCGAATCCATTTGAAGACACAAAAAAATTATCATAATCAGTCCAACCGCTTAGTATTCGTCTGTACGTGTGTATGTCACCGAACTCCTCGTTCGGTGACATACACACGTACAGACGAATTATAATATAATATAAAGATTAGTAGGAATTCATCTATTATATTTAACAAAACTACGATTTAACGGTTTTAAGCGCGGTATTCTATTTGATATTTATTCCGACGTTTCTGCCACTTTTCGTTACAACGTAGTTTCATTATGTGTATTAGCGAAAATTTAAGAAAATATTATATAAAATACAAAAAATACTTGTACAATTTTAAATCAAATAATATTAGTGGCGTATTTAGATTACAATGGAATGCTTTTAGCAAGAAATTCGATTCTAACCCGAGGATAATCCGCTTATTTATTCTGATCGCTCCCGACTCACAACGAGGGTCCGAACTTAACATTTAACTTGATTTAAATGGTTTTAATCACTAAACAAGTGGCCGGGTTAGTATTAGATTCACATATGAAAATTAGACCTTTAAAATTCATATACTTAAATAACTAAAAAAATTTTTTTGTCAAAATTCGTGGTCGCCCAAATTCGTGGTAATTTAATAGTGGTCGAAATTCGACCATAATTAATTTGAATTATAAGTTTGAACATTATTAAGGTTCTGTTGTCAAAGACTATACTTCTATAATAACAGATTTCGCCAAGGCTACACTGTTAATTTAATTTACTGTTAATTTAGTTAATGTTAATTTGACTTGAACAATAAACCAAAGAGTATATATGTGTGTGTGTCAAATACATGGTAGTGTGTGTAATGTTTTTTTGATTGATTTAATTTATTTTTTATGCATAATTTAAAAATATTAGCATTCTGCACTCCTTCTCTATATAAACTATAAGTGTGCGAAATTTGATACACCTCGGTCCGTGCGATTTTCGTAAAAAGGTGTACAAAGTTTTTGCTTCACGTATTAATATAATGATTATGTATATATTTATAGTCATGTCTTCATATTTTCCTTAGTTTAGAGGTTTCCTGGAAGAGATCGCTTTAAGCGATAAGGCCGCCCTTTGTTCAACATTTATTGTATCTAGTTTTTAAGAACGTAGTTTTAATTTTGGAGACCAATAAAGTGTTTTCATTCATTCATTCATTCATTATTTATAAGTCGTGTTTTATTTTCATTTGTATAGATACCTATATAGTTTATTTTGCGTGTTTAATTTGTTTTAAAATATGTAAAATATTCGTAATTGCAATCAATTTAATAGATTTATCATTTTATCATTTAATAGATAGATATCTATCTATCTATTAAATGATAATTACAATTTTACCAAAGGTGTCAAATGACTTCATATTTATTCATTCAATCTTCATCACAAAAATGCACTCTCCAGAAAAATATGTCTTCGAGACATCATTAATAGTGATTCACTCGGCTTTTAGTGAGGTAAGTAGTCTCAGGGAGATTTCTTTGATATCGCGGCAAGTGGCTGCGTGTCGCTGCGTCAGCGTTGAGTGTCGGAAATCACTGTAATGGATGGCGGGTTGAGAGCAGGGCTGTCGGTATGAGACTATGAAGAAAGAAAACAGCTAACTGCGTGTCGTACCACGCGCTTTACAGGGTTCCGTAGAAGCAACGATCGTCAATTAGGGGCCATCCACAAATGACGTCGCACGAATTTCATGAATTTTTGATACCTCCCCGCTCCTTGCATACACAGCTGGTCATATTCGTGAGACTCCTCACTCCCTAGTGTGACATCACATATTCTGCAATTTGAAATCAAGAAATTATTAAATTAAGACAGCAGTTTCTTAATTCGTTTTATTGCCATGTAAATTAATTTTTAATAATTTAAATACTATTTTCATTGAAGATAGTGGTGATGCCCTCTAGCGATGTTGGGTAGTTTACAGATGATTTCACTTCATACGTCACTGCGGCTGCCCACTCGCCAGTAGATGGTGCCTGCACTTTTTGAATTTTCGTACGTTATATACGCATACGCGTCGTCGTTGGTCGCTGCTGTACTCGTTGAGCAGGGGCACGTCAATAAATAATAATATTTAAAAACTGATCGAATGACTACTATCTGGTGATTAAAAAATCGGCCCTTAATCAAATGCATAAAGACTAATAAGTTGCATTAAGTGGAAGGACTGGGAATAGGTTATAAGCCGGCCGGTTTCCCCTTGTGTCTGGTATCGTGGTGAAGAAAGTGTGGTGAACTTATGGTGATCTGAAGGACGTACTTATGATAAGGTGAGTGGGCGGCATATTTCACTAGCCGCTCCAGTGGTTGCCGTATGAGTTATGTTGATTGCCCGGCATCGCATACTTATTGTTTTATATCACCATAATTAATTTAGGGCTCGAACGCTGGTTCATCATAGCTCCTATACTACGTGTTATGGCTATTTACACGCCTTAACAGATAGATTTGGAAATATTTGAAGGTTTTCGTAAATAATTCAAATTTTGTGTTTTAAAGCTCGAATGTATTAGATTTTGAAATGCCACCCCTTGTCACACGATGTCACAATACGGTGACCCCCTTCCTTCCCTTAACGTGTGACGTAATTTCTGGGTGGCCCCTTATTTAAGTAATTGGTCCAAGATATCCTAAAAAGCATTTCATCGAAAATAGCCCATATCTCAACTAAATTACTCAAAAGATCCTCCTCTTCAATCTGATTTTCGTTGAGTCTTTTTTGAACCTATTTGAGTTTATACAGATTTTTTCGGTTCATAGCTCAAGGGCGAATCTCCCGCGCTCATCATTGGCCGCAACCCTGTTTTACTAAATCCTATATATTCTTAAGTATTTCTCCTTGTCAAATGTCTTGTTGATGACAATAATGAGCATCATACAATGACCTTTTTGCCAATAATTAATGATCTAGCACTAATTTTAATAAAGCGTGGTTGTGGACAATGGCATGCTCAGGAGATTTGCCCTCAAAAGTTAGAGGTTGTGAACACCTTTTTTAACACTTTCATTAACAGTGTTATTAGTGTATTTAAAGTTATTACCTTTAAAGATCTGACTAATCATGCATCTCACGACTGCGTGTACTAAAAAAATGTTTTCAACCCTTAATTTTAGATACGAAAGCTACCGCTTATATTTATTTTTAAAGAATTAACTAGTTACTAATTTTATATCTTCACATATACTACACATTGCTGTCAATTTTAATTCATTTAGAGCTAGTAGATTCTGAGAAACATCACTAAGACAGACGAGAAGAATTCACGAGTAAAATTGACGATAAATGTCCCACCCTAGGCTCAGCCTCCGTAGATTTTTTTACGGAGGACAGACATTATACCCACCACGCTTATCTAAGGCGGCTTGGTTGGTTTGATACAACGATTAGCTAGATGTGTAGGTTTCATAACGATTCTTAACCGTTAGCAAGTGCTAATTGCAAAATATGCATATTAGGTCAGAAAAACTGCTTAAGAGGTGCACGCTTCCTTTGGGTCTGGATTTGAATCCAAGTTGGATTCGTTAACCACTAAGCTAGCACGGTTTTTTTTTAGGGTTCCGTAAAGTAATTATTATTTAATAAGACTATTTTTTACTATAACAGGACATCTTCAATTTGTGCGACCTGACATGGACTCGGCCGATTTTTATACAAAAAATTCGTAAGAACTTTGCTTTGAAATGTCACAAGAAAGAAATAGGGAAATATCTTCCAAAGATAAAATAACAAATAATATAACAGCCCTATGTTTTGAGTCTGTGGGTAATAGATATCCATTATTGGCCACTTGTACCGGGAGTGGAGTCAAGCGGCTACTGAGCTAAGCCACAAAGCTTGCCTTTTGAGATTTAGGTTTGCTTATGTGACTTCTTGAGTATGTACGTAAGTAGTGGTTTTTGTGGCCGGCACGTCTGTAGTTGCACATCAAATGCAAGGTATCTTTCTAAGATGTATAAATAGAAATATCGTGTAGGATATTATTAAATTTTTAGCTTAAACAATTAAGAAACTTATTTTGATACGTCATTTTATGAATTGGTCAACTTTTAGACAACATTATTGTTTGCCCCCTTTGTTAATGCAGACCTACTTATCTGTTAAAGATCATCGGTCTTCTTCATAGGTTCATTTAAGGTTCTTAAGGAAGCGTTCAAACTTACTCCAACTCTCTATGAATAAGACCGTATATCTTTAACTTTAGTCGTTCCTGAAATAATCATTTACGATACACAGACAGACACCGGAGTAAGACTATAAGGGATTTTTTACCATTACTTAACCCAAAAATCGTATATCCCTATTAATATTATAAATGCGAAAGTAACTCTGTCTGTTCCGTTTTCACGGAAAAACTACTGGACCGATTTGGCTGAAACTCAGTATATATATATTTTCGATGCCGAGAATGAACATAGGATACTTTTTATCCCGAAAAATGGGATGGTTTTCGGGATAAAAATATATTTGTCTGTTTGTTTGTTATGCTTTTACGGTAAAAGTGCTGGACCGATTTCGCTGAAGATCGCTATATATGTAATTTTATTACCGAGGGTGGACAAGGGGTACTTTTTATCCCGAATAATGGGATGGATTTATGTAAAGGTTATCCCAAAAAGTAAGATAGGTTTTTTGTGATTTGCCATTTTCGTCATTTGGGTCATCTTTGTCCTTTTTGTCCTTTTTGACCTTTTTGTCCTTTTGTCCTTTTTGTCCCTTTAGACCTTTTTGACCTTTTGTCCTTTCTGGCCTTTTTGTACTATTTGACCTTTTTGTCCTTTTTGGCTTTATTGTCCTTTTTGGCCTTGCCGGGATGAGATAGTTTGCGATATAAAATGTAATTAATCTTCCGGGTGTTAATAACACTCACATAAACATTTAGTACAATGTAACCTGTATTAAAGCCTGCTCTTTAAACAAGAGGCAGGCATTAGAGGACGACCCGCGGCGCGGCCGCGGGTTAAACTCTAGTAGACATAATAAAACTACATTTTAACGGTTTAAGTGCGGTAATTTATTTGATTTTTATTATTCCGACGTTTCGGCCACTTTTCAGTAGCCATGATCACGAAAGACAAAAATGTCAAGTGTCAATGAGTATTGTTAAAGTTTTATTTAACCTACCGCCAACTGGTTTAAATTAATTATTTAGTTATATTTTCTTTCATTATAAATCAATGTCAACTTTTGGTTAATAATAATCTACACGAAAGAAGTAAAACTTTGTTGGTTTATTTCTTACCTCACACCTTACACATAATCACGGATATACGTTTAATCCGTAACGAAAAACTTTCACTATTTACCTACTCAGAAGCCGAGTTCAATTCTAAAAAATATCACATACCGAGTAAATATAACATATTTATAATCCGTTTACAGAAAAGAGGCACTCAATCATTCGCAGGTTTATTTAAATAGAATGCCTTTTAAATAAGGCCGCGTTAAATGGGTTCCCGAGCTCAGCAGGCGTGGGGCAGACAAAAATCTCATTTCCTGAGTAAGTGGGAACAAGCACAGATAACGAATGTACGCTTCGCTTATTTGCAATTCAACGTGTTTACCCGACTTAAGCATGTTTTCTAGACTTAGTCTCCTTATAAAATGCGCGTGTCTAGAACAGACCTCTCAGGTACAGATAATAATATTATTGGTATTTTACAGTTGCAGATATAATAGTCAGCGAGGTAATGCTGCCAGACTTTTAGGCACACTGCCCAGCGACAGCGGTCCTAGTCCGGCTGAACCGATTGTAGTTTATGTTTTATTTTTCTTTTAGGGGCCAATTTTTCGATCATCAGATAAAAGTTATTAGTTGAATAAATGATAACCTCAGTGAATTCAAAGGTGAAACCATTCAACTGTTCTATTCATGTAAGTGACATTTTTAATTTTTTTATGTTATACTTTATTTTATGAATAACTCTTATCTGGTGATTGAAAAATTTGCTCTTTGTTTATATATATATATATATATATATATATATATTTACATCTGTTAGGGGTTTATTTATAGTACTTACAGTTTTATTATAACGGTATTAGTCATACAGAGTTAGAATATGTTTGAACGCTTCTTTATGATTCTTAAAGAAACGTTCAAACTTACTCTAAGTCTATATGAATAAGATCGTTAGTGTTTAGTTTTTTTATCAATCTTAAATTAATTTGTTACTCTGGGGCCATGGGGTCCAGAAGCCCATTCGCAAAACAGTTGGTAGATGTCTCACGAAACCAAAACGCTGGCCTGTATTTTGGGCAACGCATAAGCGTTGCCATACAACGTGGTAATGTGGCCCGCGTTTTGGGAACGTTCCCAACTGACGGTGATTTGGGACCTATTTACTATTTGTAGTTTTTATCTTTTGTAAATTAAGCTGTATATATATATTAGGTTGGGGAAAAAGTTTCTTCGCATTTTATATAAAAATTCAAAAGGTTTTTTAATAAAGTTTATTTACATTTCACTAAAGTATGTAGGTGCCATTTTGTTGGATAACTTTTTGCCATCTTGAAGGTAGGGACGTGATCCCAATGCTATAAAAAAAATTGTGATCGTCGTGATGTTAACCTGACACTGCCTAAGGAATTCTGCAGAGACCGAAACAGGTGAAAATCTGAAGGTGCAAGGTCAGGACTATACGGCCTCCCATTAACACCTCCCAGCCAAACTCTCGTAATTTTTGCTGAGTGGCTAAAGATGCGTGAGGTCTAGCGTTATCATGGTGAAAAACCACACCCTTCTGTTGATTAATTCCGGCTGCTTTCTCTCAACTTTTTGCTTTAATCTCATCAGTTGTTCGCAGTACAGTTCCGAATCGATGGTCCTGCCTGACGGTAGCAGCTCATAATGAATAATGCCTTTCCAATCCCACCATACACACAGCATCACCTTGTTGCGAGTTAACCCGGGTTTCGCCACAGTCTGTGAAGCCTGACCGGTCTTTGACCACGATCTTTTCGGACGTTCTGTCGTACGTGATCCACTTTTCATCACCAATTATCAGCTTCTTCAAAAAGGGTTGGGTTTCATTACGTCATAATAAAGAATCACAAATGAGTACATGGTTCATTAGGTTTCTTTTAGTGAGCTCATGAGGCACCCAAATATCGAGCTTTTTTGTGTACCCAGCTTTTTTCAAATGCGCCAAAACCATTTTGTGGTCAATTCCCAGTTCTCCAGCTACATCGTAACTACTAATGTGCCGATCTTGCTCTACTTTTTCAACAATGGCATCAATTTTGTCCGTAACAGGGCGACCAGAGCGACGTGCATCTTTGATATCAAAATTTCCGGATTGAAAACGCTTAAACCAAATTTGCGCTACTCTCACAGATACTGCATTAGGTCCATAAACATCACAAATTTTTTTCGCGGCTTGTGTTGCATTTTTACCTTTTTTATAGTAAAATTTTAAATGTATCGAATTTCTTAATTAGATTCACTCATTTTAACAATAAGAAAAACAAATGAAAACCACACATTTTCCTAATTTGAATTTGGAATTGTCTTCTTTAAAATTAAAACTTTGTAATGATACCAAAACCAGCCACATACATATGGTATAGCCAAAGAGGTGTTATCACAAGTTCATATATACTATATGCGAAAAGACTTTTTCCCCAACCTATTATATAGATATTCTTAGTATATGTAAATTTTATCCTATCAAATTTTTCACTCTTTTGTTTTTAATAATATAATGTTATTTGTTACCTGTGTAAGTTGATATTAAATATAAAAAACCGTATTATCTGTACTCTGTACCTCAAAGGTCTATAATATTTACTCCAGTTTGGACAAAATTCTTTATCATCTATAAAAGTTTAAAAACAAGTTCTAGATACTACTTGCATTTTATATACCTATAGCATATTATATATCACTAGTCAATGTAGATAAATAAGATAAAAATGTAGAAATAGTAATTTTAGATATAAAAGTAGCATACAAAATAGAAAATAGAGTGTAAAGAAGACTTATGACGTCATAAGTACGTACAAGTAGAAGAAGTCAAATAGCACATTCATTATTGTTTGAAAAGTAATTAAAATTATTTATATCATGATATTTTAAAAGTTATATGATAAGATGTTATTTTAGCACCTGTTCTTTTATCAGTAAAATATATTAGAATTTATTGTAATATGTATCCGCTTCCCGTTGAAACTAAACCTAACAAGGCACAAAAATCCTTAATTAAGTTAATTACGCTTTCCAATTATATTTCTAATTAAAATTTTAACTTGAAGTAATAATTCTAATTAGTTTATAAATATTTTATTTTTATTAACACGACTGGGTTGCGTTTGATTGGAAAATTTTCAAATTATGCTATTGACGAATATTTTAATTGGTTTATCTATTTTAATTCTATCCGTTACTGGGTTATCAAAGTCTAGTTGGTGGATTTCACACATATGTAACCTATGGAAGAAGAATAGTACTGAAAATGACAATCTTAGTACTTTAGTATTTTTGATGTGTCATCTTGTTCGCTAAACGTTGGTAACATTGATTCAACTTAACTTTATGTACGTAAAATCAAATTAAATTATTTAGTTCTGATATTCTAAGTATAATAATTATTTTTTAAAAATGACTTGCAATTTTTGATTGATTGGTCTAATAAAAATTGTTTTAAAGAATAAAACATCAAAAGTAGCGAGAGAATGACCTGTGTCTGCCTTCATCCATCCAATATAGGATTTATTACATTTTCAGTTCCTCCCCAAGTTCGCGCCATATATCCCGTTTTCCCATATACATATTCATTTTAATAATGCCTATAGGTTCAGAGTTAATTCATATATGTGATATGTCCAGGGCACGCGGAGTTGGTCGAGCTTCCGCTTTCCCGTAGCCGTGGCATAAGGCGAATGAAGGAATACCGAGGGGTTTTAGTGGGTATCCCTAACTCGGGTGGCAATAGTTCTTCTTCGGGGATATTAGTGCCACCTCAACACGGATATGTCACCTCAACAGTCAATCACATATGCCTCCTCCGCATTTCCCCCGCGGCTGTTAGACCTCAGTACTATATTCACTCATTAAAAAAAATAACAAGTTTAATCCAATACTGACACTAAACATATCACCCAAAAAGTAGAAATAAATATATAAGAATAAAAATACATACAATTGTTTAAAATAGGTAGCTAGAAATAGTAATTAGATATAAATAGTAATAACGACATGTGTAACAGATAATGCTAGATTTAATAAAAAAATGTAATAAAAATGTAATTATATACAATATAAGATATTAACGTAAAGCTTTTTAAAATAAGAATAAAGACAAAAATAAGTAAGATGAAAAAAGAAAAGAACACAAAATGCCTGACTATCCCGTGAGTCAGAGAGTGGAAACAAAAATACTGACACAATCCAAAATTTTGCCAAATCGACTATTTAGTGCCATCTATCGTAAAATATGAAAATACGTGTAATAGTGCTAGTTCTAGTTTAAACGTAACAGATATATCCACTAGGGCTACGTTCCAGAAGAGACTCGATTCACAACCACGATTTTTCCCGTTCCACTTGCTTGGGGCCGTTACAATCATAAACTCTAGTGGGAGAGGGAATGGGACGTTGATGTCATAAACGACGAAATACACAAATGTCAATGGTTGATTTGAAAATCGCGCCTTTTTAATATCAATAGAGATAGAAAGAAATAATGCTCTGTGGTCAATGCTCATTTCGATCCACCTCTTGACGTGGGTCGTTGTGAGCGCTGTGTGATCGGAAATGAAGACGTCATTAGTGACGTTTTCGTCACGACCATAATGACCGTGTTCGCTACGTGGAACGGTTGACGGAGTATTTTGATATTCATCCTTTAAAAATCATTTTTTGGCTCTCCTGTAAAGTTCACTTTTTTTGGATAGTATTTTTTTTATATATTAAATAGGTTTGCATTTGACCACGATCACGTCCAATGCCGGACTATGATGCGCTCGAAAATGGAGCACACTTACCTAGATAGTACCTATTCACACGAAACTTGAAGATACCCGGATACACTTTTCGGGAAACACGGACTCTGGTATTGCATTCCACAATTCTGCCGTACGTAGAAGGAACGTGGAGGCGAAACGTTTAGTACGTACGCACTGGTAGCGTTTCCACTGTGAAACGATGGCGTAGACCAGAGCACCTTGTGGTCCGACGATGGAATGGTGTAGGGTAGTGTCAGATTGTCAGTGTTGGATTAAGTGTGCGATATTGCCGGCGTTAGCGCAGGACCTTGTAACTTAGGGCGGCACTGGTGGGTCCCCCGGGGAAAAGGGTTCTCACCCGCCGTTATGTCATCTAGAAGGGGGTGCGACCTGTTCTTCACTTCTCCCGTGGGGCGAGCTACAAACCACCCCAGGCGTTAAGAGTTTGAAGATGCCGGGGGATAAAAGTAGTTCCGAGGCAGTGGATGAGGCCGTTGGGCCACCGCCTGCCAGGGCTAGCCGAGGGGCTAGGTCATGTACCCTTAACCCTGGCATAAGGCGAAGAACGGAACACCCAGGGGTTTTAGTGTGTATCCCTAACTATGGAGTGGCAATAGCATCTTTAGTTCTGTCTAGAGGTGTTAATGCCATCCCGACCTTGTGAGTCCCAGACACAAGCCGCGACTTTTCCCCCAAGCTTCTGCGCTTGTCGCGGTCTATGGTCCTCACACGGATTTCCCCTGGCTAAAAAAGGACCTTGTAACTTGTGAATGAATGAATGAAAACTTATTATTGTTCACCATAAACTTAAATCTAGACAATTGATATGGATACATTTGCATTAGAACAATGGGCGGCCTTATCGTTTATAGCGATCTCTTCCAGACAACCCAGCAACTTGTGATGTGGCAATAGCATCTTTAGTTCTGGCTAGAGATGCTAATGCCACCCCGACCTGGCGAATCCCACACACCGGCCGCGATCTTCCCCAGTTCACTGCGCGGCTGATGGTCTTCAGTCGGGTTTCTGAACCTCGTAAAAAAGAACATTATGACTACTATTTTGGTTAAAATTGTGATATATATGTAAATGTAATATGTAACAATTTTGATGACACAATAATGTAACCAAAAATGTAGTTACAAGGTCCTGCTCCGACGCCGACAACATGTACCCTATTTTAGTACTACTTTCACATATTTGTGTACTGGTTTAATATTCAGAATATAGACCAGTTTGAGGGTAGACGTTAAATATAGAGCTTAGATTATCGAAGCAATAGTCTGCCGCTGGATGTCGCCTGCTCGGGCTGCAGATTAAACAAATATTACTCGGTGATAACGTGCATCTATGAAGCGAATAGAAGGAGCCAAATTTAAATATTTTTATTGCTTATTTTTCAAGATACTGAGAGTTTTATACGAAACAAATTTAAATACACTTTAATATACAAAAAAGCTATTCAAAATAAAAAGTATTGAAGTACAATCGGTGATCTAACAATAAAACACACCTCACCTTCTCTCTTTTTCTGATGGTTACCAATAGAAGTTTTGGACACAATTATTTTTGCACGCTGTTATTTTTTGCAAACATGCATTATATACGTAAGGTAATTCTAAATTACTATAGTTTAATATACGGCCAGTATGGCGATATAAGTATATAACGTAACTTGTTTTTTGCGTTTTACCTACAGATTTAGACCTAGGATAACTATTCTATTTATAATTTCTACATTAGAGACCAACTAATGTTATGGGTAATATATGGTTTACTTAGATCATAAAACAAGAACACTAGAGATGCCACTAAACCTATTTAAAAAAGTGAAAGCACTATATCCTAAGACTTCTAGGTCTCACTTCCACGGTTAGATTAATGTTTCTTTGTTCTATGAATGACTGAATCTTTATTTATAGAAATAGAGGTAGTAATTATACATAAGATGGTAAGAAAGTCAAATGGTCTCACTGTATCTGAGCAACACATGATCATACAAATCCGAAATATTTGGATGACCATGTGTAGGTCCAATATAGTGAGACCATTTGACTTTATTACAAATAAACAAAATATAAAAATCATATATCAATCTAAAAAAATGTGTCATATTAGGTCATAAATTTTTGTTGGATCCTCACAATTTATAATGTGGGTAATTTTGTAAACGCCGCTGGCTTTCGGTTTCCCCGCCATTGTGTGGGGCGAAGCTAGTCTTCAACGCACGCTAGGTCAATCCGGACGTTTCGTTTTCTCCGTGCTAAGACCAAGTGAACGTTTCATATCCGATTCTTCAATATCTAATTGAACTTTATATACAAGCCGACCTAAGTGCCTTCGGAGGACTGGTTAGTGCCATGCACTCTCTGGAGCTGTCGAGGTGCCCCATTGGAGGTGGTATTCCGAGGTTAGTGGTGCTTATTACCCCATTGTTTTTTGTGCGGGATTTGGCATACCTCTCACTCTCATATATTCTCTTAAATATAACTCACAGTCCACTAAACAATTACTCGGACCAGCGAAGCTGTGTGGAATCCGTGATCCTGCATTACACAATTTTTATTAACCTGATTTAATACTGTGCGTCACGTCTATACTTTTCATGTAACTATAAAACGCTAGCAGCTTTTGGCGCGTAATACTCAGCAATATCAATACTGGAAGTCGAACCTGAGAAATGAGCATCGAAGCCCACCCCTTTTCATTCCCCACCCGCTGCCAATATTATTGTAAAGTCACTTTTTACTACTTAAGGTCTGTACAGTTTCATTGCTCTGATATTTTCGGACTATTATAGATATACGGTGGAAAAATTGCCCGAAAACTTTTCACTGCTCATTCTGTCTTATGGTGTCTTGTAGGAACTAAAAAGTAAGACCCATAATAAAATAAAGGACATCAATTTATTTTTAGTTTCAAATTCTAATAACAGCCCATAACGCTCACACGAATTTCATGATTTTGTAACCTCTCCTCCGCCCTTGTCACCGCTGGTCACACTCGTGAGACTTCTCCCTCCCTTGTGTGACTTCAAATATTTTGCATTTTTACATCAAGAAATGTAGTAGTAATAGGTTTCATTCCCAACGTATATTATTTTTAATAATTTAAACCATAACCTCGTACAGATGGAGTTGAAAATATTTTGAAGTTTTCTATTAATAGTTCATTTATCGTATTTTAAAGCTTACATATAGTAGTAGATT
This sequence comes from Dendrolimus houi, assembly GCA_039645545.1. NCBI lineage: Eukaryota > Metazoa > Arthropoda > Insecta > Lepidoptera > Lasiocampidae > Dendrolimus > Dendrolimus houi. The sequence goes on from CM077136.1 coordinate 6,708,144, forward strand.
TAAATGAGACGTCACGAAATTTAGAACCGTACCATACATTGTCACATAATCTCACACGTCGTCGACACCCTTCCTCTTAACATGTAACGTAATTTATTGATGGCCCCTAAACATCCCACTGCTGGGGTCGGGCCTCCCATTTATAAGAGAACATCGGTTATCACGATGTGCAAGTTTCATCACGATGTTTTCCTTTACCGTTAGCACGTGGTGATTGTAACAATATGCACATTAAGTCAGAAAACTGCCTAAGTGGTGCATGCGTTCGTGCCAGGATCGAATCCGCGCCCTTTGAGTTTCGGACGCGTGCGCTACCCACTATGCTACCACTACTTTAACACATTTATGTATATCAAATTTAAAATTTCATAACAATCGTTTAATTCCTAAGATCCTGCATAAGGAACAGACAACACGTAAGACAAGAATACGACAATGTAATAATGGTATATTAAGAGTTATATCTCATAATCTTAAAGAAGCCGTGTTCAAGAAATGGCACCTGTATATCAAATCAGAACAAAGAAAAACGATATAATATATTTTATTTCAACAATAGCTGATCCTTGCCTACTTCGCTGGGTGTCATTAAAAATATTAGTAATCACAATCAAATATAAACTATGTCACTCAAGAATAACGTAGCTTTCTACTGGTGAATAATTTTCAAAATCGGTTCAGTAGTACAAGAGATTACTTCCTACAAACTAATTCACAAACTTTACCTATTTATATATAATATTCGTATTATCTTTCATGTTTTGTAAATCAGTATGGTTCTGTTACTTAAAACAAAAACCATAATTTTAATAACTACCTACATTATGTAACTAACAGAAAATTCTAAGTAAGTAAATGCAATATGACAACTGTTTCTCGTAACTGAAAATGAAAGTTGAAAAATTCACAAGAATTCTAATTTGAGTGAAATTAAAAAATTGCACGGTTCACACTCGAGGGAAATTAATGGAACTAGCCAGACAGGCTGCTATTTGCTAAATAAGGTTAATTAATACTTTTTGGCTTGAAAGAACTTTAAAATAAATAGTTTACGAAACAAGTTTACAACATAATAATATACTGTGGAACATTCTAGTTGATTTAAGAAGTTTTAGAAAAAGTTAGAAGATTCTGGAAGGAAAAGACAAGGACAGATACATTTTAGAAAGGGATAGATGATGGGTGAAAGTAGAAGGTTCAGGAAGGAAAAGACAGAGATAGATAGATGTTTAGAAAGGGATAGATAGTAAATAAAAGACTAACGAAAAGAAGATTGAAATAGTGGGTTCTAGAAGATTCTTCCGGGTATATAAGCAGCGTAAGGCGCGCCTACCGGGAGTTCAGTTCAAGACAGCGAAGCGATAAGTGCGATATGAAAGAGTTGGAAGAGAAGTTTAATAGAGGACAGTGACGAGTTTAGTGGTGAATTTAGTGGAGAGTTTAGTGGGCAGTTCAGTGAAGGAGGAGTGTAGCGTAGTTTAAGAGAAGATCCAGAAGCGAGCTACACACGTTTAATTTGGAGTTGAGCAATGCAGTAGCAGGAGGTGGTCTACGCAATATCGGCGACGGTATTGTGAGTGAGACATCTTATCGTCGGGACAGTGCGTCGTTATTTGTGCGTGTAGGGGCAACCCTGCGGAGAAGAATCACGTACGTCTGTGTAAGTTAATAAAAGCGTTTAATTAAAAAACCGGTGTTTCCTTCGAATCCTAAGCGCGTACCGCTTGCACGTAACAATACTAATAAAGTGTTCTATAAATTCCTTTAATGATCCCAGGGAAATCGAGGGCAGCCCAGGTTGAAGAACGCCGAGCGCCTACACTCTTGAAAGGGCAAAACTTGTTTACACGTGTAAGTAGTACAATTTCGTTAGAGTGCCCCCTCTTCGTGGATGATTTCGTTAGCACCCGTCGTCTCGACGTCACCAAGGAGCAAGCTGATGGCGGCTAAGAAGGCGGTTGAGGACTTGTTACGGTTCGCGATATTAATATTAGAGTAGATTATAAAACGTAACAAAACACAATAAAACTTGTTGCATGTATATAATTGTATATACTTTGTCAACATGTGCATCAAAAATATAAACTGTAGACATATACCTAGTTCTTAGTTTAGTGGTAATAAATAGGTAGTAAATATTAGTGATATATATTTCTAAAAAAATAATCATCTCGTATAAGAATGTAAATTAATATATTAACACAGTGTGCTCAACGTTGTATGTATGTACGTTTCTAGAATTTCCTACCTACTACTACTAAGATTATGCTTGCTAAATCCTTACTTCTCCCCCTACTTGATTATGCTGATGCTTGCTATCTAGACATCACCCAAGAACAATTAGATAAGCTTGAACGCCTTCAAAATGTTTGTATCCGGTTCATATTTGGGTTGCGTAAATATGACCATATCTCCGAATTTCGTAATGAGCTTAAATGGTTGCCAATTCGCCTTCGCCGGAATGTTCACTTACTCTCACTTCTGCACAATATCCTTTTCAATCCTTGTACTCCCCCATATTTAAAGGAACTTTTAAGTTTCCTCTCTCAATCTCATTCCTGTAATTTGCGCTCAAATGAAAATCTTCTGCTAACGATTCCTAAACACAATTCGTTCTTTGTAGGAAACTCTTTTGCCGTACAGGCTGTTCGCCTGTGTAACTCCCTCCCCTTGAAAATCAGACAAGCTACATTGATTTCTATATTCAAACATTTGATCACTGACCATTATTTAACCATTAAATAAAATTGTTGCAGTAAATAGAATTGTATTATTCCTCGCATGTGAATAATAGGTTTGGGGAAAAAGTCTTTTCGCATATAGCATGTATGAACTTGTAATAAGATCTCTTTGGCTATACCATTTGTATCTGGCTGGTTTTGGTATAATTACAAAGTTTTAATTTTAAAGAAGACAATTCCAAATTCAAATTAGGAAAATGAGTTATTTTCATTTGTTTTTCTTATTGTTAAAATGAGTGAATCTAATGAAGAAATTCGACACATTTTAAAAACAAATTTTACTACAAAAAAGGTAAAAATGCAACACAAGTCGCAAAAAAAATTTGTGATGTTTATGGACCTAATGCAGTATCTGTGAGAGTAGCGCAAATTTGGTTTAACGTTTTCAATCCGCAAATTTTGATATCAAAGATTCACGTCGCTCTGGTCGCCCTGTTACGGACAAAATTGATGCCATTTTTGAAAAAGTGGAGCAAGATCGGCATATTAGTAGATACGATGTAGCTGGAGAACTGGGAATTGACCACAAAACGGTTTTGGCGCATTTGAAAAAAGCAGGGTACACAAAAAAGCTCGATATTTGGGTGCCTCATGAGCTCACTAAAAGAAACCTAATAAACCGTGTACTCATTTGTGGTTCTTTATTACGACGTAATGAAACCAAACCATTTTTGAAGAAGCTGATAACTGGTGATGAAAAGTGGATCACGTACGACAAGTACGTTCTAAAAAGATCGTGGTTAAAGGCCGGTCAGGCTTCACAGACTGTGGCGAAACCCGGGTTAACGCGCAACAAGGTGATGCTGTGTGTATGGTGGGATTGGAAGGGCATTATTCATTATGAGCTGTTACCGCCAGGCAGGACCATCGATTCTGAACTGTAATGCGAACAACTGATGAGATTAAAGCAAAAAGTTGAGAGAAAGCGACCGGAATTAATCAACAGAAGGGGTGTGGTTTTTCACCATGATAACGCTAGACCTCACACATCTTTAGTCACTCAGCAAAAATTACGAGAGTTTGGCTGGGAGGTGTTAATGCATCCGCCGTATAGTCCTGACCTTGCACCTTCAGATTTTCACCTGTTTCGGTCTCTGCAGAATTCCTTAGGCAGTGTCAGGTTAACATCACGAGAGGACTGCCAAAACCAATTGTCGCAGTTTTTTGATCAGAAGCCCCAAAATTTTTATAAGAATAGGATCACGTCCCTACGTACAAGATGGCATAAAGTTATCCAACAAAATGGCACCTACATACTTCAGTCAAATGTAAATAAACTTTATAAAAAAACCTTTTGAATTTTTATATAAAATGCGAAGAAACTTTTTCCCCAACCTAATATATGTAATTTATGTTATTATAATCTATATTTAATTATGTATATGTATATCTATATCAGTTTATTATTTTGTTTGTTTTTTTTCTTTAATTAGGATTAGTTTTAATTTAGTTAAACCACCAGAATTATTTAATCTTTCTTGTAATGTCTCCTTGGACACCGGGTTGCCTGGAAGAGATCGCTATAAGCGATAAAGCCGCCCATTGTTCTAATGGAAATGTCTTTATATTAAATGTCTAGGTTTAAGTTATAGTGAACAATAAAGAGTTTTCATTCATTCGTTCATACTTTCGGCATTTTCCAAAGGCAAAAAACTGTAATAGCCTGTAAATATTTTTAATAAATTAAATAATTTAAAAAAAAACCGACTGCAAAAAAGACAATTTAAAAGTATTGCACTAAAAGGACCGAAACAAGGTTGAGAATAGAAAATAAAATATAAACAAAGTAAACTCTACTTTGGTTTAACAGACTATTGTGAGCTGAAAACCTAAGTCAAATATCTGCAAGAAGTTTAGTATCAAGCGGAACCGACTAAATTTCTTTTGTTTTATAATTTGCAATTGGGTTCCGTCTGCTACTAAACTTAAAGGGCTACTTAGTTTAATGGGATATGAGCTTACTTTGTGTCGAGTTTCATTTAAATCAGTTCAGTAGTTTTCACGTGAAGCTCTAACAGACAGACAAATATTGTAAAAAATGCATTTTTGGAATCTCCTCTTCCGAATTATCCATCCAGATTTTTTTACCCTTTTTAAACGTATTGTACAAACTCGAACCATTTACATATTTATTATAATAATAGATTTGTATAGAACATTCAAAATGGAGAAAAACTGGTAGACACCAAGGTGCCGTGGTCTTTCAAATATTTGAAGGAAACTCCAGATTTTTCTATTCAATAATATTATAATATTTTAGGTACATTTTTCATTACATATTTTTACAAAACGAAATATAGAGCACATTTTCATAACGTTCTAAACATTAATGTCAAAATTTAAATATATTTCTTTTTTTTGTCTATCTTACCACCAATGGCGAAATAAGGATTGTATACGAATTTAACACAAAATACGTACCGTTTGATCAGAAGGCTGGCTCTTATTTCGACCAACATAAATAAGCATTGCCATACAGTGTGGCAATGCAGTCAGCCTTCTGAGCACTCTCCCCGCTGGCAGTGATCTTGTTACATAGTCTACTTTAGATTTAATTATTTAGTTTATGTTTATATTCAGGTACATTATCACTCAGAAACACGTTCTTTTAACCATTACGTATATTCAAACACGTACCTAAATCACATGTCCTCGTTCCTTGTAATCTCTTTAGGGACATTTGTGAATACGACACGGCCAATTTGGGTACATTCACGCAGACCTGAACGTGTTTCGCGAATGCGAATTTTTACACGCACCTTCCCAATTTAATAACGTAGCCTTTTCATCGTTACACTTAGGAGATTCTACCCTAATGGTATTAGATGTGAAATTACTGTTTGTTGTATATTTTGTTTATTAGGTTAAGGTATTACTAATTTTAATAATAGACTGCTACTTGTAACGGTATTAGAAAAGCATTAATACAAACGAGGTATAATTTATTTATGTGACTACATAATTACGTGGGCTTGTTATTTTAGGAGAAACTAGATTTGATCAGAGGGCCTAAAGGAGTCGCTTTTGGAGAATTGCTTAATGAAATTGACACGTGTCTGTTTATATATGTATAGATTAATTGTAATATAACGGTATTGTCGGCTATGACGTCCGTCAGCTAATTAGTACAGCAGGCTCGTATATATTGCTACTATAGATGTTGTGGCGACCAAGGGTAGAACTATCTGGCAGCGTAAGCCGGTCTCAAGACTTTTAGAAAAAGGTAGAAGATTCTGGAAGGAAAAGATAAGGACAGATACATTTTAGAAAGGGATAGATGATGGGTGAAAGTAGAAGGTTCAGGAAGGAAAAGACAGAGATAGATAGATGTTTAGAAAGAAGTAGCAGGAGGTGGTCTACGCAATATCGGCGACGGTATTGTGAGTGAGACATCTTATCGTCGGGACAGTGCGTCGTTATTTGTGCGTGTAGGGGCAACCCTGCGGAGAAGAATCACGTACGGCTGTGTAAGTTAATAAAAGCGTTTAGTTAAAAAACTGATGTTTCCTTCCAATCCTGTGCCTACTCCCGCTCGCACGTAATAATATTCTGTGGTGGCTACATTACAGGTGTATTCAAGAAATCAATGCAAGTGAATTTTTAGACATGAACATAGACATATTCAATATCTTCGTTACACTAATGTTATTACTCTCATCTGGGGAATGATGAAATTTATAACGTGAAAAAAAATCAACAGAATAATAATTTATATAAACAAATTTGATTCGGTTTATAAAATAATACAGTCACTTTACTCCCTGGTTATGCTTTTGTTTATCTCTTTTATCTGTCTGTTCGTGGCAGTCGTAAAAATTCAATCTGAAAATTGCGCTTCTGCCTACACGCAGTAAAAGTAGGGTCGAACCTGAAATATTTCGCAAAAAAAAGTTTATTATTTCTATTGTTCGATTTGTACGAAGTGACTTTGACAGACTTGAAAATACAGTTAGAGTTTATTAAGTAATAACTTCTTATGGGAGGGTAAACCGCTTCGTTACGTAACGCGTTACGGCTCCAGTTTGTCTGGCTTCCTTTTCTCTTACGCATACGGCAGCGGTAGGCAGGCTCCTCCTCTCTCACTCTAATCCACGCGCTATATACGTAAAATTTAAGTAATAACCTAAGCTTTTCTCAAGTTAAACAATTTCAACATTAAATAGTTGAACTTAGATTAGTTTAAGTTATCACTTTTGTCGGGCGTCCCGAGACGTACACGGTTTCTTTAGATATATTTTTGGGTTCCGATACATCAAATAAGAGGAATTATAAAGATATGAAATTCGTTATACGTGTGGCAGTCTTGTGTACTTTTTATTTAAATATTGAAAATGGGATCTTTAGGTAATTTAAATTTACGAGTTGAGCATTTTTTTGTTTTAACCAAAAGTATGCGAAAGATGACTGCCCCTCTCATGTCTACATGTGGATAGTTCTGATTTATTGGAAAGACGCCTGTCCACTATAACCTGATGCGGGCGGGCTTACCAGGCTCAAAGCGTCGGCTCAGCTAAGGTTTGGGTGATTGGAAGAACATTGGGTGGTTTTAATGGATGTCCCGCAGACGCAGCGAGGTCCACACTACCTACCTATTTGATCACGGCCCGTAGTATATGCGTTACGATCTCTTTATTTGAGTTTACTTACTGATCCTTTGCTTGCCTACCTCACTAAAACGCACAGGCTCTAGGTTCGATTCCTGGCATGGCGAATTTCCTAAAAAATCTTTCCACGTTTGGGTGTATCGGATCAGTCCTAGAGTTGTCCGTTTTATATTATGCATAACAGAAGTGTAACTTGCATAGCTTGAGGGTATACATATTATAAAATATTCTCGTCTCGATAAAAAAAGACCTTCTGATTGCAAAAGAAAATGGTAGTCGATTTTTGATGTCATACAAAACCGTGGAAAGTATACAGAATAAAATAATTAAACAGAATAGAAGAATTCTTTCAGAGAATTAATCAATACAGATCTCACAGATAAAGAAAACTAAACGTAATTATGTACATACATACATACATAAGTAACTTTGAATAAGATGTTATCACTAATTTCGACGTGACAACCCTATAAGTTACACGCTACTGTCATTGTATTAGTGAAGGAATAAAAAAATATGAAAACAGAATCGCTTTATTACGGGCTTGGATTACAAATGTAACACTAAGAATCAGATAAGATCTCATTGGTAAGTAAATAAAAGTTACTTTTAAATTACTTTCTACCGACCGCACCGCTACCAAGGTTACACTTGCTCAATCGCTTTTACTGTCGATCCTTGAATATGCGGACGCCTGTTATCTTGACCTTACCGTAGAACAACTCAATAAATTAGAGCGACTTCAAATTTTTTGCATCAGGTTTATATTTGGTTTAAATAAATATGACCATGTCTCTAAAGATCGCAAAAAGCTCAAGTGGTTGTCAATCTCACTTCGCCGGAATGCTCATCTTCTCAATCCGCTGTATGGCATATTCTTTAGTCCTTCTACTCCTTCCTATGTTAAGGAACGTTTTGATTTCCTCCATACATCTCACACCCTTAATTTGCGCTCTTCTCATAATCTTGCCTTAAAAACACCTGCACACATTTCTATTTTCTACACCAAATCCTTCGCTGTGCAGGCTGTCCGGCTATGGAATTCATTGCCCGTAAAAGTAAGACAGGCAAAGTCACTCCTCAATTTTTAAAAACTGATACGTGAATATTATCTCACTTTATAATAAATATTTAATACCGAATTACATGTACGTTTACTAATTTGTGTATTTGTATATTAATATTATGTATTAATACTATTATTAATATTGTATAGCTATTGCTGTTTCTATAGACATATTAATCATGTATATATATGTATATATATATATATATATATATATATATATATATATATATATATATATATATATATATATATATAATTAAAATGTTTATTGTTTATTCTCTATTTTTTTAATTCATTTTAGGTATATGTATTGTGTGATATTTATATATGTATTTAATTTGCACACCACCGTCATACACTTGCGAAACTCCCGTTCATAAAATCCATAGCCCGGGTTGTTTGGAAGAGATCGCTCTAAAGCGATAAGGCCGCCCATTGCTCCCTACTTTTACTGTCTAATGTGACTACTGTAAATTGTTTATTTTATGTGTTTGTGGTGAACAATAAAGTGTTTTCTATTATATTCTAAATAAAGAATTTCGAGTATATATGTACTTTTGAACTGTTATTTGCTTACAACAACGTGTATGCAATTAGCGTTTAAGTTTTAAGATATATAATTATGGGCATCCTTAATAGTTCATAAGTACGTGAAACATGATGCGTATGCAAAATTTCGTGACGATCTGTTGCATAGTCAAGGCGTGAAAACGTCACAAAGAAGCAAACTCATATTCTCATTAAAATATTAGTTAGGATTATGCACTCTTATCTAAATGCCAGTTTCTTTTATTAATAGTAGATTGTTACACGAGAGGTGAAAGTGAGCTATTTAGCCATGAAATGGTTTGGCGCACGAGCGTAGCGAGGGCGCTAATAATTCGAGTGGTAACTCGAGGTTAACACTCTGCTTCTGTATTTCGAATATGATTATAGTAAATAAAAACTGACAAACTAAACTAAAGCTACTAAACAAGCAAGTACTTCTCTAATGAAATCAGACGTTAAATCCATATGAAATAAACTCATTTAATACGAAACGTCAAGTAAATTTTTCGTCTGTGGCATTCTACCAACCAGAATTTTTTTGTTACTGATTATGGTAAATCGTCAGTATATGGTAATCATATCATATCAATCATAATATGGTATAGCTCACATTTATTAATATAATTAACTATTATTTAGTAAATTAAATAATAGTTTAGTGAAAAGTAAGTCATAGATATAAAATTATGTAAAAAATTGTTGATATATTTAATTACAATTTATGCCGTGACTTATCAGTGGCTGTAAAAAAGTTAGGACATGAGTCGCATGTATAATCTATAGTTCGCATAAATTTAAAATTTTTGAAGAGTTTTTGGCGGGATCTAAAAGGGGACGTTGTGCTGTTTTTTTAATTTATTGCTGGAGTTCATCAGACAGGCAGACGGCCCACTTGATGGAAAGCGGTTACCATTGCCTATGGACATTTGCAACACCAAAGGTGCTACAAATGCGCTGCTGCTCTCTTAAGGGAGACTGGAATCTGGTCACTAATGCCGAACACAACTCAAGGTTGTTATGGCGACATACTTTAGACCAGTGGTGGTAGCCATCCAGTCGGGCAAATTCCCTACCGCCTTGCAAATAAAATGGAAAATAAAACCTGTGCAGTTTTATTTTCTAAAAATGTGTAAAATTACTCTAAAATGAACAATAGTTGTAGGATATTGATAGTTTTTGAGTAGTAATTATGTGTTTTGTGAGAAATGTGAACTGTATAGTCGAATGTGGCCTTTTAAGTTGTCACAAAAACTCCGTTGAATGGCAGCAGCTGATAACCTACAGTTCAGCTGTGCTACACATAGGCTTAAGAAAATGAAGGAACTAAATTATAATCTAAGATCTGGCTTAAAGGCCTAGCTGCCAAACCATAAACCTAAATAAATGTTAAACTTTTTGACAGTAAGGAAAATAGTTTCCCAGGGACGAAAAGTATTGTTATCATCCCTGTGATCAGGCAACTGCAAGCATTCTTTCAGAATATGAGAAATGAGAAAAATCTCTTTTCTACGGTTTATATTGACCCATTTAACTAGACAAAAATAAATAAAAAACAAGTTCACATGATGCTCCTCTTTTGTTTGAGTTGCCAAACGAACTGTTTAGTTGCACAACTACTAAACAACGTTAGATGAAAGCGGATGCGCAAACAACTGTTAACAAGAAAAGTATAGAATGTAAACGAACAAAAAAAGGACAAGTGCGTGTCTATCGGTACCCGATCTAAAGTTCCGTAGAGGTGAAAAACGCGGATTATTTTCGTTATTTGCCTATAGATCCACAAAGAAGCATTTACGGCCGGTTCCTATACCTTAATATTTATTCGCATGCCTCATAACCAATCGGTTGAATGTTGATATTACTTGTATGGAGCTTAGGGGCCGTCCATAAATTACGTCATACGTTAAGCCCCCTCCCCCTCCCTTAACGTGTGACGAACTGTGACATAGTGTGACAAGGGATGGGAGGGATCCCAAATTTCGTGACGTCACATTTCAAAATCTAATATATTTAAGCTAATTACGAAACTGATTTTCTTATTTAATAATTTCTTGAAGTAAAATTGCAAAATATGTGATGTCATACGAGGGTGGGAGGAGTGTTACGAATGTGACCAACTGTGACAAGGACGGGGGAGGGGTTAAAAAAATCATGAAATTCGTGTGACATAATTTGTGGATGGCCCCTTACGTCATATTTTGACCGATAGTAAGGTTTAATGAACGTTTGGTAAGATGTAAGAACGGGCCATTAATCGACCCCGGAAATAAACTACTGAACATAATAATTATACTGTTATACTGATTTATTTTTTATTTAATTTACTTCCCTAATATAAAGATAGGGACAGTATACGCGCATGTAACGCTACAAACCAATAATCTCTAGTACTCACATCTATCGATGTCGTCAACATTTTTCCAAAGATATTACAGACCCTTATAACGCGCGATGCGTCGACAAAGGCAAGAGATAAACCGGATCATGGCCGCGGGTCGAATTGCGGGCATTCGGTTTTATTAGCACCCTCGACTTGTAGTCGATAAGCTCACTTTGATCGCCACATAAGAACCACCGAGAAGATGTCCACATACAAATACCGTATAAGTTTTCGACATACCAATAGGCTTTTGTATGTCCTCTTTCCAAGGCTTAGAGCTGCTTGAAAATGAACTACTTTTTAAACGTTATAATTCTTTTCATGGAAAGTGGTTACCATCGCTTATAGATGTTTGTAACATCAAGAGCGAAGCGAACGCGTCATCAACTTTTAGGATGGGATAAAAAGGATGGAGTAGGAGGATGAGATTGATAATGGCCCAGAAGAAGCGGCTGAACGAAAGAGGCAGGAAATCGCGTCAGCGGACCCCGTCCGTAGAAGGTGGCCTAGGGGTCGTAGGCGCCGCAACGCGCAACTCCGGGGGAGTCCGCGGACTTCGTCTCAGAACTAGTTCCTGTGGCTCCCGTAAAAGCGCATAGGAAAGGAGCGCAGGTTATGTTTAGTGGGTATTTTGACGGCTGACGTCCATCTGCCCTTCGCTCGGACGCCATGGTGGGAATACGGCCGTTCAAGAGTCTCCCACAGAGCCTTCAATTTAAAGCCTCCCTAGGCCCGAGGATGGTGTCGCAAGAAAAGACATTCACCCTGCGTCAACAAAAAAAGGTGGATGATATAGAATGTAGAGGGATCAGACACGAGGAATGAGATGGAAGGGATGGCATTGGAATAGGGGGAGGAGGATTTGGGCCATCGGAACTTTCACTCATCGCACGAAGCACGTATTAAGGTACGCTAAAGGTTAATCATCTCACGCTGATATTCTGTGAGGGCATGGTATCACACCGATTGAATCGGCCATAAGATCTGTTATCATGGTTAGGATAAACTTCGCTAGATGGCGTTATGGGTATTTTAAACTAAAAATTAAGTTTGACATTTCCAGAATTTAAACGTTAAAGATTTTTTAGAGAATTAAAGAATTTATTCGAAACCTTTAATTCTTTAAAAAATATGTGGCTATTATATATCTACTTCTCTGGTAATAGTGAGACTTGCAACTTTATATCGCTGTGAAACTTGAGCCAGTTTGTGTTGGCTGCACTTTTAAGATATTGGCCTCCGCCTGAGGATTACGGCTTTGAAGCTGTACTCTCGTGTACGTAAGTTATTGAAATTCAGCGCTGGACGATTTATTAGGTTTTTGACGTTACTTATATGAACCGGCTCATGAACTCTTGCTTGCATGGAAGCAGAATACTAAGAATCACAATAGTCCAAAAACCTAAATTTCAAATTCAAATTTATTTATGAAGGTGTTATAATTAGTCGTTGAGTACACCTATCTATATTCTGCCGGTAGCGGTGTGCAATGTATTATACTTAAATCTATTGTGGGAAAAATTTAATCAATTTGACATGTCAAGTTAAATATTAAGTCAAACAAAGCAAAAATCCATAACATTATTAACTAAAATAAAGAAAATAAATCATAATAAAACAAAAATTATTGCATTAAATGAATTTATCTATTGTTCGAATGTAGATATATCTAATTTATAATATTATTACGAGTTTAGCGGGACTCGAATTAAAATGTCGTTGGAATGATTGTAGAGTTTATTAGAACTATACAAACATTTATAACACAGGTACAAATATAACCGAACACAACAAGTCCAAACATAATGCAGAAGGTCGTAATTCAATAAAACGCGCAAAGTCCGTCACTATTAGATTCCCGATTGTCGTACACACGTCTCGTTTTGATCGTGGTTTTCGCTCGACTGCCGCCTCTCCCCATCGGGCCATCGTTTTATACTGCACAAATGCAAATACGCCCGTCCGGCAGCGTGGACCGAATTTCCTAGAATCAACTTGTACTTAATTCGTAACACTTGGCAAATGATACCTGCATGCGGCCATAAACGAGTACAACAGGCTGTTCTCCACAAGAACTAGAAACGTATGCCAATCAATAAGTAAACAAAAGAAGACGCTCATAAAAGAATTAAGTTCAAATGTCGACGGGTAATAAATGTGCTTCTACAAGTCTGTACGTGGAATTTGTTTTTGTCGACGCCTAGGTTGTAACAATATCACCGTATATCTAATTATATATGTATATCTGTATATAAATATATAGTAGTTTATTTATATTTTATTTTTAATAGTATTTGATTGTGATTTTATTATTTTTATTTTTAACACTGGGTTGCCTGGAACAGATCGCTATAAGCGCTAAGGCCGCTCATTGTTTTAATGCGAATGTATCCATATCAATTGTCTAGATTTAAGTTTATGGTGAACAATAAAGAGTTTCATTCATTCATCCATAATAGAAAACTGAGAAATTCTCTGTGATCAATGTCAAAATACATGAGAATCGTATTATAATTTATCTGTCATAAAATCGTTAACTGACTAATAAGCTTTTTTAATTATAATTGTTTTAAATTATTTTTAAAGGCAACCAAGCTTGGACTCTCTAATATATATTTTGGAAAGTGATTGTAAAGTTTCGGAGCCATTCAGAAAACACTGTCATGGATAGCACATGGTAATAGGGGAGCAGACAGTCAAACAAACTGAGATACGTTTTTTCATAGATTTTGTACGAGCGTACCTACTTATGACGTCATGAGTAGGTATAAGGTAAGAGGAGACAAACAGCGCATTGATAATTATTGTTGTTTTAAAAGTAATTAAAAGTATTTCTATGTTAATCATTTAGAAGTTAAATGACAACATGTTATTTTAGAGTTTTTCTATATATGAAATGTTAGAATTTATTGTAATATAGTGTCCGCATCCCTATGGTATAAAATGCGCTTTAGGTCAGAAAACTATTAAGTGCTGAACCTTCGCCCTATGAGTTCGGGACGTGAAGGCGCAAAAGCTATTAAGCTACCACATCTTCATTCAACACAATATGTACAATAATTTAGTTAAATAATTATGTAGTGTGTAACGCTGAGAATCGAACCCGGATTAACGTTTATACCACTAGAACACGGAGGCTATCGAACTATTTCGTAACTCATCATTACGAGAACAAACTTTACATGGTTGCAAGCACCTCCGATCTCGTTCACAATACCGTACAACGTGACTTGGGTGTGAAATTGAGGTCCATACAAAAACGTAAGGTGATCGTGCCTATTTAATCTAGTTTTCTTATTGTATGTCCCTTGAAAATGTTTCGGATAACATCTTTATTCAGTTAACGAACACGTGACTTGATGTTAAATGTTCAACCACGTGATGGTGTGAATATAATACAGGCGGAACTTATGGCACAATGTCTTTTAACTCAAGACAAAATATCTATTGTTAATTTTTTATGTTGGTAAAGTCAAGTATTTGAAATAAGGTAATAATTTTTTTATTTAGTTATTGAAAAAAAAACCAAAAGCGCATATTAATAATACAAACAAACAAAAAAAGTACTTATAATGTAGAGCTAATAACAGGTTTTTCCGAGTTAAATTGAGAGCGAACGAGCGAACTAAAGTTTAAAAATGCAATAAATATACTTATATACATAAGTGAAATAAGTATATACTTACACACATACATAATAATAAATAATTAAAATAAATCTAAATAAAATTCTAATCTATATTACTCTATATGAAACATACAATATATATATATATATATATATATATATATACTAGCTGACCCGGCGAACTTTGTACCGCCATATTTTCTGAATTCCTAGAAGACTTTATTTCATGACATAAAAACAAAATCACCAAAATCGGTCTAGGTGGTTAGGAGGAGTTCACTGTCAATACACGTACAGAAGAATTATATATATATATATATATATATATATATATATATATATATATATATATATATATATATTATCACACTTATTTCCAACGGGCTAGACACATTGCTACAACTGTGCACAAAATTTTCGCTTCATTTCTCTTCATACGATGTTCAATAAAATGCACGTATGTACTCTCTTTGTCTCTTTTCCTTTATATTCTCCTAATTATTTGGGGTCGGTACAATATGTCTTTTCTTTCCATACTCCTCTATTCTGTCAGACCACAAATCATCAATGTCATCCTTCACACAATCACATGATCTTTTTTTGGTCTATTTCTACATTTCTACTCATCAATTTTCCAGTTTGACATTCTTTTATGTGATTGACTTTCATCCCTCCTCACTACATGACTAATTGCCCATACCATCTTAGTCTTCGTCCTCTCAATTTTTCAATCACGGGTGCAACTCTCGAAGATTATGTACGTATAGACTACTATCTACTAATCCTGTAATATAATAAAAATAACAGCCCTACAAATGTCCTATTGCTGGGCTCAGGTCTCCCACAATAGGGGAACGTATAGTATGCATTGCTTGGTTAGTATATTAGTATACTCGCCACGCTTGTCCAAGGCGGCTTGGCAGGTTTGACACATTGGTTATCTCGATGAGATGGCTTCATCACGATGTTTTTCTTCATTGTTGTTAGCACGTGGTAATTGTAACAATATGTACATTACGTCAGAAAACTACCTAAGTGGTGCATTCTGGTCAGGATTCGAACCCGCGCCCTTTGAGTTTGGGACGCGTACGTTAGCCATTACCCTATCACGACTTACTAATCCTACATAGTAGTAACCGAAATAAACCCTTCCTATATATATTTTAAAGAAAATACCAAAGGCAATAAAGCCCTACACACAACCCTTGCAATTTGGTTGTGAGACGAGACGACGCCGGGTTCTCCGGTATCGCACGAATCGCC
This sequence comes from Dendrolimus houi, assembly GCA_039645545.1. NCBI lineage: Eukaryota > Metazoa > Arthropoda > Insecta > Lepidoptera > Lasiocampidae > Dendrolimus > Dendrolimus houi. The sequence goes on from CM077136.1 coordinate 6,724,378, forward strand.
CCTCCGTCGTTTATTGGACGCAAACCATTCAGATATCCGATACCCAGATAAAACTGGGACTGATTGAAAACACGTGTTAACATCACATGTGTTTTTGTTAAGTTGTACACAACGGTTGCATTTATTTAGTTGCATAGTTATTCTTGTCATGTTTTCTTTTTAAGGTTAATAATTAATTTTGTTATGTACCCTCTTATTTTTAAACGATACAATCTGCTATTTCCTTAATTGGATAATAATGTTATATTTTTATTTATTCTGTGATTAGCGCCTGTTTTGTATGGAGTAGTTCTCCATAATATACCATAATTTTATGTAATAATATAAATCTCTAATATGATGTGGTAATTGTGTAGATTATAATTCAAAATCTCTCAGTTGTATATAGACGGTAGTCACTAAATTTTATTTTTTATGTTGGCAGACGCGATAGATTTTTACTGAGTTCGATATACTTTATTACATGTAAAATTTGGAATATAATATGTGATATAAAACATTATCTAAAATTTCCAAACAATGTATTAAATTCTTGTCATTCACAACCCTTTTAATTAAAATAGTTTATTACTGACTTCAATCCGCTATCGGTTGTGGCAATTTGCTAAATTTCTCATACTATAAAACTGGCGAGGTGTTCTAAAAACGTTTGTGTAGAGTCAGTGTTATAAATTGTATTAAAACAGTAAGGTTCTCTGATTATAAGTATAGTGACTAGTTGCTGTTGTTTTACTACCATAAACCCTTCTGAGTTGTTGCAAGTATTACACAACATATCAATACTGTCTGTATTTGAATACATGAAAATAAACTCTGTCCCTTGTTAGGCATGTTGTACGCTCGGACGATTGTGAAATTTGGTACAGTTAAAATTTACATGAAGAAGTTGTGCATAAACTTAAAATGTGTAAACTGTGTTACAAATACATTAAATTGGATATGTTAGCACTTGGACAATGTATTTTGTACTACTGCAGGTACTCCATCTGGACCAAGATATGGCTCCATTACTTCGCGATTATGTACTACCCCGCTAGTCGGGCTAGGAGAATAAAACCACGATGTTCACACAAATGACGACACATTTCAAATGCGTTTAGTGATTTAATTATCTAAATTACAACGAAACTCTACTGGGTACGTAATGCGCAAGTAAGATGTTCTTGTATCCACGAAGATAGGCGGACTATACATGTGTGCGTGAGTCCAAAAATGCCTATGATTGAATGGCACACTGGCAATAAATCATTCCAGAAGACACGTCCCCTATCGCATTAAGCATGTACTCATTTAACCACGAGTCAAGGCGGATTTGTCTAACGTGACGTGTTGTGACAGGTTTTGACGAGATGGGTAATGTTCACATCTATATGTCGCGTTCTGATGCCTTCTGACGCTATTTTAAACAGTACTTCCGTAACTCTCGGAGAGTTTACATGTTCGTAATGTTCTTCCATGAATCAGTAATGTCTGATTTAGATTATGAAAAAGATATTCAGTTTTTGGTGTTTGCAAATCTTTTAAAAGTAGAAAGAAAAAAATCAGGTACTCTGACGTGTCACAACACAACTACAGACGCGTTCATAGTTCTCTGACGCGGCTGCTCCTCCGCCTCCCTCGCCTTTCCAACCCCCGGCACTCTGACGCAAATCAGGGTCGCTTGTGATGCGACACAACATCCAGCCCTCACAACATATTGCGTCACGCTAATATAAATCTCACCATACGAAATGTTTAAAACTCATATCGTTCTGATTCATCACAACACGACACGTCAGACAAATATAAATCCGCCTTAAAGCCCGCTCGTGTTCGTTAATTGTTAGAACTATAATGGTTTCTCTCTTCAAAAACTAATAACCATGCACTCGGAGTTACGTCAGATCGATATTGACAACTGACAGCTGTTCATTACCACTCTAAAAATTAATAAGTAATCCAATTATGATTTAAATATTCAATTTCGTGGAATTATTATCGAAGCGCTTTCAAATAAATCATTTTTTACATATATTCAGACAACGTCGAACGTTGTTATATTCCATAGATGCCTTCTGTTAGGATTCTAATGCACATTATTGGAAAGACACAAGGGTGTATTAGTCAGTAAGCCATCACGATTTACCAGTTTATTACAGACAAAAGCTATCGAGTTATGTGTGGCATTTGCCCGGGGCAGTATAGGGCAAATATTTGATTACTACCCTCCCGTACCCGCACTCGGGGTCGCACTAAATTATATTAGCTAATAGACCACTTTATTGTCTTGTTTGTGTTGTGTTTATTTTTGCTATTCTATAAGTATACGTATTTTCGCTAATTCTTTGAAGCAATTAAGTTACGCTATGCAAAAAGTAGTAAATTCTGCCTTCACATGAAATGAAATGAAATTTATTTACATAAAGAGTACAGGGAATATAAAATAATTCACAATACGAGCACTAGGTCTCAACAGAGCCTATGTGGCGGGCCACAGTGGAGTTCGCTTCGGTTTCGAAACTCTTTTTCTTTCATTGCCTGGTATTATTAAAACTAAAAAACAATTGAAAAGAAAAAAAAGAAATTAAACTTACATAGATAGATAGATAACATTTTATTGTACACCATTACAGACAACCTTATAGCCTAAAAGTATTCTAAATGTGCACAATGGGCAGCCTTATCGCTAAGAAGCGATCTCTTCCAGACAACCCGTGGCAGGAATAAAACAGATTATATTGGTCAAAGGTGGTATGCATAAATATTAGAGGATATGCAGTTACTTACATATAGTTTATTCATTTATAAACATATAAGTATGTAAAATATTATATAAGTAAAGTTATACTTAATAGACATATATAAATACACCTACTGATATTACATGCATAAATATATATATATACATAAATATAAGTAAAAATATCAAACATCACTATGTTGCAGGTAGTGCTTTTTTGCCATGTTCTTAAATATTGTTAGTGATTTAGCTTATCTAACAGTAACAGATAGCTCATTCCAGAGTCGAATAGCCTGTACAGTAAAAGAATTATTGTAAAAAGATGAATAATGTTTGAGAGTATAAAGTCTAAGATTCGTAGAAGGTCGTGAATTGTGAGAAGAGATGAATTCAAAGCGTTCTTTGAGATAATACGGGGTTGTGGGGATAAACAACACACTGTAAAGGAGTGAAAGAATATGAGTATTCCGGCGAAAACGAATTGGCAACCACTTGAGTTTTTTATGAAACTCAGAGACGTGGTCATATTTGCGTAACCCAAATATGAACCTTATACAAAAATTTTGGAGGCGCTCAAGTTTATTAAGTTGCTTTTGAGTCAAATCAATATAGCTGGTGTCAGCATCATCAAGAATGGGGAGTAGTAAGGACTCTTCAAACATAACTTTGGTGGCTATGGGCAGAAAGTTTTTCAACCTCCCGAGGGATTTCGAAGAGAGGAAGAGACGTCGACATACATACATAATAACTACGTGCCTAGATGCGTAGGAGTGTGAGTATAGATTAATGGTGTGTGTGTACAATAATTCCTATCATATATCGTAGGCATGAACGGAGGAAAAATACTAATTGTAATAATTACAATAAATAACGTAAAATGATGTAAGTATGATAATGCTGAGTGCAAACCTCGGGTGCTAAAAATGCGTTGTACAAACTCTTAAAATATGCTATGTGAATAATAGGTAAGCAATGGAATTATGTCGCTATTTTTTTAAATAAAGTCTTTTCTTTCTTTCATTCTAATTCTTGTGGCCGGGCGGCCTGTCATACGAGGGGATAAAACAACCCACAGACAAGCAGTAGGGCATTTGCTCGCTTAGATAGCTACTACTCCTGGTCTAGAGTATGTCGCCATAATGACCTCGTGTTGTATATTGTGTGTGTCACAAATAGACTATGTTGAAAGTAATGTGTGGTTATACTTTGGCCAGGTATTCAACAGTATCACAAAATGTTATAAGGTAGATAGTATAAAACAACAAAAACTAGTGTTGTTTTATTCCCCATAACGGTAGGCAAGTATCTTTGATATACGCCAAACAGCAAGTGTTCTTGTGATACCTAACTCGAAAGGTTTTCACTACACACCTCAAGTTTTCGTGTTAACACATAATTCTGACTCAAAAACAATATCCAAAGACCACTCTTTATTATATTAAAAAATAAGCCTGCACAGCACACAATAATCCTTCAGCTCCCGCTAAAATTCTATATTAGATAGGCCTTTAGATTACCCATTTTCGGTAATATTGAAAGCAATCAGAATTATTATACTCCGATATGAAAATCGTCAACCTGTAAATGTGTTTTCCATTTCATATTCTAATGCAAGCACGAAACTATATGAAAATCAATAGTTTCATTTTTAGTAGGAAAGGCAATTCTGGTTTAATCTGCCCTTAAAAGAAGAAAGCAACGAACACCTCGAGAAAACCTAATAAAACTTTTAAGAGAAGTACATTATCAGCGTAGGAACTGTACAAAAGTAAAGTTAAAAAGTCCAAAGGTACGTGTTTGGGGTGCCAACAATAGTTGACTAGTAAAGTGGGGTGAACTATCTCACTTTCAACGGCCCTCACCTTTCCAAATAAAGTAGCTAAGTTACGAACGGTGAGCGATGAGCACGAAATGCGTGGATGTGGCATTTTGAAACCTTAACTATCATCAGAATCAGGATGATCAACGAAATATTGTAAACCATCTATCATGACAGAGTTGTTTTCGTTAATGTTTTTATAATAATTTTCATGTCCATAACTTGAGAAAATATTGTTTTTCCTCAGACCATTAACGTATAGACGGACCCTACATATATAAACAAAAGCGTCAAATGAAGTCATATATTCTCGTCTATCTAATCCCTCCTGTCTGATCCCTCTATCCCACCTTCCTATTCAATCCCCCACCCCATCCTAATAGTTGGCAACACGTTGGTTTCACCCCTGGTATTACAAACGTCTATAGGCGACCGTCTGCCTGTTTGAAGGCTTCGCAATAAAAAATAAAAATACACATGGCTTGCGTCTTTGTGGGTAATAAAATTGTTGGCTTTTTGACTAATTAAACAAAATTGTCGATAAAAATTGGCTCTCAAGTAGGTCACTTGAACTGGCTTCTTATTCCAAAATCGGCTTCCTTTAGCTGGCTTCACTTAGAGAGTTCGAGATTCCGCCGTTCTATCAATAGTCTAAATGATAAGAATAACAACGCTAATGGATAAAAATAATATTGTAATTATGACATAGTTTGTGTTAAATATTATGTCCACTGTTAGTAACTACAGATAGCTATGTAGTTATAGGTAGAAGATTTTAAGTGCGTTTTCAAAATCTAGAGGACACATCAACTTAGATATGAATTTTATTACTTCCCTATGCATTAGCACTCTTTCATTATTTACATTATTTCATAATATACTTAAGCATAAAACTATAAAACATTTCTGATCTGTATGGAATGAAAACGAAATATTGAATATTTGGTTTTCATTCTATTTAGTCGGGACATCCCTAAAACTTGTTAATTAAGAAAATAGGTCTGTTATTTTCTAGCGATTTAAATGACAATTCAAATTTTTATAAATATTTCACAGAATGTTTAGATAACACTTGTTAATAAATTGGTTGTCCGTTTTAAATTGCTTCCGCTATCTATAGATGCAGCAGGAGGTTGAATACCATATCCAAATACCTGCCTAATCTTAGTACAAATTATCGCTTCATGTCAAAATGCATCAGTATGCGGGAAACGGCTAGCAAATGCCGGACCGACTTGCAATACTTATAGCAGTTTAGTGCTGGCCTCGGTATTGTATTACACGGGCATTATGCGCATAGGACCCGAGTTCGATACGTGACCCACCATCAATTGGAATACCGTTTTTATTCTTAAGTATTTTAAACTGCTATTTAATAAATATGGAAGTAATACATTTTGGGCTAGAATTTTTTAATTTTGAGCTAAAGGGCCCATACATTAATTACGTAATACATAAGATTTCTCGTAACCCCTGAACTCCTGCAATAAAATAAAAAAAAAGAAAACCATTCGGCATCCGAAATAGAAATTTCTAATACTAAATTTCGACTTGTAAAATATTACATAAGAATGAGTTTACCCCTTATACCGATTCGTAAACACGCCTATGACAGCTTGTCGAAAAGTGTTCATGGCTATTTTTGAAGTCTTCAAAGCATGGCAATATTATTCCATGAACAATTTTTTGCAAGCAAGACTATTGGATTATTTTTGTAATTAAATTGTGATACAAATTTGGTTATTGGTTAACAGAACGATGTAGTTACCTATATTGACTTACCTGTTCATACCTGCTTGCCAGGTAGCCATGAACATAAATAAGTAGGCAAGACTATAAAGGCATATTCTTCCTGTTAAAAATTCTATTGAAACTAAATTTGTCAAGTTATCAAAAGAGTCAAAGTTATAAAAAAATGATTAAAATTAATTTAATTAAAAATAGCTAGCTTTTCGGTTGGCAAGCTATCGTAGACGTGTTTAAAAATCAATATAATTTGGTAAAAGATATGTTTTATTTATTATCAAATATTAGGCCGGAGAAAACGTATGTTATGCACTATACGTATAGCGCGTATGGGCGCTTAAGATGTTTTACTTCTGCGCCGAACTACTAAAGGTATAAAAAAAATATGACAGCGATATGAAATTTAACATTCTGTGCAACCAAATAAACTCACTTCAGATTATTATTATTAGTTCTTATTAGAAGGAAATGAACAATAAATATTTGAGGATCTCCTATCAAACTTGTCCCAATACGGGGGCGGCTTTGCTATATAGGTTTATGCTATTCTTATAACAACTACGTATATACAAATACCTGTATTTAGGTGAACGACTGGTGTTACGTATCTGCCTAAAATTTATGTTGGGACCGAAGCACTGTCACAGAGGCGCATGTCAAGTGCTCCACAAATATACTGGGACACACGAATAAACATCCTTTTAGTTCTAGTAGTTTGTGATAACAAGTCTAGATTTTATTCGAAAATGTTGCCTATCTTTATGAAATACTAGCGGTCTCGGCAGGAGTTGTGCTGCAGAGAAAAAATAAAAATCTAGAACCCGATTCTAGCACCACCCACCGGGTCTAATTCTGCGTCTAAATCACCCCGGGGCCCACTCAAACACATATAATTTCATCAGAATCGTAGAACACGATTCCAGCGGCAAGTATTTTGTTTAGATTTATGGATTACATTATAGAAGTTTTAGTAGGGCTTCCTAATTTTTATATAGCCTATATTAATATTTTGTTAAGGTTTCGCGACTTGTATACATAATAAAACTACTTTTTAATGGTTTTAAACGCGGTAGTTTATTTGATTTTTGTTATTCCGACGTTTCGGCCACTTTTTAACAATACTCGTTGACATTTGACATCTTTGTCTTCCGTGATCACGGCCACTGAAAAGTGGTTAAAACGTAGTTTTATTAGCCTATTAATCAGGGATAATGTAGCATTCGGACGGAGAAAGAATTTTTGAAATCGGTCTAGTTGTTTTCGACTTTTTTCATTACAGACATACAAATATACATAAACACAAATTTTCCTCTTTATAATATTAGTATAGATTAGTTTCGTAAGTATATTTGTTACTTAATAAAAACAATATCTCTTCAATATTTACAGATATTTCTGTACTAGTTGGTGAAAAATTAGTCGTGAGCCCGTACTAAAATATCACTTTTTCCTACAAATTTAATGTTTTGTAAACAAATTATTTGCATTTTGTGGTTAGTTACTAAAAGGAGAACAATGAAGAGACATTTTGTGCCAAATGTTATATATAGGTTCTTCGGCATGCTTTTAGGAAACTAGCCAACGACTCAAACCAAAACAATGGTTGATTCTACACTGGATGAGGACTACTGCGATTATAATCAAAGATTCTCGGTTTTCGTTACTTTTGAGGCCTTTACCAACAGCTAAATACATAGACGTATATGTATACGTACTACACATAAGTTATCACGTAATAAAGAGGGTAGCCAATAGATCAGATTGCCTGAGGCGAGGATCGACTGCTCGCCGAATCTTAATATCAACCGCCTTTTATTACTCCAAGCACACATACTACTCAAACAAAATTCTCCTCAATAAGAAAATCATAATGCAAATACCGAAAAGTATAGTACAGTCTAATTTATTATTATTTACACGAGTAACTCTGAACATCAAGATAGTTTGGGCATGTAGAGAGAATGGATGAAAGTAGAATTACAAAATAAGTAATAATATACCTATATATTAAAATGAATGTATTTATTTCTAAATGGAATGCTACGAATTACTTATCGAAAGTCATGAGTCTACCAACTTTTTTAAAGTAATTTTAGATACTGTTAAAGGAGAGGATTCGGCGCTACAAACTCCCCAGCAACTATGTTCATTTCATTATTATTATGTATAGATAGGTATACATTTGTCAGTATATGACAGCATAGTGAATGGTAGAGTTGGTGCCGGTGACCGCAACGCATGCACCATGGTCAATCATGCACATGAAGAAATGTCATGCAAAGAACACCTCAAATAAAAGTGGGATGTATGAAGAGCTTAATGAAAGTAAATGAAGTGAAAGTTTGTCAGGATCATCGCAAGTGGAGATCCATCACCTCTACCCACCCCCATGGGAAACAAGCGTAATAATATGCATGTATGTAAGTATAAATATACGTTTTTTTACTTCTGTCTACATATTAAAATATTTTAATGGTTTTAAACTTTTAAAACTTGAAGAGAAACAGCCTGTTACAAATATTAAAGACACAACAATGCAAAATATATCGAAATCAATTTATCTTATGAGACTACGTTTCACACACCATTTTTTTTGTGCTCCGGACGAATTTGGTTGTCTGGGCTTTTCGCTATTTTTTTATATTTGTTAACGCCGAGCTATTTGGTTACCGCTTCTTTGTTTTTTTTTCTTTCGCCGCATCTGTCACCATGTAATATGACATAGTCTACGTCCGACCGCTGAACGCGCCGCTGCTTTTGCGTAAATTCCGCAAAAGCAGCGGCGTAAATTCCGCGTTTTGTGTTTCGTGCCGCATTCTACACCCGCTTACAATAACCCGCGTGCTGTAAGATACTGAAGGTACCCGCCGTGCCGTACCCAGCTGGTCCACTCGTCGAAGGAACCGCAAGACGTGAAGAAAGGATCACGAGGAAGACATGCTTGCCGTTGCGAATTCCGCATCGTTCGTAGCGTGTCTGGTGCGGCGACCTATCCTGTAAGTCCATTCCTTCTCTCTTATCCCCGCTCCCGCCCGCGTCAACAATGTTTTTATTTTCTTTTTACATCTTTTTCTTTTAATTTTTTCTTTATTTTTTTTCATATTACAAGGGCCCTTACGACTAATACAATTTTCTTATCTGCTAGGTCTATATTTCGTCTTAATCCCACTGGTTACATGTTTCTTGTTTACTCAGACACTATATTAAACACTAACTTAATTACTGTTTCAGTCAGTTTGGTAAGTCGATTTCGGCAACTGAGTCCGTCCTACATCACTTGTCCTGCCTCTGGGTACCAGTCAATACATTATGGTGTTACTCCATTTTTTATAATCCCTCCTTCGATTTATTATGAATTTACTATTTAAATTTTGACCTTAATTTATTGACTACATACATATCTTTTACTTCCTACTACATCATTCTAACCAAGTTTATTGTTTTTTTTTAAATCTTTAGCATACTACTTCTCTTCGCTGTTACTCTTAAGATTACTGGTGTGCGCTAAAAGCCCAATACTGAAAAGAAATAATAACCTACAAATATCCTACTTATGTTGTTAAGAGGGTTATACATAGTACCGAGTAGCGGCAATAACCTCGGTCCGGTGCTGCGTATGGATTTATTTATGAAACGTACACACGGTGGGACTCGTAAATATCCAATCTGAAGATTGAGTCTCGCAGTTATGTTATAATATGTATCATTGCAATTTACAAAGGTAATAGCTATGACTTAGATAATAGGGATATGGACAAATGTTACAATAAATCCTAACATTTTACATATATAAAAGAACACACGATAAAATAACGTCTTATCGCCTTACCTTTAAAATATAATGATAGAAATAATTTTAATTGCTTTTCAAACAATAATTAATGAGTTATTTCACTCGTTTTACTTATGACGTGATAAGTAGATGCTCTCGTACTTAATCTACTATTATACTACTACTATATTACTATCCCCTATTGCGATAATTATATTACAATTAAAATTATGTTTTAAAGGTTCAGTGCGATTTTCATTTGAGAAATGCGAAAACGTGAGATGTAATTTTGCTTTATAAACATTTATGGAATGGCTTTAATTTTTAGTACAATTAACTAGGAAACTATGTTATAAACCTAAGTTGTAACGATTTTAAGCGCGGTATTTCATTTGATTTTTATTATTCCGATTTTTCGGCCACTTTTCAGTAGCCGTGATCACGGAAGCCAAAGATGTCAAAAAAGCTACTAATAACTTTTCATAATTTATTTATTAGGCCTTTTTTTATTAGATCTACTTTTATTAGATTGACTTTATTCTTATAGAAAGAATAGTTGCTTATTATTATATAGTTATGTATGTCTTTGCAGACCACGGGCCATAAAAATGGCCCGGACAAAAGTCCGGGCTATTTTTATGGCCCGTGGGCCTTCCCATGGCCCCACGCAAGCCTTCTAAAAAGAAGGCTTGCGTGGGGCTATGGGAAGGCCAACACGTCGATAATTTTAATGTAAATGTGGCGTGACACTGACCGGCGATTATCCCTGCCTACACCATATAATAATGCACCCAAAGACAGGCCCTGGCCAGTGTAAGACTATTGTGGGAAATGAGAACAAAAAGTAACGGGCTATTGGGGTGATACAACTAGTGGTACTAAGGGTCTGGGAATATGGGGACTAGGGCGTTTGCCCGTCGCAATGTTCGGGGAACATGGAAAAATGGGCAGACGGTGACTAGCCACTCCCTGCATGGGCCCCAAAAAAATGCCATAGAAGACAGGGGCAACATGGGTATGAGTGGCTAAGGGGTGTCGAGAGATGAGCTGCAGGTTCGCCGAAGCTACTTCCGACGTTATGCCATTTATTACGTCCACACCTGGAGCTCGAGTGTTGGCTCTAGCGATCTCCACTCCGTGCCGGCTGGCTAAGGCAAGCACGGAGGCGGAGGCCTTGCCTTGGTACTCGGAGTCAGGTCCGAGGTGTCGCTACTCACCTAAAGCTTCGCCACAAAGTCCTACGGGTCAGTTATTATATAATATTATTGGAATTGAAACAAAAAGGTCACTTTGTTGCCTAAATATATAATTTGTGCGCTCTAATACCAAAATATTGTTCTACTTTGATTTTAACCTTATTCTTCATCCAACTTACCATGTTTTGTGCAAATAAAGTATTTGAATTTGAATATGGCTTTTACTAATCTGTCATTTCTTGTATAGTACATCTATGATATTATGTATTCGTTTGAAATCCACTGTTCCTACAGTACAAGTAATATAGTTTTTCATAGCAACTGACGGATATCGGCCGTCAATAAAACGGGAATAAAACTCTGCGTTATCGCCGGCCGGTCGTAAAAACCGCACCGGACGGCGCGCCCTGCGTGAAACGACCCTTATAATGTGTGAAATAAAAACTCGACTCCAATACAATTGGTTTTATTATGTAGTTTTTATGAAGAATTAAACGAAGAATAGGGATAGATTGGAATTTTAAGGCTGGCCTGTTTGTTGACAAAATTGGAAAGATATTTTGGCAAATCTTTTTGAAGTATTGTTTTATTTTATTAAACCCACATTTATTTGCCGTCTTTTGCTAATCGGTTAATAGTGTAATACTTAGGTATATTAAAAATTATATAACTTAAATTTTTTTCAAGCAAGCTGTGGCGTCAGTTACGCCCAGAGATTGTAAACATAATAAACACCACGTAGCAGTGTAAGTGCATGATTACTATATAAGACGTATGTAATTATTATTAAATTATGACACCAGTAACCTGTATTATTATTTACCACGCCAAGTAAACAGGGACTTTGCTTACACAGCCTGGTTAGTCTTAGTGTGATCACAAAGAGAACTTAAACACAAACAATATACTTCGCTTATGAATTTTACAAAAACTATTAACCGATAAAGTTTAAATGTATCTACATTATTATATTTCATAGAAATCTTCTCTTCATTTTCTGTTTTATGCTCTGTGGTTTGCCCGTGTGAAATATCCATGAATATTAAAGTTTTACAAGAATCACGAAACAAAATAATCAGCCAAGCTGTAGGTCTGTGACTGGCTTGAGTTTTTTTTTGTAGTCTGAAAAATTTGACAGATGACATTTTCATGATAAGTATATAATTATTCCTTAACAATAACTAATATCAATCATTGTTCCATTTTAACCAATATTATACATTATCGAAGTTAAAAATTGCAACCCAAAATTCTCACACTTCATTCGAAAAACTTTAAATATATCTATGTATAAATAATGAACAATGCATAGGTACATACGTATCTTGTAAAATCTGCCTCATCTATTATGTATATACAATACATAAGAATTTTTCCGATATCCCTTATTAGATTTCAAATGCAATATAGATTGATAAGCGCATATTGGTTTGTAAAAAGCAAGAGTTTACTTTACCCAGTATCTACATTCTAAGCACTTACTATTGGTTTCGAATCTTCTCGAACAATAAAATTTTTTTTAGAACTATTTTAAAAGGCAGTCCACCCGCAATGAAGCATTCCTAGCGATTATAAATTGTAACAATTATTGTCATTTGATTCCAGAAGCTTAATATTGTATTTAATCGAAAACAATGCTTATCTTGTACAAACTAATTTTAGTCGAAAATATTTTTTGAGGATATATTAGAATATATAGGAAACATATTAGATTTTAAAGTCGTAAAACGTGTATCATCTCCCTCTAAGTTATTGGAAAAAATCCTAAAATCAGTAGAGCTTAAAAATATATAAAATGAGTTGAAAAAATATCTGCTGAGAAGTTTTTAAAATATAATTGGGGATTAAGGGCCGATTTTTCAATCATCATATAAAAGTTATTCTTAGAATAAAGTATAACATGGAAAAATTAAAAATGTCAATTACATGTATAAAGCTGTTGAATAGTTTCACTTTTGAATTCACTCAGATTATAATTTATTCGACTCATAACTTTTATCTGATGATTGAAAAATTGGCCCTAAATGTCTTTTGAGTTCTGTGGTCAAATAACAAAAACAGGGGAACGTTCGTTACCTGTACAGAATCCTTCCCTATGAGTAGATTGATACACTAACATCCGATATAATTCAATATAATGAAAAACATTACAAATTAAAAAACAATATTTGGATCTATCATAACCAAAACAGACCTAACTGAAAGTAGTCCCGCAGACTTGGCGGTACCGACGTGCAATGCAGTGTTAGAAAGTTAAAATAATTTCATAAAAATTCTGATTTAATAGTATTAGTAAATATAACAATAATATAATGTAACATTTATATTAAAATATTTGATAAAAACAACATAACAACGTGACTGGTCTGATGCGTGTGATTAGTTTTAATTTGCCGGGGGAGTTTTCTGCCGCTTCTTCGCGTTGCGAAGCAGTGTACCTACATAGAATAGGAAGTAGATTTAAATTTTGACTTACATGACCTACAAAAAGTGTTCTCCAGTGGAACTTATTTTGAATAAAATTAAAATTGACAGTTATAGAGACAGCCGATAGAAATGAAAACTTACAAATTGTAATATTAAAATTTGAAATTTCATAATGTTTGAATAAAAACACTATTTCAATAATGCACAGTATATACACATTGAACTTTTCACTAAATCCATTCAATTTCACTTATAAGATATACACGGCTCCAATATTGCACAATACGTCAGCTGTATAGCTACAGATATACTGCTATAAGCATGTCGGTGACGGGGACGCACGAGATTTCACCCATCCAAAAAGCGTGTAAAGCGCATAGCCCACGGCCACTGTGCATGCGCCAATCATGAGCATGTCGGTGACGCGAGCCCATAAAATTTTCCCCTACCAAAAAGTGCCCAACGCGACTAAAGAAGTTTTTACTTCAAAAACTTGAATTTGAATTAGTTCCATTTTTTTACGTGAGACTCACTCTAGAGACATCATCACTTGGACGTGTTTTTCGATCGAAACTATAATCGACTTCCTTGCGACTTGCAGCTGCTTTAACTCGCCTTTGTCAAACAGTAGTTAGAACTCAGGTGTGGGTTTGCATTCAACCCGCATTCCACATTCAATTTCCTACCAATGGGGGATCGTAAAGACAACATACGCTTGGAGCGGTAACAAACTTTATTAGCCGCTTGTCCCGGCAAATTGTATTTGAAACTCAATGAAATTGTTCAAGATTCGCAGTAGTTTTCAAACGTCTATTTAAATCATAAATAGAGGTATAATTATTACTTAACAATGCTGGTTTCACATACCTAATTGTTCTCCTATTGTTATTGGGTTGCGAAGTTGAACGTATCTGGCGCTATAAAGGTTTAAATCTTATTAGTATTGAATGACATATGTGTTTATTAAAGAAAATAAAAATACCATACGTGGCTTTAGGTTTAATATATACATATGTACACACATATACTTCTTTTATATTAGTTAGCAGGTCAGGCAAAGATAATTATGGAAAAATATTCTTCTTCCATTTTTTTTTCAGGCGGGGGAAATGCATTTCGCACATACCGGGTCCTTTGCTAGGGATTAGATCGCTGTTGATCATGGAGGATTTCCACTGAGGTAATTTAAACAATAATCAATCGGCTTGTGTGGAGACTCGAACCCATGGACGTACATGGGCTAATACCCCACTAAAACCACCCCCCGCCCATGTGCCCCGCGCTTATGAGTAGGAAAGGCTTGAGTTACAGAACGTAGTTACGCCCACACCGATCCTAGCGCACAAGTGCTTGAGAGTGCCCCGGCAGAGGCAAACTCACTTCGTCAACAGGGGTGAAGACTTCTCTGCTCCCTAGATGCTAGAGGGCCCTTGCAGCGGTATTTCAGGGAGGGAGGTCATGCGCATACCTGCGCCTCCGGGCTCCCGACTGACATCGGCGCCCGCGAGACGCATGCGCACTTCCATCACTCTCCCTATCTCGTTCCGCGGCCTCCTTTTGAGACATTACAGTCTCGCAGAAATTGGCCCCGCCCACCCACCAATCGTCGCTGTGCAGCATGGCTTGCACCAGATCGCTCAGCGAATCGATCGGTCCTACAAGTGTCTCGAGTTCAAACCTCTGGGGTGCCCATGCTGCGCACTTGACTAGCGTGTGTAACGCCGTGTCCAGTGCGCCACACTGGCGGCATTGGGGTGAAGGCAAGCAGCCCGCAATTTGACACAGATACTTATCGAAGCAACCGTGCCCGGTAAGTATCTGAGTCATTCTGAAGGTCAGGGTCCCGCGTTTCCGCGAGAGCCATCGTAGCAGCTGCGGTCGAACCACTTCCACCGTGTCAATACCAGCAACAGGGTTTTCCAACTCTACTGACCAAGATTGGATCATGGCTGCGGTTTCCCGCGTCCTGATCACCTGAAGCTCGGCCTGGCCATAGACCAGGCCACGGGCGAGGGCATCCTGTCGGGAGCGCCGAACTTTGGCAATCACGTCCGCCTGGAGAGGCCAGGGCGGATCACCCGCCAAGAGTGTCGACGCCGTCCACGACACTGTACGGTATCCTCGGATGATCCTCACCACCAGGACCCGTTGTGCGCGGCAGAACAAAGTCCTATTGTGGCGGTGAAGTGTAGTGGACCATACGGGTGCACCGTACAGGGCCATATTCCTTAGGATGCCCATGTAGAGTTTCCTAGTCGTCGTCCCCGGTCCCCCCACGTTGGGAAGGAGCCGAGAGAGGGCGCCTGCGGACATCACGAGCTTGAGAACTAGCTGCTCAAAGTGCGCTTTAAACAGCCAATATTCTTCTTCCATGTCATAAGTAAAGTTATGACAATTGTTGCGGCGGCGCTGGATTTGTGATAAGCGAACTGTGTCAATTTTACAGGAAAAGAAGTGGGACAATTTTGAAGGGTATTGGAAAGAAGGGCACGCACTTACCTGGTTAATGGGCATGAAATGTCGCTGCTTTTCTTCTCCACAGTGCACTTCACTGGTCACTATTGTACTTGTTTATTTTTATAATGTATTTAATTGTTAATAAATGCGGCGAAGTAATGGGATTTATATAATTTAAAGTATTTAGGTTAATTTAATTAATATATTTAGATTGTATTTGTTATTTAAATGGTGCGGGCGCGGAACAATATTAATTATTTTATTATATAATATGTTTTAATTATGTCGGGCGATTTAATTTAATTTATGATATGACAATGAATGAATCAACGTGACGTGCGAAAGGGGAACGCGCCGTCAAATTTAAAGGAAGAATTTAGATTAATAAAGAAAAAGTTTGTATATGCCGAAAGAAGGTTACTTGGCGATGCCAACAATCTATACCTATTGTTTACAGAGTAGACTCAAGACTAAGTAAGAAACTAACTAAAATGACATCGAAGAATGGATATTGGAAAAAAGAGTAAAATTATGCTTAGTAAAATTGTCAACTAAATCAAATTGATAATATGTATAAATTATTAGTAGTTTGATATAATTAATTTGTCGATTTTCGTAACTTTGTTAATTTCTGTCCTTATTTATGTTCTTTCTTTGTTATAGAAATGGAAGCTTGTAGCTTGGTAACACTACACTACCGTTTATAAACAGTATAGTATTACATAGCAATAAAAAATCTTCAATACTAGTTTCCTTCACTATAGCAAACAATCAATCCCACATACTTGGAACAGGAGTAACTAGCAATGAAATGTGCGTGTTCTGCACGTACTTATTTTTGTAATTGCAATTCGTTCTTCCAATATCCGTGCATTCCGTGCAACAGCCGGCACACGACCACACACACGACTGACAGTGACACTAAACTCTTTTACGAGCATGTCGCCTGTCGCCATCTAGTTGCGGAGATTGGCAAGTCAACAGTAAATCTGGCGTGACTAGACACCACGTTAAACTGGAACTTTTATGGCGTATAAGCTTGTGAGTGTAAACGACCTAGTTTTAAGGTGCAATAAAATGATTTAAAGTCTGCTATGAGGTTAGACGGTGTTTTCATTGTAAATTCTGTTAAAAAAGTGTCGGGAATTAATGATTTTTTTATGGTTCCTAATTAATTATTTTTTGTTGTTAGATTCGCACAACTGTTTTGTTTGAGTTGCATCGGTCATTTAGATTAAATACAATACTATTTTTAGTTAGATCATATTTAATGTGTATTGCGAATTTCATAAGGGACAAAAACATCGAACAAAGAGTTTGTCTTAACTTTTGCATAGTCAATGGAATTTAGTGTTCGGAGACACTGAAAATGTTACAGAAGGCTTACAGTGAATCGACTTTATCAAAAACACGTGCTTATCAGTAGCACAAAGCATTCAAAAGCGGTCGAGATATGCTGGAAGATTTACCTCGCCCTGGTAGGCCATCAACGTCTTCAACTGAAGTTAACATCGCAAAAATGAAGAAATAGTGACTGAAAATCCTCATTCAAGTTTGAGAGAAATAGCCGCTGAACTTCCTGTGTCTCACGAGTCGATCCGTATCATTTTAAATAATCACTTGGGTATGAAATATGTTGCCACTCGGTTAGTCTCAAAGGACCTGAATTATCTCGAAAAACTCAATCGCATAAGAGTCGCTTAGCACATGCTAGAACGAGTCAATTCTGAATCAACATTCATGAAACGCATTGTTACTGGTGACGAGACGTGGGTTTACGACTTTGACATGCAAACTAGTCAAAGAGCTTCGGAGTGACGCCTTCCAACTGAACCGAAACCGAAATAACCACGTCAAAGTCGATCAAAAGTCAAAGTCATGTTAACTGTTTTCTTTGACTATCGCGGAGTTGTGCACTCGGAATTTTTACCGGAAGGTCAAACGGTAAATAAAGTATATTATTTGAGCGTTATGCGAGGTTTAAGAGAGCAAATTTCACGAAAAAGGCCAGATTTGTGGAAAGAAAATTCTTGAATTTTGCACCAAGATAATGCGTCTTCATACAAGATCATCATTGTGAACGTATTTTTGACCAAAAACTCAACAAATACTATCGAGCAACCACCTTATTCACCAGATATGGCTTCAGCCGATTTCTTTCTTTTTCCTAAACTCAAATTACCCCTTCGTGGCACCCGTTTTCAATCGGAAGAAGACAAAGGAGAATTCGCGACGAGAACTAAACTCAATTCCGGAAAAAATGTTTTGATGATTGGATAATTCATTGGCGTAAGTGTATCGTTTGTGAAGGAGCATATTTTGAAGGTGATAAAATAAATTTGAACGAATAAATAACATTTTGTGTATTATTGATCTTTTCCCGGTACTTTTTTGACAGAGCAGTTAAGTATAGGTAGTTAGTGAGTAGTTTGCGTCACATAAAGACAAACGTCTAAGAATTTGTCTGAGGAGGTTGGGCCACATTATGCGTTGTCCTGAAGACTATATATGATTCTTCGAGGTACTCTCAAATGAGGTTTCTAGGTTCCCAAAAATTATGTCGTTAAACAATACATGCCATTCAATGGATTGAACCAAAATAGTTAATTTAGCGTCAGCTCATAAAGGTTTTACTCGAAACTGCAACACGAACTAAAATTACAGATATCACTATTTTCGGACTGATGTCCTGCAAAAAATGGAGACTGCATTTGAAGCGGTTCTATATGGGCCTAGTTAGGGACCCATACGAGGTGATGAGGAGTCTCATCATCTCTGAAGGCACATTTTAGATATAAATAAGATAACTAAATTTATATATGTAACTAAAGATTGTAATAAAACTACGTTTTAACGGTTTTAAGCGTGGAAATTTATTTGATTTTCATTATTCCGAAGTTTCGGCCAGTTTTTAGTACCCGTGATCACGGAAGACAAAGATGTCAAATTTCAATGAGTATTGTAACAGTTTTATTTAGCCTACCGCCAACTTGTTCATTCTAATTATTTAGTTTTAATTTTATTTATGGTTATTATTTACTCTATGGGAGCCTAATCTAATTTATCACCGCTTCGCAACATGTTATGGCTAGAAGAGAAGAAGTGGCATAAGAAACTCTTCGGCAAAGTACCTAGCTCTAATAATTTTGTAGATACGCATGGGAGACGAGACGGTGGCCTAACGTCTAATGGAGGGCCAATTATCCCCCTCCTAAACCATCCATCATTACTAACACCAAATGAAAACTTTTCGTGTCACAACAATTAAACAATAAATTATAACACCACACAAAGTCACAAACACACAACTAACAACAAAACTTATAAACATACTCACATCAACGCGCACTACCGCCGCATTGCATTACACGCACACTTCACAAACAAACCAAGACACACAAAGAGCCTAAAAATTAATAACCTAGACACAGAAAGGAAAAACAACACAAATGGCACTAGTTAAGATATATATAGGTATAGACATAAGGCACACACTGCATATGCACTTTCTCACAACACCATCATGTAACAAATACACTCTACGTTAGTATAAGTTTAGTATTAAAAATATAAAAAAATTATATTATAAGTTATTCTTAAGGTACACTACAACAAGACATAAAAATCACGAAATTAATGTCACACACAGTAACAAAAATAAACAATAAGCGTGTATGAACTCTAAAAACTTTCATAGAAATTAAGTTGTAAAAAAAGGGTACGGAACTCGAGTCCGTAGAGTTGTTAAAAAATAAAATAAAATGGGTTAGAGGTAAAATAAAAAGAAATTGTCAATCAAGTTGGTCTGGTTGGTGCACGCAGAAAGAGCTCACAGTGTCTTGAGGTCTGGCAGTTGATTTTTGCTAGGTTCGGGTCTTAATAGTTTTGATGATCGGATCTCAAGGATCTCAAACAGGTAATACTTGCCAATCATCTTCTCTATTGAAATTTGGATATTTTTTGATTTCCATACCCTCACGCATTACTCTAGATATGAAAAGATTCTCTTTCGCGAGGGCTTTAGGTGTATCGAATCTGATGTACTGGTTGGATTTATCTAGCGTGTATTCACTGATCGCAGACTTTGTAGACCTTGTGTGTTTTATGTCAGCAATGTGTTTTATCCGTGTTTTTATCTCTTTGTTTGCCCAATGTATGACTCACAATCGGGCTGTACACATCTGCATCCTGGACTGGGATATTGCATTTAACAGGTCTCAAAAACTGTTGTTTTGATTGAAGCTCGTCTGAGGATATGACCAATTCTGTCGGTGACCCCCTTGATGTAGGGTAGGATAGCAGGGCACCGCTCAACTGAAGGTGATTTGGGGCCATTGTGACGTTGGTGTGGAGTCTTCAGCTGATTACGTTGTAAGACTCGCTTGACATGCTGAAGATCTCCAGCTACGTGATTCTCGTCACAGATTTTTTGTGTTCTCTGAAACAATGGTTTGCTCACGGTAGCTAACTGACTAGGATGGTGATGAGACGAACCATTAAGGTATTTATCTGTATGGCTAGGTTTCCTATACACCGTATGGCCAAGAATATTGTCAGGGTTCCTTAGGATGAGCACATCCAGAAAAGCTAATTTATGGTTAGCCTCTAGTTGCATAGTGAATTTAATGTTACTGTTAATGGGATTGAGATAATTTAGAAATGCAAAGATTTTATCGTTTTGGAGGACAACAAAAGTATCGTCTACGTACCATCTTCGGTATAGCCGGAGCGGTATCCAGTGCCTTCCGTTCGAATTCTTCTATAAAAATGACAGCCACAACAGGAGACACTGGTGAACCCATGGCTACACCATTGATGTGGTTGTAGAAGCCGTAGTCCCCGACGGAATAACCTGAAAACCTTTTCGTTATATTTTGACGATATTTACCAAAGAACAGCCGACCTGGCGGGTTTGTAAAGGTTCGTTTAGCTTCTTTTAATAAAATAACTCTTCTATTAATTATCGCAAGGTATTAAAGCTCTTGCTTACAAACTTATAGTCATTATTATTAAAACAAACATCATAAGATATGTTAAAAAAACGCACGAATGTCGTAAATGAAGCAATCTGATCCTTGCAGATGTTTGACGTAGTACCTTCTCTGGGATAATGTTACAGATATAGGCCGTTTCACGCAGATATGGCGATGGGTGTAATGCGTTACTTGTGATCTAATTGGCCATAATCAATATCTTTGACATTATCGCTGGTGTGGCCGCCAGCATAAAAATTGGCGCTGCTAAAGCTTAGATAAATTTGCGAAAGTGGCGCCCCTATTATTTTCTACTTTAATTTGCCACACAGTAGATTGATATTATCATGATGTGCAATGTACTTATTTATGTAAATTGTTTTACAATTATTCTTAAAAGTGTCATCTAAGTATCTTTACTTTATTCTTTATATTTTTGTATGTTACAAAACAAGCAATATTATCAGCTTATCTAGTCCGCTAGTCATGTATTATTTACTATGTAGTATTATGTAGTATTTACTAATTTTGATTCTAATTTTTATGTTCTTTAGATAGATAATTTCTTGATTATAATCTAAATATATATATACAATTAAAGCAGATAATACAGTTAAATCTCAAGGACATTATGCAGATATAATTTATTATTTACTTCATGAGACAGTTTTAAAAAGCATTTAGGGTTCCGTAGCCATCTTGAAAAAAATGAAACTCTTATTAGGTATACGCGTCCGTCCGTCTTTCTTCGTATGTTATACTCATTTCTTCTATATATAAGCGTATTGCATTCTATATCTTTTTATTTTTGTCTGAAATGAGCAAAAATGCAGACGGTCCACCTGATAGAAAGTGTTTATTGTCATCTAGAGATGTTTGCAACATCAGGAGCGATACTAACGTATTCTTCTTCTTCTTCAGCCAGTCTCTGTCCACTGCTGGACGTACATCTCCACGGACGTACATACATACATATTTCGGTCTCACGTCTTCCTCATAGACCCTGTCTACATTTGCCGAGATGCGGTTTCCACTCCAGAACTCGTCTGCTCCATCGGCTGTCAGTCCTACGACAACCGTGATCGGCCCACTGCCACTTCAACTTTCCAATTTTGCGAGCTACGTCGGTTACTCATTTCTGATTCTATCCATACGAGAAAACACCTAATATAGCACGAACCAACGTGTTGCCAGTTTTTAAACATGGGATAGGAGAGAGGATAAAGTGGGCCACTGGAAAGCTTATAGCGTACGAAATATGATGAGCTCGGTATTCTGTGATAGCGTAGTATTACATCGATCGAGCCAGCCCAGTCTTTTGTAATGAAGATAATGATTTGATATTTACGTTTCGTTATGTTCGTATGCTTATCAGCGCCTTATCCAAAGAGTTCAGAATGCTTGTGTATGGTTCCGCTTTAAAATACCGTTAAGGGCTCATGTGACACCTTGCATGAAAGGTTAAAGATGAAGCATCGTCGCAAGCTTCACTTAGCATGTCTGCTTTTTGGAGTTGTAAAGCACAAGTCTCCTTCCTATTTATATGAGAAGCTCTCTTGGGCATCTAGTAGAAGACAAATAGGAACACGGCAATGTGCAATACAACTAGCAATGGAACGATACAGTACGGCATTCAGGGGAAGCTTCCGGTATGCAGTATCAAGATGCTGTAATAATATCCTTCCACCTATTAGAAATGTACCTTCAATTTCATTGTTTAGGATCATCAAACTCAAGAAATTTCTAAATGCTCATCAAAACGCACAATGCGATCTTAGGCATGACACGAGTGCTATATGACTTAGGAATTTATTTTTTAATTTATTATAATTTGGTTAATTTATAGATATATGTTATTTGTTTCGTTGTGTGTGTTGCTATAATTATTTTATATATGTATGTGTTATTTAAATTATTGTTTTATTATATTTTTTTTTAGTCTGCAATTTATCAAACTGCATTCTCCTGTATATATTGTTGTTGTTATGTGTGTTGTATTGTCCACCGTGACTTCACTTTATGGTCTCAAACGGAAGAACAGCGCTAGTCCTTGTTGGCTAGCATTATGCTGAGTCTGGGTCCAATTTAGGAGTTATTTTGTTTCTATTTCTATTTATATTAACTTAGTTTTTGTCCTAAATAAAATATATTTCTTTCTTTCATTTTTTAGTGTGCAGTAAAATGTTAATTGTTTATATAAATATAATATTGTTACACGTCGACAAAAGTGGATGCACACCCGCCGACCATAAAACACACACTTTATTACCCACCGTGCGTTTGACCTAATAACATTGAAACTTTTTTGTGACTATCTTCTTTTGTTTACTTATTTATTGGTTGTTGTGGAGAGCAGCCTATTGTACTCGTTTATGGCCGTTCGCGGGCATAATTACGCAGGTGTGCGGATTATGATTATTGGAAAATTGCGTCGACGCTTGCCAGGTAGACATATATTGCATCGTGCTGGATAAAATAATGTCCCAACGGAGAGATCATGAGTCAAGCGATAACCATAAGCGTGGCAAGACGTGTGTACATTCGATAATCTATATAGTGACGGACTTTGCGCGTGTTATTGAATCGTGCGTTACGTTTGTAATGGTTGTGGTCACTTATATTTGTACCTGTTTTATATGTGTTCGTATAGTTCTAAATAAATTCTATAATAATTCCAACGGCATTTTAATTCGAGTCCTGCAACTCGTAACAATAAAACGAAATAGTGGAAAATATAAAAATAAATGTAGCCGCCATACATAGAATTGAGGGTTACATTTTTTAAGCTGTACATAGTAGTGAAAATTGTATCCTCTTAACTTTTAAAGTACGAAATTGAGAATTCTGAAAGAAACATGATGATGGCAGTTTAAGGAATTATTTGAGACACAGACGTGTAATAATTAAAACTCCATTTTCAACGAAAATTAGTTTGAACAGGTTGCGTTGAGTCGTTTTTCAACTTTTTCTTTTAAATGATTAATAATTTCAACGGAACCCTTGACTGCGCTTGCTACAACGCACTTGCCCGATGTTATTATGTGTTTAATCGTCGATCTTAATTGAATTATCCTGTCGTAAAAAAATCCAATTAATTATTACTTATGTTTTTAAAATTACGATAAGTGTTGCAGATAAAGTATATTATTGATTTAGTGATAATAAAAAAATAAAGCAGTTTGTTTTCGCCGAAGTTGAATTGTTAGCGATAATACTATCTTTAGTGTCTGATTATTACCTGTTTTTTGTTTTATTGTTATCTAGGTTGGTGTGGCCGTGATAGTTTAATGGCTGAGGGGTCAGTGTCTCGTTCCAATGAATCATGGTAGGCGACGAGTCATTTTGCCGCCGCATATTGGAACTGAGAGGGACGATGCCGGGGACTATGCTTCCCCTCGGACAGTGGACGTAGGCTTTGGGGCTTTCGTGTATGTCGTATGAGTTTCGCTGAGTATGCCGAATTGCCACTTTTCTCATACCCCTGGCATAAGTCGAAGGACGGAACAGCGAGGGGTTTTAGTGAGAACCCCCGACTCTGGTGGCAATAGTACTTCTTCTGGGATGCTAATGCCACCCCAATGCGGCGAATCCCACATGCTCTCGCTACGGCCCCCAGCAGCGGTAGTCCTCACTCGGATTTGCTTAACAAAAAGGAGAAAATGTACCCGTTGCTAACGTCATGTATGCTTTGAATTATCATGTGCTGACAGAAAAAGCAAACATTATCAGTAAACCCTTCAACATCAATATTACTGAATATAAAAATTCAAAAACATTTTAAAATCTACATAATACTGCATAACTGTTCAATTTCAACAATCTCGTTTGGGCCCCGTTTCATGACATAACATTTTATATATAGTCAAGGTGGGTAAGTCTATCAGTGGGGTAAGTTGGTATACTTCTAATTTTTTACCTTTTTTAAACGGAATTTAACGCCAACTACAATTCGAACGTAGAGTTGAATGGTGTCTTAGCTGTACTGACCGTTGTCGTAGCTATTCAAACACGGAAGTAACGAATTCCCCCACTGAAGGACTTCCCCACCTTGACTACATCTATGTGCACTAATGTTCATAATGTCTAGTTATTGTAGTAGTTTTTAATCAGACGTGAAAACTGATATCGCAGTGAAACTAGATGGGTTCTTTCTTACCTTTATCACAACTCTAAAAATTAGAGTTAAATCACACATAAATGTAGTCCTGCTATTAGGCAGATTGAAGGACCTATGCCTTTGCCGTCTTGAATAAATGCAAGTCACTGAACACCGTGATGTCCGTTCAGTCACAGAACTGTATACGGTGTTCAATGACATTGAACGATTCAAGTTCATATTTATATGGATCACTTTGGTTGATCCAGCCAAATGGAAAGACATAAAAGAACCGTCTAATATCAGCTTAACAGAGAAATGAGAAAAAATAGTGCATAGGTTGAAAATTTCTAAGGCTACACTAATGGATCAAAACATTACAATGGTAACGCCGCCAGCCTTTTGGGAAACATTCCCGATAAGTGAGAGTGGTTTGGGACCAATATGTTATCTATGATTATCCCCTTTTTTATGTAGTTCTAGTTATTAAGTTAATACAGCTTAATAGATAGATAGATAACACTTCATTATACACCAATACAAATATGAACTTAAAGACTAAAATTATAACTAGTAATGCACAAAAGGCAGTCTTATCGCTAAACAGCGATCTCTTCCAGACAACCCCAGGAATGAATTGAGATGATAATGGCGATGGTGGTATACGTAACATATAGTACGAACTACTTACATTTTAATAATTAATACATAAATAATATATATAAATAAATAAATATATAATATATATATATATATATATATATATATATATATATATATATATATATATATATATATATATATATATATATGCAGAAATTTTATATATTACATAGATATATACTTAATATACATACCATACAAATACATATCTACAAAATATATAAATGTTTATAAATGAATTTAAATATCATATTCCAACGACAGGTAGTATTCTTTGATCATAGTTTTAAATATCGCTAGCGATTTTGCTTGTCTGATAGTAACAGGACGCGTGTTTCAAAGCTGTATAGCCTTAACAGTAAAAGAATTGTTGTATAAAGTTGAGTTATGTACAGGAGTGTTCAATTTAAGTTTAGTAGACGGGCGTAAGTTATGAGAGCACGAAAGAAATTCAAAACATTGTTTAAGGTAATCAGGAGTACTAGGGACAAATAAAATACTATAGAGAAAAGCAAGAATGTGAGTATTCCGGC
Organism: Dendrolimus houi; assembly: GCA_039645545.1. Taxonomy (NCBI): domain Eukaryota; kingdom Metazoa; phylum Arthropoda; class Insecta; order Lepidoptera; family Lasiocampidae; genus Dendrolimus; species Dendrolimus houi. The sequence continues at coordinate 6,750,779 of CM077136.1, forward strand.
GAAATCGAATTTGCAACCACTTGACTTATTACTTAATTTGTAATATGTTTTTAAGTTTATATGAATTTTAATTATGTTTATTTATAGTGTTTAATTTCAATTTTCTACAAAGTTTTAAAAGATTAACTCAATACATTTTCCACTGTAGAGTTAAACGGAAAATATCAATAGACTCTCCCGGCTTTATGGCGAAGTTGGCGAGTCTCAGACAAAGGTACAGGCAGCGAATGGCCGCGGTCAGCCTTTATAAAGTGGACTTTTATATCGAGACCCCGCGAAACACGACCTCCTGCAGTAAACTATACCCAACAACGAATTAGAGCGTAATAGAAGTGGCATTACTTCTACTTCTCCGTGCAGGAATGGAAAAATAATACCAATTCCTGCGGCCACGTGGCCTGTCGTAAAAGGCGACAAAAAAATCCACAGCCAGGTGGTAGAGCATTTGACCGAACGGATGGCTACCACCACTGGTTTAGAGTATGCCGCCATAATAAATTTGAGTTGTGTTCCGGCATCAGCGGCCAGGTTCCGGTTTCTACTTCGTGGTCGACACCACTTTGGCAGCATCTGTGGTATTGCTAATGTCTATAAGATAGGCGACGCTAACCACTTTCCATCATAGTTGGGCCGTCAGCCTGTCTGCTGTGCTTCAGCGATAAAAAAAATATTATATCAATTTATAAACGTCCAACTGCTGGACTAAAGCTTCCAGATGTTTTCTTTTTTGCAAAGCTGGCAAACAGTTAGGCAGCGAAGGTAATGGACAGTGGTTATCCTCGCCTATAGCTTTTGTAAAAGCAGGGACGAAGCTAACGCATAGGATAGACGGGATGGGATAGAATAGACAGACAAATTATGGGGAAATGGATTGTACACCAGGTACAGTTATCTAAAGCTGACGGGTTATACGATGTGCAAAATTCTTCATAGTTTTTTCATTCACGAGTCCATAGTAATAGTAACACTATGCACACTAGCTCAGAAGACCCCTTAAGCAGTGCATGCTCCCAGCCAGCATTTGCATCTGCGTTACCGGGAGGAGACTCAGGTGATTTAATCACAGCATTATCAAGACTTACATATGGCAAGACAGAAAAACAAGTTGAAAAATATTGAGTTAGGTAATATAAATCTTAAATAATAATAATAATAATCTGCAAAGAAACACGCACATTGTATATCCTCAAGCTAAGCAAATTACGCTTGAGTTATGGGTAATATATAACGGACCACTCTGGGGCGGATCCCAGACACCCACACCATAGTAAATAACTGTAAGTTCGTTTCCGCAATTTATCATTCCAGGAATTGAACCTGGAGTCTCGGCATTCCAGTGAGTTCGGCCGGCTAAGATTTTAGCCCGCTCAACCACAGAGGCTGTCAAAATAATTATAAAAATAAATAAATATTAAGCTCATATGTATATTCTTGTCTTATTACTCATTTTAATCTACTAAGCGTGATCTTTGTCGTCCATGATTGTGAAGCAATTAATCGGCATGCCTTCCTTCACGCTTTTTTGCTTCACACAGTTCTACTTTGCCAATCAACTGCATATGAGTACATAAACATTTTCTAAAAGAGGATTGTAAAGCAGACCACGAAGAGCAGAGCATAAATAAATTCGCTTCCGCCGACCTTCTGTAGATGGCTTCATAATGAAAATGATAATAAAACGAATTAAAAATACAATTTTTTTTACGCAATTTATAAAATTACTTCGTTAAATTACATTTACTAATTTTTTATTATTAGATGAATTTAATTCACGAATTTTATCAGAAAACTTTGACACATCCAGAGGCTTTATACCTTAGCATTCCCTCCCTCGGGAGATTGAATAAGAGCGAAGTGAAGCCGACGGCGGATTTATGAGGATTCCGCGAGACATTGCACTCCTCTCTGATTGCCAGTTTATTTGGTGTCAAAGTGCGTGAACAGAGCTCCTTCTAGCGGTAATATACTTAAAGTCTAGACGTGTTAGGTTCAGTAAAAATACTTGTAAAGTTAAAACCCACTTGTATTTTTAAAAGTTGAAGGTACTTTTTTATAAGTGGAGTACAGCGGACAGGCTAACGACTCACCATATGGAAAGCGGTTACCGTCGCCTATGGATGTTTGCGACACCAGAGATGTCATCAATGCGCTGCCAGCCTTGAATAAATTTTAAGACACCCTTTTCAAAAAACTCCCTATCGTAGCGCTGTGAGAAAACCCCGGTTGAGAGCTTATTCCAAAAGAAAAGAAACGTCTTGAGAAATGTTGCGTACATGAGTGAAGTGGCTGATGGAAGTGCGGATGAACGCTCAGCCGATGGCATGCAGTGCGGTTTTATTTACACATAAAACGGGTTTATAATGTATCTCATTAACATATCTTCTCTCTTTTCTTTCACCTTCTCTGAATTATGTGGGGTCGGCACAATATGTCTTTTCCTTCCATACTCCTCTGTTATGCCGTACATCCTCTGTCACACCACAAATCATCATATCATCCTTTACACAATCCACCCATGTCTTATTTGGTCTACCTTTACATTTGTACCCATACATCTTGTAGTTTAACATTCTTTGTGTCACATGACTTTATCCCTTCTCATTATATGCCCATACCACCTTAATCTTCTTTCTCTCAATTTTTCAGTCAGATTTAGATCCCTGGTGCAAACCCACCTTCACAGAGAACTTGCTCATGGTTCCTACTGAAGAGTGGACTTATGTACTAACATTCTCATATATATGCTTTCTATCAGTCTTACGTACTTCTCTGGCACACCTTTTGCTCCGAGGACCCACCATAGAACTTCCCGGGGGACGCGGTTAAAATAAAAAGATTACCTCCTTTTTATTATCCCTAGTATTAAAAAGAGAAATCAAAAAGACATGAATACAAAAGTCTCTGTCTCGGCCAATGACGGAGGAGAAGGCAAAAAAATCCTTCTGTATGATTCCTCTATCCCATCCCCTTTATCCCATCCTAAAGGCTGGAAACGCATTGACTTCGCCCCTGGTGTTACAAACGTCCATAGGTGACGCCAACCACTTTTCTTTGGCTGAGCCGTCTGCCTGCTTGCTAGCTTTGCAATTTATTAATATTATAAACTTCTAAAAATAGAGTGTCAGTACATTGAAGCTATTTAAAAAAAAAACTGGAATAGACTATATAATGATGGAAAACACGATGTATTTTCTAGATTTCTTGTCTGTTTGTTGGTTTATCTATTTATTCGGAATTCACGTAAAAACTACTACCCCCATTTCGATGAGGCTTTCGCTGTACGACAGCAAATTCTTAGACTTAAAAATTGTGCCATTTTTTATCCCAGGAAGCTCGCGGGAATTTCCCGGGAGCGGTTTGAAGTTGTTCGGGTACTTAAAAACTATAGCTTACATTCTTTTTTAAACGCTGCGGTACTTCATGCCCCGGGAATCCCACGGGAATTCCAAGTCAAGCATGGACGAAGTCGCGGGCATATCCTAATATAAAAAAAATGTATTTTGGTTATCTAGATATATCTATTTTTGCACATGAATTAGCAGTAACCGAATGTTCCAGTGTTGTGTTCGAACCCACAGCGAGTCAAGATTGTTAGTTACTTAGCTACCATGACTTCTTTTAATCATAATAATAGATTACTATGTAAAGCATGATGAATACCGCTATGACCAAAACAAAATAGAATAGAACAATCCAACTCTCAATCCACTCTCATCTCGGTCCATAAAAAATATTGTGCAGTCTTAGCACACTGTAATCGCCCCTCTAGCCCGAAATTACCCGAAAAATGCCAGCGCCCTCGAGTGGATCGTTTGGGGAGGGTATCGGGAAACATTGAATAAAACAATCACATGTACTTCAGAAGTAATTGACAGGTACTGCAAAATAGCATGTTCTAATTGGACTTACAAAGTCAACTGATTCAAGTTACTCTTAACAATATAATCACAAACAGGAATTGTTTTTTTTTGCGAAAGTACAACGGACAGGTTGATGGCCCGTTTGATGGAAAGCGGCTACCGTCACCTACAGATACTTGCAACATCAGAGGTGTTACCAATACGCTGCCGCTCTCGAAGTTTTACTTATTTTGAAAAACCCCGTAACGTAACGCTGTGGGAAAATTTCAGCAGGGAGGGGAGCTCATTCACTATACCCACAGTGCGCAACAGAAACATTCTAGATTCCCTTGCATACATGAGTCAAGTGGTTTAAATAAATTTATATTGCAATAGAGAAACTGTTTACTGATTTTATAAGTCTGTTACGAAGATTTTTAACAAGTCAAGTGTTTGATGTATCTTATGGAGGTGGAAAATATTTATAAACATCAGACGAAATAAACGAAATAATATCAAACTATGGGTCTAAAGCAAAATGATATATAAATTAAGTAAATATGAAGCGCATAATTTTACGTACTATCTGAAGCTCGCGACTTCGTTCACGTGGTGCGGTTTTTTAACTATCCCACGGGAACTCTTTAATTTTAGGGATCAAAAGTATCCTGTATACACATACAAAATTTCATTTAAATCGATCCAGTCATTTCGGAGATTAGCCGGTACAAACAGACAGACAGAGAAATAAAAAATTTGAAAAAAATCTAAATTAGTTCTATTTCACTTCTTATATCCCCCTGACTCAGTTTTTAGCATTTTTTTTCATTGTACAGAAATTCGACCTCTACAGTTTTATTATATGTATATAGATGTATAGATTAGAACATGTACGTATGTATATAATTTCCAAAGTAACTGTAAAACTATCGGAAAATATGTTTTGAATTATAGAGTTCAAATATTTACAATTGTAATTATTATATACATAAATATTTTTTGATTCTTACTCAGACTCGAGCAGGAGTATTAATTATTTGTCACACAAGCTTTTCTATGAGGTCTCGGTACTGGGCGAATCTTCTACGCGCATCATTATTCGCCATTACGTTTTTTAAAATCTCATGCTACATCATTAAAGCCAATGATACGGTAGATTCACCCTAATAGGTATATCTTCAAAGAAATATTCGTGTACGTTGATTTATACATATACATTAGTTAAAATCTGGGTTGCATAGTATTTAATATTAAGCATATCGTATATGTGTTAACCAATGTCTTAGAATGATAAAAAATATGCGACGACGCGAAATGAGGAGTCCGTGTATTTGTAGATTAGATAACTCGCTATGACATTGGCCTGGTGTGGATCCCTTTCGACAAGGGATGGCCTTTTACATCTGAAGTTTGATTTCTTATGTCAGGCTAGTCAACGGTCTAATGTAATAGGACCTTGTAAGACAACTTGATGTGGCTTTTTATGTCAAATCAATAGCAAATAATGGTAATGGCATAATTGTATGTTATGGTAGTACTTTTTAACGAGGAGAAATTCATTTATGGACTGTCTCCCGCTCGGTCCCCCACCGTGATCCGTTGCGAATCGCCAGCTCAGCAGCCGAAATATCCACTAAAACTACACCATGTTCTTTTTTTATTGCATGAGTTCAACAGACAGGCCGACGGCTCACTTGATGGAAAGCGATTACCATCGCCTATGGTATCGCCGCCGGTCGCCTTTGCAACACCAAAGGTGGTACAAATGCGCTGCTCCTCTCTTAAGGAAGGCTGGAACCTGGTCACTAATGCCGGAACACAACTCAAGTTTGTTATGGCGGCATACTCTAGACCAAGGGTGGTAGCTATCCAGATAGGCAAATGCCCTATCACCTGGCTGTGGGTTGTTTTGTCACCTATTACGACAGGTTGGTGACTTACCAAAAGCTATGGAAAAAGTTGAAAGTGGTATTTAACAATATGAAAAAAATTGTGTAATATAGTCTATGCATGATCTTTAACTTTGTATGTTATAAGCACGTATTTATGGTTCCGCTGCTCCATGTTTGTCGTATAATGTTTCCTTGTAAGCATGAACCACATTTGTACTATTCATGCATAGACTATATTATACACAGCCCGGGCGAATGTTATAATTTTGAAAATATGAGTGTCTCCGCACGATTTACCAAACGAAGGTACACACCGGTCCAGCCGGGCATGAACCAGTACGCTCGCACCGGTGTGTACGCGCAATAGCAAAATTGCCTATGACAAACGCTCAATTGTCTACGGCCAACCGCCAATATTCAAAATTCACGACAGAACGAAGACGAACGATTGTACGCGCAACTAAAAATAATTGTAAAATCGCATAATATTGAAATACACGCATTATTCAAGCAAAGGGTGCTTCATTGAAGACTTCCTGCGCTTCAATGAGTGTGAAAATATATTAAGCCCTAGATCACTAAACATACTGCACAGACTAACAAATTAAAACATTGTATTGGAAGATTCTTAGTCTTCTCCTTTTATAATATTACCGAATAAGCTAGTATCAAAAATATAGTTCGTACTACTAGATCGTAATTCGCCGGTGTAGGCGTTTCCGCCACGCCTAGCGCTCGGTAAACCTCTGATGAGTCCCTGGACAACACGACGGTATGTCATTAGCTATATATACTGCTACTACTACTGTATATATAATGCATTAGACCTATATACGTATATCATACGTATGGAACTTTTAAAAAAATCATTTAAATACGTTACATAAATCTTTCTTAATTTATATTCATTACCCTACTTTGAAAAGAGGTTATATGCAAGTCCTTTAGTCTATTTTAGTTTCTGATATGATTTAGTTTAAAGATGTATATTATAATGCCCTATTCTACCTGTGTTAGCGTAAGTGACTGTGTCCAAATGCGTTTTAGCTTAGAAAAAATAACGGGTTAACGATTCGTTCCATTAGTGCATATACGTGAGTTATCTGGTAATATTTAACGTCATTAATAATGTCGCATCTCAAATAACGCAGTAAACCCTTGGCTAAATCTGCGTGATATAGTTACTAACACTAACATTATCCTACGTGCGCAGGAAAGTATTCAAAATTTAACAAAAAAATGACATACGGCAACATCTAGTCAAATGAGGTGTAGAAGTTTTTCGGAGATACATTTTTTTACTGGACGACTGGAATTCCTGGTGTTCTTCTTCCATATTCCAGGCAAGTCTGAGTAAGTCAGCTCGTGCGAACATAAATCTACATATTCGCTTGTCAAATTTTTCCAAAGGTTTATACAGTACTCACACAAAGTTAAAAGCATGCATATGTTCGAAGAACCTCCAAACCAAGTTCATTGAGAAATGGCTTCCGGAATTGATTCTGACAATCTCTCCGGACACTTTAAAACACGCTAAAATGCCTCTCACGCCATCTATGGAAGTAATTTAGACTCTATTCTTCATTAACTAAAGTCGAAATTCAAAAGATACATTTTATTAAGGTTTTTATCAAGAAAACCGTTGCTCCTTCAGATTTATTAGTTGTTCTTCTCTCGTGTAATGGATTTTTAAGTGAATAAACAACAACAAAAGTGCGCCGTATATAAGCCTCTTTACATTCGTTGTGGGATCGTGTGTGGTAAAATGCTTGGAATTTTTATATAGGCATTAATTTCTGTTACATGCGCACCTAGATAGCACAGGAAACAATTTTTATAATATTTTTTTTCCAAATTATTATTGGTCATATAAAACATAAAATTATATTTGCATATTCTTAATTATAAAAGCTTTCAAGTAAATATAATATCTATTAAATTTGTAATCAAATCTGACTTATTAGTTATGTCATAAAAAAGAATTTTATAAATGTCTATAAAAAAGTAAGTCAGAAAAGCTTTCAAATCCTCCATCACTAGATGGCGCCATATGTATCGGCTGCTCTTCAACGTCTTACTGTTCTAAACATTTTAATATTTAATCGTCAAAGATTAGAAAGAAACTTACTAAGCAAGGATTGGAAACCGGTCAAAAATAAAACCGGTTGCAACCAAAGTACATTAAAAAATTTCCTTTCGGTTTTGTTTTCACTTTAAGTTCAAAAAACCGGTTTTTGGTAACAAAATTTAGTTAAACAGGTTTTGTTGAATAAATCGGTTTCGCACGATTTCGAACGGTTATTACTGGACACCTTCAATGCGCAGCCATGTGGTACAGCAAGTTTTTACTCGCATACAAACATATATTCGGAGAGATAGAATTCAAGTTTATATAATTGTCTCTCAGGCCATCAGAAGCCATAGATAGCCACCCAAAGCCCGAGAAGGCTCCAATGGCTCCAAGCTCCGCCATCGACGAGTAGTTGTCTGTCAAGTCCGGGGCAAAGAGGTTTTCCTCGAGGCCCCAACCTCCTCGCTGACTCAAATGGCCAAGAGGAAAGACCACCGAAAAAAATTAGTCTCTTTAAGGTTTAAACAAAACAGCTGACTAAAACCAGTTATAACGGATTAAAACCGGTCATTATTAAACCGGTTCCAAGCCTTCTTATTAAAATGTAATTTTTCATTGATCTGGACGGGTACGAAGAAAAAAGTGTTCTCAGGACACGGTACAAAATGTCTACATATACTTTACAAACATACATACTGTTACGAGTGCGGGACTCGAATTAAAATGCCGTTGGTATTACTATAGGATTTATTTGAACTATACAAACACGTATAACACAGGTACAAATATAACTGGACGCAATAAGTCCACATGTAATGCACAATTAAATAACACACGCAAAGTCCGTCACTATATAGCTAATCGAATGTACACATGTCTTGCTCATATCGCAATCGTCGCTTGACTGCCTCACCCCTCCCTTCGGGCATCCCTTTTATTTTTACAAATACAATATGCCTCGACGCAATACAATAACAACAAGAATTAGTTCGACACACCTGCCAAAAACATAAAACAAGTACATTAACAATATAATGTTTTTCTTAATTACTAATTCTAAACACAAAGTAAACAAAAGAAGTGCAAATGCGGGAAGGTAATAAACCCGGTTTATGGCAGGCAGAATGCATTTACTTTTTGTCCGCATGTAACAATACATACATAATATCACGCCTGTTTCCTATGGGGGCAGGCAAAGACTATGGATCTCCACTTGCGACGATCCTGACATACAATTTCGCTTCACCTTCTTTCATTAATCTCTTCATACATGCACGTTTATTTAAGATGCTTTTTACCTGAGCTCTCTTTAACACTTCTGATATTTGATTATGGTGTTTTCGTCTCGGTCTATCGGCAACAATTCTACCATTCACTATACTGTCATACACCTTTTGTGATTCTACTTTTACCCATTCTCTACATACTTTCATGCTTCTTCTGCCATACCCAACTTTCACTGCCATGCGTCAGGGTTGGCAACCAACACTCCTTTATGGACAGCCAAATGTGCCTTTACAGAAACTTTCTGGCTGTTCATAAAAGTGTTTAGCGTTCTATTCATAGTATTACCTGCTATAATTCTCCTTTCAATATCTCTTTCATGCTTTCCGTCTCTGGGAAACATGCACCCTAAATAAACAAATTATCTGACTTGCTCTAACTTTTGGTTTATCTACCTATCTATCTGTATATTACAAAAGTCCAGATTCCCTGCATTCTATTACAAATGCAAAAAATATATTTCTTAAAGACGGTATAAATGTATAGATAATCAGGGTATGCAGATAATACTTCAATTAGATCAATATATTACAACTAACACCTAAGGATACAGGCTTGGCCTAGTCTAGGTGTTAGTATCCAATCTTAATTTTAAGGCGAAATTTGTACATATTTTTGGTGACAATAAAATTATTTTTATTTATTTATATTTTTCTTAGAAAAAAGGATGTTTGGGTTTTTTATCGTGAAACGACAATTTATTAAAAAGAAAGTTGTGTGAGAAAAACTATTTAACCAAGTATCAAAAGCTCTCAAGCTACTGTAAAGTATTCGTATAGCGCGCATAGGCGGATCAGAGCAGATGAAAAATTACAGATGATTTTTTACTCTACGAGTCACCACCAGCAAAGGCTTTACTTTTATTTGTGCTGGAAAATACTTTAATTCAGAACATTTATTCTATTCACAACATAACTTTATATTCATGATTAGCATCGTATATCGGAAGGTGGGGAAGCTTCGTACACTTGTTACTATTTATTTCCTAAAATTAAAACGTTTCTTAATAGATATATTTATGACATATCATTTGGATTTACTGGATTACTCATTTGGATTTTAATTGACTTTGTCTAATGACTATGAGGGCTGTTTGTTTTTATTTAAATTTCGAAAACAGTGAATTTATCATAAAAAAAATTGACAATAAATTTATCTGTTGTGAAAAAAAACCCAGTAATATTGTAAACATTAATAATATTCTATTCATACTGTTCTCTAAATACTATTTGATACTTTTTTTTTTAAATTAATAAATTTTTATTGAACTGAAAAATGTTACAGATACTTGTAGTTACAATGATACTTAATTTAAACTAAACGTTAACGTATACTGATTTATAAATGTTAGATCATTGTACTATTGCTATGATTTAGATACCCCTTTAAATATTATTAATTGAGTAATTGTAATCGATAGTTATATTTGTATTGATCATACTACCAAATGAATTATTCAAAACGGCAATACTTAGTAACACGAATGACAGCAACGTCATGCAGGACGCGATTCTTTAGTATCTCACAACGCCCAAAATGCTCCGTCTGCCGTTGCACAAGGCAACCTCGGTCGTTATGGTCGTGGCGAAAGCGTCACTAATGACGTCATCATTTTCGATCACACAGCCCTCACAACGACCCATGACAAGAGGTGGGTCGAAGTGGGCGTTGACCACAGAGAATTAATTCTCTCTATTTTTTGACATTGAAAAAGGCGCTATTTTCAAATCAACGAATGACATTTGTGTATTTCGTCGTTTATGACATCAACGCCCCATAATCTGTTCCCTTTGAGTTTATGATTGTAACGTCCGCAAGCAAGTGGAACGGGAAAAATTGGGGTCGTGAACGTGGTCGTTGCGAGTCCCTTCTGGAACGCACCCACAGTGGCACAGCGTTTTTGATTAGAGTTAATTGTTGCAATTGCCATGGAAGGAACACTCCGAATAAGTACGATTGATTAGCGAATAATAACTACCCATAAATGTCCCACTGCACACCTACTACACGGGGATGGACAGTATACCCGGCCACGCTTGGCAGGTTTGACACATCACATCGGTTACCTCGATGTCTTCCTTCACCGTTGTTAGCACCTGGTAATTGTAGCAATATGCATATTAGGTCAGAAAACTGCTAAAGTGGTGCATGCGTTCCAGCCAGGATTCGATTCCTTGCCCTTTGAGTTTGGGACGCGTGCCTAGCCATTACGCTAGGACGACTGATCGGCGAATACATTATAGATAGATAGATAACACTTTATTGTACACCATTACAGAAAACTTACGAACTAGTATTATTCTAATTGTGTACAAAGGGCGGTCTTATCGCTTAAAAGCAATCTCTTCCAGACAACCCGTGGCAGGAATATTGCTGATTAGGAATGGCGATGGTGGTATACATAATTATTGTACGATTACTTACATTTTAGTAATAAATATATAACTATACTATGTATACAACTATACACATAAGTTGTATACATATTCAAGATATAGTGATAAAATGCAACTATTTAAACATAATAAATATATAGTTATACGCAATATAACACTAATTATATTGCTGATTGAATTTCCTGACCATGTTCTTAAATGTTCTTAAAGATTTTGCTTGTCTCACAGCAACAGGCAGTGTATTCCAAAGTTGGATAGCCTTGACAGTGAAAGAGTTATTGAAAACCGTTGTATTATGAATAGGAGTAATAAGTCTATGTTGACTGGAAGGGCGTAAATTGTGAGAGCAAGAAATAAATTCGAAGCGTTCTTTAAGGTACTGTAGAGTAATAGGGATGAATAAAATACTATAAAGCAATGAAAGAATGTGAGTATCCCGGCGAAAACGAATTTGCAACCACTTGAGTTTTTTACGAAATTCAGAAACGTGGTCATACTTGCGTAACCCAAATATGGACCTTATACATTATTCTTATTCCCTGTTATTTATTCCAATCTATATTAGATTACAATAATGACGACCTCTGGGGCTGAACGGACTAAGCTTTTGCCGGCTTACCCCACTGTAACTCAGTGGTAGCTACGATAAATCATGGTAAATTTCGGAATCTAATTTTCTCAGTTATTTGCTAGTCTGCGTGTCTGGGATCGGCCCTAGAGTATTTAATTGTATATCACCCATAACACGAGCGTGACTTGCTTAATACATCAGTCTGTCTGCCGATTATTAAAAAAAAAACTAAGTACATCTAAAGCTGCGTTGGACGCCACCTAAAGTAAGAAATTGTTTGATTGTATAATCTCTATTTTGAGCCAAAAACTCTCGTCAATCTCTTAATGTCAAAGACTATACTTCTATAATCACAGATTTCGCTCAAGCTACACTGTTAATTTGACTATAACAGTAAACAAAAGAATATATATGCGTGGGTGTGTGTCAAATACATGGTAGTGTGTGTAATGTTTTTTTTTTATTGATTTAATGTATTTTTTATGAATAATTTAAAATTTCTTTATATAAACTATAAGTGTGCAAAATTTCATACTCCTCCGTCCGCGCAATTTTCGTAAAAAGGGGTACAAAGTATTTGCTGTGTTTTTACTTCACGTATATATTAATATATAGATTCCAGGTTAAACGTTTGTGTTTGTGCAAACAATAAAAAGCGCCGTCGAATAAACCGCGCCGCACAATATCGTTTCCCTCGTCCAATCCGTATCGCTTACTCTAGCACTTTACACATATTTTTTCACCCGCAATAAAACGGATATACGGACATCGGCCATTCTCAAGTGCAATTCCGGCAGTCACCGCCATGCGGCGCCACTGTAGCACGACACTTTGAAATGAAAATATATCGCCACTTGGCACTTGAGTACGCGGATATACTGAGATATATATAGAGTAGATAGATATGTGTCGCTGAAATAAAAGGATGACCTGTATTGGGCTATCTAACATGGAAATGTGGCTGTATTTTTGAGAACGTTTCAAAGGACGGCAATTTTAGTATTATTATTTCAATACCCAATATTAGTCAATTATTTATTTTCGTATCAATGTGTTTTTTATTCTTCTTTTAGGTGTTAGTTCCATTGTCCTGCGAGAATGGTCTAGTAGAGCTGGGCAGGTTTTTTGTTTCGATTCTCTTATTCATTATTAGGATATGCCCGCGACTTCGTCCACGCTTGACAGGTACAAAAGTACCGCAGCTATTGTTTTAGTGAAAACTGTGTCAGAATAAGCTAATTTTTACTCACCCGAACAACTACAAACCACTACCGGAAAAATTCCCGCGGGATTCCCGGAATAAAAAATATCACACATTTTAAACCAAATCAAATCAAATAATTTATTGTATAAAAAACATGGTAGCTATATCGATCAGTAAAAAAATCACGTTGGAATTAAAAAGTTTTTGAAGTGAAACTTCTTTAGAATCGTTGTGATTTGCAACGAAAAAGCGATATTAAAAAGATATAAACAAATAAAATTCAACCTTATTTAATTCGAAATAAATCACATTTCTCTTCACCCGTTATTGTAAATATATATAAAAATTTAAAATATTTCAAATTAATTTTAGTTCTATCTGTATATACTTAAGGCAGGTATTATTTTATATGTAGATCAAAGGAAATGGTGCGTAACAATGCATTGAATTTTGAAGTTATACTAGTGTTTTAAAGTGTAATTTAGATTGAATTATTACAAATAAAGGTCAAAATACCTACGAAAAAAACGTCTTTATAGACGCAAACGTATAGAATTTTCACATTTCTATTCTAATAATAGAATAGAAATGCGAAAATTCTTCCATTAAATAGGTATGTGAAACGTACTAGTTTCATTTCTGCTGCGTGTGAACTGCACACACATTTTTTTTTATATGTTCATTTTAAATCATTCCCAGAAAAATTTCCACCAGAGTCCCAGGATAAAAAGAAGCACAGAGTTTAAGTCTAAGAATTAGCTGTCGATCAGCGAAAACCGCATCGAAATCGGCCCAGTAGTTTTCACGTGATGAACTATGAAATTAAAAAACTATTTTTTAGTTGGTTAGTTAGGTCTCAGTACAATTTTGTTATACCACAAGAGCCCAAAGTAAAAAAAAATATTCAATGTTCAAAAATATTTATTTCCGTTATTTTTTTATTTTTAAATTAAACAGTAGCACAAAAATGGTGAAGCAAATTTGATAGTACAGCTATTGAAGAATAATGCTCAAAAAAAGTCCTCGATTTCTTTTTGCAAGTGGCAACAAAAAGGTGGGCCAAGGTGTATGATTTATAAAAAGTTTGAAAATGACCGATAACTAGAAAACTACAACACTTTTACTAAGCATGAATTTTGATTTTCTGATTAGACATGATGTCGCCCACCCGCAGGTAAAGGATTATCCATTAATTACGCCACACCTGTATATATGTCTAATTTTCGTAGAATAGGATTTATTATATTATTATAGCTACTTAAGTACAAAAGAAGCGTGAAAAACACGTTGACTTACTCATGCGTTCAGGGTTTCATGATCGTATATCATCACCAGCCGAGCGTTAAATCCTGGTTGCGTTCGGAACGTTCGCTTCGCAGCCCAGGGTTCGCTACTTTCTACTTTTTCTTCTCCACTTCACGCGGTCTTGGGCATCCCTATCATATATAAAGACATGTAACCGTGTAAAGAGGCAAAATAAATAGTAACATTAACAGAATAATATGTTTTCTTTTTAAATCTATAGTTGCTGATAGAACTACAAAAAAATCGGTTGAATAAAAGAGATACCGAGAATTTCTTTCTTAGAAAAGTGGATAAAACTACTAGATGCCGAGTATCGTGGGCTTTTAAATACTTGAAGGAAACTCCGGATTTTGAAATTTAACAATATTGTTACAACTCAGGTCCCGACAAAAACAGAACCCACCTGGATATCTGAAACAAAACAAATTTTATTACCTGCCGGGATTTAAACTAGTTGTAACTTTTTTATGGTCGTCTTCTTTTGTTTACTTTGTGTTTAAAATTTGTGATTAGAAAACAGCCCATTGTTTTATTGTACTCTTTTATGGCAGTTTGCGGCCGAGTCATTAGCCAGGTGTGGCGGATTAAGCCGACTTAGATACGGGGACATTGCATTTGCGCACTATAAAACGATAACCTGATGAAGGGGGAGACAGTCGAGCGAGAACCACGAGCGAAGCGAGACGTGTGTACTACAATCGGGAATCTAATAAGTGCCGGACTTTGCGCGTTTTATTGAATTACGACCTTCTGCATTACGTTTGGACTTGTTGTGTTCGGTTATATTTGCACCTGTGTTATGCGTGTTTGTATAGTTCTAATAAACTCTATAGTAATTCTAACGGCATTTTAATTCGAGTCTCGCGACTTGTAACAATAAAATATATTTTAAAGTAAATTTCAGTACAGATTTTATCAAACATTCAAAACATTAATTTCACATCGAAATTTAAGTATATTTCCTTTTTTATTCATCTCACCTGTTATGGCGAGACAAATGTTTAGAAAAAGAACGTTTGCAAGTAATTTATGTACTAATTTTTTTGGTGAAAAACGAGCAATCTCTTGCCATTTCTGCGTTAAAATACCCGCGTGAATACATGTAAGTGGGGAAAAAGTGGGAATAAATTCATTTTGCTCACAACAAAGCGGCGGTCTACTGCCCTTTTGCTTATTACCTTAAATTTTTAATATCCGCGCTCAGTCCGCGTAAAATTGCAGTCCTCGGATGAAGATATAAAACATTAAAATAGATTACTTTTTAGACATATTTCTGCATGGTATAATGGGACACGTTCATAGAAACTCAGAGCCTAGAGCGGCCGCTTTTGGAGAATCGCATCATGATTTTTTTAAATAAATTGGCAGACAAACTCACATTGTTCATCCCAAGTTAAGCAAGTTAGGCTTGTGTTATGGGTAATATATAACGGATTACTCTGGGGCCGATCCCAGAGACCATATTAAAGAATGGAAAATTCGTTTACGAAATTTATTACCCTGCCAGGAATCGAACCCGGAGTTTTTAAGGCTTACTGAGGTTGGATAGCAAAGGCTTAGCCTGCTCAAACACAGAGGCTTTCACGTGTTTAGATATACTGGTAGATATAAGACAAACAGATGCTGGGGACTGGCTATTTACTTTAGATTACGATGCCACTAAAGTGATCTAATCTATTTATGTTGTGATCAAAACTATTCTCAACTCACACCCATACACACCACACCACACATACACACACACGCGTGCAATGAAATGAAAATGAAAATGAAAATATTTATTTCTTAAGAAACACATGCACAATTTGTAGTCCGTTGCTGGAATCTTCTTTTAAGCAAAATTTACTTGTATCAGAAGATTCCGCTCTTCCATATCTTAAATATTACATTGTATTTAAAAGTTTCTAAAATATTTTCATGCTATCGAGTATGTCCTCTACATTGATACATTGATATTAAAAAAATATTTTATTATGAATTGTATAATTGTATTGAAAGAAAGTTAGTGTACTTAATTTACATTAATTACAAAACATAATAATCATAGTAAAGTATTTTATTACATTATCATATTTGTATTGCTAGAAAAATAGTTACTGCATTTAAATATTTTCATTAAGTACAGAACATAAAATTATAATAGTATTTAATAAAAGAAAATAAGAATGTGTGAGTTTTTGTGTATGTATGTGTGTGTGTATGTCTGTGTGTGTTTATGTGTGTGTGTGTATGTGTGTGTGTATGTGTACGCATAATTAATAATATATTCAATAAGGAATTTGTAAAAGAGATTCTATTGCGTCGTAGTCAAGTGACATTAGCCATTTTAGCAAAGAGGTTTTACAAGCATGTGTATTCATATGATACATATTTAACACCTGATTAATTTTGTAGTACAAATAGCTGGATTGATAAACGTATTGCAGTCTAGCAAAGGAAGTTTGTTTACATAAGAAGTAATGTTTACATACAAAACATAGACACTGTCACAGATTTTTTTTATTACAGTATCTATTAAATGTGAGAGGGGGGCACTGATTACCGAAACACAGGCCTAGTGCTTAGGTCGGGAATTAGAGACTTCAATATTACATTCTGTGTCTAATTTTTTCAATAAAGATTTATTATTATTTTAGAACAAAATCACATTTAAATGATATTACAAATTGGTCTTTGATATGTATAAAGGAATTTGCCTTTATGATTCGCGTGAACTTTGATAGAAAACCTCAAAGATTTCGTTCGTCATCAAAAAGCGGCGAAAGTTGGAAATTTTTAATTCAAACAAAAGAAGAAAGGTTCGTAAATTTTTTCTCGATTCTATTCAATTTGTACCGACGTGAATTAATTCAGTTCGCTCCTCGTCCGTGCATTAAGCAAATGTATTCATGAGATGTAACCATGAAAAATATTATTTCATCCAAAACTTGCAAGTAAACAACCTTTACTTTATTATGATACATTTTGTATTTCTAATTATACATCTCTTCTGAGATATTGTTTCTATGATGCTTTTTTTTTAAAGTGAAGCTGGTGAACATGCGAACCGCCCTGCTCATGGAAAATGATTACCGTCAGCCACAAACGTTTGCAACACCAGGGGCGAAGTCAGCGAGTCGATAGCTTTTAGGACCGGATAAAGGGTCCCAGACACCCAGACCGCAGGAAATAATGGAAGATTCGTTTACGCAAGTTACCCTGCCAGAAAACGAACCCGGAGTTTCTGCGTTGTACTGAGGTTGAATAGCAAAGGCTTAGCCCGCTCAAACACACAGGCTTTCACGTGTCTAGATATACTGGTAGTTATAAGACAAACCATAATGTTATTTTGATACTTGTCATGTTCTCGAAAAGCGGCCGCTGTAGATCCTTTGTTCAAAGTGGTGCCTCCATCTTCTTTTTACGACTGCACAGCTCACTATCGGCTGGGCCTTTATTCTCACTTTTATAAGCCGCCTCGCTGATGTTTCTTAAGAAAGTTTCTCTCTTGCGTTGCTTCTCAGGCGGTAGACTGTAACAAACGCCATAGCTACCTACCGCATGACATTGTACGCCACCGACAAATGCTTATTATGAAAACGCAGCTATAGTGGTTTTGGTTAATCCGCTATCATTCACGAGCATTCCAGCGAAAAGATTTTGTTTCTTTTACGTATTCTCTGTCAAACAAATCTGTCCAACTATACAGAGTGCAAACAATAAGCTAAAGCTCGCTTACCCTAGCGACAGATGATAGGGGGATGAGATAGATGGATCAGACAAGAGGAATAGGATAAAAGGGATGAGATAGGGCATTGGAATAGGAGGATGGGGGAGAGAAAAGTCGGCCATCGGGGAACTCTTACTCATCGTACACGTTTATTTATTATATATCCAACAGCTTACAATATTTATAACATAGACAATAAACTCTGTTTTATATGATTTTCGCCAATTGATAGAGAATAGATACTTTACACTTTATAATGTTTTTGTACAAAAGCAAGACCGCTATAAAGAGTTCATGATAAGCTATGATATAAATGTAATTTATTTATTAATATAATGCCTGCTAAAGTGTCCCTATATAGTATATATTATATATTATTAATTTACTATTAATAACTAAAAAATAATAATATACTAATATTGAATTATTAACTACATTTAAAACAAGATAAAGATATCTATATTATATATATTTATAATATTCATATATATTATGCACAATACATACAAAGTGCAAATTAAAAATCATTAATATCTTTCGTGGTGCAATATCTACTTCTTCTACCCTTTCCTTACATAAATCGGCCCATACCCCGATCACAACGTATGAATGAAGAACGGTCATTGAAAATTCTGAAGCTACACTCTATACCAATTTTAATTTAGCCAACTTGGGTAAAGTAAATTTCTAAGAGAACATTACCCATAACAATCAATATCCCATAATGGAATTCTTATCATTCCCCTCCAATGAAGTATTGGAAATATTTATTTTGGTTATGCATTAATGTAAAAGCTGTGTATTGTGCTCGTGATTTGATGGATCGACTTAAGCTTCGGTGGAAGCCATTTTGAAAGATGGCGACGAGGTCGCGACCTTTACGATGTGTCACGTAGTTATTATCCTTTGAATGATAGGATGTTTAATTAAACAATGATGATAGTAGATGTTATTGCCTAAGCCTGGCAAATTGGCAAATGGCCCACTAGGTGAAAAGTGATCATTGTTGCCTGCGTACATTGTACAATACTAAGGTTCTCGGCTTTAAAATCATTTGGACGCCTTTCAAAGAAATCTATACGATAGTACCAAAGGAAAGTTTTACTGGTTTATGTCTTTTTGATCCTCGTTGTATATATAATAATAATAATAAAAACTTTATTTATTTCTCAACACAACAGATTCGCTAAGAAACCTGGTGTGTGAGACTGGTGCCTGAAATAGATTTATAAGAAATCTGTATGACAGGTCACCAGTGCTCCACTCCATGGCTAACAAAAAATAAAAGATTCTTAAGATTACCTTAAATTTAAGCTTACACAGATAAGACACAGAAATAAAATTATGTGAGAGTGAAAAATGAATGTATGAGTGTTTGTGTAATTGTGTGTGTGTATGTGTGTATGTGTGTGTGTGTGTGTGTGTATAGATGTGAATGTATGTGGGTATATATATATCAATAACTTTAAAATAGGCATACTAATTTAACAACTTCTAATTAAGAACAGATTAGTGCTTTTGGTATATATGCGGAATAAACGTTTGTAATTTGGAAAACGCCACGCTTATACATTTTATGGGTGATTATAGCTTTTTTGCCCAATTCCTCCTGCTTACGCTCATCGGTACATATCATCATTGCCACGGATTGTCTTTAAGAGATCACTTATTAGACAAGACCGCCCTTTGTCCTCAATTAGAATAGTTTTTTTTTGTAATGATGTATAATAAAAAGTTTTCTATCTATCATTCTAGCAGCCCGGTTGTGTTTAGAGTAATTGGTTCAGAGCCTGGGTTCCAATATCTTACTTTTTCTTCTCCAAATCGATCGACTCGGCATTCGGCGTTCGGATATCTTCCTATAAGGTGTCTGACGAAGTCTAGCCATCAATTTTTAGATTGTCCACCTTTTTCTGACTTTGTCTTCTGTACTCGAGCTGTAAATAAGATAAGCATGCACAAATACACAATTTTATTGTGCATATACATTAAAAACGAATCCGCAAGGCATACGAATATTAAAATTCATTCCGCAATTCGTTCATTCATAACATAAACCGAACCCAGTATCAATATCAACAGATTAGCCGTGTTTAGTCCCGGGAAGCCCCGACAGGCGTCAAAGCGGAAAAACACGCCGAAGTCCGTGAAATTGTTGAAAAATATTCACCCGGACATTTGCAGGGGAACTGTATGAATACATTCAGCTCGTGCCGGCATGAATAAAAATGAACAAAGGTTTCGTGAAGCGCGGATGTTAATCATTTTCAGTTTTTATATTTTTCTTATAATCTTATTCCTAGGCTTGCCAAGTGCATGCGTCCGCGAATTTTTCGAATTCATAACCCATTAAAATATTTTACATTTCAGGATAAAGATACTCATCTCCGATTATGAGTATACATTGTAACAAAAGGTGGGTTTTAAGCTAAGTGAAAACCAAAAGTCAGACAATCTAATATTTCTAAGTTTTCTTTATATGCGACGACAATAAATGTCTCAGTTGAGATTTTTCTGAAAACTTGAAGGATGATTACGGTACTTATAATCCGCCACACGTGGCTAATTATTCTCCCGAGCGGCCGTAACCGAATACTATAGGACAATAGGTTGTTCTCCACAGTAACTAGAAACGTATGCCAATAAATGAGTGAATAAAATAAGACGATCATAAAAGGATTACAATTAGTTCAAATTCCGACAGGTAATAAAATGTACTTTTATAGATCTGTACGTGGAATTTGTCTTTGTCGGAGTCTAAGTTGTAACAATATGTATATTTGCCCGTCTGCATGGCTACCACCCCTGGTCTAGAGTATACACGGCCATAACAACCTTGAGTTGTGCTCCGGCATTAGTGGCCAGGTTCCAGTCTCCCTTTAGAGAGCGGCAGCACATTTGGTGTCACCAATATCTATAGGTGACGGTAACCGCTTTCCATTGGGTGGGCCGTCTGCCTGTCTGCTGAACTCATGAAGTTAAACGAACCAATTCACGCCTTCAGTACATTATGCTATGCAGCTGTATGTTTGAAAAATTGAAAATACTAGCCGTAGGATGCTAATTGCTTTAGCGAAGAATTGTGCGTTTTTGTTGAAAATATATGTGCTTTCCGAGCAGCCACTAGAAAGAACTCCCACGTGTTACAACCGTGAATAATAAACAATTCGCCGGAGGCTTCGGTTAGATGGGTCCGAAATTCACTTGATGATTTAATTATTCTAAAACTTGAATATTTATAATTACTGGCTGCATATACACATTTTCAAAAAGAAGTGTCTCTTTCAATTCGACTGTCAACTACCCTATTCTTGATAAATAGAGCACAAAGCCTTATTAATCAGTTATCTCGATCTGATTCAGTTGTATCCGTTAAATCATTTATAAAGACTTCTCCACGCGGCCGAGCGAGGAATTTTTCTTGTCTTAAGTAAATAAAAATCCAATCAGACGCAAATCCAATTTTCATTCCGTCGCCCGTCTGATTCACTCGGGATTTCACTTCAGCCTCATTTTTTATCCTATTTTTTGACTTATTTTTTATCTTTATTTTACATTTTTACACTATCTCATTCCGCTAGCTGTCTTTCGGGTGGCTCTGGTTTGCAGCGATGTTTTACATTTTTTAATTTAATCAAGGTAATTAGAGATTATAATTTTAAAACCACATGTTTTGCAATTCTTTTTAAAACTATATCCTGTGAAGTTACTATTAAGCAAGTTCAAATATTATTTTAGTGAATAAGCGATTATAATTTCTTCATACTTAGATATTTTGTGTTAATTTGATCTTTCTTCAAATTCTTATTTATGAACCGTTGTCAGTAGCTAATCACAAGCTACTGTTAGACATAGGCCACCCCAAGTTTGTGTCACATCCCAGTCCATTTACTACGAGCGACCTTCTGATTATCCACTCACCAAGCTGGAAAGTGTCTATTCACGCACTCACAGCGTTTATAATAACGCGGTCTACGGTCTAAGATTTGTCCGGTCTTATAAACCAATTTTTACAAAAGGACATTGCCCAGTTTGTTAGGAGAGTTGGGGTTTATATAAAATTGTATGAGCCTTTATAACTGTTTCACTATTTTGTAGAAAATTTAAATAGTAAGTTTTAAATAAATTAATATAAACTAAAATTAAACTATACTATAAATATAACTATACTTACAAAATAACAATCTATAAGTATAAGTAAAAAATAGACTCCAGGTCGCTGTGGTGGTAAGCTATGGTGGCCTAACTTATTAACTCTATCTCCACACCGACAGCGGTGTGCAACTACAACATTTGCCCCTAGACGAATGCAGGTAGCTATCCTGAATGTTGTGTCATTTAAGAGAGTTCCTAGATTTGCCGAGGGCAAGGCTTGAAGCCACAAACCCGACTCCCATTTAGAGACAGCTAAGAGACGAGCGCGTTCAGTTTCGCCAGTGCAGGAAGTCAACAGGTTTTCATGTACTAGCTTTCTGAGTGGCCCGTCCCATAACTTTTGTGACTTCCGTTCCACGGGTAAATTTTGCGTTGGGCAAGCCAAGGATCAAACATTTCTGACCTCAGTCAGATGTGGGACGTCAAAGCCACTAAGTGACGGAATTAATATTTTTCCTATGAGGTCCACAGTACTATAAACTGAGGACAGAAAGGCAGGTAGTGCTGTGTCGGAAATTTTGCGTACACCCAAGCCTCCTAAGCGTATTGGTACGGATGCTTGGGTCTATGATCGATCTTCCAAAGGTATGTTTATAATGGATGTTAAAGTTTGTTGAATATTGTTGTTTAGATTGTATAAAATAGTTGGGTGTCTCCAAAGAGGAGAGCACCGAAAAACGTACGTGAAATTTGGCGTAAACAGGCAATACCGAATAAGAAAGTAGACACTATGTGCGCTTATTTCTTTTAAATTTGCTATTTTGAATGAAAATTTTGAATTTTGTTGTCAACAAAAGATAGAAAAGATTCGTCGAAGGATAAGATAAAGATAACCTAAGACCCAAGGAGGCTTAGGTTATCTTTCTTTACTAATTTCAAATTTGACGCCAAATTTTGAAAGTCGGAAATAATATTGTTGTCATTTCCAGTAGTATTTGCTATAAAAAGTTTGCATTTTGAATAATTTAGAACAAGATCTATTTTGCCTAAGTCACTTATTAAATATATTAGGTCATTTTTTAATATGTCTATATCACCCCCTAAAGTCCCATCATCAAGATACCATACGTTAAATTTTGAATTTAGCTTCTGTATGATTGGGTGAATAGCAAGCGAAAAGACGGCTGGCCCAAGAGGGTCACCCTGCTGGCAGCCAGTTGGCGAATGTATAAGGTTCTCTTGGTAAACCAGAAAAAAAAATTCACCATAGCATTGCCTAATATAATTGTAAATTTTGAGAAAATAGTTTTTAATTTCGGCCAGCAAGGTGCACCTATTAACCGAATTAAATAATTTATATATACATTAAAATTATTTACATCTTTGAATCAGATTTGAGAGAAATTTTGATTTTTCTAGTGCAATGTTTCTTACAAAAACATAAATTCAAAGTTACAACATTCAAAACTAGATGGCATTGCTTATTATTAACACACGCAATGGTTTGTTGTCTCCCGTTTTCGTAGATTTATCTAATCTATTTTGTTTGTAAAAGGTTCGTTTTTGTGGCAATGGTGGCGGTAATACATTGTCAGTACCTAGTGCGTATATCAACCGTTTGTTTCATCTGTGAGTTCGACAGTCACCAATATTATTTGTGATTATTGAATATTGAACTAAATAAAGAGCAAAAATATCAATCTATAAAACCTAAGATACGAACCGTCGATGTTGTAAGCGGAAAACAAAAATATATTTATGTAATTGTAATTTCTATTGTGGGTTACAGAAAAATTCTATAATTTTACTATAATGACATAAAAATAATATAAGATTTTAGAAAGATGTTTGGTGAAGGTTCATTCAATTTCAGGGTGGACCCAAAATGGGCATTGTCCTTTATTATACATATTATATCGATGACCAACATGACCATAGGATCTTTTTATTTCGGGAAATGGCATAGTTGATTATCATGAAATTAGGTATGTTTATATATCTTTTTAAATGCTAGAATACGGCAGACAGGCTGACAATTCAACTGATGGAAAGTGGTTACCGTCACTTTTGGACATTCGTAAGATTAAAGGTGTTAGTGTCGTCAATGTACTGCCGGTTTTGAAGAAATTTTATTACACTTTTATTCAAAAGACCCATATCGTAGTACTGTGGATGAACTTAAATAAATATTAGTATACCGCAAAACGGGATAGATGCCGTGGACCAAGTATTCAATTCTTATACTAAGTGGGACGCTTTAGATATAAATACTTTTAGGTTAAAACGAAAAAAATACGTGCAAACTAGACTAAACTGTACCTAATATCTCCTGAGAAATCAAGCCCTGTAGTCTAAGTTCGCCGACGCTTTCAATTGCAGTGCATCGGAATGTAAACTCTTGGGACAGAGCACGTGCACGTGAAAATTTAATAATTCAAACATATTCCACAACTGGTTACCGTATTTGGGAATATTTTATCGACCTGAGAATATTTGTGTTATGCGTTTCCGGAGTTTTAGGGTAGGGATGCAAATGCATGAACGGAATATTATAATGCCGTTATGACGAATGCAAAAACACATTGTTAAGAATTTAAAGATTTTCGGGGTGAAACTGTTCGCCTTCAGCTAATCGGGTTTCGTAGGATGGCTGAGATTTCCAATGGCCAGTTCCCTCTTCCTCTATTGCGTTGCCCTATCCTATCCTTGGTTGGTAAGTACCACCTGTTTGGGATCCAAACATCAAAACTATTAAGGCCCAAACCCAGCAAAACCAACCGCCAGGTTCAAGACACTGTGAGCTCTTTCTGCGTGCAACGGAACACAAACCAAATTGATTCACAAATTCTTTTAATTTTACGAAAGTAGAGTTTCTTGCGCCGTCTTCTATTCAAGCCATAACCTCTCGCAAAGCGGTGGTAAATTAGATTAGGCTCCCATAGAGTAAATAATAACCATAAACAAAATTAAAATTAAATAATTAAAATGAACAAGTTGGCGGTAGGTTGACATTTTTGTCTTCCGTGATCATGCGTCCGAATTACAAAAACCAAATAAATTACTGCGTTGAAAACCGTTAAAACGTAGTTTTATTATGTAAACTAGTCGCGAAAACTTAAGAAAATATTATCCTAACCTCTCTATCCCACTACTCCTGTCCGATCCTTCTATCCTAAAAGGGACAGATATATATATCCCATCTTGAAGGCTGGCAATGTGGTAGCTTCGCCCCTGCTATTGCAACCGTTGAAAAGTAATGGTAACCACTTTCCAGTAGCTGGGACGTGTGCCTGCTTGTCAGCATTGCAATGCACTCAGAATTTTTATTTCTGTTTTCAATTTGTGATATGTATACATGTAGGTAGATATATAAATACCACGCAAGAATTGAAAAAAAGAAAAAAGAGTTATTTAGAACTATAACGCAAATGAGAATATATTACAATAGCATAAATAAATAAATGTACAATATAAAATGCAGTAAATAAAAAAAAACGAGGCAAATGTCCAGTTCTAAATTGGTTCTAGCTGAGAATGTTGCTGGTTGGGTTAACCAGCGATAATCTTCCGCTGGGGCCATTAAACACAGACACAGAAGCAAATAAAATAGAAAGTGGAAAGAAAGTATTAAAAAAGAAGAAAGAATTGTTTATATTGACTTTTTGTTTATACTTATATAACATACCTTTTTATATAGACATGAATAAAATTAACGACTCCTGTTGCTGAGGAGATTGATGCAGATTTTTTTCGTCAACAGCAATAATTGTTACCTTACGAAGCAGTATAGATAGAATATGAAATTGAACACTAAAGTTACATTTTTAACTTTAGTGTTCAATTTTTTTGCAAATTTGGATGGTTTGAATAAAAACTTTTGAATTTGACAAACAAAAGAGTCACTCGTCCCCTTTTCGTATTTGGATCTAAAAGTTGTATATTCATATTTATTCACGTCTTATAAGCATTATGGTAAGCCGCTTCGGAATGAGAATCCATTACTGGATATTTATGGAGTGGCTTTGCAAAATATTTATCTAAGTCGATAATGTATCGGGTGCGGTTGCGACCGTTCATTTTAGCTAAGGGAAGGCGTCCACCAAAGTGAAAGCGATAAACATCACGATACTCTAATGGCTTGTGTTCCGGTGAAAATGAACATTTTTCAAAGCTACGAGTTTCCTTGATGGCTTGTATCGCATAAACATACATTGGCATCCAAGAGTAACTTTTGCTTTTGTCAGTAAAATACGTAAGAAACTTAGTTCATCTCGTCTATCATAGATATATTATACGTGACCTTTTTTTATTGCAGGGTTTCAGCAGCCATTATGCCAGATTTCTTGAAACTTGCTTCGTTTCAAGACCACGGTAAGAGAATAAATAATCACATAGGTAAAGAAACACACGAACCCTGAAATATATTCATATATATACAGCTATACAGAGTGCATTTTTCAAATGGGTTCCTATAGCTGAATCAGTCCCATATCAAAATCAGAAAGAATCACAAACATTTACAACGGTGATTACTACGGAATATATTTAAAAATTATCAAAAGATCACTGTGTTTATATTCATGGTAAAATAACTATTTATTTACAAGATAAGTAAACTAATTTTTATACGGGATTGATTTCACATCTTTTTGGACTTTACACTGACATATTCAGTGTGTGTGGTTAAACAACTTTATTTTACACTTTTTAAGAATAAATTACAATATTATAATTTAGTAAATATATGTGTCCTTTTATCTTAAGAATTAAATTAGTTTCATTTTATCTTTAAAGTCACATTCCTATCGAATCACAAATACATTTTATTGGAAATATGAAATTCTGAAGCTTTAATGTGACAGTAATCATTAGGATTATTGTATAAAATGTTCATTTACGCCTCTATAAATCGCATACAATATCTATAGCTTTGTTTTAACTGGATATAGACCTTAAAAGCCACGGTTGCACAGGAAATGAAGCGAATGCTACAGCAGGGACCTTTTACCAAATATTATTGGATGACGCAAATAAATATCAATAATAGACGTTATTGATTGAAGTGTGAATGGGGAACCCCGGTAAAATGATAATGATTTAGGTTTTGTCCGAATTAGAAATGACCAAGAACAGCCTCTTTCCACTTTGTCAGGAGAATTTTTATTAAAAAAAAACAGAAGAGATCTAACTATAAAAATTCGACTTCAAGATATTGTAGAAAATATTAATTTTATGCTTTTTAGTTACTCTTGAAATTGTTTTTTTTTTGCTGGAATACATTTATTTTTCACTTTTAAATTACGTATATGTTATCCAAAAACAATTAATTTTATACGAAAATATTTTGATAAATGCACTGAATCCAGCACAAAAAGAATGTTCAAAATTACTTAAGTAATAAAAAAGTTATGGCTGAAGACGTATTGAGACAATCCTCCTTTTTTTGAAGACGATTAAAAATTGTACAGAAGAAAGATTGAAGAGTAACGTTTATCTGTGGAGTTTTTATATTTAATAACTCACGTTTAGAATTGCTACAGAAGTAAAATATTTGACGTTAGTAAAATTGTTATAATTTGGGTGAGGTTAAGATGCGAATGCCTATTTTTTTTATTGCCTGCAACAGGCAAACAGGCAGACGGTTCACCTGATGGAGAGTGGTTACCGTCGCCTATGGATGTATGCAACATCAGGGGTGTCGCCAACGCGTTGCCGACCTCTGAGAAATGTTATAACGCCCTTCTTAAAGACCTCCATGTCATACCGCAAAGGGAAAACCGCGGCGGGAAATTCCCTCCAGATCATTGTTGTACGCGGAATAAATGTTCTAGAGAACCATTGCGTACTTGAGCGTGGGAGCTCAAAGAAATGTGGGTGAATATCCCGTCGCTGACGAGTGGTGCGGTAGTAAATGTGAGGCGTTAGCACCAGATCAAACAGTTCCTCAGAACACTACCCGTTATGCTTATACCTATGCGGAGTAGGTGATACCAATTTTCTGCGGCCCTGCTATAGGCGAATGGAAGGAACATGAGGAGTTTGAGTGGGAACACCGGTCAATGGCAACTTATCTGCACCAAGGTAGGACCACGCGCGCGACCACACGAACTCACCGTAATCCTCACACGGTGATAAATCCGCAAAGGGATTTGTTCTCGTAAAAAAAGGGGTCATTTAAGTCCAGTTTTCACCAATTACTCCTTTGCGCGAAGATTGCTTGAATGCTAGAATATTTATGAATACTTGATCTCGTGTGATTTACACAGCGTGCGAAGCTATGTATCAAGAGAAGAAGAAAAACATGACCCACACATACAATAGATAAACTAAATTTTAAGTTATATAGATTCGTAAATATCGCTGTATGCTAAATTTATTCAATAGTATCTTCCAATATGATATCGAGAGCATTTCCATAATATCCGTTTGTGGGTAGTCAGGAAATGAAAATACCGTATCGGACGACGATTTACCATCATATACGGGGCGGGACTCTAAATATGGATCCGTTTATTTTGAAAGTAGCTTAGTTAGAGCTATTTATAATGGTCTTTTTTTTAAAGAAATATGCTACAGTGTCACAAAGCGAGAGAAGGCGCGTGGTGTTATCTAGTTATGGATGATTTAAGAGCGATTCAGAGTCTTTCTTTTTTGGGATATTGTCTATGTTAGTGTTCTTCTATCATGGCTGGAGGATGATTAGACATAGAAATTATGGAACAAAAGAAAATAATACTCTAATCATATACACAGATGGATTAACAAAAATATAACTCCATCAAAACTAACGTCCAAGTAACAGAAATGTACAATAGTCAGCATTTTATGGAATAAATAACGGCTGTATTATAGATATATGTGCATTTGTATCATATGTATGATATGTAGGCTCAGTATTCTACATATAGTCTTAAGGGATTATAGGTAGAATACAAGTTACTTTTCCTTCATTGTAGTAGATTATGTTTTATTTAATTTAATGTTAATTGTACAACTAGTTAGATTATAATGTTATGTAGGCACTGTATTCTTATATGTGTAAGGCCGTTTTCTTCAAATTATCATCAAAATTTAGTCACAGTATTCTACATATAGTCTTAAGGGATTATAGGTAGAATACAAGTTAATTTTCCTTCATTGTAGTAGATTATGTTTTATTTAATTTAATGTAAATTGTATAACTAGTTACATTATAATGTTATGTAGGCTCAGTGTTCTGCTTATAGTCTTAAAGGATTGTAGGTAGAATACAAATTAATTTTTCTTCATTGTAGTAGATTATGTTTTATTTAATTTAATGTAAATTGTATACCCAGTTAGATTATAATGTTATGTAGGCACAATTTATTTCTTCAAATTATCATCTAAAATCTAATCTTATTATTTAATTGCAAATTGAATTTTCAATTGTTATACGAATATTCGTTTATTGTAATCTTGATTGCAAGATATTTAAATTTAACAAATAAGTTACACTCAGAATAGGTACGGTTCTACTATCGTTTAAGATAATATATCATCCACTTACCGCTACATCGTTTAATTTTCTCCCAACATCAAGGCATATTTCATCCGGACGCATGCTGGAAGGTTTCGTTTAAAAATTACCACGTGAAGTGCATAAATTTCGTATGTTTACTTACTTTTTTCTAAAATATCGTCATACAATTGTTTATATGTTTTTCATCTGTTTGTCTTTTGCGTGTCGCATTTGGAAATAAACGTTGTTTTTCCTTTTTTTTCTTCAGTTCAAATATAAACTTAAGCCTGATTTACATTTGCATTTGTTAAATATTTAGTTTATTTACGTCTCTATAGTCGTTTAGACAGAAATTCTCCAGTTAAGTAATAAGTTTTGGTTTAAGTATATTTTCCTTTCTTTATTCAATTTGTCTAAACGATGATAAGCACTTATTCCTAATTTAACTAACTAGATACTTAACTAATGCAAATGACCCAAAGCATCATAACGACGACATTTAATAATTGTAAGTGTACGTCCACATTGCGAGCATAATGCGGTTGCTATGACGAGCACGAATGATAAAACCTATGAAACCGCCGTTTGCTTCCATAGTTTTTTCGAACGTTTCTAATAAAAATATGCCACACGTTATTGCTACACTACGGGGATAGTCAACAAGCGACCTAACGAGCGGGTGACGGGTGTATCAAACCAGTTCAGTCTAGTCAACTTTTTTCTTGTAAAATGGTGGTAAACACTGAAATATTCATAAACATGATTTAAAGTAAACCAGCTTTATGGCAAAGTAAACATCTACACCACGATAATCGCACAATAAAAAGAGAAAAGAAATAAAAGAACAATTTTATGGAAGTGAATTTATTCCTCTCTTTTTATTTATTTCGTGCATACCACCTTTTATGTTCAACATATCCCTTTCAAAATCGGACTGTCAAGTAAAAATGTCAAATCCTTGTCCATGCGACATCTTACATACATCTAATCGCTTCAACAGCCTGCGCGTCACTGTGGCTATCCGGGCAACCGCACGTTTATACCGCCGCGACCGTACTACACGTAAATACAAAAGTATTAGTACTTCTTTAAGGCGGATTAACGGGTTTCACATTGTGTTCATCTCAATATGTAGATTTCCTGATGACGTAATTATTCACAATCAAGTGGTAATTGTATCTAATACGCAAATTAGTTCAGAAAATCTACTAAGGCAATACATCTTTATTGTAAGGTCGCGAAAGTACGCCATTACAACAAAACAACGAAATTATTATTCATACCAAAAATATGACTATTTCGTATTTTCCAATCCATGAAACATCCGTTAAAACACGGCATTATTCTGTCAACATTTTTTTAAACTTATCTCGACTGCACACTTTTTCTGACAGAAAAAACAACATAACATACAAACAGCCTGATAACATATTGCAGTCACAATGCACTAAAGACTGCACATGGAAAATAACTGCACTTGACACGCGTTGTTTCAAATAATAGAAAGAGGATAATACTTGGCGTACTATCATTTTTATTTTAATACTAGCTGTGCCCGCGACGTATTCCGCGTGGAATTTGTTTTCATAACCCCCCGAGTTTGAAACATTCTTCATTGGTGTTCCGCTTCTACTGGTCTTAGCGTGATAATATAGCCTATAGCTTTCCTCGATAAATAGGCTATCTAACACTGAAAGAATTTTTCAAATCAAACCAGTAGTTCCTGAGATTAGCGCGTTCAAGGAAGCAAACAAACAAACTCTTCAGCTTTATATATTTGTATAAGATTATATAAAATGACTAGAGCTAGTCATGTTTGCTGAAGAGTTTCTAGCCCCGCTTCTTCTCTTCAAGCCATAACATGTTGCGAAGCGGTGGTAAATTAGATTAGGCTCCCATAGAGTAAATAATAACCATAAACAAAATTAAAACAAAATAATTAAAATGAACAAGTAGGGCGGGCAGGCTAAATAAAACTTTAACAATACTCATTGATACTTGACATCTTTGTCTTCCGTGATCACGGCCACTGAAAAGTGGTTGAAACGTCGGAATAATAAAAATGAAATAAATTACCGCGCTTAAAACCGTTAAAACGTAGTTTTATTATGTATACTAGTCGCGAAAACTTAAGAAAATATTGGTCTTTGTATTCAAATCTTCTGAATCCTACAAGATATCGAAATAAAATAGATATTAAATACATTTTTAATTACTAAAATTTTCATTGAAATCCGTTGAGCAGTTATTGAACCTATTCGAGACAAATTTTCAGAATGAGATAAAAAAATAGAGTAGATGACAATTAAATCAACTCAGACGCTTTTTATCATCTTGCAAAAGTCCGAAACCTTCTAGATTTTGTACGAGCGTATCGAGTTATGACTTATTATTATTTTTATCTTTTATTATAAAAGTATGATGATATATTAACGCCCACTCACAGAAAGTGCCAGTAAATTGAAGCACTTTTAAATAGGACCTAAAACTGTCAGTTCACTTGTCGACGCGTCAGTAACCTCAGTCCGCAAGACAAAGTATCAGGGTAACGAGCTCCAATAGTTCCATTTCCCTACTTTTTAGAAAGACCTTACTTGTAACATTTGTGGCGTTGTGTTCATCAGTGAAAATAATTCCATGGCGCTTACGCACACATCGTTTGGTTTTGTCAACTCTGAATTTAATTTTGTAGGAAACTATCAGTCTCGGTACTATTACTCTAAGCGTCCACTCTTTTATATGCAAATAATTTTAGAATTTATTGTTGTAACGTGTCACCCAGTTTTAAAACTGTTCTTTATGATTAGGCATCATACAAATAGCGACTTTCACTTAAATTTTGAATTTATTTTAAAACTACAGACAGACATGTCTATTTTATTAGTATAGAAAAGAGATGTCTACAGATTAGCATAGATACACCTTATAATATTGTTACGAGTTGCAGGACTCGAATTAAAATGCCGTTACAATTATTATAGAATTTATTGGAACCTTACAAAAACACGTATAACACAGGTACAAGTATAACTGAACACAACCAGTGCAAACGTAATCACGGTTCAATAACATGCGCAAAGTCCGTCACTAATGTCTTGCTTCGCTTGTGGCTATCGCTAGACTGCCCCGAAACAATATGGCTGCCCGACCGTGTAGACCGAATTTCTTAGAATAAGTTCGACACACCTGGCTAACGACAGCCACAAAAGATTACAATACACAATGGGTTGTTTCATAATTACAAATTTTAAACACAAAGTAAACAAAAGAAGTCCAAATGCGGAAAGGTAATAAAATGTGCTTTTATGGTATGCAGGTGTTAATCTACTTTTGTCGGCGTGTAGGTCGTAACAATATGTAGTTTTCTTATTTTAGACTTAATTTTAGGTGTTTTTTGTTTCTTCTAAGCTGATGTGTATATTGTTACAATTACGACGTGCTAACAACGGTGAAGGAAAACATCCTGATGAAACCTGTACAGTGATATAACAGATGTGTATATACTGTCTATTCCCCTATAGTGGGAGGCCCAAGCCCAGTGGTGAGACGTTTATGGGCTGTTAATATTTTTACGTTTTAATTTTTAAATCTTTAATCAAAATATCTTCTACTTTCTCAATATGAATCCGTTGCAACTTTGACATAGTATATAAGTAAAAT
Organism: Dendrolimus houi; assembly: GCA_039645545.1. Classification (NCBI taxonomy): domain Eukaryota; kingdom Metazoa; phylum Arthropoda; class Insecta; order Lepidoptera; family Lasiocampidae; genus Dendrolimus; species Dendrolimus houi. The sequence goes on from CM077136.1 coordinate 6,784,285, forward strand.
AGTTATATCCTTGTATCTTTTCTATTGACTCATAGAAGTAGCATTACAGCTTGGTCGAGTCACTGTCCGTACTGACCCATTAGATAGCAAAGTGAAGGTATAACAGAATTAGAGTGCACTTAAGCCCCAGCCAAGCATGTCTCGGGCAGTTTATTGATCACACGTCAATTTAATGCCTTTAATAAGGTTAAGTAAACTAGATATCAATTCATTTAACCCTAGAAAACAAGAAGACGCCTTTAAAAACTTTCCGCCGGAATTTCCCTCTGCACTACGGTATGGGGATATTAAAGAAGGGCATTATAAAATTTCTTCGAAACCGGCAAGACGTTGGCAACTCTCCTGGTGTTGCAAACGTCAATAGGAGACGGTGAACACCTTCCATCAAGCCGTCTCCCTGTTTGCCGCCACAAGAAATAAAAAATTAGAAGAAGATTACTAGGAAAGTCAATGACCCATTAAAAAGAGTAACTGTGAAAAGTTCCGAGTCATTTTTTAGTTTTAATAATTTTATTATTAAAACTAGGATATACTCGCGACTTGATCCACGTTTAAGTGGAAATTCCAGCGGGATTCTCGGGGCACAAAGTACGGCAGCATTTAAAAAAGTATGTTGGCTATCGTTTTAGTGAAAATAGTGTCAGAATGAACTAATTTTTACGCACCCGAACTTGAACTGACCTGAACCGAACCCGAACTTCAAACCGCTCCTGAAAAATTCCCGTGGGATTCCCGGGATAAGAAATATCACACATTTTATTACTTAAAACTTGCTATCGATCAGTGAAAAAATTATCATTGTAATTCGATTTCTTTTTTAATCATCATTTTAAATCATTCTCAGAAAATTTTTCACTGGATTCCCAGGATAAAAAGGAGCGCAGATTTTAAGTTTAAGAATTTGCTGTCGATCTGCGAAAACCGCATCGAAATTGGCCCAGTACATTTTACGTGAATCCCGAACAAACAGACAAGAAATCTAAAAAAAATGCATCGTGTTTGCCCTCGTTTATATAGAGTATTCTAGTTTTTTTTAATAGCTTTAATCTACAGACACGGTATGTTTAGAATTATTTATAATATTATAGACCAAATCAGTGAAAAATTCTTCTTCACTTTTCTTTTACTCTCTCCCAATTATTTGTGACCGGCACAATATGTACTTTCCTCCCATACTTCTCTATTTTGACATACGTTGTTTGTCATATCAACTTCATACGTCCATCTCGCTTCCAATCTACATTTACATTTGTACCCGATAATCTCCCACTTTAACATTATTTTAGTCTTCTTTCTCACAATTTTTCAGTCACTGGTGCAACTCTTAAAGATCCCTTTATGTAGGTACTCATTTCTTACCTTATTAATTCTTGTAACACCACACATCCATCTCAACATTCTCATCTCAGCTGAGTGAAGACGTTATCTATCAAATGAATTCAACATTGTAAGTCTTAAAAAAGCGAACTTAAAAAAAGTTCACTTCTCTATTTCAATTTCTTTAGAAATGAAGTTCAGTCACGTTAGGTTTTCACCTCGCAATAAAAGCCAATAAACTTCGTATAAACTTACTATAAATTGATGGGTTTCAGACATCGATTATTTCTATATAACACAAAAAGGAAGCCCACAATTTTAAAAACTCTGAAGAAAGGAACTGAGAAGAAGAAGAGGAGAAGAGGCTATTTAGTATGATATGACAAATTACTTCCTATTCACATCAATCGATGGTAAAGTCAAAAAAAAGTGGGGAAAGGATGAATGATGATGAATGATGATGATGATGAATGCTCGCCTTAGCATTCATGGATCAAATCAAGGAAAAAGTGGGTGTGGTGTTGTGCAAAGAAGTAAAACAACTGGACTAGAATAGAAAAGGTTGGAGGAAGTTTCACCAACAAGAGCACAGCTCTTAAATAATAGACAGTTACAACACACATTAAAGATGTGTAGCAAAAATTATTCTTTAATTGAACCAAAATCGCTCGTACTGTCATTCTCTTAACACTTCATTGTGTCATTTTATATTGTATGTGTATGAAATATTTTAACAGCATAAGTCGGTTGTAGATGTGCATGTATATTAAGGAGATCAACAAGCTCATATTGTAATCGTTGAGACTTAGTGGTAATTCTGTGTTGTACTTTGTTTTATACGCCTAATATGCCTCCCAATTTATTTAAGTGCATAATTATCAATGCGAATTTCTGTACAAACCGTTTATAATTCAGATTTAATTGCAATTTCCGCAATGAGCTAAATATGTGACGGACGTGGTGCACACGCCGATAGGCAACAACGTTCGCAACGGAACAAAGTAATTGATGCGTTCAGTAATTTGCAACTGGCATTGCATGTATAAACAGTTCATACAAATGTGACCTCTATATTAAGTCATTGACCTCTTTGCGGCTTATTACAAGCATCTCTTTAATAATCTCTTTTAAAGCTATGTATCTATTGTACGAGGATGAATCAAAAAGTTCTTGGAATCAATATGAAATAATCAAAAATTTAAACAAAAATATTTTATTTTTCTACATAATCCCCTCCATTGCAATGCATTTAGAATAAGAAAGCTAGAAACGCGTTATTCTAAGTAAGAATAACGGGTTTCTAACTTCCTTATTCCTTGCGGATTTTTTTTTTCTTGAGTCTCGAAAAACTCCTGTACGGCAGCCATAACCGCGTCATTATTGTGAAATTTACTTCCACGAATTTCCTCTTTTAATTTTGGGAATAAGTGAAAATCACTTGAGGCTAAGTCCGGAGAATATGGTGGATGGTCAAGAAGATTGAAGATTGGATTGCGTTGAGCGCAATTTCCGATCGATGAGCGGGAGCGTTATCGTTAAGAAACAACACGCCCAACAACAATTTTCCACGACGTTTTTCTTTAATCGCTTCACGCACTTTCGAAATTAAATTTGCATATTAGGGTCTCGTAATATTCTGGCTTTTTGGTGTGTAATCATTAAAAAGGATTCCTTCACTATCCCAAAACACTGAGGCCATATAACTTTGCCAGCGTTAGAGGCAACTTGAAATTTCGTAATGGATCGAGAGGATGGTCGTTTCCAAGACATGCTTTGTCTCTTAGTTTCAGGATCGAAATGGTGGACTCAGGTTTCATCCATGGTGACAAGGCGACGGTAAAAATTATCCGAGTCATGGTGGAACATTTCGAGATTACGCTTAGAAATTTCCAAACGTCGCTTTTTGTTTTCGTCGTTTAACATTCGTGGCACCCATCTTGACGACACGTTTTTGAAGCCCAGTGAATCGATTAAAATGGACTAAATCCTACCAAAAGATACCTTTAGGTTCTCAGCTATACTGGAGTGGAATATTGCATTTCATAGATCTCAAAAACTGGGTAATCTTTTTATATGGCTTGAAATATGTTTTGATTGAAGCTCGCCTGAGGATATGACCAATTCTGTCTGTGACCCCCTCGATGTAGGGTAGGGTAGCAGGGCAGCGTCTAATGAAGGTGGTTTGGGGCCTTTGTGACGTTGGTGTGGAATCTTCAGCTGCTTGCGTTGTAAGATTCGCTTGACATGCTGAAGCTCTCCAGCCACGTGGTTCACGTCACAAATTTTTTTTGCTCTCTGAAACAAAGATTTGTCCATGGTAGCTAACTGACTAGGATCGTGGTGAGATGAATTATTAAGGTATTTATCTGTATGGGTAGGTTTCCAATACACCGTATGGCCAAGAGTATTTAGAGCTAGGCATGTTTGCTAAAGAGTTTCTTGCGCCGCTTCTTCTCTTCAAGCCACAATATATTGCGACGCAGTGGTAAATTAGATTAGGCTTCCATAGAGTAAATAATAACCATAAACGAAATCAAAACTAAATAATGAAAATGAACAGTTGGCGGTAGGCTAAATAAAAATTTAACAATACTCATTGACACTTGTCATCTTTGTCTTCCGTGATTACGCCTACTCAAAAGCGGCCGAAACGTCGGAATAATAAAAATCAAATAAACTACCGCGCTTAAAACCGTTAAAACGTAGTTTTATTATACTTTATATTTATGTAAATAAACGTACACAATGTGTTTATTATAACAATATCACAAATCTCAGGTTCTTGGGGAAAGTTTAGATTGAGTCCCGACACAAACTATTGTTTGTTCCGCACCTTCACGTTATAATGTGTTATGAGGTGCAACTCTGAGACACAAAGTTTGTGAACTAAAGTTTATACTTCAAGTTGTTATTCTTGAAAATATGAAACCCACCTAACACTTTAAAGGTACTTTTTATAAATAAATACCTAAGTGTATTCATATTTATTTCAGTTTAGATTCTTTGAAACACCAAAAATATTATCACCAGAGAGGCCTCTCTTTAACACGCTTTTATTAGCTTCACCTGTATCTATGTATGTATGTAAGGTAATCTATTAATCTCATTCTTACATCTCATTCATTTTCAAATATATCAAGAACTGACAAAGATACAAGACTACACAGCTTTGTCATTTGTCATTTACAGCTTCTACTGTAGATATCATAAAGCAAAGCCTGAACATATGTTTAGAAAACAAAATGTATTCATATTCTATTTTTGAATATAGATCCATATTCTTCCATATTTGAAATACGTACTTATATTTATGGCCAATATAAAAATAATTTTGTCAATGAGAATAAAAACTTATTGTTGCAAAGTCCAACAGTATCTAAGAAGCGCTTTACAAGTCAGTTAAGTAGAAATGTCTACATAAACTGACTTTTTATGCATTTCAATCAATACCATACTAAAACAAAACGTAAGCCCTAACAGCGAAAATCAGTTGCACAAAGTTACCGAACTATCGATTTTACTTCACGTGAAACTGTTAGACAAATGCAGGGAAGGCTTTTAGACGTGTTCCGGTGTGGGGGGAGTGCATAGCTGTGACGTCACTTCCGCTTCGTATGTCCGACTTACAGGATAGCTTTTGACTAGACTCCGCGAGTATTGAAATAGGTATATTTGATTTTTCGGCACTTACTAGTACAGTTATAAGGTCCAAAAATATAAATATAATTATTTTTAAAGAAAATTTCGCGGGTCGCGGGTATAAAGCATGAGGAACATCGCATATCCTGGTAGGCCAATGCCGGAAATAAATACTCCCCTCTATCTTTTTTCACCAAATCATATAAAGATCTGTCCTAATACCAGTCAACTTTAATGCCAAAAATAACAGATAGAGTTCTTATGGAAACACAATTGCGATTTTTCGCAGAAACAATAAATTATTGCTTAGAAACAAACGACACGTCTATAGTCTATTTCAATGAATAGTTACAACTTTTGTAAATAAAGTATAAACAACATAACGTGAGGAACATTATGATGTTTATACTTTATTTCTATTATATTTCTCGCCAACATCTCACAAATTACGTATTTAAAATTTTAAATAAATGATATTTTAAGCGGGTAATGTTTAAAGTTATTAAAAGTATTGAGAGTAAGTGCCGTTTTCTTCACAAAAGTATTACAAACAGTCGAAAAACAGGCGCCAAATTAAGGGTAACCTTTTACAAGTAAAGAATAAATTAAAGAAAGAACATGCAATTCATACATCATTATAATGTTACAACTTAAGTTCTGACAAAAACAAAATCCATCTGCATCTCTGTCTGTAAAAACACATTTTATTACCTGTCGACATTTGAACTAATTGTAATTCTTTTATGATCGTCTTCTTTTGTTTACTTATTTATTGGCATACGTTTCTAGAGAACAGCCCATTGTTTATTGTACTCATTTATGGCCACTTGCGGCTAACTCATTAGCCAGGTGTTTCGGACTATGTCGACTACGATACGAGCACATTGCATTTGTGCAGTATAAAACGATTGCCTGATTGAGGGAGGAGGCAGTCGAGCGATAACAACGATCTAAGAGCGACGTGTGTACACTCGGAGATCTAGTAGGGACGGACTTAGCGCGTTTTATTGAATTACGACCCTCTGGATTATGTTTGGATTTGTTGTGTTCGGTTATATTTGTACCTGTGTTATACGTATATGTATAGTTCTAATAAACTGTATAATAATTCCAACGGCATTTTAATTCGAGTCTCGCAACTCATAATAATAAATTATAACTTTATTTGAAAGCGTTTTTTCAAATTCTACCACCTTTAATTTAGTGATAATTTTATATAATTTATAATTAAGTAATTTAGTGACAATAGAATAGGAGGTAGACTTAAGATTAACTGTATGACCTTCAACAAATGTTAGCCAGGGAAACTTTGAATTTAAAATACTGCCTTATTGATAATTCTCATAATATAGGCGGACCGAAATAAAAAAATATATAAGGGCTCCCATGTTTGCTCTTGGCTGTGGAATTTTATAAAGAACTGGCTTCTGCCCGCGACTTTTTTTACGTAGAAGGTGAAAATATTTTTAAATAATACGTACGTTAAAACTGTTTCGTAAGGAGCCGACCATGCGTCTGCGCCGCGCGGCATGGTATCTCGCAGAGCTAACTGGGGCACCGCCCTTCCCCCTCATGACTGTCCGCCGGCCTTGCACATCATAAATGCGCGCGCAGTACTTAATCATTGTTTTGCTGCGATATCTTATACTATATTTTGTATAATGTTATCTTGCCAAGCGTGTAAGGGATTTATGGAGATATATTGCAGCATAACATTCTAGTTCGTCATGTCATTATTATAACTTTCATAATATTTTTCTTTCCTCTTATTGTGTCTTGCTCTTATTGAGTATGCACTGTTTGCTACAACTCCATTAATTCTTCAAAAAGTAATTCTGTAACATACTTCTGTATAAAACTTATTAAAAAAAAGACAACTTGAGATATAAATAGAATAAGAAACTTAAAGAAAAACAGTATTTAGCTAAACGTGTTGCTGGGGAGTTTCTTGCCGCTTCTTCTCCTTAACAGCAATAACACGTTGTGAAGCGGTATACATAGAATAGGAAGAAAAATTAAATTTTAACTTATATATTTATATGACCTTCAAAAAGTGTTCTCCAGTGGAACTTATTTTGAATAAAAAACTTTGAATTTGAATTTGAATTTGAATCTCGTAAGATATTCATTGAAATCGAATGATCTAAATGGCAATTTTGTTTTAAATTAAATACATGTAAATGGCAATTTTGTTTTAAATTAAATACTTGTGATGAATAACGTATTTATTTGGATAAGGATTAATATCATGTTTATAAAAACACCTTCGCAAATAATGCATTATTTTAGAACAAATTTGGTTAGCATAAAGTAGGTTATAGTCAGCCAACCTTAAAAGATAGACATATATGCTGTTGCGGACTTTTTTTTAGAACTTTAAAAGGGGAACAATTCTGTCACACATGAGATTTGCGAAACTTTAACCGTTTACGCAGCGTACGCAGCGGAAGCTCTCAAAAGGAAAAAAACCCCAGATTTTGAAACATTATTCATTAGTGCTCTGCTCCTATTGGTCTTAGCGTGATGATATATAGCTTATAGCCTTCCTCGATAAATCGGCTATCTAACACTGAAAGATTTTTTCAAATCAGACTAGTAGTTCCTGAGATTAGCGCGTTCAAGCAAACAAGCAAACTCTTCAGCGTTATAGATGTAGGTAGGCTAGATAGGCTACATAATTATATACGATTCAATTGGTTCGTCTGTTATTTTTCTATTCTATGTCATGTACCCGGAGGCGCAGCAATTACGTTGAAGGAATCCTAAACCGCGTTGCTTAGATGTTTTTCGCTCATTTTCTACCCCGTTTGTTCTACGGAACCCGAGTACGGCTCCCTTACTAATTGGTTGCGCACGCTTCTAGTCGATATTCAGTTGCAGATACATTAGAAAATAATTCGACGTTCTATTTTTTTTTAATAAATGGGTATTATAAGCTAAGTACACACTAAATATTTAAAACGGTAACAACATAAAGAGTTCGTGTGTGTGTGTGTGTGTATGTAGGCCTTTTGAGGTATTGGTTCCTCTCTCACCATTTTACCACCGAACAAGCAGACGCACGCGCTCTCGCTACCGGTATATGGTGGAAATAACAACAAAGCGGACGAAACGCTATGCTTCAACTTTTATCTTACGCACCGCTGAAGAGTGAAACTCTTTACTGTCTTCCGTTTTTCTTGAAGACTACAATCTAGGTGTCTTCAAGTCTCGCGTGAAGAGGTATCTTCTAGGTAAGCGTGCTCCACCTTAGACTGCATTTCCACCTGACATCAGGCGCAATGTCAGTCAAACGCGAACCTATTCATTATAAAAATAAAGGTATATGACGAGTACAAGAACTCTGATTGGTTGGGCATAAAATCAAGCCGCTTAAAACTGAATAGATCTCCAATTAAATTATTTTTAATAATAACAAAACACGACGTTCGGTGTAATTTATTTATACTTGTCTGAAAAAGTAGAACAATGTACAAAGAGTTTTGTTACAAACATGGATGCTGCAATCGAAAGGCGTAGTAATAATACCCCCCGTAGTAATAATAGTAGTACCCCCCGCGTAGTAATCAGAAGAGTCAGAATGGCATTTTTATTCATTCTAGTTCTCTCTAATTGCTCTTGGTGCATTCGGAAACCATACCATACTGGTGGTCAAATGTTGTACAATGTTTCTATATCTTCATTATACAACTCATCACCTCACATACCTTATCATACATGAAGTGTCGTATTGAAAATTTTATGAGCAGTCGAGGGTTGCCGCGTTTACACGTTACACGGAAGTTTACGCAACTGAAGACATGTAGAAAACTCTAGGTTTACATAAAATATTAAGTATCCGAGCCTTAATCCGCATTTCTTTTGTTACTTTAAGAAATTCTTACAAACGCATCTCTTTATTTCATATCCAAAACCTGGATTTGAATTTCATATGTTTAACTTGTGGGCTACCGGGAGATTTTTTAATTCCTTTGTTAGTCCTGTTATAAATTAATAAAATATTAGGTTGGGGAAAAAGTTTCTTCGCATTTTACACAAAAATTCAAAAGGTTTTTTTATACACTTTATTTACATTTGACTAAAGTATGTAGGTGCCATTTTGTTGGATAACTTTTTGCCATCTTTTAGGTAGGGACGTGATCCCATTGCTATAAAAATTTTGGGGCTTCTGATCAAAAAACTGCGACAAGTGGTTTTGGCAGTCCTCTCGTGATGTTAACCTGACACTGCCTAAGGAATTCTGCAGAGACCGAAACAGGTGAAAATCTGAAGGTGCAAGGTCAGGACTACACGACGGACGCATTAACACCTCCCAGCCAAACTCTCGTAATTTTTGCTGAGTGGCTAAAGATGTGTGAGCTCTAGCGTCATCGTGGTGAAAAACCACACTCCTTCTGTTGATTAATTCCGGCCGCTTTCTCTCAACTTTTTGCTTTAATCTCATCAGTTGTTCGCAGTACAGTTCAGAATCGATAGTCCTGCCTGGCGGTAACAGCTCATAATGAATAATGCCCTTCTAATCCCACCATACACACAGCATCACCTTGTTGCGAGTTAACCTGGGTTTCGCCACAGTCTGTGAAGCCTGACCGGCCTTTGACCAGGATCTTTTTTGCACGGTCTTGTCGTACGTGATCCACTTCTCATCACCAGTTATCGGCTTCTTCAAAAATGGTTCGGTTTCATTACGTCGTAATAAAAATCACAAATGAGTACACGGTTCATTAGGTTTCTTTCAGTGAGCTCATGAGGCACCCAAATATCGAGCTTTTTTGTGTACCCAGCATTTTTCAAATGCGCCAAAACCGTTTTGTCAATTCCCAGTTCTCCTGCTACATCGTAACTACTAATATACCGATCTTGCTCCACTTTTTCAAAAATGGCATCAATTTTGTCCGTAACAGGGCGACCAGAGCGACGTGCATCTTTGATATCAAAATTTCCAAATTGAAAACGCTCAAACCAAATTTGCGCTACTCTCACAGATACTGCATTAGGTCCATAAATATCACAAATTTTTTTCGCGGCTTGTGTTGCATTTTTACTTTTATGTATATAGTAAAATTTTAAAATGTATCGAATTTCTTCATTAGTTTCACTCATTTTAACAATAAGAAAAACAAATGAAAATCACACATTTTCCTAATTAGAATTTGGAATTGTCTTCTTTAAAATTAATACTTTTTAATGATACCAAAACCAGCCAGATACAAATGGTATAGTCAAAGAGATCTTATTACAAGTTCATACATACTATATGCGAAAAGACTTTTTCCCCAACCTATTATGTACATTGTTACGAGTTATGGGACTCGAATTAAAATGCCGTTTGGAATTACTATAGAATTTATTAGAATTATACAAACACGTATAATACAGGTACAAATATAACTGGACGCAACCAGTACAAACGTAATACACGATTCAATAACACGCGCAAAGTCCGTCACTATATAGCTTATCGAATGTACACACGTCTTGTCTCGCTGGTGACCATCGCTAGACTGCCGATCTCCCCATTCGGCCATTGCTAATATACTGCACCGATACAATATGGCTGCCCGCCCGCGTAGATCGAGTTTTTTAGAATTCGTAATCTGCACACCTGTCTAATTATGCCTGCAAACGGCCATAAACGAGTACAATAGGCTGTTTTCTAATTACAAATTTTAAACATAAGGTAAACAAAAGAAGTCCAAATGCCGAAAAGGTAATAAACTGCAGGTGTGCATTGGTCTTTGTCGGTCTTAACAATATTAAGGAAAGTCCAGACTAGTTAATAGTCCCATTCTAATTTTTTTTGACATAACAGGTAAAAGGCAATGTGGTTTTTAAAATAGAATCTATCTTCTTAAAGTCGCGAAACAATAATATTTAAATTGTACGGTTTAATAAATTTGTGTTGCGCAAGTAGATGGTTTAATTTAAAAAGTCATTTAACTTGCCAATAGTTGAGCTTCCGTCGAAACAAAGCCACTATAATTGTCAGTTTGCTGCATGTGCAGCCGGAATGAGGGGATAATATCAGCATCAACGCATCGGAATCGTCGGCGGCACACACTCGCCGTCTGTTCACAGCTTTATAATTGAATCCCACTATCAATAGACTTTAAATTCTGCAGATTTAACGATGTTACTGAAACACTAATTTAATTTTATTTGGATACAGGGACGGGGTATTGCAGTAACGTGTAATACATCTAAGGACTAAAAGGCTGAAGTAGATACTGTTACGTTACGTACATAAATATGTACGTTTACGTAAATAAATACGTACATAAATATACATGTTGGCGGCCTCTGTGGTTGAGCGGGCTAAGCCTTTGCCGGCCTACCTCACTGCAACGCAGAGGCTCCGGGTTCGATTCCTGCTATAGTAAATTTCGGAAACGTATTTTGTTCGTTATTTACTATGGTCTGGGTGTCTGGGTTCGGCCCCAGAGTAGTCCGTAGTATATTACCCATAACACAAGCGTAACTTGCTTAATTTGGGGATATATAATATGTGTGTTTGTCTGCCGATTATTATTATTGTTATTATTATAAATTAATGTATTCCTGCATTACCAAAACACGTAAGACCAAAATTGAACAATATCTCTCTTTTCTTTCACCATATACCAATTATTTGGAGTCGGCACAATATGTCTTTTCCTTCCACACTCCTTGTTTTGACATACATCTGCTGTCACACCACATATATTCATATCATCCTTCACACAATCTTTTTTGTGGTCTACCTTTACATTTGTACCCATCCATCTTGTAGTTTAACATTCATTTTGTCACGTGACTTTCATCCCTCCTCATTATATGCCCATACCAACTTGGTCTTCTTCCTCTCAATTTTTCAGTCACTGGTGCAACTTTTAAAGATCCCCTTATGTATTCATTTCTCACCTTATCCATTCTTGTAACACCACACATCCATCTCAACATTCTCATCTCAGCTGAGTGGAGACGCTTGTGATTTATCACTTTAGTGGCCCAACATTCCGACCCATATAGCTGACTGGCCTTATGACAGATTTATATATTTGACCTTTTAGTTTCAGTGGCATTAGTTTGTCACACGTCACACCGGTTACTTGTCTCCACTTTAGCCATGCTACATTTATTCTTCTCGTTACATCCCTCTCTATATCACAATTACACATTACAACAATATATGTACGTGTATAACCTGCCAATATAGAATACAGAAAAAACCTTCGGAGATGAATCTCACAAGCATTTTCAAGATATATATTTTAAATATTAGTACGTAGCAATTAAGATTTGTATAGTCTAAAGTTAATTACGCGACAATTATATCGAGAGTAAAACAATTTGTTTTATTTTCATACTCTCCCCCCAGAGGTCAAGCCCAGCCCAGAGCCATGAGCTCTCGCCAGTGGTGCATCCCCCCTACATTATGGCGTAGTCAACGCAGACGCACCACCACCACCGCCGCTCCGCACCGCCTTTGATTATACAGTGACCTGTATAATTGGGATCTGAAGGGACCTATATATTTTTTTTTTCACTTATATAGGGGTTTTGCATTTACCTAGTTTCCCAAAAAGGCAGTTAACATGGCAGTTGTCTTATTTATAGAGGGTCCCACTATGAGAACTTAAAATATACCATTTTTCATGTAAAGGGGTGAAAATGTAAATATGGAAAAGTTAAAGTAATGGAAGGGATTAGACTGTTTGTAAACAGACATGTCATAACTTGTCTAAACCTGATAAACTGTCTCACTTATACGTACGGGCTACTGAGCTACAAAGTCCCAATTATAGAGGTCAACATAGAAAAAATCTAAGAAAATCAAATCTTAGTTAAAAAGGTTTGAAAATTCCCAATATTTTTATTTATTGCTGGAATATAGCAGACAGGCTAACGGCCCGACTGTGATGGAAAGTGGTTACCGTCGCCTATAAACATTTACAACTCTAAAGGTGCTACCAATGTGCTACCGTACTTGTAGATACACAACTCAAGGTTGTTGTGGCGGTATGCTCTAGATCAGGGGCGGTAGCTATACAGACGGGAAAATTCCTTACTACCTGGCTGTGGGTTGTTTTGTCGCCTCTTACGACAGGCCGCTCAGTCGCAGGAATTTGTATTCTTTCTCGTCTCCTGCACGGATAGAGGTAATTTCAATGCAAAAGTGTCGGGTCTTTATTATAATTATAAATGACAAAGGTTTCTTACATATCAAGAGTACATAATCGGTTGGGGAAAAAGTCTTTTCGCATATAGTATGTATGAACTTGTAATAAGATTTCTTTGGCTATATCATTTGTATCTGGCTGGTTTTGGTATCATTAAAAGTTTTAATTTTAAAGAAGACAATTCCAAATTCAAATTAGGAAAATGTGTGATTTTCATTTGTTTTTCTTTTTGTTAAAATGAGTGAATCTAATGAAGAAATTCGATACATTTTAAAATTTTACTACACAAAAGGTAAAAATGCAACACAAGCCGCGAAAAAAATTTGTGATGTTTATGGACGTAATGCAGTATCTGTGAGAGTAGCGCAAATTTGGTTTAAGCGTTTTCAATCCGGAAAGTTTTATATCAAAGATGCACATCGCTCTGGTCGCCCTGTTACGGACAAAATTGATGCCATTTTTGAAAAAGTGGTGCAAGATCGGCATATTAGTAGTTACGATGTAGCTGGAGAACTGGGAATTGACCACCACATGGTTTTGGCGCATTTGAAAAAAGCTGGGTACACAAAAAAGCTCGATATTTGGGTGCCTCATGAGCTCACTGAAAGAAACCTAATGAACCGTGTACTCATTTGTGATTCTTTATTACGACGTAATGAAACCGAACCATTTTTGAAGAAGCCGATAACTGGTGATGAGAAGTGGATCACGTACGACAAGACCGTGCAAAAAAGATCCTGGTCAAAGGCCGGTCGGGCTTCACAGACTGTGGCAAAACCCGGGTTAACTCGCAACAAGGTGATGCTGTATGTATGGTGGGATTGGAAGGGCATTATTCATTATGAGCTGTTACCGCCAGGCAGGACTATCGATTCTGAACTGTACTGCGAACAACTGATGAGATTAAAGCAAAAAGTTGAGAGAAAGCGGCCGGAATTAATCAACAGAAGGAGTGTGGTTTTTCACCACGATGACGCTAGAGCTCACACATCTTTAGCCACTCAGCAAAAATTACGAGAGTTTGGCTGGGAGGTGTTAATGCATCCGCCGTATAGTCCTGACCTTGCACCTTCAGATTTTCACCTGTTTCGGTCTCTGCAGAATTCCTTAGGCAGTGTCAGGTTAACATCACGAGAGGACTGCCAAAACCACTTGTCGCAGTTTTTTGATCAGAAGCCCCAAAATTTTTATAGCAATGGGATCACGTCCCTACCTAAAAGATGGCAAAAAGTTATCCAACAAAATGGCACCTACATACTTTAGTCAAATTTAAATAAGGTTTATAAAAAAACCTTTTGAATTTTTGTGTAAAATGCGAAGAAACTTTTTCCCCAACCTAATATATCCAGGTTTCACTATATTAGTTACTCTATTAGCTGTTTTGACTCTTTATATAGGTTCATAGCCTTAGGGCACATAATAGGTTGGGAGAGATTGTCATATGTGAGATTGTCCCCCATTATTAAGATGTTTATGGAATTTTTCATAAAGAGTGTTATGAAATTACTGTTCAGCATTTTAGTAACATATCTTGGGCCTAATTATCAATATCTTGGCATTATGAAGATTTTCAAAGTACAATTCCATTGTGATAGTGTCAAAAAATCCACAATATCTTCTTAATATGGTCGCGGGGGAATAATTGTAAAAAAAATGATATTACCATTAGCAGAAGTGGCGTTAACTAAAATGAATGTTTTCGCTTGTAAATATTTATAAAGATTAAGAGTGGAATTAACAGACTGCCGAAATCCGGGAAACTTACGATTGAGTCGATTGAGTTTCCGGCGATTTTGCCGAGACAGTAATAGCAGAATTGGCCCTCTTGTCTTACAAATGGCCATAGGCGACTTTAACAACCTCTCATTAGGTGGGCCGTCGATCTGTCTTATACTGTAGCTTTAAATAAATATCTAAGCTTTTAAAAAATCAAATAGTACGAAGAAGTAACTCTCATTGGGGATTGCATATACATGAATCAATTGATTGAATCGTTTAGCAAATGTAGTCAACGTGTTCACGCAATTTGTATTTTATATTTCGCCATTTCGCCAGACTATCCCTAATACGTTCTGTCCTTACTAATATTATAAAAGCGAAAGAATGTCTGTTTGTTACGCTTTCAAGGAAAAACTATGGAATCATTTTTGCTGAAATTTAAAATGTACGTTAAATCAATAGCAAGGATTTATTGGTGCAGGAACGGAGAAAGAATACAATTTTCTACGGCCGGGCTGCCTATCGTGTGCGAGTACACATTAGGCGCTCGGCGTTGCGTTGGGCGCGCGCTTGTAACATACATACAGCGCGCTTAGCACGGCGTTTAGGGAGCGTTACTTAATTTCTACTATTTCCTCCCAATTGCGTTTTTTTAATATTTTATTTTTATAATCTGGACTTTGCATGTCCCATATAGCTGGACGCTGTTGGATTTTATCTATAAATAAATCTGTATCGAAGTGTTCGATCTCCATAATACACGTGCACCCTACACGAAAGCGCGCGATCAAATGTACAGCAAAATGGTGGCGCATGTATCTACAAGCGCGCAGCTGTCGCCCGCGCAACGCGCGTTCCAGCGAAATTCTGAGAGCGTGCGTCCAACGCGAGCTGGATCAGAAGCGCGCATTTGCATGTGTGCACTTCAATAAGAACTTTTGGATCTCAAAACGCGCGTTAGCAAATCGCGCGTTTCAAAGCGCCCAATGTGTACCCGCTGTAAGAGGCGACAAAACAACCTATAGCCAGATGGCCCGTCTGGATGACTACCATCCCTGGTCTAGAGTATTCCGCCATAACAACCTTGAATTGTGTGCCGGTATTGCCGGTATTAGTGGCCAGGTTCCAGTCTCATTTAGAGAGCGGCAACACATTGGTAACACCTTTGATGTTACAAATGACCATAGGCGATAGTTATCGATTTTCATCAGATGGACGGGACCGTCTCTGCCTGTTTGCTGAACTCATGCAATAGAAAAATATATGCAGAACTTTTCGGGGCGAATAGCGTCTAGATAAAAATGTTATACAATGTAACCCTTATGAATAAATTAGAGTTATCTATTGTGAAAACCGTAGCATATTTATCTTATATATTGCTAGAAGTTAGCAGGACTCGAATTAAAATTCCGTTAGAATTATTAAAGAGTTTATTAGAACTATACAAATACGTATAACACAGGAAGAAATATAATCGAACACAACAAATCCAAACGTAATGCAGAGCGTCGTAATGCAATAAAACGCGCAAAGTCCGTCACTATTAGATTCCCACATGTGGACACGTCACACCTTGATTGAAGTTGTCGCTCAAATGAATCCTCTCTCAATCAGGTCGTCGTTTTACTTCACAAATGCAAATGTGTCCGCCCGGCAACGTCGACACAATTTCCTAGAATTAGCTTGTAATCGTAACCCGCAATACCTGGCTAATGATGCAGCCTGCAAGCGGTCGTAAACGAGTACAATAGAACAATATGCTGTTCTCCACAATAACTAGAAACGTATGCCAATGATTGAGTGAACAAAAGAAGACGATCATAAAAGGATTACAATGAGTTCAAATGCCGACAGGTAATAAAATGTGCTTTTACAGATTATACGTGGAATTTGTCTTTGTCGAAACCTAAGTTGTAACAATATTTTAATTTCAGAATTAATAAAGTTAGGCAATAGCCTAACTTTATTAATTTTGAAATTAATATAGAGAATTAATAAATTCTCTTCGCCAATTGTAAGCGATAATAAATGCAGGACACTCCTAATCTAGTAGTCTCCCTGCTTTATTCAAGTCCTTATTTTACTATCTAGATCTACTTATACCTAGATCTAGTTACTAACTAGTAACTAGATCTAGACAAAATGTTAAACATACCTAACTAAAACTTTATCTATTCGCAATCTGACAGGCTAATTAGTTGAAAACGAATGCGTAATTCGCGTGAGGTATCAAAATAAGGTTAGGTTGTAACTTAGACAAGTTACGCGTTTGAAAAAGGTTTCTACAATTGTCATTTAAAATTTAGAATACTTTTAAAACATTTAAATAAATGTTTATTTGGATTTTTGGGACGTAGCCATGGTACGAAAAACAGAATATAAATTCGTCATAAATGACTATTCTTTATTTCATACATATCATAGATATCGATCGAGCCTTTATCGCCATTTTATCGTAAGCGACATTTGGACCTAAGTATATTTTTTGTTGCAAAAGATATTTTAAACTATTATTTTGTTTTAAGACATTTAGTTTTCCATTCAGTAGGGTGTAATATAACCAAAACTGAAAGTCTTAAAACAATTGTTTAAAATAACTTGTGCAACATAAAATATACTTTGGTATAAATGTCGCTTACGATAAAAGGGTGGTAAGGGCTGGATATACAACAGTAGATCTTGTCGCGATATCTTCCAGATAACCCACACAATATTTTTTTTTACTCCAGTATTTTAGCAGACAGCAGACGCCCCACTTGATGGAAAGCAGTTACCATCTCCTATACATTTGCAACACCAAAGGTGCTACAAATGCGCTGCTACTCTCTTAAGGAAGACTGGAACCTGGTCACTAATGCCGGAACACAACTCCAGGTTGTTATGGCGGCATACTCTAAATCAGGGGTGGTAACCACCCAGTCGGGCAAATACCCTACCACCTGGCTGTGGGTTGTTTTGTCGCCTCTTACGACAGGCTATCCGGCCGCAGGAAATTGTATTCTTTCTCAATTCTTGCACGTATAAAAATTTACAAGTACAATCATATGTCATGCCTGTTTGTCTATACGTGTGTATGTATTTAAATAGCTGGTTACTTTATTCGTTCAAAATTATTTTTAGTACCGTGGTTCATGATACTCTTTCATTCCCTATGAAAACGGCTAAAGGGTCTGTAGATATGTAGATATAGATGTAGATTAGTAGAATAGTTTTATTAGATATTGTTTTTCTTGTTGTTGACTTCAACCTGACAACTTGGGCACTTATTGATTTTAAAAATTCTCATTGACTCTTCATGTAGTCAGAGGGCTGGTACTTACCTCATACAACGGATCAGTATGGTGATCCAGCGAGGAAACGTAGGAGCCTTCTAGGCACCTTACCCATAGAAGTCGGTGATCTAGGCTTAGTCTTGAGGCACTATGGGTATAATACAATATAAATAAGTAAAGTTTTGTTTTATTGTATTCGTTTATAAACTCATTGTAATTACTTTTCTTATTACTGTATAGGTTCGCGTTTGGCCATTATCTCGCTCGATTTCGAGCGGAGATATGGTCTAGGATAGAGCATGTTTATCTGGAAGGTACCTATTCACACGGGACTTGAAGACACTCAGGTTGTAGGTTTCGGGAAAAACAGACTCCGGCAGTGAGTTCCACTCCTTTGCGGTGCGCATAATGAAGGTGGACTCAAAGCGCTTTGTTGGTATATATAGGTGGTATGTCCACCATATATCGGTGCCGCATCAGTGCGTCTGGTTGTCCGATGATGGAAGGGAGATGGTGGGATAAGATTGTAAAGACTTTGAAAACTTCTAACCAGTTCTATTGAAAACCGATAAGCTGGCAACCCTGCGTCGATGTTCGAGACTTTGTAATTTGTCATTAAATAGCTGGTCTTTTCCTATCACACACTATACTTTCTTACTACATATAAGTTGAATACTAAAAAAAATACAAATTTAAAGAAATCCAAAGAAATCTAAGGAGCCGGTTGGTACCCTATGCCTCCACTTTTAAAACAAAAGAGAAAAAATTGAAATGTATTGCATATACATTTACATATTATATACATCATTTAGCAAAATTGTAGTTTCCGAAAAATGTAAGGTTTCTCAAATATTTTAACGAAATTTTTCTTTACGAATAAAAAATATTTTCGCAATGAATGAACACGGTCGTTGGCAAGATGCCGTGACTTTCATACGGGATGTTAACAAATTAGGAAGGAGGGAAGGATGGATGTCGGTCACTTGTCGACGGAGGCCGGTCATTTGTCATAACTGAATTTTTTATTCACCACTACGGGTGAATGTTGCTTGAGTAGGGTTAGAGTGAATGTTTTGGTTGTTTTCCGAGTGAATTTTGAGATTGTGAATGAGAATTCTTGTAACAAGTTTAAGATGTATGTATGTAAGTATGGCACCTTACGCATAGAAGACGATGACCTAGGGTTAGGACGATTATCCTACTTATAATTTTGTGAGATTATTAATTAGAATCAAAATAACTAACTTAGGTTTCTTTTATTGTTTTAGTTTAACAAATATACAGGTACTAGCTTCTGCCCGCGACATCGTCCACGTGGAATAGTTATTTTGGACTGACGTTAACTTTAACCCGCGACTGTGTTTACGTAGAAGGTGCGCCATCGCCCTTCCCCTCATGACTGTCCGCCGGCCTTGCACATCATAAATGCGCGCGCAGTACTTAATCATTATTTTAGATTTTTAATCATTAGTAAGATATTCATTGAAATCGAATGATGTAAATGGCAATTTTGTTTTAAATTAAATACTTGTGATGGATAACGTATTCATTTGGAT
Organism: Dendrolimus houi; assembly: GCA_039645545.1. Lineage (NCBI taxonomy): Eukaryota > Metazoa > Arthropoda > Insecta > Lepidoptera > Lasiocampidae > Dendrolimus > Dendrolimus houi. Next base: position 6,803,947 of record CM077136.1, read on the forward strand.
AAGGATTAATATCATGTTTATAAAAACACCTTCGCAAATAATGCATTATTTTAGAACAAATTTGGTTAGCATAAAAATGGTTATAGTGAACCAACCCTAAAAGATATGCTGTCGTAGACTTTTTTTAGAACTTTTAAAGGAGAACAATTCTGTCACACATGTTTTATGCGAAATTTTAACCGTTTACTCAGCGCACGCAGCGGAAGCTTTCAAAAGGAAAAAAACCCCGATTTTGAAACATTCTTCATTGGTGCTCCGCTCATATTGGTCTTAGCGTGTTAATATATAGCCTTGCTCGATAAATGGGTTATCTAACACTAAAAGAATTTTCCAAATCAGACCAGTAGTTCCTAAAATTAGCGCGTTTAAGCAAAAAAAACTTTAACTTCATATATTAGTATAGATTAATTTAAAAATAAATAGTGTTTCTTTGAAAAATTGTATTAAACTTAATTGAAAAAATAATTGCGCCCTGTACAATGAAAGAATAATTTCCCAAGAGAAGTAATTTGTACAATTTGAAATCATAGTTGGCGTTATCACTTCGTTTTTTTATTATAGACAATATCAATTAAAACTCGAGAATGAATGAACTGAAAATCCTAGTTAACTTCTTTTCTATATTTACGAAAAAAGCTAAAGTTTTCGCTTAAGGGTAACGACACACGTGCCGAAGGTGCGATGTCGAAACTTCGGCGACTGAATCATCAATCTTAGAATTCGGATGGTGGTACAACGTATTACACGCGCTGATTCGTTGCATTTATGCGGCATGTACGCGATGGAAAATATTACAATATGACAATTCCCCATATCCGTCAAAATAATTCCCAAAATGATCCTATTTCGGATACTTTCTTCAAACATGTTATTGTATTATATGTGTAAAAACTTACTTATTCCTATAAAGTATTAACTTTATCGGTGTTGGCAAAGGTGAACTTATACACTTTTAAATCCGTAAAAGTATCGGACCAATATCACAAAAAATATTATATATATATATAAATAAAATGTCGGTAAAGTAGGTATGATGTGCAACTACGTTCGCTTAACTTTCGGTCACATACCGCGTCCCATGATGTGTTGATTGCTATTCAAAATAGTCGCACACTAATATCTCACTGAAGTAGTCGCTAGATGAAACTACATTGAACGCCACGTAATTTCGGCTGATGTGTCATACGTTACTTAGCGAGCGTATTTAGCAGAACTCTCTACACCCTACTGTCAGCAGGTGTGTTCCTAGCCTTATGACTGATTTGATACTGGTGTGCACCGGCATTACCAGGCCTAGTTCAATATTTTTTCAATAATAAGGCTGCTGTCCACTTGCGTTTAACCGACGGTTAAAATAAAAAAAAATCGATATTTAAGCATATAGTTTTAACGATTATTTTATTTTAATCATCGTTTACATGTCTATGCATACCAGCCTTAGAAGTTGATTAACAGTTGTAAGTGAGTACTCTCATTGCAGAGTATGTTACAAGTTACGTTTCTTACGGAGTGCTTGTCACTCTTTATTATTCTTCTTTTTTTGTTTTTTGAATTGTTTACACATGAAAAATACCGAAAATAAAGCGAGAGAGACTACGTAGAAATCCCTAGGATTTTATAACTACTTTGAGCTAACATAAATGTTTTCGAATATTTAAATAGATTCAACGCTGCACATGACAGCCATCATTCCCGGACTGGTGAGCTCACAGCCCACAACAAGTTGTTTTTCTATTATTAAATAAATCGAATTCATGTTTCAGTATCCTACTACTGTTTTTATATGCGGATGGAATCTGGGAACTGGAACCTGGCCAGGGGTACATAGACCAGGGGTGGCAGCCATCCAGACGAGCAAAAATAGAAGAGGCTGTGGGTTGTTTTATAACCTCTTACGACCGGCTGTCCGGCCGCAAGAATTATATTCTTTCCCTGTTTCTGCATTGATTAAACATTTATATACAACATTACATAACACATCGTAATTTTAAACAAACTTGTATTATGTATGACACAATACAATTCCTTTTAAAATTTCTTCAAATCAAAATCAAATCAAATGAAATTTCTTTGTTCAAAACTTGGTTGAATAGTTGGCATATGTGTTAAAGTGTATAATGTTTTGCTCCTATGTGAGCATACAAATAACAGGTTGGGGAAAAATTCTTTTCTTGTATAGTATGTATGAACTTGTAATAAGATCTCTTTGACTATACCATTTGTATCTGACTGGTTTTGGTATCATTAAAAAGTTTTAATTTTAAATAAGATAATTCCAAATTCAAATTAGGAAAATGTGTGATTTTCATTTGTTTCTCTTGTTGTTAAAATAAGTGAATCTAATGAAGAAATTCGATACATTTTAAAATTTTACTACAAAAAAGGTAAAAATGCAACACAAGCCGCGAAAAAAATTTGTGATGTTTATGGACCTAATGCAGTATTTGTGAGAGTAGCGCAAATTTGGTTTAAGCGTTTTCAATCCGGAAATTTTGATATCAAAGATGCACGTCCCTCTGGTCGCCCTGTTACGGACAAACTCAATGCCATTTTTGAAAAAGTGGAGCAAGATCGGCATATTAGTAGTTACGATGTAGCTGGAGAACTGGGAATTGACCAAAAAACGGTTTTGGCGCATTTGAAAAAAGCTGGGTATACAAAAAACCTCCATATTTGGGTGCCTCATGAGCTCACTGAAAGAAACCTAATGAACCGTGTACTCATTTGTGATTCTTTATTACGACGTAATGAAACCGAACCATTTTTGAAGAAGTTGATAACTGGTGATGAAAAGTGGATCACGTACGACAAGAACGTGCGAAAAAGATCATGACCAAAGGCCGGCTTCACAGACTTTGGCGAAACCCGGGTTAAGTCGCAATAAGGTGATACTGTGTATATGGTGGGATTGGAAGGGCATTATTCATTATAAGCTGTTACCGACAGGCAGGACCATCGATTCTGAACTGTACTGCGAACAACTGATGAGGTTAAAGCAAAATGTTGAGAGAAAGCGGTCGGAATTAATTAACAGAAGGGGTGTGGTTTTTCACTATGATAACGCTAGACCTCCCACATCTTTAGTCACTCAGCAAAAATTACGTGAGTTTGGCTGGGAGGTGTTAATGCATCCGCCGTATAGTCCTGACCTTGCACCTTCAGATTTTCTTCTGTTTCGGTCTCTGCAGAATTCCTTAGGCAGTGTCAGGTTAACATCACGAGAGGAATGCCAAAACCGCTAGTCGCAGTTTTTTGATCACAGGCCCAAAATTTTTATAGCTATGGGACCACGTCCCTACCTACAAGATGGCAAAATATATATGCAACAAAATGGCACCTACATACTTCAGTCAAATGTAAATAAACTTTATAAAAAACCTTTTGAATTTTTATATAAAATGCGAAGAAACTTTTCCCCCAACCTAATATTTGTAATAATTCAATATAGACTGAGGAGTTTTAAAGTTATAAAGCAAATAATTGTGATATTAAATGCGGCGTACAATTTCTCAAAATACGCTTTGTTTAATACGTAAGCAATTTATAAGTAGGTCGCTTATTGCAATTATTCTTTCTTAATATATTTTTAAGTTTTCGTGACTAGTATATATAATAAAACTACGTTTTGACGGTTTTAAGCGCGGTAATTTATTAGATTTTTATTATTCCGACGTTTCAGCCACTTTTCAATAGCCGTGATCACGGAAGATGTCAAGTGTCAATGAGTATTGTTAAAGTTTTTAGCCTACTGCCAACTTGTTCATTTTAATTATTTAGTTTTAATTTTGTTTATGGTTATTATTTACTCTATGGGAGCCTAATCTAATTTACCGTATTCTTTCTTTCTTTTACATGTATACAAAGAGAGGCAGCCGGAGATGTTATAAACGGTATACATAAGGCCGGCCTGGTCGCTATACACGACTGACGAAAGCTTATTATGAAAATGCACTATAGAAACGCTTATCGTATGGACGCCACGTACAGCGAATGAACGCCGCGTTACTCCCGGACGCAGCCTACGATGTTTATAACAGACCAACGTGTAAAAGTTTTATTATAACCAAAATGTCTACAGACCCCTAAATGTTACAAAAGCTGTATACTTTATTAATATATCTATCAATCTAGAAATAAACCAAACATGTACGCATTCCTAATTAACAACACGAATGTCGCAATCAAATAACTCAAACACGGGAGGGAATACGATCCAAAACTATTGTAATTATGTTATTTTATCAAGCGTATCCGGGACAGGTATAACAGATCAGCTGTAGACTAGTTTGAAGCTCCTTAATTAAATTAGATATTCAAGACTCCTTTGTGGGGTGCAGAGACAATGCAGTACATTTCACAGAGGTAATTAAATTAATCCTCTGTAGTTGTTTATTGTTTAGCTGTCAGGTAACGATCATTTTTTTAAAGTTTTGGAAGAGATATTGAGGTGTTATGTATTGTTAAACAGATTTATTTTAAAAGAAATATAATAGTGCTGAAAAATAACAACAGTTCTTAAATGTAATTTTTTTATGATGTCACCGCATGTTTTACGCTTATAACTTATGTTAAATTCAGCTTAATTACTTGTATAGTAATTGTTTCTTATTAAGGTTTTCTAAACGGTACAATCGGCTACTTCCGTAATCGAATACTAATTTTGGTATATTGTTATTTAGTGATTAACGCTTGTTTTGTATAGAGTAATTTTCTATAATTTACTGTAGTTATATGTAACATTAATATTTGAAATATGATGTGGTAATTGTGCAGGTTGTAAGTTAAAATTTCTTAATTGAGTAGGTATAGACGATATTCACTTTATTTTATGTTCATGTTGGTAGAACCCATATAGATTTTTACCGTGTTGGAATTATTTTATAACATATAAACATAATATTTTATATAAAATATTATCTAAAATTTTCAAATAATAATGTAAAAATTATTGTCATATATAATCTTTTTAATTAAAATAGTTTATCAATGACCTCAACCCGCTATCGGGTATGCCAATTTATTTAGGTTTTCTAAACTGTAGAATTGTTGGAGGGAAAATGTGATAAGATTTTTGTAGCGGGGTCTTTTAAAAATATCTATTGTGTGATAATTCAATGTACTAATTGTATTTGAGACGTAAGGTTCGCTGGTTGTAAATATAGTAACCAGTTGCTGTTCTTTTATTTCCATAAACCTATGGAAGCTGCATACTTCTGTCTAGTCATCGCAGCGGACAACGAGCAACTGGCTAGCGTAACGCGGGAGCGCACGCACATATTAATAATTGATTTATCTCGCTCGCACGTCATCCGTTCCGCTCACACATTGTGCTATATATTGTACTAGCTGTACGACTTGTTAATATTTGTACTTAAGGTTACCGTTTCCTTAATAAAAAACTACTCTGCCATCTGAAGTATCATTTAACCTCTACCTCTCGCTGCTACAAATCCATCTGAGTTGTTGCAAGTATTACACTTACCCTTTTCTTTATATTATGCCCACTTGCACGGCAGGAAGCAGGAAAGTGGACAGCCCGAGTATGCTATGTTCGACATAATATGTTGTGATTTGTGATTGCAACACACCGTGAAAGGCGTTAATACACAACAGGCATTATAGTTAATGTAAGTACATGTTTATAGTATATATGTATGTGTATATGCATAACATTTTATAGGTATCTGCGTGTTATGGGTATATGATTTATTCGTAAATATACTACACAAATAAACTAATCGACATATAAACACACGCATTGTATATCACCAAGATAATCAATTCACACATGTATTATGGGTAATATACAATGGATCACTCTGTGGCAGATTCCAGACGCCCAGACTATATAGTAAATAAGGATTATTGTGGTAGTAAGGAAAAGTTTGTTTACAAAGTTTACCTTATTAGGAATGTAACCCGTGGCCTCTGCATTCCAGTGAGCTTAGTCAACACTACCACAGAGGCCATGTTTACAGAAACTTCTGGATTATGGCTGGTTATTATATCTTACTATCCATTCACTTGCCCTACCATCGGTTGAATTTTGCCATTAGATGTCAAAGCTTATGTCAAATTTTAATCAACAGTAAGGCAAATGAACTGTCAGTAAGATATAGGAACCGGGCATCAGTCAGAAATATATTTCTATTAAAATAAATCGAGACAGACGTTGAACTTTGCCCCGCAAGACGGCAGTGTACTAAGTTCAAGTTGCAGTTCCGATGGGAGTTCAATTTGTACCGTCCCGTCCGTTCTAAACTTGCTTGCGTCACATGTTCGCATGTCTCGCGAGTTCGACAATTTGTATTGAACACGGCTCTGAAACGTAAAGGCTTTAAAAGATATACTGGATGGAATATTTCATAGACTACATTTTTTTTATTGCGTAAGTCAAATAGACGGCCCACCTGCTGGAAAGCTGTTACCATGGCCTATGGACATTTGCAACACCAAAGGTGCCACCGATGTCCTGCCGCTCTCTAAAGAGAGGCTGGAACCTAGCCACTAATGCCGGAACACAACTAAAGGTTATTATGGCGGCCTGCATTAGACCAGGGGAGGTAGCCATCCAGTCCAGAAAATATCCTACCAACTGGCTGTGGGGGTTGTTTTGTCGCCTCTTACGACAGGCCGCCCGGCCGCAGGAAATTGTATTCTTTCTCCGTTCCTGCACGGATAAAAAAGTACAGGATTTTTACATTCATACGTAGCCATGCTACCGTTATATCCACTAGTAAGCGTGGGGCTGTGTTATATGAAATAAATGGTGCCAACTCCAATGATTGGCACCTAGTTAATTTATTCAAGATATTAAGTAATCTTAATACGTATTTTTTTGTTTGATAGCCATACAATGATATCACTATTATATTGTATTGCTACTCTGTATGGCTACAAAATAAAAAATATATTATGATTTCTTTTGATTTACGTCTCCAAGACCAAAAGGCTGGCCTGTACCTTGGGGTAACGCATCAGCGTTGTGATCCAACGTGGCAATGCGGCCTGCATTTTGTAAACTATACTTGTACATAATCAAAGTTGGAGTCAATTTTTACATATAGAATTATGTTATTTTGTAGTTTTATTTATAGTGTACTTAGATATCTTAATGTTTTACATAAATTAATGGTGTGCCAATAATGATATATGTAGCTTACTCTAATAGGTATTTTTTAAGGTTACGAATTTTCGTTGTTACAGTTAAGCAGCTAAATAAGTTTTGTTCTGTTGTGATACCCACTATGCTTGACTTTTGTCGTTGGTCCTCGTAGTTTCCAAAACTTAGTACACATCGGTGCTAAAACGAATACATTGACTTAGTCGTCACCCAGTGTGCTATAGATTGAGCTATTTTGGTTATTACTCTTATGGATCTAATGTTTGAGAAGAGCATATCCTCAAAAGAAGCAAGGATACCGTTAAAAACTAGCAAATTCCATGGCCTCTTTTTATATCATACTATTCATTAAATTGCTTCTATGAAGAATGTGCCACAATTATCGCATTGTAAGGCAAATAAATGGTTGGGAAGATATAGGAACATAAGTGTCGAGAATAAGCCTGTCGAGTTTGTCATAGGACTTGGAGTCTTGGAATACATAGTACGTCCTTTTAATTGCTAATAATTATCCAGATAAACTTTATTTAAAACATTGCAAGTCAAAAAAATTAATTTTTAAATACTTTTTACATTTCTTATTTAAACACAGTATCAGAATAAAATCGACAAGTTACCACATATTGTCTGTATAAGCTTACGAATTATCGATATTAGCGACGTCTTTATGGTAGTTCATATCTAGTTACGACAATTGTTTTCTGACATCTATGTTACATGCAATAAGTTGAGAACAGCTCTAGATGAGTTACTTCTATGCAAGTTAGCAGTGCATGCTTAGTATCTATCTATATTACAATTCGGATGATTAAACAGTTAATCTAATATAAAAATTGATAGTAGTAGTAATCGTCAAATCCGCAGGGGGCTTTGTCGAGACACCTCGTACTTGACTTCGAAGAGCTAAGGCAAGGCCTCCGCCTCCGTGCTTGCCTTAGCCAGCCGGCACAGAGTGGAGATCGTTAGAGCTAAGACTCAAGCTCCAGGGGTGGAAGTGATAAATGGCATAACGTTGGCATTAGCTTCAGTGAACCAGCAGCTGATCTTTCCACACCCCTTAGCCCCACGCCCATGTTGCCCAATCTTGTACGGAAATTTTTTGGGGCCCATCCAAGGAGTGGCGAGTCCGCGTTTGCCCTTTTATCCATGTTTTCCGAATATTGCGACGGGCAAACGCCATAGTCCCCAAAGTCCCAGATCCTTAGCCCCTCTAGCAGTTCATCCTAAAAGCAGTGCCTTTTGTTCTCGTTTCCTACAATAGTTTTACACTGGCCGGGACTTTTCCTTGGTTGCATTTTTACATGATGTAGGTAAGAATTTAGCACAGCATTTAGCACATTTGTTTTAAATTTGTCAAGTTCGCCTTCTCATACTCCCACGCAAATCCTCCAAAAGTTCGGGCCATTTTTATGACTCGTGGTCTTCCGGGATATAGATTTGTAATCGCCGATACGGGTGTACGTATCTGCCACTCCACACTCGGATGTGTATGTCTGTTGATGTTCAGTTCTTGTGGTGTCGCTTAGGGTTTCCAGTACTGTCGGACACCGGTATCCGCATTAGTGTTGATTATATATTCTTCAATAATGTGACGGATCATACCTCACCTCACCTCTACATCATAATATAACAGTCCACTAATTACTACATGAACCCTGCAACAATTAGGCTACGATCCCTACACCTGCGATGTATTAAAGTTACTATGAAACCAGTCTTTAGCTCATAATATTATATGTTAATGCATTTAAATTCAATTATGATCTCCAACAACGTCTAACGGCTCGTTAACCACAAGATTTTCATGTAAATGTATTATTTGCTTTCAAGATGATGTACAACACAATTCTTTCCAGATGCGCTGGTTATGATTGACCTCCCACCCCCTTCTGCTATTAAACTTTACTAGGATGCCGCGGGGAATCTTACGAGAGTTCATGGTTCATATTATGGTGGATACATTATAAATAATGATGGCGGTGCATGCCCCTTGCCATTCGTCATGTGCTGTAAACGATTCCCTCATTATACTTACATTTTTAGCTTTTAGATTAATGTTACCCGGAAAATTTTGGCCACGACTCATTTCGATATTTTTTTCTACAGAATATTTTAAATTTTTTGTAAATATTCTGAATAATTAAAATTAATCTTTAACGGACTTAGCCCATCGGCTCTTCACGTCGACCCTTCCGCATTGTTTGAAACCATAACTCTTCGAGCAATGGTCCTACCCGTCATTTCGACTAGTGCCGAGAAATAGACACTGAAAGTAGAACAGATGCATAAGCGTATCGGGTATGCGTTGGATAAGGCTTGAAAAATATTAATAATATTTTTAATGAGATTATGAACTTCTAGATAAAAATGCATCCGCTCTATTTATCAAGTAGATCCTGGATAGTTATGACTTTAATATTTGTGTGGACAATTTCAATGGCACAATTAAACTTTTACAGTTTTACAAGAACTACTTTATTAGGCGTCAATCAAAGACTTATAACTTTACGAAAGATGGAGTCATGAATACTTGACATCCTAGATTGGCTAAATCATAGTGAAGTCATTTTAAAAAGGAAATAGATAGGTTGATGTCAGATTTCGACAAATAAAAATTGGTTTTATAACTTTTCACTAAATAAAACTTTACAATAGTACTTTAAATTAAATAAAGCGTAAAATCGAATATATTTTCATAATAGAAAAATATCTGCAAAAATCGCTAAAAAGGCGTAAAAGCATAACACCGAAGCAGTACGAGGCGCCAACCAAGCGACTCGGAGCGAGCGAAATTCTAAATTCAAATCAGTTCGTGAGTTGGGTGCGAAACGGGTGGACGTGCTGCTACAACCATTTATTCCGTTACAACTGTATTTCAGATGCTAAATATATCGCCGAAAACGAGAATATTTGGAAGGATACGTTTTGCATAATTCTCTTTTGTAACCCGTAACTTTGTTTTGACACGGGGATTCATTTAATTGTTATTAAGGTACGGGATAATATTCGTATGTGATGATTGTTTTAGCAAATTGGTTTTGTAATTAAAGCAATTTGTTAATTATCTTTCATACACAGATATTTTATTTTCTGTGGAATCTATCGCATGTTTCGGGTGTAATGTGTCCTATGTTTATCTAATATATTACATATTTAATATATTACAAACATTACAATCTCATTCAACGCTCCCTTGTGTGCTACGAATTCGTATCCCGCGATAAATGCCCAATTTTTCGGGGCAAAATGTATCTTATATTCATCCCTATTATAAAATATATATTTTTAACGAAATTATAAACAATTTGTTAAAGAGAAAGAAACATTCTGTTGTATTGTACATAGTCAGATCATAAAAAACAGTAAGATTAGCGAGAATAACACAATCGTACACATTTCGTTAGTTCATAATTTCACCGTGTTCAATCGTTCGATCATAAACAAATGGAAATATGCATAAATATTTCAGTGGTTGAGCCATGGCAAAATCAATATCTTGATTACAGCTCTTAGCTCTATCTCAACCCCAAAATCCCGTTCTGATAATGTTATCTGTTACGATATCACGTCACATTCCCGCAAAGCATCCCTTTCACAGCAACATTTCCTCTTCCACCTTCACTCGGCTGGTTCTAACCAGAGGGCGCTGCGCACACACACGAGTCTCATTGGCCGAGCCGAATCCTCAATGGCTGCTTAAATATCGTCGCGACGCCACGCTCACCGATGAACAGTTTAAAAAACGTCGGAAACCCACTGTATTGTGCCCTAAAACCGTTCCTTGAAGTGCCAACTATGTCCCGGACATCTGGTGTAGTGTTTGTGCAAAGCCAGGGCGCGCGAATCCGGCAGAAATGCATTCCTGACACGGCTCCAGTGTTGGTAAGCGTTAATTTTTTCTACTTGGTTCACTATTTGCGAGGCGGCATCAGGTCTGACAGAGAATCAGGGTTTGCTCCGACTAAGTAGCCATTCATACCTTTCGACTATTCTAAAAGCTGGCATTGCGTTGTCTTCACTCCAAGTGTTAAATTGTTTATAGGAAGAGGCTTCGTGACGAGTTTATGAGGTTCGCTATTAACATTGACACAAAAGGCAGTGAATAAAATTCACCTGTAAACCACGCTGCAGGTGTATAGTTATTATATACAGCCGCTAGCGTTGGCATTTTGTATGAATAAATAACACGTAACTTAAGTCTAGATTCAATCAAGTTTCTTATATAATAAATATGTAGGAAAATAGCAGTAAAACAGAGTACAATAAATTAGCGATAGATAATTAGTAGAAATAAATAGACAGTAGTTAGTATAATAGAACATAAATGTAATAGCGTTAAGAAAAAAGGTGTATTAGAAACTAAGCGTTATATAAAAGAAAAGAAAAAATGTAAAAATAATCCCAACCTCTCTTGCCTTTGTAATAGTTTAGAAAATAAATATAGATAAATAAAGATAAAAAAATTATGTGTGTATGCAGTGCACACGCAGTAGAAGTGAAACTTCAGAGAATATACTCACAGATAATTCTTCTCTAACTTTTATTGATATAAATTCCTTTAGCCTACACCCGACAACATATTATAATTAAAAAACTTCTATCTAAATTACACTTTAAATCTAGAATTTAAGTCAAGTTTAAATTGAATGTACTGTTACCTACAATTTCCTTTGATCTACGTATAAAAGAATATCTGCCTTAAATATATACAAATAGCGTTAAATTCATTTGAATACTTTATTTCAATTGAAAATTAATACTAACGGGTAAAGAGAAATTATTTTTATAACGAATTAAATAAGGTTGAATTTTAAGTGTTTATCTCTTTTTAGTGTCACTTTTTTGTTTCATCAATTTTCAAATCACAACGATTCTAAAGAAGTTTCACTTTACAAAGAAAACAACACCTCTATCTTGCTCTATGATAGATAGATATAATATAATAGGCGTATTACAAAAAAAAGTGTATAGGCAACAGTAACCACTTTTCTTTCATTACCACCACTTTCATTAGCTAGGCTATATGTTTGTTGGCCAAATTCGTAATAAAAAATTAATTAAATATATTATTCTTGTCGTAAAATTAATGAACTCTCTTCACAATCAACGTCAATTAAGGCAGAAATATTATGTATGTTCTTAACAAAGTCAAATTAAGTTTGTCAGCTGTAAGTTATAAAGGCGAAGAAAATTTTGGAGTTTGCAAATTAACTTTGAAATTCCTTGAAACAAACAAATCTCTAACTTGAGGTTGGATTTTGACAAATAATGTTATTCAAAGCCTCATTCTTAGTCTGTTGGTGTTTTAAAAAACAAAATCTCCGGTAATCTTTGTTTACCTACTTAGAAGACGGTAAGCAGATTTGCAGCTCGAATGCTAATGTACGCCACAGTACTCGTTTAAATTAAGTCTTAATTACGAAAAAGCCTACGTCACTGTAAACAGTTGTAGTAATTTGTACTTTGACATAGAAGCATCAAGGCTGATAATCGACTAAAGGATACACCTAATGAAGTCAGGAGTAATGGACTGTTTCAGTTCTTATTTTACGTTCGACGTTTGACTCGTGATGTCATTCGCTCTAGAGGCTTTGGATTTAAGATTTGTTTGAATCTTATTTGCTTTTATTGTGGGTTTAAGAGCCTTTTTAATATTAGCATGGAAGAAGAACTAAGAAATACTAATCGTCTACTAACGTAACTTATAAGGGCGGGTTTACGTTAGGTCGAACCGACATTTTACCGTGGGCAAATTGTCGGGTCTTGCTGTTCACATTAAAGCTGCCGGCACGAATTATGAATATACAGTCGCTGTGATCGTTATTTGACAGTTGTGTGTATATAAGTAAAATGGACGACGACGTTCTGATTATAATGTGGTATTTAAATGGAAAACAAAAGAAAAGAAAAAGAAAATCCTATCCCACAGCAAACTCCTATCTTCTACAAGAGAAATCAAAACTTCTATATTAATTTCGCCTTCCATGTCTAAACGTGTCCTCCTTGCGTACACGCCGGTAAAACTATTGGTGAGAGCGGCGAACGCGCAGGCAGTCTTCGCACTACGAACCGACAAGTGTGAAGAGCGCCGATGTACAAAGCAATATGCCAATATTATATCCGACCCAACAGTAATCGTGACTAAACGTCCGGTAAACGTGTCGTCGCCGACAGTTTTATCGGGTCGCCCTAATGTGAACAGCTTATTTGAAACTCACATGTCAATATGCTTTTTTTTAAATCGAGGTTATAGGTTTGCGCTTGACAGCTATCTCACCTGATGTTAAGTAAAGATGTGATCTAGGATGGAGCACGCTTACCAAGTAGATACCTATTCACTCGTGATTTGAAGATCACTGGTTTATATGAATCGGGGAATACAGACTCCGACAAATTGTTCCACTCGACAGCAGTGAGCAAAGGAAAGGTGGAGGCGAAACGGTTAGTTCTAACCAATGGTATGTCTACCATGTAAGAATGGCGCTAACCGTCTGGTTGTTCGATGATAGAAAGGGGATGGGGGAACTAAGTCGTAAAGTTCCATAGCACACTCTCCAAATTGTACCCGATAGAAAACGGACAGACTTGATACTCTGCAGTGACATGCATCCGACACCTTTATCGTTCCGGTAAAACACTCGGTCCGACCTTAAGCGAACCAGCACTAGAAATCATACCACCAGTTCTTGTTTTTATAAAAAATTGCAATTAAACTCAACGTTCTATTTTTCAAAGCCAAATCACTCATAAATCGCAAGTCCACAATCCAAAAAATCGACTAAGATACTTATTATAATTTTAGAAAACGCGAGAAATCTAGGCGTCTTTGTATGAGCGTAGCAAACTACGAAGTCATATTTTTAACTAATCAAATAGCTTATTAATTATTCTTTAAACAGTAATTTAAATTTGTTCTATTATGATATTTTCAATATATATAAAATAACAAGATATTTTAATGGCTGCACTGTTATATGAACATTGTTTTAGAATTTACTACTAGTTTTTGCTCGCTTCTTCGCTTCGCTTGTAATAATGTAATTTTCCTAAACAGAGTGGCGAACCGGTCGTTCGGAGTCCCCTAAGACATCCTTAGAGATGTCAAAATTAATGTATAATTCAGAATACCTGTACCATCTAGTGAAGGTCAAACTAACCATGAAACCTGTTGTGTATTAAATAAAAAAGATAATTAATTTCTTGTTTTATTTCCATCTTTTCTGAGCATACCTGTTTTGCAATAACTGGCAGAGAAGAGAGAGCACAAATAACGTTCCATTATCTTTGATAGAGAGCGAATTAAACGTTTGGATACATTGACATTAAACTCTACGTTCGGATACGACAAAAGCTTACACACACAACTAACCGTGATTGAAACATATTAAAATTGCGTTGTTATTCTTGTTGCTATGACGATGTAATTGTTTTTTTAATCATGGCACCAACGGCTTTGGCGTTGATTATGCCAATTTAAAAGTAAGACAAGACTGCTTAATAAGCAAGATTTTGATCGGTGATTTGTACGAGTTTTTGCAAACCGAGTGAACGTTATAAACGTTGGCTCCAATAAAACGCGACCGGAGCGCCCTCTCTTCGACTATACTCATCTATCCCTCGGGAACAGCACTTTTTTCTGGATGAAAGGTACCCTATGTGTTTTTCTATAGCAGAATTTCAAGACGATCCGTTGCGAAGTTAAGGCGTGACGTTTTCATGAACAAACAAACTCGCATCCGTATTATCGCATTTATAATATAGGATTTAAGAAAAGGAATACCTTTTCTTAAACATCGGCCCGTGTCGTTTTACACAACGGAAGTATTTCTATTATTTTATAAATTTTCTTTCTTTCTTTTTGTACTATTTATAACTAAGTTTATTTTTAGTTTTTAATTGTATTTTAAGTTAGTCTTAGTTTCTTTATTCCTAATTCATTAATAAGTGAATTAGGACTTGTACTCTAGTGTAGTAATATATTTTTTACTCGTTTTTACAACTTAAAATATAATTCAAACTAAAAATAAACTAAGTTATAAATAGTACAAAAAGAAAGAAAGAAAAGGTATAAAATAATCAAAATATTTCCATTGTGCAAAACGACATGGGACGATGTTTCCAAAGTTAATCCTTAACACGGCCCGTGGCTCTATCCCGTAGTTTTTATTAACTTACACTGAAACAAACTAGTTTGGAATTCTTCCGAGACGACGCGACTTCATCTTTGTACCTATGAACCACTTTTAAGAGCCCACCCTATCCAATCTTGTTTAAACTTAGGATCTAATTCTTAAATTTAATATGACGTCGGAAAATAGCCAGACGGCCCATCTAAAAACGGAAAATGGAAAGCGGTTACCGTCGCCTATGGACGTTTATAAACATCAGAGGCGAAGCCAACACATTGCCAACCTTTGGGATGGGATACAATGGAAGAGGCCTCGCGAGGCCCACGCCTGCCAGGGCTGCGGTGAGGCTAGGTCTTATACCCGTAGCCCTGGCATAAGGGGAAGGACGGAACACCCAGGGGTTTTAGTGGGTATCGCTAATCGGGGAGTGGCAACAGCATGGCACCAGTTCTGACTGGCCATGCTAGTGCCACCCCCGATCTGGCGAATCCCACACTAGGTCGCGAATTATCCCCCCAAGGTTCTGCCCTTGTCGCGACTTAGACCTCAATCGGATTTCCACTGGCTAAAAAAAACAGGAGGGATGAGATAAAAGATAATAGACTTCGTCCTTGCAGGAACGGAGAAAGAATACAATTTCCTGCAGCCAGGCGGCCTGTCGTAAGAGGCGACAAAATAACCCACAGCTAGTGACATTTACCCGTCTGGATGGCTACCACTCCTGGTCTAGAGTATGCCGTCATAACAACCTTTGGGGATGGGATAGAAGAGATGGGAAAGACATTTGGGTATAGATATGTGGCACTTGAATTTAATGGTGATATGATTGCAAGGCTACTTATGACTTATAACTACTAAAACTGTTTCTGAGTGTAGTAAAAGGCTTTTTAATTAATTATGAATAACTAAAATTCACGATAATGATCTGTTAATTTAGTTAATAAAAATGTGTGATTTGAGTTTAGGAATGTAGGTACTTATGACTTATTTTCTACCACAAAAATTTTACAGAACCGAATATTTTAAATATAGCTCCGCTTGGCTTTACATCTGCCTTAGCCCATGGTTATATTTTTTATAATCACCCAAAATTCGTTTTATATCTAGACATAGGGGTTGCAGAAGGGGTAAATATCCCTCCTCTTTCCCCATATGGCCCCTCCCATTATTTAAAATTCATGTATCATACATGTATACTATTCTGATGAAAAAAGATGGGATAAAAGGATAAGAAAACAAAAAACCTCACATTCTCATTTATAAAATTAGTTAGGATAATTTAAGTACAGTAACTATTTTTCTAGTAATTCAATATAATAATGTAATTTATTAATATTTTAGTATGTTTTGTACTGAATGTAAATTAAGTACACTAACTAATTTTAATTATAATACACATGTATAATGCAATATTTTTAATATCAATGTTATGTCCTCTATAGCATGGAAATATTTTAGAAATCAAGTATTTAAATACTACACAATGTAATATTTAAGGTATAGAAGAGCGGGATCTTCTGATACAAGTAAAATTTGTTTAAAAGAATATCCCAGCAACAGATAACAAATTGTGCATGTGTTTCTTAAAAAAATAATATTTTCATTTTTATTTTCCTATTTTCATTGTAACATGTGTCAAAGATGTCGAGAAGAAATTCCTAGTAACATCACATTTTAAAATTGAAATAATTTTGACTAAGCCATCACGCTCTCGTAGTCTGTAAACTCTGTTGCTCCACTGAAATGTACAATTCTCTGGGGGGTATTAAACTGGTACTTTTATCTCTCGCCGCAGCTAAAGAGGGATGAATACATCAAACGGGTTCGAAGCTTAATCGTTGGGAAAGCACTCCGGGGCGAATCGAATTCTGCGTCTTTGATTGCCCTTTTAAACGAGGTATTTTAATGGTAGATCTCTTGTAGAAAACTTATTTTTATACGATTTCTAATAAAACCCTTGTGAAATCGTCAGCTTTGTCCGTCTCTGTGTTTGTTTGTCTTTATATGTGCAATTGTCTCGTAAGCTAATAAGTCCATATACGTAACTAATATACCTCATTTATTGCAAATGCGGCGTACAGCAGTTAAGTTAATAGCAATATTTGAACTGTCTTACTTCTATTTACTTTCTTTTTATTTTGATATTCTTACTTTTATGATATTTTATAAGTTGAAGATAGGATGTTATTTTAACGTCCGTTCTTGTATATATAAAAATATTGGAATAGATTGTAAGATGTGTCCGCATCCCTTTTATATAATACTTAAATAAATGTAAACCATGTTGGGCGCCAAAACGTTTTTTAGTACAGAATTGTCAACGCCACCTACGCTGCCGCGGTGACGTGAAATTGTGCAGCGTGCCGGCACTCCGTGACCGAACTTCGGGATGAGCGGTCGTGTTACGTGTAGGGGTGACAAATAGGAAAATCTTATTACGTAGACAAAGTTCGAGGTTGGCGTGTGAAAATTTTAGAAATAAGTTAATATTTTAAATCGGTTATTTTATTTTCTAGACACAAATTTTATTTATAATTGATTCTAATTAGGCCATTGATAGATACTCGTTATGTGTGAAATATAAAATCGACACATTTATGATTATTAATGGAACGTAAATTAGAACTCGAGCTTAAAGTCATATGGAAAGAAGAATTGTGATTTGTGAAAATACTTGCCAAGCCCGATTTATACCTCAGTTTTCAATTCAGAATCAAATTGATTAATATGAGTCTTTTCCTAATTTAATTATAGTTAGAAATTAGTTGCACCCGCGACAATGTTAGCACTCTTTACTTTATCAACTTTAAATTCATAAAAATAATCATTATCTCCTGATCCCTGAAGAGTATTGAAAAGAAATATACTCATGATTTTAAGATAAAATTCCTAAAATTTTTGCTGTAATTTATTAGCGGTTTCGGATATTTGAGACCAATTTTCAGATTGATGATACACAGGTATTTCTCAGAGGGTTATTTATTAGTACAGGTATCGTATAAGCAGCAGTTTTCACTTTAACATTGGCACTTTTTTGAAAATACATTATAATATTTTTTTTATGATTGTATATAGATTTGCGTTTGACCACTGTCTCACACGATGTTGAATGACAACGCGGTCTAGGATGGAGCACGCTTACCTAGTAGATATCTATTCACTTGACTTGAAGACTCCTACGTTTGTCAGAAAATACAGACTTAAACGGAAAATTATTCCACTCTTCAGCAGGAAAGATAAAGAAAAGAGCTTCGTCCTGACTGGTGGTGTGTAATAGTGGCGTAAACCGTTGCGTCTGGTTCTCCAATGGTAAAATTGGGATGGCAACCAGCTCGAGCAGTTCTGAGGTACACTCCTCGAAATGTATCCGATAGAAGACTGGCAGCCTAGCTACTATAAATTATATATTCTAAGAAAAATAAAACATAACATAGGTAATTAAAAAATACACCCACACATACATACATTAATTATCCGAAAAAATAAAAAGATAAATAACAATAAAAAAACAAGATCTGTGCCCCGATTAGAGTTAGGCGAGAATTAAAAAAATATATATGTACGTCTTATATTTTATTTTATTTATTTAGGATAATAAACAGATATACACTAAAGCTATATAATAAAAAAAGTATATAGTATAAAATAAATGCTTATCCAACTACATTATCCACAAACTAAAAGATGTTAGTGTATAATACTTTTAAAAAAAATACGGGACATATACAAAAACTCACGCGCACCCACACACTCAAACACACACACACACACACACACACACACACACACACACACACACACACACACACACAAACACACACACAAAAACACACACACACACACACACACACAAAAACACACACACACACACACACACACACAAACACACACACACAAACACACACACACAAACACACACACACTGACATATACACACACGAACATACATACACATGCACGCGCACGTGCAACCATACACACACATCAACGCGCTTATATACATATAAGACAACTCTTTATTATTTAAATTAATGAATTCAAGGAATAAAAACGACGCGTTTCACTGAAAAGACAAAGTTTTATTTACGTCAGTACTTACAATTAGGTAATTAATAATACGGTAAATAAATAACTAACAACTTACCTGAAAAGACAAACAAACGACATTCAAAGTCCATTCACTTAAATTCCAATTGATATACTATTAAAAACTATTATTTAAAGCTAAACACTTATCAAAAAACTATATTTGTTTCCACCGTCATTCGTAAATTTAACTGTGTGACTTAGGTCGCGTTCTACTTAAATTCTGATATACTGTGTTATTGAATGTTTATACATGCGTTCCTTTGGTAACAATTCCATTATATACATATTATATATGTGAGGTGATAAAGATAACAGACACAAAAAAAAGAAACCTGACAGAAAATTAAAGTGCCTGATCCTTAATAGCGTTAATAACATATTTTTTAAAAGCACCCAAGGAAAGTGCAAAGTTGTCGATGTTTTCAAAATATATATTGTAGTTGTTGACGAGTTGGTACATTGGGGCACGAAGTCCTGCGTTAGTACAACAGGAAGTCGTAAAAAAAAGCCGCCCAATTTTTAGCGCGCGTCTAAGGACTGTCCTTGGGACGCAGTAACATATAGTGTTAGTAAGAGGCAAGCAGTCTATATAATTGTGACAAAGTTTATAAAGCAACATAGCACCCAGTAAAAGACGTCTATTAGAGAGTGACAGTAGGTTATATTTAAGTATAATACGCTACTCATCTTATAGTTTAAAAATACTGATATCCCTTCTATATTGGTTTATAAAACTCGATTACGCCACCCTATACTTCACGTAACGTAATGTAAAAGGCGACGCCTTGAATTTCGTGTCTTTGGTACGCCTTGAAATCTTGATGCGGCTACTTAGAATGCTACTAGACGTGGTTTAATACAATTTTATCGAATAACATCATTGAAAAGCTAAGCATTTTCTTATATAACATACTTAAAGACTATCTTTTTAAACAGCTACTTAGTGGCCAATGACCTGAGTTTAATGAAAACTGCTACTCCTTAGTATCTACTTTTATTTTTAATTGATCTGAATATATACCTAATAAGAGAACCAATGTAACTGACATACACGCGTTTAATAAAACAAAGAAACATCTCATAATTTGCATTTTTTGGGAAGGAGCGTTTAAAGTTTTCATCTATTACGAATTGTTTTTATTTGTTAATAAATTATAAATCAAAATTATTTCAAACTATTGAATAGTCTTTAAATGAAGCTAAACGTGTAAGGATTTATATTCAAGTAATAAATGAAGTTTATTTGTTGATAATAACTAAAAAAGTAATTTGAATGAAAGAGAGAATGAATATTTATTTGTAGAAATATACGTAATAGTTGTACAAAAGATGGTAACAAAGTCGATTGGTCTCGTTGTATTTGACCTGGTCATATAATTATTTGCGTACACGTCAGTAAAAAAAATATAAATATTCTAAATTTATAAATACAATTCGTTTAATTATATTGATACAAGTCGCGAGATTCGAATTAAAATGCCGTTAGAATTACTATAGAGTGTATTAGAATTATACAAACACTTATAACACAGGTAGTTACAAATATAATCGAACACAACAAGTCCAAACGTAATGCAGAAGGTTGTAATTAAAAAAAACGCGCAAGTCCGTCACTATAAGACTCCGGATTGTAGTACACACCTCTCGCTTCGTTCGTGGTTCTCGCTCGACTGACTCCTCCCTTAATCGGGCTATTGCTTTATACTCCACAAATGCAATATTTCCGCCCGGCAGCGTGGACCGAATTTCCTAGAATCAGCTTGTACCTTAAATCCGTAACACCTGGCTAATAATTACAATACAATAATAGGCCGTATGCCAATAAGTAAACAAAATAAGACGACCATAAAAGAATATCAATGTTATTAGTTCAAATGCCGACGGGTAATAAATGTGCTTTGTTTCCGATATGCCGGTGGATTTTGTGTTCGTCGGGACCTGAGTTGTAACAATATATTAAATACAGAAATAAAAGAATGTCAGAAATAGAAGATTGAAAATAAAGAGTCATATTTATTTGTACTTATTTCACTTTATGATTAAAAAAGTAAACAAATTCTTAAGACAATTCCAGCAAGTTGAAATATATCAACGACCCAAGGATTCTTTTTTGTCAAAAAGCGAAATAAGCAGTGAATAAATTCACTTTACAAATAAAACAATATGAGAAATCTCACCTGTTATTAATAAAGCGATTTATTGGGGTTTATTTCTTCGTTTGAAATAATGTTTGTTTCAATTGTCGCGGTAGTTAATAGAAAAAAGAGGGAGAATCTGTTATTTCGCCAAAAAATGGTAACGCCAAATTGCGCGGGAGTTGGGGCGAATTATTTATGTAATCTGCAAACTCATTATTTTTGAGTTTTTTCTTTCTTTTATTAAGCTTGCGATATGTAGCTCGCAAAATTAGCAACTAGTAGTGGCTCGGTCACATCTGTCGCAGGACCGACGGCCGATGTAGCAAATGTGTCACGTAACGGAGGACGCCCTCCAATCATGTGGACCGACGACCTGCATAAGATCACCGGAAGGGGCTGGATGAGGAAGGCGGGTGACCGGGTCTTACAGGGCAGACTTAGGGAGACCTACGTCCAGCAATAGACAGCGATAGGCTGAAAAAGAAGAAGCCGATCTAAAAATTTATTTTGAATAGGCACCGACACGGCTCAACGGATTCCAGTGAAAGTTTTGGAGAATGAAACAGGAATTTTATCTTGTGTTTGCTTTTATATTATATTTCTATATCTTGCAGGGTTCGGAAGATGTAAATATGATGTCTAAGTCCCGCATGAACGAAGTGTGTCATAGGTAGTTCTGACTACACTATGCTAGTTCTCAGTTCCTCGCACACAAGACTTCTATATATGTACGCATTATATAACACTATATCCGTAAGTGTATTATCTTGAAAGCAAAAATCAAGATTTTATTCTTAAGACTGTATTATTGCGCATGCTTGGATATTTAGCCACGCCCATACAAACAGAGAAAGACGATCTTTTCACGCTTCAGCCGACAAAGAGCCTTCCTTAGTGCCGGCACAGACGAAACTTTTAGTTTCTCATTTAAATGTTATTGTATAAATTATTGCAATAACAAAAGTGAAAAACATGTAATTTATTAACAATAAAATGTAATTTTTCAAACTCGCGTATGAAACTATGTGAGTTCGATTTCTGGACCGTAAACATGTACTACTTAGGGCGATTTCTGAACCGTTGTACATATTAATAATAATAATATAATAATAAGCTTTTTATTGACACCAAAATTAAATTTACATGTTGTCTTAAAATTAAGACTATTTGGGTGCTAACACTTAAACTAGGCCAAGCCTGTCTCTTAGGTGTTAGTCCCTTCCAGCGACTTAAGAACTACGACGTGAGTGTGTAACAATTTTAGTAAGTAAGTTAAGTATTCGAAAACAAAGAGTTACAAAGATAATAATTTAAAGGGTAGATTGAAATTATTTTAAAGCGAGGGAGAATTACACATATCTATAATTGTCAATTGAACGAAAGCACGGTTCACTATATTGTTATAGTTTCTACATGATGAACAAAAACATTGTGATGAAATGTTCACACCAAGATAACCGGTGTGCCAGACATGCCAATTCACCTTGAAACACCGTAGCGCGTGTAGTGTTCGTTCGCTATTACTAATACTACATGTATGTATGAAAAGGGAAGCCGTTGAGCGTTTGTGGGCTAATATTATTTATAAATGAATGTTTATTTCAATAAATAATAACAACATTGGTAGTAATAAAACCATGTTTTAACGGTTTTAATCGCGGTAATTTATTTGATTTTTGTTATTCCGACATTTCGGATAACATTGGTAACTAGGACTAACCAGAGCTAACATAAGTACAAACGTACACTTTTGTTTGTTGTATAATTTAATTGTTTGTTGTGTAACGTAAAGACCACTATAAAATATTTATAACTGTTTTGACTGAACCATAACCACATGTAACCACCAAATCATAATATAATATTCGACATTTAAAGACATTAAAATAATAATACATTTGTAGATATAAACATTGTTAGGTAGATAGGTAGAATATAATATAGCTAAGTTGAAGTTTCTTTATTATTATTTTAGTTTTTTACTATTAAAATGCTCAATTATTGACGAGGTTAGTAATAGTGCTTGAGCTCGACGTGTAAAATGGCATTTCAATTTTTTCTCCCATTTATATAAGTAGTTACATGTTTCAAGATTATACATACATGCATAAAATGTGGTAAGATGCATGAGCGTGTATACGAAAACGCGCCATCTGTGACGACTCTAAAACATGATTGATTTCAGATAAACTAGAATGATAATCAAAATAAAAGGTTTCGTGTATTGAATAATATTTTGTGAGTTTTGGGATCCAGGCAATCCATAATCATTTTCGATGTGATTTGATTTCTTTGGTTGTGTCCGACAAATGACATGACCATTCAATTTAATCAAGAAAAATGTCTTTTTTGGATTTATATATTGATATTTACTTTTTATAGCTGGAGTAAAGCAGACAAGTGGACGGCCTATCTGATGGAAAGCGGTTACCGTCGCCTATGAACGTTTACAACATCAGAGATGTCACCAACGCGCTGCCGACCTCGAAGAAATTTTCTGACACCTTACCTGTAACCTCAGCTGTGAGCTCATTCCTAACCTCCACGGCGTACAAGAAAAACTTTCTTGAGAACTTTGACTCTAACAATTCATTTTACAGAAATAAATAATTTGTTTATCTCATAAAGACATGAATTCGAATAAGACTGATAGATAGATTTCAGTATCCTAGTCAATTTTGTTTTAATATTTTCAGTCTTACCCTTAGGCTTAAATGCAATAGATAAGTGTCTATTGCATTTAAGTAGGCTTATTGTTTTCTCATTTAATTTGTAGTTTTGTTTTAGTACTTATCTAATGTTTATGTACATGTATTTAATTACAGTGCAAGTGGTGTACACCTTAATTGGTTGTTACATTATAATGTTAAAACTTAATTGTAAGCTTATTTGTACTTGAATTGATGTAATAACCTGTTGATGATCCTTAAATAAATATTAGAAATTCATAAAACTTACAACATTAAAAGAAGTTCATTAAAACTTTAAATATATGACTGAATTAAAATTAAAAATATGATTTTAATTAAATGATGAGATGTCGATTGAAGGTTTTATTTATTCCTTTAGTGTTAATAATAATAAATGCTAGAAATATTTTGTTATTTTTTTTTATTGCATGAGTTCAGCAGGCAGGCAGACGGCCCACTTGATGGAAAGCGGTTACCATCGCCTATGGATATTTGTAACACCAAAGGTGCTACAAATATGCTGCTGCTCTCTTAAGAGAGACTGGAATCTACTAATGACGAAACACAACTCAAGGTTGTTATGGCGGCATACTTTAGACCAGGGGTGGTAGCCATTCTTTCTCCGTTCCTCCACGGATAAAAAAAAATCGTAGCAGCTTAGTGACCAACATACACGTATCTGATTCCAATGAGGCGGCTTCAAGTCCTGGTCAGGAAGCATGCACCGCTTAAGTTTATTTGAATCTAATATACATGTTATTACAATTACCACATTTTAATGATGATGGATAACATCATAATGAAAAATGCATATTGAGATAATCGATGAGTGAAACCCGCCAATCCACCTAGTGAAGTGTAACGGATTTTTGCCTTACGTTCCTCTTAGAATTGAAAGGCCCTATCTCGGTAGTAAGACTTTTACGGTCTAATAATATTATTTATTATCTATTTGTATAAAATATATAATTGAAAACTCACGGTTTGATAATAAAATTTAAGATATTTCAAATAGTGTACTAATCAGTGTAATTAATAATTAAAATTATTAGCTGTCTTACTAATTAAAAAAGCTCAAACAAAAGTGATAGTATAGAAAGTTTCACAAAACTATTATTAAGTAAACAAAAGAAGTGAAACTACTTGAGTCTGTAAAAAAACTACGAACTTCCTACTATCACTTTTCACGGATTTTTCCCAAGGAACTTCAATTCATTAAAGGCAAAAGTTGGCGTTTTAATTAAAGATATTCCGCCGAAACACGCCCATAGAGCCTTAACTCACTGAGACGCGGTTGGCTTATTTTTTTTCGGCTCACTCATTCCCGCCTCTGTGACCCACCCAAACAAACAGAATAGTACTTTGAAAACAATTCTCCTAACACTTAAATAACAAGCTTTTGCGTTATAGTATACAGCTCAAAATCAATCTCATCGCAAAGGCGGTTATGATCTTCTGAATTTGAATTCGAACTTTCAGTTCATTTCATGAGAGTGGAGAAAACCAGGAGCTGAATAGCGTCAGTTCACCGCGAGCTTTCGCGAGGGTAGTTCGTTAGGAGGGTGGTTTTGCTGCCTCTCACGTTTAATACCGGAAAACTTTACGAGAGAAAGTAGCCAGTGTTAAGATTTATTGTGATCACAGACTTATGTGATGGTGGGCACGAGATAATTTATAAATTTAGGTGAGTTAATTGTCAGTAATTAAATTAACTCATGTTACTAATGTTAATTTCACAAATATAATGTTTGCTTTTCACGTTTATGTATTTAAAATCATAAAAAGATAAAACATATCTTTGAATAAATATTAAATAAAAAATTAAATCAAATTGGATGGCGAAAAGTTTAAAACTGTTAAAAAAATATTTTAATGGGTACAGTTATTGGAGTTTGAAATTGCAATTTTAACTATGTATCATATTTACTTCCAAGCAGACTTAGAATGTAATGTTCTATTTGCTCTTCAGTAAAAGTGATTTAATTGATCGTAAAACAATAATTAAAAGACTCAAACATTGTGCCTAATTAAACAAGTTAATGTTAAAAACTAGTCTTTTTTTTAGGAATAAAATTGTAACTTAAAATAAAGATTCAATGATTACTCAAATAGCGACTGGAATTTAAATAAAAAAATCCGTTATTAAATTTATTAACTAAAAATCTTTCAGACGTTTTAAAGCGCTTAGTTACTTGAAACAAGTTTTGTAGGAGAGGACTGGATAACATTTTAATACAGCATCTAAAAGCTTTCCTATATCACTGATAATAAATGATGAACGTTTAAAATTTTAGCTCTTTATATAAATAACTATAGTGCAAAATAATTGCATAACAGAACTAAAACATTGGTATTTGATACTTCAGAGTAATTAAGAACATGCGTACTAAGTAACGCTAATATGTACAAAACTTAAAACGTGTGTGTGCATATTACTTATGTCTTTTACTTAATACAAAATCCATAAATATAAAATATTTCAATTAGATACAATAAATAACCAACAGGTGATAAGCAAATAAAAACAACAATTTAGTGTAAAAATATATTCGAAAAGCTTGAAAATAAAATAAAAATATATACAAAATGACAGAAATAAATATATAGGATATTTTTTGAATAATCATACGAGAGAATGAAATTTGATTTTAATTTATACGACAGAAATTTAATATTACAATACAGCTTATGTAATTATTACGAAGAAAATTTCAAAACGATCAAGTTAGTTTAAAGAAAAATAACTCAAAATGAAGGATACAAATATCCTAATGCAAAATTTTGCATGTTTACTAGAATTTTATTGGCCAAAGACTAAACTCTCCAAATTGTAGGAGCCATGCTGTATATTCTCGCCGATGTCACAAATGATAGCTTGGATCAAGGATCCCATAACTATAGCTGATTGTGTCACCCAAGCCGATTCGGCGTTGGTCCGCAAATTAGCATTCGCACTCTTGATAGCACGCTGTACTGTTGGATCTGAGATAAAAATAAAATTATGAAATAATAAGATTTTTCGTCGGTAACTTGACAGATGACTTTTATAGTGCAGTTTTATTATTAAAAGTAATATATAGTAATACTAGTTAAAAATTAACTAAAGTTCTAGAATATTGATTTGTTTTTAACAAAACATTTTTGGTAGCGTTTATGCTGAAGATCTGAATGAATTCGCTATTTGACTAAAGTCAAAATTTGGTTGAAGATTCCGTTACATTGGTCCATATTTCACCTGAAGATTTTAAGTTTGAACATTATTTTGAAATAGGAATATTCTTGCATACTTTATAATGTAGTTCACCACTGAACAGTGGCCTAGCTTGCTCCGCATATAATGGTGGAGATAAAAGAGATCGAAATTTATATAGATAAGCCATAATGTCTCAATCAAGATCCAGAACGATAACTGGATGAAAACCCCAATACCAATCAGACGTCCTACTGTATGTTTTTAAGAATAATAAATTATATTTACTCATTCATTCTTTATTCAACAATTAATTAGGATATATTTACCAGAGCTATGCATGATTTTGGGTCCCATAGTTAAACTCAAGCGTCCACCAAGATGCGTGGAAGTTTCGCTTCTCGCCCAGCGAACGATATTTCCATTGATAGGAACGGTGGTCGTCAGAGTCACGGAGTCTGTAATAAAAATATTTACATTAAATTAAGTTTCAAAAAGCAAGCCTGTACAAGATATTTTCTTTGATAAATCTCTAAAAGGTATCGGAAATGAATCTAACAATAAAATGGAGTTAATTGGAGAAAGCAGTAGGAAAGGGGACAGCGATTCAACTTTAGGATTATGATGTCTACAAACAAACTTTTGAAATTGATATTTCGAGTATTTTCTTTAATAATGCGAAAAGCGGATAAATACCGTAAACCATCTTGTAGAAGTCTTCGAGTTCGAGAGGTTCCTTGTCTTTCCTTTGGAACCTAACAACAGCGTGAGGACTGTACTTGACAATTTTGTCGAAATGTGCTACGATGACAAGGTTGCCAGTGATCTTATTGATGCTAGAAGAAGAAACAGGCATAGTTTTAAGAAAGAAAAATATTAGATAGAATAATCTCAGTAATTTAAGCATATTGTACTATTAATGAGTACGTCAATGACCAAATAGATTTTTATATTTATTTCATTTGATCTACTCGGACGAATTTGCTTTTAGTTATGTGTTAAATTTCATTTGTATTTTTAATATCATTGTTTTATATACTAACACTATATTTTATTGCACTCTATATTGAGACAACTTGTTAGTTAGATGTTATTTATACATCATTATTTTATGATCATTCGTATAAACTTGTGTATTTAGGATTAGGACTCAGCTTAAATTTGAAATTGAAAACAAACTTATTTATGATTTTTTTCATTTGCAAGAAGTAAAAAACGTGTAATATAAATAAAAACCCATAAACGTCCTACTGCTTGGCTTGGGGCTCCAAATATTTTAGGGGAAAATCTGATTGCCTCAAAAATAGGTATATGATATGTGGTTTATTCAAAATAATTTTCTTTGAAAGCGTTTTTTAACTTGAACTTTTCAACATTTTCTACCTCAGGAAGCTATACTTTTTATGACGAACTCTTTACAAATTTAACAAGTGTTTTCTTTTGATATTTAGGTAACTTAATAATACTTACTAAATATCTTTAAGCATGGAATTACTGGTACCCCTAAACTCGACATTGTTGTAAATAACAGACATATTCGAGGCAGGAAGTCTAGTCCTAAATCTCTTTAAGACAATTGGGTCAGGTATCTTTCCTATAGGAGGCTTGCAGTTACCATATTTCATGGCCCAACTCCTTATGCAGTTCATATCTCCATGACACGGTCTTGAAGCTCCAACATCGATCGCAGACGGATCATGGGACATTCCACTGTAGCCATGACCCCCATAACCATAGTTATCATAACCACTTCTGTAGTCATAGCTATCATGTCTCATGGGAGAATAGTCTCGGCTGCGGTCCAATCCATAGTATCTCTCAGATCTGTCGTATCCATGATCTGTAAATTAATATCCATCCGTACTAATATTATAAATGAGAAAGTAGCTCTG
This sequence comes from Dendrolimus houi, assembly GCA_039645545.1. Classification (NCBI taxonomy): domain Eukaryota; kingdom Metazoa; phylum Arthropoda; class Insecta; order Lepidoptera; family Lasiocampidae; genus Dendrolimus; species Dendrolimus houi. The sequence goes on from CM077136.1 coordinate 6,833,198, forward strand.
TTTGTTTGTTACATTTTCATGACTAAACGGCTGAACGAATCTTAATGATTTAACATTATTCAAAAAAAATATTTTTTATAATAAGATAATAATAAGATTTCTGCCCTAAGCCAAAACAATTTAGTCATATATAAATAGAAAGAAAAACTTTATTCAAAGAAATAGCGACGTAATTACATTCCTTATACATTAGTATACACAGAGCATATTCTGAGAATTTGTACGCCGCATTTTCAGCAAAAAAGGTTTGCACTCAGCATATTGCTGTGCCGGAATTATATCCGACACAACGCTGATTTTCAGTGCAAACCTTCCTTTTAGCGTAAGACCATAACGACCCAACTTTGTTAATTAAATAATAAATAGCAATAATAATTAATAAAACTAATTCTACTTATATAATATTTATATTTAATTAGTAAAACAAATAAATACATTTTAATAAAACCAACAAGAAATACGTTACTTCAAAATTAAAATAAATACTCGTATAACAACTTGTATCGAATCATTTATTCGAATACAATTCGCTAGTGCTTGCCGAGTATTAGCACATTCTGTGTGCCACGTCACTGACATGAGGCAACAAATGACATTTTACTTCATAACCTATAAAATATTGAAATGTGTTATTTTACTGTAAAGATATGAAATGTTTAATATATTTTATTTTCCCACTCTGTATACTATATAGGCCGTGCACAAGACTGACTCGCGTTACAAGTAAGTTGTCAGACAGTGATATATAAGTAATTGTTGTACCGGATTATGTTGATTTTTTAAGTTTTTTTTGATTACCATTTGCATTCATGAAAGAGAAAAAACATGTGAAACAAAAAATAACATATGTTTTCATTATACATATACAGCAGACAGTCAAATCAACTGAGATATTTTTAAAAAGTTACAAAACGTGCTTCGCACTCACCCTAATAGATTTTTCAGGAGCGTACCTACTTATGATGCCATATATAGGTACATGTAAAAAAGTCAAACAGCGCATTATTTCTTGTTTGAAGAGTAATTAAAATTACTTCTGTCATAGTTAATTTAAAAATTATATGATATGATCTTATTTTAACATGTGTTATTTTATATTTAGATATGTTAGATTTTAATATTTTCTTAAGTTTTCGTGATTAGTATACATAATAAAACTACGTTTTAGTTGTTTTAAGCGCGGTAATTTATTTGATTTTTATTATTTCGACGTTTCGGCCACTTTTCAGTAGCCGTGATCACGGAAGACAAAGATGTCAAGTGTCAATGAGTATTGTTAGTTTTAATTAGCCCACCGCCAACTTGTTCATTCTAATTATTTAGTTTTAATTTATAATAAATAATAAAAATAATATAAACGGAATAATAAAAATCAAATAAATTACCGCGCTTAAAACCGTTAAAACGTAGTTTTATTATGTTAGATTTTACTGTAACAGATGTCCGCATTCCGATTATCAAGTTTCCAGATTTTATGCTGGGGAAGATCTACATTTTGTCTCAAGAACAAACCTCAAGGTGGTGAATTATAAAATGCAATCAAAGTTCTGCCACAAATATCAGCATATACCAGTGTTCCTAATTTGCAGAAAATTAAAGACCTCATATCTATAAATATAATTGAAATGTCAAATTCAAATCCAAAATAAGTTCCACTGGACAACGCTTTTTGAAGGTCACACATATAAGTCAAAAATTAAATCACTTCATTCTATGTACACCGCTTCGCAATGTGTTATCGGTGTTTAAAGGGAGGAAAGAAGCGGCAAGAAACTCCCCAGCAAAACGTCTAGCCAAAAAAACAATTGCATCATAATTATTTATATATCTCAGGCTCTTTTTTTAAATACATATAGAAGTTGTATTATAAACTGTTGTCTATATTGGTGTTCTTAAAATTTGGTATAATAATAATGCTGGAGATTTTAGAATTTTTGTCTTAAATCCATATGAAACATGAATAAGAAAGTAGAATATCTAGGTTAAGAAAGAAGGATGTTATATTAGAATAAGGACCCGATGTAATAGATTTAAGTATTCAGTAAAAGAAAAAAATGAAAAAGCACAAAAAGAAATATAATAAAAAAGAAAAAAGGAAAATATAAGTAATAAATAAAAATTAAATATAAAAACCCACAAAAGACAAAGAAAGCCGTATGAAAGTAAGTCTCGAATAAGCTCCAAAATAATTGTACCGTTTTGAATGAAAATTTTTAGAAGTAAACCAGCAGTAAATGTTCATTTATGTGTTATTTTAATGTATTTTGTAGGGTTTAGAAAATATAAATATAGAATGCTAGACCTGCGCGAAGAAAGTTGCGCTTACAGCTAATAAAAAATGAAATACTTAAAATATAAATTAAATTTTACATTCAAATATCTTACCGTGGATACGAATAGCTGAAGCGCCGACAATACAAAGCAATAGAACCGAATAAGACTTCATTGTTCCAATTGTAATGTGTTTCAAGAACGCAACTCATGAATTTTATACTGAATTCAATCATTACTAGTAATAGTCGATATCCCATTCGTCCTATTACGTACAAGGTGTAATTGGGCATTAAATTAAACTAACTACTGTCTAGAAAATATTGTAAATATGGTCTGTTTTTGAAATTGTATATTTTGGTGTGCAATAAAGTGTTATCTCTCTCTCTCTCTCTTTACTAACAGTTATCCGCAATTTCCATTGCGGCTAATTACTACTCCGTTTTATGCATTATAGTGTGATTCTACTAGATCTTTTCACGTGAGTTTGGTTAATTTCGGATTCCCATTTTAAGAAAAGTATCCCGTATTCTGGGATAAAAATTGCTCTATTTATGTCTTCGAAATATGTAGTACAGAAGTATTGTGTGATAAGAATGATTTAGTTTCATTAATTTATCCCGCGGAGATTATTGTTTTTTTTGTGTTTACTATCAACAATACATGTAGGTATTTAATTTAATTATAATCAGTTTAATCCCAAGACGCTGAACAAATAAACATGCATACAGAGTCGCTTTCATATTTATAATTATTGTGGATAATATGAAATAGGTCAAGTGCATAAACGCAAGCACACAAGATAAATTTACGATTCGTATATAAATATGAGATATTTTCCGCGATTTCATTAATCGACCTATAGATAGTTTTTGTGATAAAATATAACCTATGGTTAATGTTCATATCGGTCTCAAAAGTATGTTAGTTATATACTTAATAAGTTTCCTAAAAATTGTTTCAAACCAAAATCAATGGAGACTGTAGGAACAAAGACACAAATTAACTAATTTAAATATTATAAATATTTGATAAAAAGTAGTATAGTCATTACATATTTAATTTAAAAACTAATATTGCATTTGCCGAAATTAATATTAACGAAACAAGAATCGCATCCATACAGGATGTATAGTAATTATCACTGAAGAGTATATAATAAACACGTTTTTTACTGCGCATTGTATTATAATAACTTCATGTAGCCTATTTATTTTTGTCTAGTAAGATTACATTTGAATTATAAACAAATTACTGTAAATAAATACTCTATACAGTAGGAGTTTCCTCTCGGCTCTGTCTACGTATTCTAAGTTCCGTATATTAATTAACACAAAATCTACCAAATAGATATATAATAGCAATAGTAAAATAAGATATTAAAGTAAAATAATTAAGGTATATAAGTAACAAACTATATTGTTATGAGTCGCGAGACTCAAATTAAAATGCCGTTAGAATTACTATAGAATTTATTAGAACTATACAAACACGTATACATATAACACAGGTACAAATATAACCGAACACAACAAGTCCATACGTAATGCCATAGATAATACACTATATATAAGACGTAATGCACAATTCAATAACACGCGCAAAGTCCGTCACTAAATAGATTACCGAATTTACACACGTCTTGCTTCGCTTATGATTATCACTCGACTGCCTCATCTCTCAATTGGGGCATTGCTTTATATTGTACAAATACAATGTCTGCTCGGCCGCGTGAACTGATTTTCCTAGAATCACACCTGGCTAATGACTACCATATAAGATTACAATACATAATGGGCTGTTTTTCTAATCACACATTTTAAACACAAAGTAAACAAAAGAAGTCAAAGTGCCGAAAAGGTAGTAAAATGTCTACAGGTGTGAATTTGTCTTTTGTGGGCATTCAGGTTGTAACAATATGTTGAAATATATACTAAAATAATTAAATAAAGAGTCCTACAATTAAAATAAACAAACTCATAAAAAATATAAAAAAAACACAACTTTTTCTGATAAAAAAATAATGTGTATCTCTGAAAAGTCGTAGTATATTAGTGGTTAACGGGACTGCGGCTTCCTCAAATTACAAATATAATAATAAAAATCACTACGTTTATAATCGTAAGGCTTAGAAGGCTATTTAGTTTAGTATATAGATAGATAACACGTTATTGCTCACGAAAATAAAAAAATACTAAACTACATAATTGTAATACCTTTTTGACAAAAACAATAGGCGGCCTTATCGCGAAATGCGATCTCTTCCAGACAATCTAACCTGAAGGAAATCTTAACTAATCTAGCCCTGTAAGCAAGTGACATTAGCGCTAAACGAATAGAAAATGTATGGTGACGTAGATTGGGCAAAAGGTAAGATAAAACTTATCAATTTAAATACTATATTATACCTACTTAAACCAATTTATACATTTAATACATACATACAAAAACCTTTTTTGTTCTTCAGTTACCAGGTGGGTTAAAATAGCCATTTTGGTAGATTCGTATTGCCCATTTGACAAGTGTCAAAATAATGCAAAATCTATAATGTCTATCTATAATCTATCCTAGAAATCTGTTAATAATAAATCTATAAACAAGTTATTACAAAGAGAGTTACCGTGTACCCACTCTATTTAATAAGAACTTAAATAAGTTATTTACGACTAAAATGTTATTATAGTTTATACTATAATATCAATAATTATCAGTCGTAAAGGTGTTTATACACCTTTTCGACTGATAATTTTAAAAATGACTAATATATTTTATTATATAATAAAATGTATTTATATAATATTATTTTATTACCTTTTCGGCATTTGGACTTCTTTTGTTTACTTTGTGTTTATAATTTGTGATTAGAAAAACAGCCCATTGTGTAATGTAATCTTTTATGGTAGTGATTAGCCAGGTGTGATTCTAAGAAATTCGGTCCACGCAGTCAGGCAGATATATTGCATCTGTGCAGTATAAAACAATGCCCCAATGGAGAGATCGGCAGTCGAGAGAAGCAAGACTTGTGTACATTCGGTAATCTATTAAGTGACGGACTTTGCGCGTGTTATTGAGTTACGATCTTCGGCATTACGTTTGGACTGGTTGCGTTCGGTTATACTTGTACTATACGTGTTGTACTGTGTTATACGTGTTTGTATAGTTCTAATAAACTCTATAATAATTCCAACGACATTTTAATTCGAGTCTCGCGACTTGTAACATTATTTATATTATTACGAATGCGTGTAATTTTTTAATTAACTGTATTTTTTTTTAATAATAATTGTAATTTTTAAAAGCGGTTACCATCGCTTATGGCCATTTGTAACACCAAAGGTACTGCTACCAATGCGCTGCCGTTCTCTAAAGGGAGACTGAAACCTGGCCGCTAATGCCGGAACACAACTCAAGGTTGTTATGGTGGCATACTTTAGACCAGGGGGTGGTAGCCATCCAGACGTCCAAATACCCTACCAGCTGGTTGTGGGTTGTTTTGTCGCCTTTTACGACAGGCCGCCCGGCCGCAGGAAATTTATTGTATTCCGTTCCTGCACGGAGTAAATGTATTATAATTATATGTAGTAAGTTGATATTATAAATAAATTAATCTTGAACGCCTTGATATAAGCAGAATGCATTGATACTGTGACAACATTAACATCCACGTACATGCATTACACAATAAAATTTATTCTATTCTATAAACAAAACTATTAGTACTTTGAAACATTATCTCTGAGCATGGATGTTATTTAGTATAATTTAATAAATCATATAATTTGACGTGTTAATTATTAATCGCAAAAGAATAAATTGCTCGTCAATAATAATAGCTACATATTATTAACAGTTTCGAAACTTGATGTATAATACCAATGCATGTATCTACTATCATTATAGGGTATACTATATTATTGTTGGCACCCTATTATTCTATTCAATATATGAAGAAATCTTACTTTTTTTTATTTGTAGCCGTGCAATAATAATAATATTATAATTAATTATTAATAAACCCGCAGGAGGGCTTTGTGGCGAAGCCTTAGGAAAATTATAACACCTCGGACCCGCCTCCGTGCTTGCCTTAGCTTGCCGGTACGGATTGGACATCGCTAGAGCTAAGACTCAAACTCCAGGGGTGGAAATGATAAATGGCATTAGATCGGAAGTAGCTTCAGTGAATCTGCAGCCCACTGCAGGTTCACTGAAGCTACTATCGCAATTTCTTTTTTGGTTTACCTTTAGATTTGTACCCATCAATCTTGCAGTTTAACCTTCTTTTTCGTCCATTCTCTTTATATGCCCATACCACCTTAGTCATTTTTCTCTCAGTTTTTCAGTTACGAGTGCAACTTTCTCATGTACTCATTTGTCATCTTATCCATTTTTGTAACACCACAAATCCATCACAACATTCTCATCTCAGCTGAGTGGAGACGTTTGTGGTCTATCACTTTAGTGGCCCAACATTCTGACCGGTATAACATAACCGGTCGTATGATGGATTTTTATGTTTGACCTTTTAGTTTCAGTAGCATTAGTTTGTCGCATGTCACACCGGTTACCTGTTTCCACTTTAACTATGCTACATTTATTGTTCTCCTTAAATCCTTCTCTATTTCACAATTACTCTGCAGTAGTGAACCAAGGTATCTGAATTCAAGGTTACACGTTAGTGTGATTGATTGTAGTTTAAGAGGCACACCAATAGAGGTTCCGCCGAAATCACAAAACCGGTATTCGGTTGTAATTCTTCTGATTTTCAACCCAACGTCCTCTAGCGCTTGCCGCCACCTGTCCAGTGTATTTTGAAATGGGGTGCCAACAATGGTATAGTTTAGCCTATTATAATTTTCCTTTCAATTGATAAACCAAGAACGTCTCCACTCAACTGAAATGAGAACCTTAAGTAGGATTGTATTGTTTTTTAAATAGAACAAATCTACGGACGGACGGACAAAACACACACACACGGACGAACAAAAGTTCCGTACCTTTTTTGTTGTGTGTTGAGGTATTGATAATACTTATTTCTATGGTATATGGTTTTTTTTGGTAGGTGTTTGTAGGATTGTAGTGTTACAGGAACGAATAAGGTGAGCAATAAGTACTTAAGGGGAGGGGGATCTTTGAAAGTTGCAGCCGTGACTGAAAAATTGAGAAAAGGATGACCAAGGTGGTATGGAGGATTTTGTGGAGGGATGAAAGTCGCGTGGCAAAAAGAATGTTAAGAAAATACAATTACATACTAAAAACAATCCAAGTTATATATAAGTTACTACAGACTACTGCTGTAACAAATCATTGCTAGAGGGAAGCATGTCCAGAGGGCTGGCTGCGTTGCCACGCTGTACGGCGTTTATTATTATTTATAACTTTATGTTGAATAATTAGCTAATATAGATAGAGTGAAGAATATTATATTGTTTGAGATTAAAGCACTGTGATTAGAATACAATAAAGCTGAACATAATCCCATCGACTCAATTCTTTCAAGCAGATCATTCCAGAAACTTGAACACCAAAACGTATTAAGAGGTTAACATATTTTAAAAGTAATCCGCACCTGTTCACTGGATCAAAGTCACCGTACATTTTCCAACTTCTCCCAACTTCTTCCAACTTACACCGACTTGGTGCGACGTGTTAATTTCATGAAATTATTATACCGCATTACTTCATTAAAGTTTATCTGCCACACTTAGAGACTTCAGTAAAGATTTACTATAGACTAATTAACATTCCTAAACTAGCCGTGGGCGTTGCTTCGTTCGCGCGGGACTTGAAAATAGGAAATCGGACAGTTAAATCAATTGAGATATGTGTCTATCTACAATATTATAACATTCTGAGCATGCCGTGTCTGTACAATGAAGGTATTTAAAAAAAACAACAGGAATACACTATGTAAACGATGGAGATGATACGATGCAATTTTTTTAGATTTCTTGTGTGTTTGTTCGGGATTCACATAAAAACTACTGGACCGATTTCGATGCGGATTTCGCTAATCGACTGCAAATTCTTTGACTTTAAATATGTGCTACTTTTATCCCGGGAACCCAGTGGGAATTTTTCTGGGAATTCATTAAAATGGCCAGATTGAACAAAAAATCAATTTCCAATACCATTTTTTGACTGATCGATAACAAGTTTTATGTATTAAAACATATGATGCTTTGTATCCCGGGAATCCTGCGGGACACAAAGTATCGCTATTGTAAAAAGGGAAAAAAATCACGGGAGGCTAATTTAGACTAGCTGATTCAGAATACGCAACGTTTAGAATTTTAGTCTGTCTGTTATAGCATCAAGTGAAAACTACTGATCGAATTCTAATGAAACTCGACACAGAGCTTGCTTACATCCCGGGTCAACACTTAGCATACTGTTTATATAATGACGCCATTTCCGTGGGATAGACGAATATAGGGAAACGATGGTTTGCAGTGGCATTTTTTAGACGCTATCATTGTAACTTACTAAGAAATGCGTTGTCGACATAACAACGCGAACTGTTAGGATGGTGGTTCGTGGTGTCCTTTCGCAAGTGGAATACATTTTTATTGGCTAAACCTTGTAGTGTAGGCACACTTGTCTGTGCAGGAACGGGGAAAGAATACAATTTGCTGCGGCCGGGCGGCCTGTCGTAAGAGGCGACAAAACAACCCACAGCCAGTTGGTAGGGTATTTTCCCGTCAGGATAGCTAACACCCCTGATCCAGTATGCCACCATAATAACCTTGAATTGTGTTCCGGCATTAGTGGCCAGGTTCCAGTCACCCTTTAAAGAGCGGCATCACGTTGGTAGCACAGCTAAACTCTAGCAATTTAAAAAAATCGAATCTCGACGATATTTTCAATTGAATAATACAAAACAAAAATGATGAATATACATTCCTAGTTCGGATCCTATGTAAGCATTATTTCTGTATAATTTTTTGACAGTAAATTGATTATGATTTGATTTGAATTACATAAAAGAACAGAGTGCATTTTCATAACACGTATTTGTCGAGTCCTCGCCGTACGCAGCTTACGGCGATTACAACAGACCGCCGTACGCAGCCTACGGCGATTATAGCACGCCGCCGGCTAATAGCGAGATGTAAAAAAGAAAACTACGTATGAAACCTCGGCACATTGTTGGCGAGGTGAATGGATGAGTCGTTATATTAAACTGGGGTGCCGCCGCACTCAATTTCATGAAAAAAGTTCTAAACGTGGTCATGCAGCCTAAAATGAATTCGGATGTGGCATATCGATCATGGTATTTTCATTTGAAACTCAGTTGATTTTTTTTTTCCAATGTACAACTATAATTTATAACCCATTTATCATTACATTAATTAAATGTTTTGCTATACTTTTTCATATACATTGAGATTTTTACAGTTGGTGCGAAGACAGAATGTATTATTTAAATTAATTGAAAAATTAAATTTATTTTTACTTTTACCGAAAGGCACTTAATGAATAAAAAGGAACTAGTAATAAGGAAGAAAAATAAATAAATAGGAACTAATTATTAAAATAATGACGATTAAGATCCTGCTTACTTGCACACCATTGAAACTGGCAAAATGTACTGAACCATTTATTTTTAGGATAACACCTGTAAACAACTTCATGTATGCAAAAAAATATTTCAATTAAAGCACGTCTTATTACAATTCGAAATATGAACAAAAAAAATCCCATATATTTTCACTCAATCCTAACATATTACAGTTTCAAACGTCTATCTATAGACGACAGTAGCTAGCTTCAATCAGGTGGGCCGTTTACATGTTTACTTACTTTAGGCAATAAAAACACTTAAAATATTTTTTAAAAATAGTATGTATTTAAATGATTAGGGACTTTATATTTAATTCAATAGATGGCGAGCTATTCGTTTCTAAAGTCGTAAATAGTTCCACGCCCTGACTGTTGAACTATGTGGTGGATAATTCAGAAAAAAGTCAAGATCATAGAACTAAGTAAATATTCTTAATTTGTAGTCAAACGGTCCTCTTGATGCTAAGTGATTATTGTCGTCCATGGACATCTGCAACACCAAGGGAACCGATGCGTTGCCTACCTCTTTGAGATTTTAAATATCTGTTCACGCCCGTGTTGAAGCCATATGATAGAGCTTTAGGAAAACCGCGGGGAGTTCATTCCACAGCTTGCACACGTGTGTTATGAACGAGCGTGCGCCATGAGCTGTGGATTACTTCCAAGTGTCAAGGATGTGTGGGAGAGCTCCCAGTTGCCGATGAGTGGCGCGATGGTAAAATAGCAACGTAGGTACCAAATCAAATAGCTCATCAGAACACATCCCTTTAAGCATTTCTTCAGAAATGAGGTATTTTTTTACAGTTTCTTAGCCAAATGACTAAAATAAGCAGTTAACGTTCCTCATCTAGCTGATTTTGATACTGCTTCTTCTTTTATTCTTCTAGGGTCCTATTTAAGTTTTTTCATATATGCTTACGATAAAATAGACAACAAGAATCCAGAATGTTAGGTATTTACGAAATGTTTTTACTTGCACGTTAAATAATTTTATTTATAAAAGTAAAAATTTTCACAGTAACAAGACTTATCCAAATAATGCTTCTTGAATCTTTACTCGAAGATAGGATGAACTTTTTGACGCAGTCACGGCGGCCAGTCAGGCCCCTTATAAGAGTGCTCTTTTTACAAAAGTTATGGCCCATGGTTTAAATTTCTCCACCTTCCTTTACACTTTGCGGTTATGTCGATAACTTTGTCGAATAGGTATTCTTTTGAGGTTTAAAAAGCAATATTGGTGTACCACCAGCATTTTATCAAAACGTGTTGTTTGCCGACTGTTGATAAGAATCTGAATTCAAAATGTGAATTCGTACTTTAACTGCGATTAGAAATGTTCCTTATGCCTGCTCTTCCTGCGTTATTGTTAGTGTTAATGACTATGACTAAATACGACTTAAATCGTAATAAATATTTGCACAACTTTTTGAAGTCGGTGCCAGGTAAAACATAAAAATTACTTAATATTTTCTAAGTTTTCGCGACTTGTATACATAATAAAAATACGTTTTAACGTTTCGGCCACTTTTACATGATTACGCCCACTGAAAAGTGGCCGAAATATCGGAATAACAAAAATCAAATAAATTACCGCGCTTCAAATAGTTAAAACGTAGTTTTATTATTTATTACAAAAATACTATATACTTTGCTACAGCAACAAAATATTGAAAATTTAGTAATTTTCATGTTTTATTTCGCACTGATTTTAAGATGTTGTGTATTTTTTTTTGCTTTTTAGTTACTTTTGAAATCGAAAAATTTGAAAAGTAACTTTTTGCTAGTTTTTTTTATAAATTACATATTTGGTATCCTTTCAAACCTCATAACTCAATTCATGCGTTCATGCTGTTTGTCTAAAATTCTTTTTGTGTCTTCCTATAAGCCATTCCAGAACTGCACGTTTTTGATCATAATTAGGTGTAGGTACCTACTCGTTTTAGGATTGTCATAAATCTAACAACATTTCGTTCACTACACATTTTCAAATAGACGTGTGGGACATCATTAGACAAGGCTGCTATTATGCAATGTTTCTTTGTAACACTGTTACGGCCCTCCGTGTGTTCAATTCCAATGTTTTAAAAAGTGTGTTGTGTCTCGAATTGCGCAGGACGTCCTGATTTTCGATTTCCTACCTACACCTACCGGGTCTAGTTATGAATTTAAACCATCCGACCCACTCGAACACACACAAAATATTTCATCAAGATCGGTCCAAGGGTTTAGGAGGAGAGAAAAGAGAGAGAGATAACACTTTTTGGACACCAAAATATACAATTACAAAAACAGACCATAATTACAAGATTTTCTAGGCAATACAATAAGCGCCCTTATCGCTCAAAGCGATAGGTCCCAGACAACCTAAATTTAAAAAAAATTGAATCAGTCAATGTTGGTGGTGTAGGAAAAAGGCAATAGATACATAAATACTCAAACTAATTTAAGAAATAAATATACAAATATATACATATATACATAGTCATATATATACACATATACAATAATATATTTCAAAATACTAAGTTATTATAATAAATATAATAGCATGGTTATCTTGTGTTAATCAGACATAGCTATTTATGGACAAATAGTGTTTTCTAAGTAAATTTCTAAATGTTGGTGAGTGAGGATTTGGCTTCTTTGACAGTAAAAGGCAGTATATTTCAAAGATTGAAAACCTGCACTGTAAAAGAATTATCATAATAAGATGAAATGTGTGCATAAGGAGGAATTCCGTGACAAAGAAATAACTTTAGAATTTTATATATAAAGATACAACAACATGGATAAATCAGCTTGGAGAGGTTTTTGCGTTTATATTACTAATACATAGTGATTAAAACCGGAATAAACCACTGACCGTGCCTACTACAAAGGCAAAACGTCTCCAAGCTAATTTATGTATAAATGGTAAATAAAAATTAATTATGTTAGAATGATATGGCAGAACATTTCGGTGCTTTGTTTCAAAAATCGCTCCAACGCAAAGTAATTAATACTAATTATGTTACACAAAACGAGTGAATTAATGAGACACCGTGACTTTGCTTTCGCGTTGGTTACGTAAATGGACCTACCTACTGTCTCAGACGAACAAAATAGATAGACGAACCCCGAGCTCTCAGAGTGAAGGTGATTAAAGGAAGCCGATCGTGCCACAGTGCGTTATAAGAGTTTAATATTAAATAATGGAATTAGTGCAAATACAGGAGGAACGGCTTTTGATTTAGTGGCCCATGGCATATTAATAAAAAAAAATGTAAAATTTATGGAATTAGGGGTTTTGCGTTAGATTCGTTACGTCAAGTCAAGCACAGTATGTAGCGATAAAAAGAGTAAATAATCATGGAATATGTTTACAAATCTAGAACAAAGTGTAATCTAGTTGGTGTACCCCAGGGATGTATTTTAGGACCTTTGCTTTTGTTATTATATTTTAATGACTTACCTTTAGTAACTAAAAACCAATGTGTTCTATACACCGACGACGTTAGCGTGGTGGTAGCTAACAAAGATAAAAATGACTTTTATGGACAACTGTTACGTGACGAAACTGAGAATATACTAAAATTGCTCGATAATAATAGTAAACAAACATATCAAAAACTAATTTAATTTATTTTAAGATTATAATAACATTGGCAATTTAAATTTAACCATGACATGCAGAAACGAAATTATAAGCAAAGTAAATGAAACAAAGTTTCTCGGAATTTCTATAGATAGCAACTGTAATTGGAAATCTCATATTAATCTCGCGTTCGATTCGTGTGTAGAAATCTCGACTCATATTAAACGGTTTTGTATTTGCTCTAAAAAGGTTGAAGAGAAGTTTAAACCAACAAACTGCATTAAATGCCTATAACGGCTGTGTAGTCAGTTTTAAGGTATGAACTGGTTATATGGGGAAACCCCTAATATCAAGAGAGCTTTCATAGTTCAGAAAAATTGTATTAGAGCTATTAGTTAGTGGTGCAGGGCTTTTCGAGTCATGTAAACCATTATTATAAAAAATTTAACATCTTACCCCTGCCTTGTATATATTTTTCAAGTTGGCTAACTTTGCGTTTGCGGCTCAACTGTGATGGAAAGTGTTTACCGTCGTCTATGTACATTAGCAGTACCAGAGGTGTTGCCAATGTGCTACCGGCCTCGAAGGAGAAACTGGAACCTGGTCACTGGTGCCGGAACACAACTCAAAGTTGTTATGGTAGTATGCTCTAGACCAGGGATAGTAGCGATCCAATCGGGCAAAGACCCTACCACCTGACTGTGGGTCTTTAAATTACAACTAATTTCCAAATTACAATTAACTTTCCAATTACAACTAGTTTCCAAATTACAACTAATTTCCAAATTACAACTAATTTCTAAAATACAACTAATTTCCAAATTACAACTAATTTCCAAATTACAACTAATTTCCAAATTACAACTAATTTCTAAATTACATCTAAAAGTGGCATAAACCTAAGAAAATATGTAATCAACTCACCCCTTGAAAAAGTGAGTGCAAATCCACCCTGACCGAGGTGTCTGGTCGAGGCGTTGGGGATGGACACGTTTATTATTTACCCCGCGGGCCCGAAACACGCCGGCACACAGATTGTCTTGTTGTTTATTCACTCAATTGTTACAGCTTTCTCTCTTACTGAATTACCTTATACTTGAATGTCGGATATTAACTTTTGTTTGTTGTTTTCTTAAGAGTTTTAGAAGTTGTTAGCGTGCAAGGTATATTTATACAATCTATTATAATTTGAATTGTCGTAAGGTAGAAATGATTTCTTTCATTTTTCACTTTTCAGGAAAGCCAATCAAAATCATGTTTTTCTTCAAATAATCTCCCTTAAGAAAACAGCAGCGTATTTGTAGCACCTTTGGTGTTGCAAATGTCCGTAGTCGATGGTAACCGCTCAAGTGGGCCGTCGGCCTGTCTACTAAACTGATACAATAAAAATTAAAAAAATTGTTTGAAAGTTAAAAATTACGTACATACAATGGTACGTGCGGTAAAATAGTTACTCCTACCCTAAGAACCCATTTACCGTGATAAATAGGTGAAAAAAATGTATAAGAATTCCACCAAGGAGTTTCAAATTACAAGAATAAATAAGCTGAATAATCAAACCTCCTTGGAAGCGCTATTGATCAATACATTTGCCTCATTTTAAGACTATAGAGAAAATGATGCGAAACATTTGGTTTTAATTTTCACCACGCGCACGTGAGGCCATTTGCAAATGCGTGCCATTTTCATATTAGAAACGTCAAAGATTGTTGCGACATTTCGACTGATTTATGTTTGTTTCATATTACCTCTTGTACTGTTTTCTCACAAACGTTATATGACACACGTGCGGTTGTTAGTTTTTACAAACTCGTGACTATGGTAAGCCCTCGACTTCGTTCACTTGATTGTAATAACCAACTTAACCGCACTGGTATCATAAATAACTATTACTTGTAGATTTAATTAGGTTTAGTTTTACTTATTGTATTATTTAATTTATTATTAGTTGTATTTTTGTTTTTGCTTTAAGTTTAATTTATTTTTGCAATCTTGTAGGTACAACTCGCAGTGGCAGTACACTGATGGGTCTGTACGGGTTTTAGTTTAGTTTTATTTATAGGATAGTTGTATTTATAGTGTAGTCTTATTTATAGCATAGTTTTAAATATATTTTTAAAGTAATTAATTATGTTATTATAATCATTTTAAGTTTAAAAGTTATAAATATTAAAGTATTATAGTAAGAATGAAAAAAAAATATACATCTTTGCATTTTTCAAGATAACACGTTGTTCTTGAAAAGGAACGTAATGTTATGAAAACTATGATAAGGACTTATTCGCAAGTTAACTATTCTAAGTCTAAATCAGGCTTAAGGCCGATTTTTCAATCACCAGATAAAAGCTATTCATACAATAAAGTATAACATGGAAAAACTAAAAAGTCAGTTGCATGAATAAAAGAGTTGAATGCTTTCACTTTTGAATTCACTCAGGTTATAATTTATTTGACAGATAACTTTCGTCTGGTGATTGAAAAATCGGCCCTCAGAGTAAATGATAATCATATACAAATGCACAATCATTTTAAAAATGTCAGTTGCGCTAGCCGTCTTGAAATAAATCAGCTGTGCAATAGTGAAGTGGACACATGTGTAAAAATATAACTTAGAATAATTTTTCAAATATTTTTACACATAAAAGAACAAGCGTTAAAATAATATCTTATTATCTTACTTTTAAAATACTATGATAGGTATAATTTTACTTTTATGACGTCATAACTAAGTACGTTCGTATAAAATCTATGAGGCTGCCATAATCTGTAATTGTATAAAAATTATGATTCAATTAATGAATATGCTTTATTGTGTTTTAAAATTTTTATAATACAATAGGCGGTTTTATCGCTATTAGCGATTTCTTCCAGACAACCTTTGGATGGACAAGAATTTTGATAAGGACAGAGGTATGTTGCATTATTCTCACTACCGATACAGTATCTTATAAATATTGTTACGAGTTATGGGACTCGATTTAAAATGCCATTAGAATTACTATAGAGTTTATTAGAACTATACAAATACGTATAACACAGATACAAATATAACAGAACACAACAAGTCCAAACGTAATGCAGAAGGTCGTAATTCAATAAAACGCGCAAAGTCCGTCACTTGTTAGATTCCCGATCGTAGTACACACGTCTTGCTTCGCTCGTGGTTATCGCTTGCCTGGCTCCCCCTCCATCAGATCATCGTTTTATACTGCACAAATGCAATGTCCCCGTATCTAAGTCGGCTTAATCCGCCACACTTGGCTAACGACTCGGCCGCAAACTACCATAAAAAAATACAATAACAATGGGCTGTTTTCTAATCACAAATTTTAAACACAAATTAAACAAAAGAAGACGGTCATAAAAGAGTTACAATTAGTTTAAATGCCGGCAGGTAATAAATGTGTTTTGTTTCAGATATGCAGGTGGATTTTGTTTATTGTCAGGAACTTAAGTTGTAACAATATATACATACATGATATGATATACATACATTAATAAAACAAAAATATCTCAGTTGATTTGACAGTCCGCTTCCCTATTTCAATAAATATCCATGCTACAAATATTAGGTCCTACCACATATTAAACACACTAGCGAATCCCGTTGTTCTTGAGCCCATTTTCCTCGACGCCATTGCATTGAATAATACAGGTGTGTAAGCAAGAATTGCCGTTAATATTGCACGCCTTAATTATCCAGGATTAGATGGAAGACAGGGGTGTAAGTACACCTGTGCGGACGCCTTGAGAGGTTGCAGAGATTACGCGCCCCCGGATTCAATATTAATGCTGTTACGTATATCTTTCTTTATACCTGGCAATTATTAATGCCAGTTATTGCCCGTAGGAAATTTGTAATCTAATTAAGATATGCCCACGACTTCATCCATCGTTGAGCTGAAATCCCCGCGGGATTAAAAAGAGTATAAGCAAATTTTTATGCACCCGATAAACTAGAAATTGCTCCCGGTAAAATGCCCGCGGGATTCCCGGGATAAAAAATATCACATTTTATTAGATAACATTTGCTATCGATCAGTGAAAATATCACATTGGAATTCGATTTTTTTGTTATCTGGCCACCTTAAATAATTTGCAGAAAAATTTCCTAAGCATTTCCAGGATAGAAAGCCTGGATTTTAAGTCTAGAATTTGCTGTCGGTCAGCGAAAAGCGCACCGAAATCGGTCCAATAGTTTTTACGTGAATCCCGAACAAACAGACAAGAAATCTAAAAAAAAATACATCGTGTTCTTCATCGTTTATATAGTGTATTCTAGTTTTTTGTTATAGTTTTAATGTATAGACACGGCATTTTTAGAATTTTATAATATTATAGATTACCTTTGTGCATTTTTAACGTATTCTATTGCCACTACTTATTGGTTCTTATGAAAAATGCAGATCCACGACATAGATTATTAGGCGCCCACGTCTCGTTTCAAGGTCAATTAGGCAAAGTGAAACAGGAATCGTAAGATGATTACTATTCAATATATATATATATATATATATATATATATATATATATATATATATATATATATATATATATATATATATATATATATATATATATATATATTATACGCAATATTTCATGAATTTATACTATACGGTAGTAGACGTGGGCGCCGCGCTTGACGTACTCGGTCGCCGGTGGCGCAGCGCCAGCTGAAAACCGACTAGTAATACCCAGGCCAGAGTAAGAAAGGGCTTTTTATTTACTTACTCTGATTTAGGCATTACTGGCTTGTACCACAATGTAATCCACTGTAATCCATCCATAACCCAAGATAATGTGTTGGTTTAAAAAAAAAAAAATTTGTGCTAGCATATCGATTTAAAACGCCTTTTCAGCTTTATTCCAGCTGACGTATTGTTGTCAAAGTATAAAAATCCAAAGAATACATTTATTTAAGTTTAATACCATTAAGTTGGCCCCACCGGATGGCGGTGACGATAAACAAGCGACGACAATGCACGGGCGAATCCACTCAACTAAATTAACTTGCCCGATACCTACTTGTTAGTGCATTAGACCGACGCTTACAACGTTATGTAATATTTACGACTTCAAAACAATATTGAATTCCGGAACATAACACAGGTCAAAAATTCGTGTGTACTGTGTGTCAGAGTATGATTTTCTGACGTGACCTGTGTAATTAACGGGGTAATGCTGTCTGCTATCCAAGTATATTGTCCAGTGGCATCTACGATCGCGATGGTCTGGTGGGTTTGGATGAATTATAGTTAATTGTTAGTCAATATATTAGTGTTTAATTAGATTTGTTGAATTACAATAAATTGATTAGATGCGAAAAAAATAATATAATCGCAGTCATAATCTATTTCGGTTACAACATTTGATAAGTAGAGTGAATATTACATATCTAGTTTTAGAACTATCACCGTCACTAAATGTAATTCAATCATAAAAATTGTAAAAAATAATTTAATTCATTAACATGTTTACCACGAAATTTTAAATCTAACTGAAAACAGTGACTTATAAATAATTGACTGTCTTATCAATTCAATGGCGCGGAAAATATCCTATTTTCCCGAATTAGAGGTTTACAAGTTCATCTCCCTTCTCTAAGGTACATACATAACCGTGCCTTAAAGTTTCATGAAAATTGATTAATTCTGAAGGCACGAAATAACAAAACTACAAAGCATACAAATTAATTGACTTTCACAATTACATATTACTATATGTATTTAACATTTTTGGTCTCAACTTTTTTTTAGAGACAAAGGACAGATAATTTATGATTGTAAAAAATGATCGTTGCGCTACAGTGTAAATGAGCCCAGATTTATTTATATTACACAAAGTGTAGGGGAATCCGATACGCGGTCGCGTATACCAGACGAGTGCTATTGAATCGGATCCAAAGCAATTGTTAACAAAATTCATCGTAAAAAATGTTTAATGGTATTTTCTTTTACTGCATTATACCTTTTCATGTTATCAAAAGCACATCAAGGAATAAAAATACCTATCGCGATCCAATTAGGTAATGCTGACAGCCTTCTTACTTCAACTTACACATAGAACCTAAAAACCTAGGCGCAGTATTTATAGTATTAACTAAAAAAGATACAAAACAAAAAAATAAACTATAAATGTTCAAATTGTGATGAATACCGTAAAACTTATAGCCACAAAAATCATTAAAATCCGTCCTACCATTTCGGAGACATTTTTATACATATTGTTACAACTTAAGTTCCGACGAAAACAAAATCCACCTGCATATCTATAAAAACACATTTTATTACCCGTCGGCATTTGAACTAATATTAATCCTTTTATGATTGTCTTCTTTTGTTCACTTATTTATTGGTTATTGTGGAGAACAGCCTATTGTACTCGTTATGGCCGCTTGCAGGCATAATTAGCCAGGTGTGCGGATTACGATTCTAGGAAATTCGGTTCACGCTACCGGGTGGACATCTTGCATTTGTGCAGTGTAAAGCAATTGCCCGATTGAGGGAGCAGACAGTCGAGCGAGAACCACGAGCTAAGCAAGACATGTGTACTACAATCGGGAATCTAGAAGTGACGGACATTGTGCGTTTTATTGAGTTACGACCTTCTGCATTACGTTTGGACTTGTTGTGTTCGGTTATATTTGTACCTGTGTTATACGTGTTTGTATAGTTCTAATAAACTCTATAGTAATTCTGACGGCATTTTAATTCGAGTCTCACGACTCGAATTAAAATGGCGTTAGAAGTACGTAAGTAGAGCTGAAGACGATTATGCTGGGGGCTCCGAGATTAATGAATACGAGAGGTTTTCGTTGTTACAAGATATATTTTCAAATGAAAAGTCATTGGTGGTAGAAACAACTTAAAAGACAGTCACGCATTCCAATAAAATAAATTCAAATTTAAGAAGTACATACAAAGAGTTTGTATGTTCATCAGATTATAGTTTTTCTAGATTTTCTGCCTCTACAGACAATAATGACAAGTCTGATAGCCGTTCCTGTTGGCCCAGCAGTTATTTTCAAAAATGTTATTAATCTATAAAAGACTGTGGATAACATTTTATGAATTTTTGCTTACACACTTTTGGGGCCCCTGTAGCCTGGGGGCCCCGTATCATTGATGCGGCTGATACGGCGGTAGCTACGTCCCTGCATTTACACCTACTCGTAGTTTTCGTAGTTGTGCATCCGCCGGGCGAGTCATACAACGTCGGAATGCTGAGGCATATCCGTGAGGCCACCGGCGCCGTGACCGCCCGACTAGTAGATGGCATAGGATTTTATTATAAGTATTATTCTAAGATAGTTTTATTTTATTACTTTCATTTTTTCATTCTATCTTTAAATTCAAAATGTAATCTTAGCTTTAGAATTAGTTAATGTATGTATATATTTATGTATGTAATATCAATAGGTGTATTTATATATGTCTATTGAGTATAATTCTTACTTATATAATATTGTACATACTTATATGTTCATAAATGAATAAATTATATGTAAATAACTGCATATCCTCTAATATGTATGTCTACCACCTTTGACCAATATGATCTGTTTTACTCCTGCCACGGGTTGTCTGGAAGAGATCGCTTCTTAGCGATAAGGCCGCCCATTGTGCACATTTAGAATATTTTTAGGCTATAAGTTCTTCTGTGTTTTCTGTAATGGTGTACAATAAAGTGTTATCTATCTACCTATCTATCTTAATCATCAAACGTCGTATAGTTCAGACACTCTGCCTTTTACCCTAGTTAATATTTATAAACAAAAAACGTTGATAGTTATATAACTTTTGTCTTAACAAAATGCGTTTTGCTTACTATATCATAATTTTACAGCCATACTATATCCTAGACAGGCAGGCAATCCTAGCTATACATATTTATAAAGTATACAGAGGGGTGCAGGAGACGAGAAGTCTCGCCAAGTCGGCGCCGAAAGCTCTACGGCGGCGCGCAGCCAAGAGACACTCCGCGATTTTATTATACTGTTTTTGTACTCACTGTGAAAGAAGGAAGTTTTATACTATTATTTTTATACCAGTATTCGCTGCGACAGCATTCACGTTTGAAGAAATAAGCAAATTTTACGTGTCCTAAAAACTTAAAACCGCTCACGGAGAAAATGCCGCGGGATTCCCGGCATATAAAAAAATATCACAGTTTTTATGATAGAGAATTTGCTATTGATCAATAAGAATATTTAGAATCCGATTTTTTTCAACCGGGCCACCTTAAGTCGCTCCAAAAAATATTCTCGTGGGATTCCCGGGATATAAAGTACCGTAGATTTTTAGTACGAGAATTTGCTATCGATCAGTGAAATCGACACTGTAGTTTTTACCTGAATCCTGATCAAACAGACAAACACAAGCAACGTATGAAACAAAAGACTTACATTTTTACAATGTTATAATATCTATAATATTACAAAATACTAAACATGCCGTATCTCTATATTAAAGCTATTTAAAAATAACAACGGGAAGAGACTATATAAACGATGGAGAACACGATGCAATTTTTTTTAAATTTCTTGTCTATTTGTTTGGGATTCACGTAAAAACTACTGCGCCGATTTCGATGCAGTTTTCGCTGATCGACAGCTAATTGTTAGATTTAAGCTCTGCGTTACTTTTTATCCTGGAAACCCACGGGAATTTTCCCGGGAGTGGTTTGTCCTTGTTCGGTTGTACAAAAATTAGCTTGTTCCGAGTTTTCACTAAAACGACAGCTTACATTATTTTTTAATGCCGAGGTACTTTGTGTCGATGAAGTCACGGGCATATCCTAGTTATAGACAACTATGGAATATTCCAGTTGTTAAAAGTAATGCATAATTATAATGGACTGTATATACGCCAAGCTTGTCTAATGCTGATATTAGACTGGTCAGCCGAATTGAATCAATTTCGTTGAAAGGCACAGAACTGAAAGAACAGGACGGTACTCAATGACCTTGATTCATGTATATGTCTATATGGATCACTTTGGTTGATTAATCTAAACTGAACGACAGAAATGAACAATCATCGGCTTAAGTGGGTTGTCGGGATTCAGTAATCGGTCACCTCCAAATGCAATTTTGCTTACAATGTTTTACGTTACAATCTGTACGTGATAATTGTAATATTATATGATTGTTACATTAGAAGAACACAGAGTATGCAGCCCAGCTAGGCTTCAAATCCACATCATTACTATATTTTGGTCACAAATAAAATTAAAATATATTGTTACAACTTAGTCATAATTCCACGAACCACGCCGACAAATGTGAATGCACACCTGCCGGCCATAAAGCACGTTTTATTACCTGCCCGCATTTGGACTTCTTTTGTTTACTTTGTGTTTAATGTTTGTAATTAGAAAAGCCGCCTATTGTGCATGGTAATCCTTTATGGTAGGCAGTGGCCAGGTGTGATTCTTGGATTGTTTACCCGGTCGTGACATATTGTAAGCTTCGATTCGTCAAGCGACGATTACGATACGAGCAAGTACGAGTGTGTACATTCGATGAGCTATACCTATAGTGACGGAATTAGCGCGTATTATTGAATCGTGCAGTTTATACTGGTTGCGTCCAGTTATATTTGTACCTGTGTTATACGTGTTTGTATAGTTCTAATAAATTTTATAATAATTCCAAACGGCATTTTAATTCGAGTCCCGTAACTCGTAATAATATCATGTTAAAGGACATAAACGCCTCATGACTATAAAAGGTGTGCTCGACTAACCATTTCTCGAGCCGTGTTTTAAATAAGCCGACGGATGGTGACTCCGTTATCCTATTAGGTAGTTTATTGTATATTAACGGTCCCATGACTTGGGTCAATCTCTTCGATTTCTCAAGATCGTGTTTTATATGTTTCATGTCATTCCTATGCCGAGTGAAGTGCGTATGCACGTCACTATGCTTGGCATAGGTATGAACGGTCAAGTCGCACATACACCGCAACTTGATATATAAGTATACTGGGTAGTGTGAGTATAGCCAGTTTTTTAAAATGTGGTCTTGCTGACTCGCGTCTACGCACACGCACTATTGCGCATACGGCCCTTTGTTCCATTGGGAAGGCACGCTGCTAGTCGGCAGTGCGCGCCTACAGCTCCGTGCCGTACTGCAGCAGCGAAGTAACATGCCCGAGCGACATCCACCGACACTACACGTACAACCACACTCAATGCATAACATGCTCTTCCTCGTTTAGAGCAGAGACCGTCAATGTGGTTTTTCCACTGTAGCTCCTTGTCTACCTGGAAACTGAGAAACGTTGTATATTCGACCTGGCTAATTGTGCTGCTAGCAACGCTAACAGACAATGGTTTAGCCGCACTTCCTGATAGATTAATATGGATAGCATACACTATCTATTCAGAGTAATTGACCCTGCAATCGCTACTACAGTTTGACCTGGTTTTTAATAATTTAATTTCAATTTTAATTTATTACGGGTAAACTACTGTTAGGGGGAAAATCAACTGCTTCCCACTGGGACTGGCACAAGTGGTCTGTGCCCCTGGGTGCCGTCAGCCAGAGACCCCCCAGCAGATTACGATTGCATAGTAACAGCAAATTAAAAGGATTACTTACCAAATCGGCCAACGGGGTGACTCGGGAATACCTTCGTTATGTAATTTGATGTTTAATTAATGTATGGAAAAAGAACATTTTCTTCAAAACAACCCCTCCCGTTGCTTTGCCGTTTGATAATCCTTCACAGAAATTGACCCTTATAAGCTACACTATGATTTGGTATAATAATACAGAATGTGTTTATTTTTTCAAAATCAGCCGATTCGATTCCTGACAAGGGGTAATTGATTTTTCATAAATCTAATAAAACCATTCTAGTTTTCGTCAAAATCGTCGTCGATACTCCTTCGAGTGTTTTTCGCTATCTAGCATAGTTTAGGATTTGGCCCTAAAGGCCCACTTGAAAACTTCACACTGTATATATATATATATTGTTACGAGTTGCAGGACTCGAATTAAAATGCCGTTGGAATTGTTATAGAATTTATTAGAACTATACAAACACGTATAACACGGGTACAAATATAACTGAATATATGATGAGTCCAAACGTAATGTACGATTCAATAACACGCGCAAAGCCCGTCACTAAATAGATTACCGAATGTACACAAGTCTTGCTTCTCTTGTGGTTATCGCTCGACTGCCCATCTCTCCATTGAGGCATTGCTTTATACGGCACAGATGCAATATGTCTGCCTGACGCGTGGACCGAATTTCTTAGAATCACACCTGGCTAATGACTACCATAAAAAATTACAGTACACAATGGGCTGTTTTTCTAATCACAAATTTTAAACACAAAGTAAACAAAAGAAGTCCAAATGCCGAAAAGGTAATAAAATGTCTACAGGTATGCAAGTGTGAATTTTTCTTTTGTCGGCGTCAGGTCTTAACAATATATAAATATATGTGTGAGTGTGTGTGCCTGTGTGTGTATTTTGCTGCTACCGGATCAAATATATTGGTTCTGGTACACTTTTACATAAACTTTTAAAATAAAGACACTCCAAAATACAAGATTTCAATCAAGGAAACTTAATATTTTTACTGAAAAAGTCACATTTAAGTCAAGTCCAGACCGAGAAAAAACAACAGTTGTAGTATTCGTCCCAATAGCAGGCAAAGGAACTTCGTCCATACAGCCTGGAGAATTTTCTTCTTCTATCTGTCTTTAAATGTCAACAAAGAAAAGACTGCTTGGGAAAACTCGATATGTCACATTTTTCACACACTCTAGTTTGCTTGAACGCGCTAATCTCAGGAACTACTGGTCTGATTTGAAAAGTTCATTCAATATTAGATAGCCCATTTATCGAGGAAGGCTATATACCATCACACTAACTTACCTTTTTTTAACTATTCCACGCGGACGAAGTCGGGGGCAGAAGCTATTATATGATATAGCTCTAAAGATAAAGAGTTCAGTCATTTTTATAATTTTTAAATCTATAATATATTTTCGTAAAGGGTTTGGGTTTGAGGCGCGGCATTTTATTTGATTTTCATTTCAATATTTAGGCACTTTTCAGTAGCCGCCATAGACAATACATGGTAGCTGCGATCAGGCGCTACTGACAAAAGGCCAAAACCTCTAATAAAAATAAAAATCTAATAAAATGCTGCACCTAAAACCGGTAAAACGTAGTTTTCATCGTGTGTGCTAGTCAGAGAAAACTTAAAAAAGTACTATAATTTCTACTTTAATCTAACAGCAGATGTCTCTTAAGTTGACTAAAACATTTGAACATCATTACATATTGTTATTGACTGCAAAAATGGTGGTGTGTGTGAGATACAAAAATGATCTTCTTAGGAAAAACAAAGTACAGTATTGTTTTGATAGTATCTCGGATCACAAATGAGGTACCCGGGTCGATTGACACTTGCAATACTGAGTTATAAATGAAACACTGGTTTATTATCGATTTAACACCCACCCGCAGCCTCTGGCGCCAGACTGCCTGGCGTCACTGCTCCACTGCGGAGTTTTGTGGTCTAATTCACATTGAGTTAGAGTAAGTTTGTAGGCTTAAGATTCTTAAAAAAGCCTATACCTAGTCTTGCCATAAATATTATAACAAAGATTTTTTTTCTATTGCAAATAATATTTATAAGTTTTACAATGTGTTAGTTTAATACATAAATATAAAATAATTTAAAATATAAAAAGCTTATTCGGAGTGGTCTCCATTGGCTGCAGTACAGTCCTTTAAACGTTGAGGCCAGTTATCAATAGAAGCACGCACTCTTTCCACTGGAAATTTTTCACTTCCAATCGTATGGATTGTTTTAGGGACTCCAAATTATCATGGCATTTAGAGCAAGCCGTACTCTCTAAAACTGACCATAAATCATAATCCAGCGGATTAAGATCGGGACTAGACGACGACCAGTCTTCAGCTCTGATGAAGTCCGAAACGTTCGTTTCCAACCAAGACTGCGTGGACCGAGCTTTATGACCCGGCGCCGAGTCTTGCTGGAAGGACCATTCTTGATTATTGAACATGGTGTTGTTAAGGGGCTTAACTACCTTCTCAAGAATGGTATCTTGATACACTTGTGCCGATGTTTTGATATCTATTTCACAAAAATATGGCTCAGTCACTCGTTCATAGCTAACACCCCACCAAACCATCACTGAAGACGGATAATGCCCACGTTGCATTCTGTCGATTAATTGAGAAGCTTCCTTAGAGCTTTGGGCATAAATACGGTCATTTTGTTTGTTAAAATGTTGCTCAATTGTAAAAAATTTCTCATCCGTAAACAAATTTTTTCTGTGACCTCCCTTTGTGTACCGCTTCAGTAGTTGTTTCGATTTTACCACCCTATTCTTTTTTAAATTATGAGTTAAGAAATGACCAGTGCGTCTCTTATAGGTTGCAAGTCCTAAGTCATCTTTTAAAATACGCGACATGGTTCTAGTTGATATCTTCATCTCCCGAGATAAAATCTTTTGCTTTCGGACAGAATTTCTTCGAATTCTTTCCCTTACTGCTTTGACCACCTTTTTCGTACGAACACTACGTGGACGGCCAGATCTTTTTCTGTCACAAACAGAGGAGGTCTCATTGTACCTATTAATAGCCCGGTACACAAACATTAGACTAATACCAAGCGTATGAAGAGTTTTAAAAATTGCAGTTGGCTCCATATCTACTTTGTGTAATGCAATTACAACGATTCGGTTCTCTTTATCGCCCCACTCCATTTTAATATCGCAAAATGTTGTACAATGTATTGGCGCCAAAATGAGAAAACATAATAAACAATCATATAAAAATGACAGATTACAAATTCAAATGTATTATTTTGTTTCTTTTTAATTGTAACAGTATTTATGGCCAGACTAAGTATATATATGTGTTAAAAAAACAATCTACGTAAACATTATCGTATCTTAGTTTTCTTATAAACTAATCTTATACTCTTTCGTACAAAGTTTAATGTTACCACTGAAAAACAGAAAAATACAAAGAACTATAAATGTGTAACATCACTGCTACATTGCAAAATATACCTAAACTTGTATGGAAGAAAGTTAAAAATCACTTTTCAAGTATACGTCAATGTATCGAATCAACTAGAAATATTTACCAAGGGAATTTGTTATGCTAAATCCTTGACTTAAGGTTGAAAATACGTATATAGTCAAATCGAATCTAAACAGTAGACAAAGCTCGTTGCTTACAGGATGTGGGACGGTGCTTGTTTATAGCAAGCTTTGGCTCATTAACATACAAATGAGGACGAGTAATTATTTCCACTACATGTTTTGTCTTAATGTCAGCGGGTTACGATCACTGGTAATTAGTCTCCCTTCGTACAATTCGTATGACCATAAAAGACGGTACTTCACACCGCAACAGCTGCTGTTCTGTAGAAAGCACAAGTATAGGCATGTTTGGAGTACTGTTCTCACGTTTGGGCTGGCTCAGCCAAATATCAACTCTAAGCACTAGAGACGATTAAGCGGACAGCCAGGAGACTGGTTGACAACGACCAGTTTCTCGATGATAAAACTCAAAGTCTCAAACATACACGCAGGGTTACTAGCTTATCGGTTTTCTATCGCATATAGTTTGGAGATTATGCAGCTATGCTCTTCGATCTGATCCCACCGTTTAACCTTCTCTCATCGGACATCGCAAAAGAGTGGAACTCATTGCCCGAGTCTGCCTTTCCCGATAATTTCAATCTGAGCGTATTCGAGTCCCATGTGAATAGGCACCTTCTAGATAAGCGTGCTCCATATTAGACCATATCTCCCTTTTACATCGGGCGAGATTATGGTCAAACAGGAACCTATACTACTATATAAAAAATAAGAATATTACATCAGGCAACGCATTAACGTTGCCATTCTACGAGGTAATGCTGCCAATCGTTCGAGAACGGTCTCAATTGACGTTAATTTTATTTTTAATTCGTCGTCAGCCATTCGCAGTCCATTGTTGGAGGTAGGGCTACCCAAATCGGCGCCACTCATCCCTGTTCTCTGACTTCCTCATCCAGCGTCTACTGGCGACCTTGTACAGGTCGTCGGTCCATCGGGCTGGAGGGCGTCCGACACTACGTTTACCGAGACGCAGTCTCCAGGACTCGTCTGCTCCATCGGCCATGGGTCCTGCGGTAGACGTGACCGTTATTTTTAAATATTAATTTTAATTTTATTGTTTAATTTATTTTAATATTTTATTTTTAGGCATGATTATATTTTGTTCCAATAACCAATGTTGATATATTTCATGACATGGTTTAGAAATAGGTGTATGTAGATATTATACAAACATACATATAGAACATAGATTATAGGCATTAATTAACAACATTTGATATTCAGACAGATACAATATATGTATAAAACCTGTTAAATTATACAAAAAATATGTTATACTTAAAAAATTCAATTAAATTTCAAAAAGAAACACATACAAACAATAAGTTAAGTTAAAAGCTTGCCATAAAATTATCTCCTCCGATATTGACTGTCCAGATCTTCTAAGTAAGGTCCACTTTAATATTCCAGCGAAGTTTATACGATTTAATCAGCCCATAAATGCACCTTTAAGTTTTACTAATTACAGACAAAACTCATTTCTAGTGCGAGCAAGTAATTATTTAAATAATGTAAGTAAATACGATGACATCGCCCCATTGGCAATCAGTATTTCAAGAGCCAAGCGGTGTCTAAGCCTTATATTTTTCAACTGTGAGTAAGCATCTCGGTGCCTTTTTTACGTCTGCATGTTACTTGTAATCAATAGCTTATTCTTGAAAACCTGTCATTGGCTTTCTTTTGTTAATTGTAGTTATCTAATCAAATGTATTTAGCTGTAGGTTTTCCATAAATAAATAAATAAAGTGTGACAATGTATCCAGCCTTCTAGTCACGCTTTCCTATGGCAGCGAAATGTTACATAGTCTATATTAACTTATTTGTAACTTCTTTATTTTAGCATGTACTTAAGAAATGCATTGTAATAAGTCATTCGATTTAAAGTATAATTTTGACCTTGAAACTATTACAACAGCAAAGGAAACACACAAAAGTATTTAAACCCACAACAAACATCCGTAAACAATCCAAACGTCCATAAAGGTTCACAAATGAATTCAAAATGATAGCTTTCCTCGTTAAAGGGTAACTGTGGAGTGCCGGAAGTGGATGCTATCGGCGCGTTACACCGGAAGTGGGCGGGGCTAACGACTGGAGATCGCACCCCGAACAACCCCCGAAGATATTTGGCGTGAAAGCCTTCATTTTCGGTCGTTTACAACAATAAGCTTCTTGTTGTTGAACAATGTAGACTTCTTGTATTTTAATGTTTTTTATAGCTGAAGTAGGTACAGTAGACAGCAGTGGCACGGTATGGAAATTTGGCTAGGGTAAGCATTAATTCTTCAAAAAGTAATTGTGTAACATACTTCTGTATAAAATTGATTAAAAAAAAAATGAGTTAATTAATTTTTAGCTAGACGTATTGCTGGGGAGTTTCTTGCCGGTTCTTCTCCTTAACAGCAATAACACGTTGCGAAGCGGTGTACACATAGACTAGGAAGTAAAATTACATTTTAACTTTATGTATGACCTCCAAAAATTGTTCTCCAGTGGAACTTATTTTGAATAAAACCTTTTGAATTTGAATAATATAAAGTATATATTGATGCCGAGCTTCTATACCTTATTATCTACTCATATATCTTATCATTGATAAAAAAATGATAAAGTACTAATTAAGAAAAAAATGATTTTTTTATAACCGGCAGACAAACACACATATTGTATATCCCAAAATTAAGCAAGTTACGCTTGTGTTATGGGTAATAATATACAACGTACCACTCTGGGGCCGATCCTAGACACCCAGACCATAGTAAATAACGGAGAAAATACGTTTCCGAAATTTACTATACCAGGAATCGAACCCGGAGCCTCTGCGTTGCAGTGAGGTAGGCCGGCAACAGCTTAGCCCGCTCAACCACAGAGGCCGTCTTGTCAAATGTTAAGAAGTAGTGAGGCAAATGAATATATAGTAAGACTAGCAGGTCCGGCAGACGTTATCATGCCCTAAAAATAAAATTTAGAACTCGAGTGCAGCGCCACCTACCGAGTCCAATTGTGGACCTAAATCATCCCGGGGCCCACGTGACCAGACACGAAAAATACCATCAAAATCATTTAGATAGAGTTCAGTGACATACACAGGAACAGAAGAATTTTATGTATTAAGAATATCGGTACCGGTTACATGCTCTAGATTCCGACCCAGGTTTGTCTGTGGAAGTGTGATTTTAAAGAATAAAATGAAATCTATCTATCATCTGTCTATACTATAATAAATCTGTAAATAGTTCAAGTTTGTAAAATATGTTTAAAAATTTGAAAAAAATAAGGAGGGATTCGGACTAGGAGATACCGAAAATGCAACTTTTAGAATTATTGTCTGTCTGTCAGTCTTTCTGTTTGTCTGTCTGTTAGAGCATCACGTAAAAACTGCCGAATGGTTAAAAATTTTCTTTTAAAATAACAATTTAAAAATTCTTCTCCGCGCAGGAACGGAGAAAGAATACAAATTTCTGCGGCCGGGCGGCCTGTGGTAAACAATCCACAGTCAGGTAGGGCATTTGCCCGACTGGATGGCTACTACCCCTGGTCTGGAGCATGCCACCATAACAACTTTGAATTGTGTTCCAGCATCAGTGGCCAGGTTCCCCTCCTTCAAGGCCGGCAGCACATTGGCAGCACCTCTAGTATTGCTAATGTCCATAGGCGACGGTAACCACTTTCCATCACAGTTGGGCCGTGGGCCTCTATGCTGCGCTTCAGCAATTAAAAAAAAATGAAACTCGACACAGAGCAAGCTCATATCCCGGGGCATAACTTAGGACACTTATTATTTCGATAAATGGAATCGCTTCCGCGGGATCGCATCCGTTTGGAAAGTTAAAAAAGTTTATCAACGAAACTAGACACAGAGATGGCTTATATCCCGAACAATACAAAGGATACTTTATATCCCGATAAATAATAATAATATAATAAATCGGCAGACAAACACACACACTGTATATCCCCAAATTAAGCAAGTTACGCTTGTGTTATGGGTAATATATAACGGACCATTCTGGGGCCGATCCCAGACACCCAGACCATAGTAAATAACGGAGAAAATACGTTTCCGAAATTTACTATACCAGGAATCGAACCCGGAGCCTCTGCGTTGCAGTGAGGTAAGCCGGCAAAGGCTTAGCCCGCTCAACCACAGAGGCCGTCATTGATGGCCGTCAAACAAATGATGTCATTTTCATAGAATAGACGGATTAGCTAAATAAATTGCTCTGAACGTATATTTTCAATTTACTAACAAATACCTACGTTGTCATAAACAATATGTCATTCCTTGTATTACTCCAAATCAGTTGTCTAGACTATATGGACTTAGGTATATTGCAAAAAACTGAATTAAGTTTTTATGTTAGTCAAATAACGCTTCTGCCTAGGGGCTAACACGCGGCGCAGCCTTTTTTTTTATTGCCTGAGTTCAGCAGACCGGCAGACGATCCACTGGATAGAAAGCGGTTACCATCGCCTATAGACATTTGCAACATCAAAGGTGCTACAAATGCGCTGCTGCTCTCTTAAGGGAGACTGGAACTCGGTCAATAATGCCGGAACACAGCTCAAGGTTGTTATGGCGGCATACTCTGGATCAGAGGTAGTAGCCATCCAGTCGGGCAAATACCCTACCACCTGGCTGTGGTTTGTTCTGGCTGCCTCGGGACGAACTCTAGTTTATTCTAATACAGCACCCTCGAGTCCGAGTAGATCTAGTAATAATCAAAAAACAACTTCTCTACAGAGCAATTATGCTTTTATCTGGTTACTTGACGCAATCCGTAAGATAACGCTAATGCCCGAACACAACACAGCAAGGCTCATTAAGCCACAAGGACAAACAGATAAACATTTGACCTAAGGCCTTTGTTTTGACGACGGCAAATTGTGCTTAAGATTCGCTTGTTTTGTCTCAGATTGTACTAGCTATGCCCGAATTTTTTATTCGTACTTACTAAACCATGTATTAGGGACTGTATGAGTTGAGTTACGAAGAATTGCCAAGAATTACAAATAAAAAAACAACATGATACACACACAAGATCAATCTCAAAACAAGTAAGTATACTACTAACTACATAATACCAAAATTAATTAATCAATTACCCACTACTGGAATCTTTAAATTACAAAAACATAAAACAGAAACTAAAAAAGTGTTATTTAAAAAAATTGTAATGACAGCCTGTATGTATGGGCGTTCGTGACTACGTATATGTTATCTGCACATACGATGTAATTAGGTATATGTGTATATGTATATATAAGATTTTCCTGTAATTGCGAGGGTGTGTTGCACCACGCAAACCTCATAGGTTTAAGTGGTGGCTTACTTCTATTTTGTAATGTATGTTTTTTATTATTGATAAATAAATAAAAATAAAAAAAAGTTAATTTTAAAATAATACGCTGGAGAACAATGGTGAAAATAATGTACTTTTGTAACCATGCATATCCTGGATCAACAAAAACGTCATTTTCTTATATATATAAAACAAATTAAGAATAAAAATACGAAATAGTCCGTAATATATAAATATGATATTGTAAAAGAATAAAAAATTTACGAAAAAGAAATGGCGACTCTTGGGCCAAAAAATGTATGAGTTGAGATATGGTTTAAAAAAGTGTTATATTTTTCTATTTTTATTTTATTTATTATTTATTTTTCATATTGGAAAAATATTAACCCTAAATTCTATTTGGAAGACGAGTGAAGAGTGTGCTATGATGTTATAGTTGTAATGAAAGGCTCTTGAATAAATAGAACTTCGATCTTAAACCGACTTTTTATTTTCACTTTAGTAAGTCTCTTTTTTGTCGTACCAAAAATGGTCTCCTCTTAATTGAATTCAAAACCCGTGTCTTTTTACATTTTTGGAATTCCCACCAATGAGAACGAGTTTTATACACATCCCTCATTGGTTAGTCATATCCTTACGTCCTGGGTAACGCAGGCAAATAGGCATTGATTAACAATAACAAAAGTAGATCATTATGTAATTGATAAATTAAATTTAATTAAATAAATAAGAAAATTTAAATAGATAATTATATATAATTTATTTTATGATTAGAAATTATGATTAAACATGAATAGTAAACATAGCGTAGATCAAAAGAATGTTGTTGCTATATTTTTCATAAGGTAGCACCTGTCAAACGTCAAAAGCCAAATGCCAAAAGATTGACCTTGAACTTGACCTACTAAATCTACTTTTGTTTATGAGAATTAGATTAAAATACGAGTTTTATTTATTGCGAAAGTTTCTAATAGAAATGAAATGAAATCTAAGAAATGTATAAGCAAATAATTGAGTTGGAAACCCGAGCGTATGGTAACCAGGATCGTGGTATATTTTAAACAAATATAATATAAAACTATCTACAACCAAACGTGGTAAGTGCATCCACTACACGAGAAACCTTAAAAACAAGTTCACAAATAAAATAAGTTATCGATTACCATAATCGATTTATTTGAACTAGTGGTCGCCCGTGGTTGAAATTCGACCATAATAATTAATGTCAAAGACTATACTTCTATAATCACAGATTCCGCCACGGCTACACTGTTAATTTGACTTGAACAATAAACAAAAGAGTATATATGCGTGTGTGTGTGTAACGTTTTTTTATTCATTTAATGTATTTTATGCATAATTTAAAAAAATATTAGCATTCGTCGCTTCTTCTCTATATCTTATTTTAATGTATAAAGCTGAAGAGTTTGTTCGTTTGTTTATTTGCATGAACGCGCTTATCTCAGGAACTACTGGGCTGATTTGAAAAATTCTTTCTGTGTTAGATAGCCCATTTATCGAGGAAGGCTATAGGCTATATATAATCACGCTAAGAGCAATGGGATCGGAGCACCAATGAAGAAAGTTTCAAAATCGGATGGTTTTGAAAACAAATTCCACACGGACGACGTCGCGGGCACAGCTAGTAAACTATAAGTGTGCAATTTCATACTCCTCCGTCCGCGCAATTTGCGTAAAAAGGCGCACAAAATATTTGCTTCACGTATTAATATATAGATGAATTTCGACAATTAATAATTTGAAAACACTTAAACCACACGATTAATTCATTCTAAATAACTAAACCCACTACAATTATAAAAAAAAAACATTAACATAATAAAAACTTAACTGTAGTCTGTCTGTGCTAGCTTAATAAAGAACACATTAACAAAGTGTTGTCTTCGCCTTAATAGATACTAATGGACACTTTCTCAGCGTGAACACTTTGTTGGTTTAGGTCAGGGATTTCCAAACTATTTTGACGAAGAGACCCCTGTTCCAAAATGAACTGATATCTCAGACCTCCATAGCCAAATTACTTTAAAAAACCTATCTCTAGTTTTTTTGCGTTAATACAAAATACTTACCAATTTAAAAACTTTGCGGTTAGTTAACTGAGTAAACTTGACATCATTTCTCATCAAAATTTAATAAAATAAATGGACATACAAATCAATAAATATCAAATGTAATTAATAATTATTAATAATACAAATTACGTAAAAATACTTAAGTAGGTAATTATTTTTTGATAAAAACATTAAAACGCTTATCGACTTGTTGAGTTTTTTGAAAGTACAACAATGATACTTCCTACTAAAATATTAATCATGCTTATAACAAGTTGGTACACGTAACACGACTTATACAATATTTTGAAAGTTTCAAATAAGAACTTGTGTTAATTAATAGGGGTCTTTAGACCTCATCGAACCCAAAATCAGTTTTCGTTTATGTATCGACCCCAGGGGATCGATATCAACCACTTTGGGAATCCCTGATTTAGGTTCTATTTAAACTACTTATTAGTTCTCTTTAGACTAGATGGAAATATAAATGTGGACATACCACATTAAGTAGTACAACATATTTTATGTAACAAAAAGTACAATTATAAAAACATCAATATAATAAAAAGAGCACTCTCATCATTTTACAATTTGGGCCCAACAATGTATGAGAACGTATCAGGTCCTTTTGAAATGTTTAAATAGCAAATCGAAACGAAATAAAAAATGTTTTCAAACCTCAAACCATGAAGAGCTTGTGAGTTTTCACAGAAGATGATGAAGGAACTAAACATTTTTACATCCTACAGGTATTTATCACTAGTGCTGATTCATACAATACAATAACTATTTATTGTACACCAACATTACAGAGAAAAAATACACAATAAACTTACATACTAAAAGGTAGTACAATGGGCGTCCTTATTGCTAAAAGCAATCTATTCCAGGCAACCTTTGGATGGACAAGATCTAATTGCATAGATAGCTTTGGCGTATAGTTAAAATAAATACTAATATAATAATAAAATAATTATTATACATAATTATACTATAGTTATGTATTATATTATAGTTATAAAAATATTTACGTACAAGACATACAAAACAAACGATAAACACGTTATACAGTTAGATAGTGCTCCTTCACAAGTCTGTTAAAGGAATGGATAGATTTAGCAGATCGGACATCGGGCAGCAGAGCATTCCAGAGATGCACAGCCTGAACAGAGAACGATCTCGCGTAAATCTCCGTAGTATGTATCGGTGTCCTAAGTCGCAGCCTCTCTGACGTTCTCAAAGACCTCGAATCACTGTGAAAGAACTGAAAACGTTCTTTAAGATAAGATGGGGTCCTAGGATCAAACAGTACGTTATAAAGAAGAGACAGAACATGAGCATTAGCAACCATTTGAGCTTTGTGCAAGATTCAGATATGCGATCATATTTGCGTAAGCCAAATTAATATGAATCGTATATAGAAATTTTGAAGTCGCTCAATTTTATCTTATTGGTTCTTGTTAAGATCTAGATAGCTGACGTCACCATAATCATTGTTATGTATGTAATATATGAAAGAATAGCGTATTTTTAAGTTATACAATTACATGTTTTCTACATAGACGTATATAAAATGTTAGAGCAACAGTAACCACGATAACCTTTTGTTAATAATACCTTTATCTCTGTTAATATACTTTGTACTCTCACATAAGAAGTACAGATCGTGTAATTGCTTACGGAATACTGTGTGTTAAGTAAATATAACAAATAATTAAACAAAGTAAATATTAAAATGTTTTAAAGAGTATTATTAGTAATCATTTTTTTATTAAGTTTTTCATTGTGTTTTTTAAGTTAGTTTTAGTTTCTTTATTCCTTATTTTTAATAGCTTAATTTAAGCATGCTTAAGCATTATATGTATTTCTAAAGCTTTTACAATAAGAGTTCTATTAAAGTTCTTAATGTTTTCTCAGATTTTACTCTTGAGTTGCAAATAAAACTAACTTTTTGCTGTATTCGACTACGGGTGTACCTATATAATTTTATTTTTCTTGTTCATTGTCTAATTAATTATCGATGTAGAAAACCAGCAGTCTTTTCCCTTCAAGTGTATCGTAATAAAACTTCTTATTTCAATCCATTGGTTTGAATGTGTCGCCTTCATAATGAACTCACCAAATGAATTTGCATGAATAAATGCAAAAAACTTCTCTCGCACAATCGTTAATAATATCTATTGTCAATTTTTCACTCACTTTTGTTATATCATTTGTAAAATTAACTATTAACAACTTTCTTTATAATATCCATTTTGTTGTTAGTCTAATCAGCACATAGTTAGGATTATAATCTGGCCCTGTACATTACATTGTTATTGTTTTTTTTTTATTAACTACTCTACAGACTCTGGTTCCGTACCCTTTTTTTACAATAAAATTTAAGAAGAAGTTAAGAATTTGTACACTCTTATTTGTTACTTTGTTATTGTGTGTGATATTTAATGAATGTATGTTTGTGTTGTGGTGTACCTTAAGAATAACTTATTATATAAATTTATTCTAATTTTAATACTAAACTTATACTAATGTATTGTTATTGTTTAATTATTTTAATCTGTTTTGTGCTTAAATAAATTAAATTAAATTAATTCATAATAAAACTACGTTTTAACAGTTTTAAGCGCGGTATCTTATTTGACTTTTGTTATTCCGACGTTCCGGCCACTTTTCAGTGGCCACTTAACAATACTCGCTGACACTTTACATCTTTGTCTTCCTAACAAAAATCAAATAAATTACCGCGCTTAAAACCGTTAAAACGTAGTTTTATTATGTATACAAGTCGCGAAAACTTGAGAAAATATTAAATTAATTCATTTTGTTCAGCTATCGTTGAGTTGTTGGCGAATTAATAATTCTAATGAGAAATTT
The DNA here is from genome assembly GCA_039645545.1 of Dendrolimus houi. Lineage (NCBI taxonomy): Eukaryota > Metazoa > Arthropoda > Insecta > Lepidoptera > Lasiocampidae > Dendrolimus > Dendrolimus houi. The sequence continues at coordinate 6,871,023 of CM077136.1, forward strand.
TCGCGATCATGTATATACAACATTATTATTACTAGTCAAATTATGCTTTAAATAACGGTTCAAAAGCTTAATATATAATGCTGCTGTGATTACATTAGCCAAAATTAAATAAATGTGAACGAAGCGTTGTATATACCCTTCGCATAAATTTTATGTGCATCCGTGATTAAAAATTGAGAGGGAGAAGTTTAAATGATACGGGCATATAATGAGAAGGGATGAAAAATCATATTATGGCAATTAGAATGTAAAACTGGTAAATAGAGTAAAGATTGGCCAAAAGATAAATGGTTAGTATAAATCTAGATGAGAAAAAAGACAGTACAAAATTATTATTATGTTATTAGAAATCGTGATATTAGAAGTAAGCGTCAGAAATAATTAAATTAGATAAATTAGAGGTATATAAAGGTGTTAAAGATGCCAAAATAGTTTGTAAATAGTTTTTAGAAAGTGGTTTCCGACGAAGGCAGTGCAGATGCTGGGATATGTAATAATTTATGACGTCCCCCATAATGTCCTCCATTGTTTTATATTTTAAAGAATTTCAATATTAGTTTAAAATAAAGCCCTTTGTGAGACCATTTGAGTCAAAGAAAGATGATCCTGACTGACATCTGCCATTGCCTTTATACATATTTTAGAAAATTGATTTGTAATTTATCTGCATACTTTGTTTTAATTTAGTCATGAAACAATTTTTTAGTTTGTAGACAGGGGTTGTATCTGCCCAGAAGGGTTGGGTCCAGGCCAGAGAAATCGTGGGAAGCTACCTCAAATGTTAGTTTTTTTTTTAAATGTGTTTGTTAATTAAATCGTGAGAGATCTGCGAAAACGAACAGTGTATGTCATGTTAGTGTATGAACATAGTGTGTGTGTACGTAATAGTCAGCGTGTGTTAACGAGATTCAGAGAGAAGTGTATTTATAAAGTCACTGGGTCAGTATATCGATAGAATCAGTGGGTTAAAGTGTGTATGCAAAAGTCAGTGTACGATTAAACAGTGTATAAGTCACGAGGTAGAGCTGCGTTAGATACCGATTACGGCTTTCATAAAGCCAATGGTTATTTAATTGTAATTATAAGTCAGTAGCGTTTCCAATAAACGACGTGAACCGTAAGAATGACTGGTGTGTTATTACCACCGGCATATCCGGTCAGCACCTACTACAGGCTTCCACCGAAAGCCCTGTCGGAGATCCGCTACAGTTCTTTATAAAAGGTTTTTTAATTACTATTTCTAAATGTATTTATTCTTTCATTTCAGAATCATTAAGTTCAATGTGGCACCAAGAGTGACTGTCAGCATCTTCACGATGCACCAATGGTCACTCTTTATACTCACACTGCTATGCGTCTCTGTCAAAGGTAAGATGTTCGATTGAACATAACGAATCTTAATTATTGAGTTGGCAACTAAGTTTTTTATTTTCGTCCCTTATCTGGTGTTTTATTTATAATTATAATAACAGCCCATAAATGTCCCACTGCTGGCTCGGGCCTCCCGTTATAGGGGAACGGATAGTATACCTGCCACGCTTGTCCAAGACGGCTTGGCAGGTTTGACACATTGGTTATCTCGATGTTTTTTTATTATGCGAGTTTAGCAGACAGGCAGACGGCCCACATGATGGAAAGCGGTTACCATCGCCTATGAACACTTGCAACGCTAAAGATGCTACAAATGCGCTGCTGCTCTCTAAAAGCTGACTGGAACCTGGTCACTAATGCCGTAACACAACTCAGTGTTGTTATGGCGGCGTGCTCTAGACCAGGGGTGGTAGCCATCCAGTCGGGTAAATGCCCTGACACCCGGCTGTGGATTTTTTTGTCGCCTCTTACGACAGGCCGCCCGGCCGCAGGAAATTATATTCTTTCTCCGTTCGTGCATGGATAAAATGTGTATTATTAACAACTGGTAATTGTAACAATACGCACATTAGGTCAGAAAACTGTCTAAGTGGTGCATGCATTCCGGCCAGAATCGAACCCGCGCCCTTTGAGTATGGGACGCGTGCGCTAGCCATTACGCTACCACGACTTTTATCACGATGTTTTATTTAGTAAGGATATTTTAACTTGTTTATGGTATTTTCTTTTATGTTTTTATTGATTTTTATATATTTTTTCTTTTATTACTTTTATTATTCTACTACATTTTCTTGTGCTTATATTACTTTGAGTTGTGTTCCGGCGTTAGTAGCCAGGTTCCAGTCTCCCTTTAGAGAACGGCAACACATTATTAGCATCTTTCCTGTTATAAATATGTGATGGCTATGATCCATAGGCGATGGTAACAGCTTTCCATGAGGTGGGCTATCTGCTTCTCTGCTGAATCTGCATTAAAAATACACTCTACTGATGTATATAGAACTTATTTATACCAATGCAATGCTTACTATTTTATTAATTAAACCTTACTCTATAATTATTTATCATATAAATTATTTTTAGTGGAAACTTGATTGATATAATGTATTAATTTTGTGTTTTCTATTTAGGAATATTAGTTATTGAATGTTCCCCAAATAAATAAAATAAATAACATCGATTATCAACTAAGTATTGCTATTCGAAATAATTTAAATTAATTTTCAGATTATCTAAAATGGAATACTAAGTTAGGAATAATAAGTGATGCAGTTCTAAGGTAGCAAAAGCTGCCCTCCATATTTATGTTATGTATAATCGGCGATATAGCTGGTAGAACCGTTTTTGATCGGCATGACGGCTTTAATCGTTTCATTAAACTTAAGAAGACTCTCAAATTAAAACTTGAAAGTTATAAGTTAAGTTGAGATATGTATTTGTATGGTATGTATATTAAGTATATATCTATGTAATTTATAAAATTCTGCATATATATATAATTTATGTATTTATTTAAGTTGTTCGTGCTATATGTTGCGTACACCACCATCGCCATTATCATCTCAATTCATTCATGGGGTTGTATGGAAGAGATCGCTTTTTAGCGATAAGACTGCCCGTTGTACATTACTAGTTATAATTTTAGTCTTTAAGTTCATGTTTGTATTAGTGTATAATAAAGTATCTATCTATCTTCTTAAGTTTAATGAAACGATTAAAGCAAGAACTTAGTTGCCAACTTCAATATGTTGACATCTTCAAAATAATAATTACACAGAAATGCAATTTTAAAGTTTGAAGAGATGAATTTATGATTTATCAAATTAATTATTCATTTCAGACATCTCAGGTAGCTGGGAAGAATGGTGGACTTACGATGGAATATCAGGTATTACTAATTTCCCATTATATATTCAAAAGACTCAAAACAATTAGCTTAAGACAACCTTAGAACATCTTTTATGTAAGCAAATAACAAAAATGTAATCGATATATAGCGAAACGTTTGGTAAATGATTCATGTGATTAAAATGCTGGTCTATACCTCTGAGAACGCGTTATTATCGATGCCAACCAACGAACAAGCTGCCAGTCTTTCGAGAATGTTCCCGTCCCGTACTGACAGTTACGGATAATTTTAAGTTGTGTCGGTAGCATAGTTCATTTTTGGAAATTAGTATATTAAAGTTTTTACTTGTTATTGTGTAAAAAAAGTTTGGTTTTTTTTTTAATGAGTTCATTAAATTTTCTTTGGAAAACAGCAAGTCTAAGGTTGTCGCAAACTGAGCACTAGTTTTTACCAACGGGCATTTATTAATTATAGCATATTTTGAATTAAGTTTTATAATATGCCCATCAAATTTTTATATTCATAACTAGGATATGCTCGCAACTTCGTTCGCGCTTAACTTGAAATTCCCGCGGGATTCCCGGAACACTAATTATCGACGCATTTAAAAAAATAGTGTAAGGTATCGTTTTAGTGGAAACTATGTCGGAATAAGCTAATTTTTATGCATCTGAACAACTTCTAACCGCTTTCGGATTCTCGGGATAAAAATATCACACATATTTTTACATTAAATGCTATCAATCAGTAAAAAAATCACATTACAATGGAGAAAAAAATAATTTGGCCACTTTAAATCATTCGATAAAAAGTAGCACAGATTTTAAGACTACCAATTAGCTGTCGATCAGCGAAAACCGCTTCGAAATCGGCCCAGTAGTTTTTACGTGAACCCAGAACAAACAGACAAGAACTCTAAAAAAATTCATCGTGTTCCCCGTCATTAATACAGTCTATTCCAGTTGTTTAAAATGTTATAATATTATAGATTTTTGTAAATCTCGAAATAGATTTTTTCTTTATTTTCATTATATTCTTCATCGTGGCTTTAGGAACTTAAAAAATATTATTGCATTTTCGGTACAGTATGAATATACAAATATTCTCGCAAAATTAAATCTAACCACACTTATTAATTTAATTTGAAACCACAGTCACCAGTACCAAGAAAATAATTATAGTCCGTGGCTAACCGTGACATGTGAAAATTGGCAGGACTTTAACTCAAATGGAAAAGGCTATTCAACCCCAAAATGCCGGCGATATCGTATTCAATGCGAAATGCGGGATACCGCGAAATTTAACCATTGCTGTGCGCTCAGGCGAGCGTAATTTGCCACTGATATACACATAGGTCACATTTAAACATCAATTGTGTTATTAAAATTACAATAATTATTATTATCATCTTAGATAATCACACGCCCATTATTGTTCCATCTTGTATTTAAATACTTTTTTATTAATAAAACTATAAACTTAAAAATAAACTACAAACTATACTCTATAAAAACCAAAACCAAACAAAAAAGGGAAAAATATCTAAAGATAAGTTATTGGTCCTAAACCACTGTCACTTACAAAATGTGGACGTAGGGACGATGGTTATATCGAATTTCGATATATTTATGAAGAAAACTCGAAATACAAATACAAAATGACCCGAATATATTTTCACCACTTGACATTATATTTCTCAAAGTTTTTCTATATAAAGTTAAACGACCATAATAACCTGCAAAGAATTTGTACATACTCCCGCCTAAGACCAAATTGACCTTTGGCCTTTAAAAATTTATATGTATAACATACTCTCAACAAAAAAAAAAACATAATATGCCTCGTTTTACTCAATTAAACATATTCCACATATTATTTATTGAATCTATTACGTTAAAGCCTTTTCATAAATATGATAAGCATATTTAAATAACAAAAACACCAATTCCTTTATAACAATAACCAAAGTAATATTTACATAATAACAAACTTGAACTTGTACAATTATTTAACTAAAAACCTCTCTGTAATTATACATGTATGATAGATAGGTAACACTTTATTATACACCAATACAAAATGAACTTAAAGACTAAAATTATATCTAGTTGTGTACAAAGGGCGGTCTTATCGCTAAAAAACGATCTCTTCCAGACAACCCCAGGAATGAATTGAGATGATAATGGCGATGGTGGTATACGTAACATATAGTACGAACTACTTACATTTTAATAATAAATACATAAATGATATATATATATATCATATATATATATCATATATATATACATATATCATATATATATATGTAGATATTTTATATATTACATAGATATATACTTAATATACATATATATATGATGTACTTTGAAATAACATAAACGTACTCAAGTTATCGTGACAAAACCTATCACTAGCTAATTGGTAAAATACAGATTTTAGAAATAGCTTTTGATTGACCCTTTTTGTAACCACCTTTTGTTTTTAAAGTAACCACCCGAATTAATTATAACGAATTCACGACCTGGATGAGTAGCAGTTATTTTGCCATAAAGCCATCGCGATGAAGATAATAACCATTTATAACGACGAAAAAAACGTAACACATATTCATTTGATCTGTGAAACCAAATTGGTATTAGGTACACTAATTGTACTAATAATCTTAGATGATGATTTCAATTTGTATAGAAATGAGACACAAAAAAAGATATTAATTGTTAAAAAAAGTTTCATAAGTGACCTTTTAAATGCTTTTTCCTCTTCGTACTTCGTAATTATTTATACACAACAATATATTATACTTTAAATACAAATTTGTCCTAGAAAATACTCCACAATCTATGAAATACCATTAAATAACACGAAGATAAGCAGTTAAAAAGTCACATATGAAACATTTTTTAAACAATTAAGCTTTTTTAAAGTTGTCACCGTCTCATTTTTATCAAAATTGAAAGACACAAACGAACAGTCTATTTTCGGCATTACCACTAGTTTATCCGTGCTGGAATGGAGAAATAATACAATTTCGACAAAACAACCCACAGCCAGGTAGTAAGTCATTTGCTTGTCTGGATGGCTACCACCCCTGGCCTAGAGTATGCCGCCATAACATCCTTGCGTTGTGTTCCGGCATTAGTGGCCAGGTTCCAGTTTCTCTTTAGAGAGCGACAGCATATTGCTATCACCTTTGGTGTTACAAATGTGCATAGGCGATGGTAATAGACCTATGTAAAACAGCTCACTAAAAAAAAAGAGAGATATGCCTCTTTCGCTCTAAAGATTTGTATCACTCTTTTTGCTCATTTAACTCAACAGAGTAGAAATCGGAACAACGGCTCTCGCTCTTTCAAGAGTCGAAAGAACTAGACCAAGCCATGTCCTGACATTGAAATTTTGTGCACATATGTTATAACAAAAGAATGATCTTACTTCAAAGGAAATAAAAATGATTATGCAATATTCTTTATTGTTTTATATCAACAGAAAAGTATAATTATCAAATATAAATATATGCTAAAGTATTATCGACTTTATTTGTATACGCACAAAATTCTATTTGCATATTTTTTACGTATTGATGAGATTATGCTCTGTGTTGGCAACTGAGCTATTTGAGCCGGTGAGCTGATTGAGCCGCTGAGCTATAATTATGTTTACTAACTGAGCGAATGAGAAATGAGTTTTATAATGGGATATAGTTCATTTTTATCTCTCATTCGCGAGCTACCCAAGTCTAGATGGTAACCGCTTTCCATTAGGTGGGCCGCCTGCCTGTCTGTTGAACTCATGGAATAAAAAAAAATTACATTCTATGTCTCTGGAAATGGTTAGACACATGCTCAACAGTTATTAGCGAATTTAATCACTCACCAGCCAAACACGGACCTTACAAATTGTTTTCAGTTATCCATCATAATTAAATACACCAATAGTAATACCACACGAGGGTTACTCAACCTCATAGCTCACTGATAGCATTCAATAGAAATTCGGGACACCGCAAAATGTACTCATGCCAGTCTGTTCAATCGGACGTAATGTGGCCACTAGGGCATAATCGTTTTGACATTTTAGTACGAAATTATTATGGACTAGATGTGGCCGCCAGTTCGTTCACGCTGGACTTTGATTTGTGTTCATAACTTCTGAACCCTGCAAGATACCATATAGGGATGTAGACAAACCTTACAATAAATTCAAACATTATTTACATATAAAAAACAGGCGTTAAAATGATATCTAATCATCTTACTTCGAGATTACGCTTAGAAATTTCCAAACGTCACTTTTTGTTTTCGTCAGTTGACATTCGTGGCACCAGTATAGCCGACACTTTTTTGAATTCAAATGGATTGAACACTACCAAAAGATATCTAGGATTTCAGCTACATGTTTTATAGTTGTTCTTCTGTCTTCCAAAACCAGATTCTCAACCTTTTGGACATTTTTTCCGTAACGGAGGTTGAAGGCCGCTCAGAACGCGGGTCATCATTACAGCTTGATCTACCTCTTTCAAATTCAGCCACTCAGTATGCAACCGTAGAATAGGGTACAGCATCATCCCCTAATATCTGCTGAATGTCCAAAAAAAATTATTTCGTAGACATTTTTTTCAAGCTGAGATATTTTATCGCCGCACGTAACTCACTTTTATCCATAATTTTGCGTTTTTAGCAACTCGTTGCTCAAAACAATTTATGCGTGCGAACGAACTGACAAAAACAAGTAACTGTTGTCATAAATATTGTATGATTCATACTCTTTAATTTGAATATCGATCTTCTCCCAAAAAAGTTTCATGTATATGCACTTCTAAGAACTTTTTGATTCACCTCGTAATCAGACACGTCTTCTCCTGAATATCGCGGGCGCCCTTATATGCTGCTTGGCTTGTTGTTGTCGACGCGGACGGCCCGTGCAGGTGTTCACGTGGCACAGGACCGTACTCGCAGCAGTCGGCTGTCTGGTACAGTGGTACACCACCACGTAGAACTATCATTATTGTAGATATACCTTGGTTTTTCTTATCAGATAAATTATTTAGGAACAAAATTCACAGAATATTATTAATTGAATATTGCGTTTAAATGAATAATTAAAAATTATATATCTAATACAAATTTTAGGTGTTGCTTAAGACGACTGAGAAATGTAAATAGTATTAAACAGTGTGTTTCAGGGCAAAATGTATACTTAGATTTAAAAAGTGGCTCGTAATATTTTAATACATATACCACTATGCGATATATGGTAATAATACTTAGAGGGATAGCACACTGTCATTAAGATCGTATCGGTGACCGTTTCACGTGTGTCATTACACGGGTGCGTGGATAGGGGACCTTATTTGATGACATCGTTTTGGAGCTATTACCATGAATTGCGAATCACTGAAAATAATACCGAAGGAAATATAAAGTCCACGCACTGTGAAGGGTTCCACAAAGGTGACTAATGTTCCCTGCTTTTTGCTATGAATCATTAAAAAGCATTTAATCTAAACTTCAATGAGTTTTTATTATTATTAAATTATTTTCAACTTTAACAACTTGATATTTTATCATTTACAAACATACGCACATATTATATCCATGCAGGAACGGAGAAAGAATATAATATCCTGGGACCGGGCTGCCTGTCGTAAGAGGCGACAAAACAACCCACAGCCAGGTGGTAGGGCATTTGCCCGACTGGATGGCTACCACTACTGGTCTAAAGTATGTCGCCATAACAACCTTGAGTTGTGTTCCGGCATTAGTGACCACGTTCTAGTCTCCCTTAAAAGAGCAGCAGCGCATTTGTAGCACCTTTGGTGTTGCAAATGTCCATAGGCGATGGTAACCGCTGTCCATCAAGTGGGCCGTCTGTCTGTCTGCTGAACTCCCGCAATAAAAAAAGAAAAACAAAAAAAATATCACGCCTCTTTCTAATGGGGGTCGGCAGTGACAATAGATCTCCACTTGCGAAGATTCGTGCAGGAACGGAGAAACAATACAATTTCCCTCGGTCGAGCGGCCTGCCGTAAGAGGCGAAATAATAACCCAAAGCCAGCTGGTAGGATAGATAAATAGATTTACTACCGACTAGAGTACGCCCTCATAACAATCTTGAGTTGTGTTCCAGCATGCCAGGCGGCCAGGTTCCAATCTCCCTTAAGAGAGCAGCAGCACATTGGTAGCACCTTTGGTGTTACAGATGTCCATAGGCAAAAAAAAAACAACTTTCACTTCATCTACTTTCAATTAATCTCTTCATACATCCACGTTTATTTCGAGTGCTTTATAACTGAACTTTCTTTAACACGTCTGCTAGTTACCAACTCATATAAGCGTGCGAAAGACATTGTTTTCAGTCTTGCTAACAAATTATGCGACTCCAAAGCATTACATTTGGTAGAGTATTAAATCATTTTGGAATATTATTCAAAGCGAACGCGTCGCTTGGCTCGTTAAGATAGCATCGGTGTCGCCTCCAAAGCGACTTGTCATCATATTTATGGTATTCATAAATATAGGTAATTATCTGCACTGTTCGAATGTATTGTTTGAAATTAAAACAGTTTTCAAAATAATATATTCCTGCCAGACGTTTATGAACGTGAATAATCACTCACTATTTAATAAAAGCTTTTCATTTATTTTATTACTAGTGGTTCGAGCAAACTTCATTCGCTTTATAATAATCTTAATTTTGCCAGAATGTAGTACAAAAATTGTTACAATAATAATATTAATGTACTATACATTCTACCATTATTCCATTCCAAACCATTCCAAACCATTCCAGGTTGTATTGAATAAATCGCTAATAGCGATAAGACCGCCTATTGTATTGTAATTTTTTATTTCTCTTAATCTGTATATTTTAACATACAATAAAGAATATTCATTACAGTATTACATTACAGTACAACAAAAACTAAATTAATTTAATACTTATCATGTATATTATTTGAAAATGTGTCTTTCTTTAATATACCTATATATTTATTTATATTTTCAAAATTGCTAAACCAAATTATTTATTTTCATTTGATTATTTTAAATTGTCATATTGACGTACAGGAATATCAAACGTCAAATTAAAACTTCTTAATATTTTAATAGACCGATTCAAATTTTCAAGTATTCATAACCTGTACTTTAACTTTTCTCTATGTCTTGTAGGTTCGGATTTAGCCGTAAAGTTCCACTTGAAAAATAGATTCTGTAAAATGAGTGATATTCTAGTGTATACAGATGATGCATTATGCTCATTTCTATAAATTAAGAAATAAGTAAGGTCTAAAGTTTGGTTGTCTGAACAGGTCCAGGGTTTTGGGGTCTCATCAACCCCCAATGGAGCATGTGCAACAAAGGCAGGCGGCAGAGCCCGGTCAACATTGAACCTGAAAAGCTACTCTTCGACCCTTGGTTGAGAGATATACAGTTTGATAAACACAAAGTAAGTGCTTTACAGTTTTTACAATTCTACAAATTAGCTGTAAATAAAAACCTAGCAAGTGCATTCTTTTTAAATTTTAGACTCGTGTTATTTTATTTGATTTTTCATACTAGGTTGGGGAAAAAGTTTCTTTGTATTTTATATAAAAATTCAAAAGGTTTTTTATAAAGTTTATTTACAGTTGACTAAAGTATGAAGGTGCCATTTTGTTGGATAACTTTTTGCCATCTTTGTAGGGACATGATCCCATTGCTATAAAAATTTTGGGGCCTCTGATCAAAAAACTGCGACAAGTGGTTTTGGCAGTCCTCTTCGTGATGTTAACCTGACACTGCGTAAGGAATTCTGCAGAGACCGAAACAGGTGAAAATCTGAAGGTGCAAGGTCAGGACTATACGGCGGATGCAAACCTCCCAGCTAAACTCTAAAGATGTGCGAGTGGCTAAAGATGTGTGAGGTCCAGCGTTATCATGGTGAAAAACCACACCCCTTCTGTTGATTAATTCCGGCCTCTTTCTCTCACTTTTTGCTTTAATCTCATCAGTTGTTCTCAGTACAGTTCAGAATCGATGGTCCTGCCTGGCGGTAACAGCTCATAATGAATAATGCCCTTCCAATCCCACCATTGGAACAAGGTGATGCTGTGTGCATCACCTTGTTGCGAGTTAACCCGGGTTTCACCACAGTCTATGAAGTCTGACCGGCCTTTGACCACGATCTTTTTCGCACGTTCTTGTCGTACGTGATCCACTTTTCATCACCAATTATCAGATTCTTCAAAAATGGTTCGGTTTCATTACGTCGTAATCAAAAATCACAAATGAGTACACGGTTCATTAGGTCTCTTTTAGTGAGCTCATGAGGCACTCAAATATCGAGCTTTTTTGTGTACCCAGCTTTTTTCAAATGTGCCAAAACCGTTTTGTGGTCAACTCCCAGTTCTCCAACTACATCGTAACTACTAATACGCCGATCTTGCTCCACTTTTTCAAAAATGGCATTAGTTTTGTCCATAACAGGGCGACCAGAGTGACGTGCATATTTGATATCAAAATTTCCGGATTGAAAACGCTTAAACCAAATTTGCGCTACTCTCACAGATACTGCATTAGGTCCATAAACATCACACATTTTTTTCGCGGCTTGTGTTGCATTTTTACCTTTTTTGTAGTAAAATTTTAAAATGTATCGAAATTCTTCACTAGATACATTTATTTTAACAACAAGAATAACAAATGAAAATCACACATTTTCCTAATTTGAATTTGGAATTGTCTTATTTAAAAACAAAACTTTTTAATGATACCATAACCAGCCAGATATAAATGGTATAGCCAAAGAGATCTTATTACAATTTCATACATACTATATGCGAAAAGACTTTTTCCCCAACCTATTATTTTTGGTCTTAACGTGCTGTTGTAGGCTTTTATGGTCTAATTTGAACTCAGTCCCAGTTTTAATTCTCAGTATGGTAATTTTCGTAAGTTAATAAGAGAAGAAACTTATTCTTTTATTTGTGATGGACTCAAAAAGTCTAAATAAAATAAATATGTCAGAAAACTAAAAGGCCATTTTATTGTCACATTTCAATAACAATGTTGCGAACCGGTCCTTTGGATTATTATACCCCTTCGAATTTGAGTAATCTATTGTTCGCGCTACCTGTTCCTTCTGTCTATAATTTGGATTTTATGCGTATTCTTAGAATCCATTATGCTGAAAAGTTAAGAATTCCAAGAACCATAGGCAGGTTGCTGGCTATACAAATATATAAGGTCGGTCAGTCGGGGACTGAATCAATTGTGTTTCACCTGCGATCGAGGGGTTGCCTAGTGTACTTTTGGAGCAAATATCTTATAACGATGCACTTTACGCGAGTTATGTAATTATGATTTTCTGCTCTACAGTTTGTACTTTTTGTATTTGGTTGTACTTTTAAGATCTGCAAAATTACGTGTGTGTACTTCTAATAAACTTTGTGATAATTCCAACGGCATTTTTTATAATTCTCATCCCATAAATTCGTAACAATAAGTTATGGATGTTACGGATATATATACGCCATACGAATATAATAATATGATGAATAACATTATACCGGTTTTGGTTTTAATTAAGATTTTTTTAGGAGGAGAAAAATATGAATATTGGACAGGGACGTCAAATAGTTGATAGTTCTGACAGTGAAAATCTGTCATAATTTTTTTATTCATTTTGATGCTCGACTTCAGAGTTTAGAGCATAAACGCAAGGTCGCGGGGCTGACTGTCTTCTATCGGATACATTTCGGGGAGTGCTCCTTAGAATTGCACGAGCTGATTCCTCCATCTCCTTTTTACCATCGGACAACCAGACGCACCAGTTTGCGCCACCGTTTCATGGTGGAAACACGACCGGTAAGAACCAAGCGTTTCGCTTCATCTTTTCTGGTGCGCACTGCCGAAGAGTGGAATAATTTGCCGGAGTCTGTTTTTCCTGACAAATATAATCTTGAAGTCTTCAAGTCACGAGTGAATAGGTATCTTCTAGGTAAGCGTGCCTTCTTACTAGACTGCGCCGTCAGTCAACATCAGGTGAGACAGTGGTCAAAAGCAAACCTATACTTCCATTTTTTTAAAAAATCATTACTTATCGCATTAGTGTGGAGTATTTAAAAAGAACAATAAATAAGGTTTATATAATATCTGCAATATTATTCTTGAACTAGTTTTAAAGTGCGAGTAAAAAACAAACCTACATCTCGTATGTAAACTGCAATTCGCATACGAAATCGGGCTGTTGTGAAGCGGCCATGCAAATGGACCGATTAACATTGTAACAGCCCAGCGCACTATGGTAATTCTCTACTGAAACTCTGTAAGCCACCTATAAGCCCCATGGTGTATATACGAAGGCTTCTATTCGTTTGTATTGTTTTAAAAACTATCAGGTAAGATCCCACTGTATAAGGTAAAGTGTAAACTACTGTAAATTATAATATTCTCGGTTTACTCCAAAAACTCATTAACTGCCGTACATATATATATGTCAGTTAAGGGCTTGTAGCAATGCCGACGGCCTTGAGGATTTTTCGGGCTATAGCGGGGATTCCGTAGGCACGGTTTAGATGCATAATATTTACTGCAAAAAAAGTAGTATTTAAAAAATAACAAAACCAAATTATCTATCATTCTTTTATAAAGCTGTAGATATTTTTATCCTGTTTTGATTACAATTGAAGGAGTAAAATGGTTTCAATTTGGAGGTAATTTGGTGATTTTTTTATTTAACTTAAAATAACTATAGAAAAATTGAATTGAATGATCAGTAAATACCAACGAAAAGTTGTTTCGTTTGCGCCCCTCTTTCGACCTACCACACAATAAAATCACATATGCCATTCTATACACTTCTGACAATTACGATTTGGAGGTTTTCAGGTAGAAATAAAATACTGTTGTGTGTTTGAATTGCAGTTCTGGATAGCATATTTATTTTGTAAAAATGCCGATTAATATTTTATAATACAGCACACAGTTAGCTGCTAAACGAAATATCAGATTTAATCATAATAAGTGCAATCAAGCGATTGCATGTGCTGAGCTGAAGTGAGGCGAGGTGTGCGCGGGGGGAACACGGGAGCCGACGAAGAATGCGACCTTTCCGATCATTTGCGAATGGCCGCCGCGGTGATCGGTCGTCTGGGGCTACAATGATATTACTATATTATTTAATTTTTTCTCAACAATTAAAATTAATCATATCTAATATTGTATGTTTTTTATTACTTTAATAAGCAAAATTAATAGCTTGATAGATATTTAGCAAAAACGTGTACTTTTAAACCGTGACTTCTTTTTAAACCATGTTTTTAACCAAATAAATGAATTGCATTTTATTCAAAAGCCTGTAAAAAATTTAAATAGGAATATTAGTATAAGAAATAAATATAGTAAGAAATTGATTTACTTCTATTAATAACATAAAATGTGTGACTTTTTAAATTGTTCGTCCGCTAACTTCGAATATAAGGGATGTGAAAATGGTCATAATTTTTTTTAACGCTTTTGATTGTTAATAAAATAACTCATTGCTTTACAAAGAATATCTTTCAAATGCCAAAAACTCCCTTATCTTTGTTTTGCTAAACATTTCCAAATTAACATTATGCTCGCGCCTTATTTTCAACAGTAAACATATAGTAAGTATTTTCCGACTAGTAAACAACTAAAACTACATTTTAAAGGTTTTATTTTTCGAACGATTTTTATTTCGAAGTTTCGGCTACTTTTCACGGCTATTGAAAAGAGGCCGTAGTTTTAATTATTAATAAATATAAAAATATCAGAAATTTGACACTATACGTATTTACAGGCACACCATAGACTTGTATAAGTATGCAAGATTTCATTTACGTTGTAATAATAGTTCTTGAGATAAATGGCTGTTACAGACAGACGCTGAAGTGAAAGCAAAAGGGTTATTTGATTATGGGGCATTTTATAAACGAAGTATAAGATTGACACGAAGTTTGACAATTCAAATACGTTTTCATACACTATACAAACATATTATGCACACTGTATGTGTACCTAATGAATATTGTTGGCATGTTAGTCCATGCAGAATTATTCATTTAGGCTGAATTACAAGCCGGTTTAATAGTATGCAAATTTATTCATACCTGATAGGCTAGCACTGGTTATCAGGGATTTTGTGGCGCTTGCTAACTGTTGGTAGTCATGGGGATATTTTCAAGTGATATAAAAATTTTGTAAGTATCACTATTGGACAAAATAGATCATGACGGCATTAGAATTTACACTCTACATTGGAATATTTAAATATTTATTGTTAACTAGGATATGCCTGCGACTTCATCCCCGCTTGACTTGAAATTCCCGCATGATTCCTGGGGCACAAAGTACCGCAGCATTTAAAAAAGAATGTAGTGTAATAATTTGCTGTCGATTTGTGAAAACCACATCGAAATCGGCCTAGTAGTTTTTACGTGAATCTCGAACAGACAAGAAATCTAAAAAAAAATGCATCGTTTTCTCCTTCGTTTATATAGTCTATATCTATTTTTAAATAGCTTCAATGTACTGGCACGGCACGCTTAGAATTTTATAATATTACTAGCTGTCCCGGCAGACGTTGTCCTGCCCTGAAGAAATAAAATTTAGAACCCGATCTCAGCGCCACCTACCCGTTCCAATTGTGAATCTAAACCATGCGGGGACCCATTCAAACACACCAAACAAATATCATCGAAATCGGTCCAGCGGTTTAGGAGGAGTTCACTGTCAACACAGGTACAGAAGAATTATATATATATATATAGATTATAGATAATTTTCAAATTCAAATTCAATTTAATGCAGCGAAAATGGGTCGTTACATTTATAAAGATTTTATAAAGTACATATACGGTTCACCATAATCGGCCTGTCGGCATGCATAGATTAGATTTCATATCATGGAAGTATCAGTATATTATTTAAATTTTCCAATTTTTTTACGTATAGGTTCGCGTTTGACCTTTGTCTCACCCGATACAGAGTGGTGATGCGGTTCAGGACGGAGTACGCTTACCTATAAAATACTTATTAATTCGTAACTATAAATTCCTAGATTTATCAGGAAAAACAGACTCCAGCAAATTATTCCCATCTTGGGCATTACGTACCCGAAAAGATGAAGCTAAGCGCTTCGTCCTGACTAGTGGTGTTTCCACCATGTAACTAACGGTGGCACAAACCGGTGCGTCTGGTTGTCCGATGTTAATATGGGATGGAGGAACCAGCTCGTGCAATTTTGAGGAACACTCCTCGAAATGTATACCGTAGAAGTCCGACAGTCTACCAACCTTGCTTTTATGCTCAAGACTCTGAAGTCGAGCATTAAACTCACTCCAACTGGTATTTGGCTGAGCCGTCCCAAAGATGAGAACAGTACTCCATGCACGAACGATCGTGTCCTTGGTATATAATATACAGGATTTTTTTAAATAAATTGGCTATTTTAATTTAATTGGGTAACGGCTAGGCAGCTCGCACAAAACGAAGTATTCCGTAGAGGTATTAAACGTCTACCATTTTTGTCAATTGCCTCCAAAAATAAAGAAGCATTTATTCGGAAATACCCTATATCTCAAAAACTGTTCAATCAATTTAAGTAAAATTATTCGAAATAATTTTATTTAAAAGTATTGTAAGTACCAATATTGCTAGTACAGCGTATTATGCAAACAAATTGTCAACTAATTATTTATTAAAACCTGGAATGTCGGCGATATAACCAACAGCTTTGTGTCGTGAACTTTTTAGCTACCCTCTCGTTGCGTAGCAGGGCTTGAAATACCGATAAAAACATGCTATCGTTATTTATGCTAATTTCAGATAACGTTAAAAAATAAAAATGTTTATAAAACTTACCGTTATTTTTAGCCATTTTACCGGAAAAAAATATAACGTTAATACTATTTCTATCGGTAATTTTACTGTTATGACTATGTTTTGTTACCCTCGTCGCTCTCTTTCACTCGCAAAGATTGTCAAACAGCACTGTGCTAAGAGCACACGTAATATTTAGGGTTATGTTTGTCGATTGTTTCGGTAACATGCAGTGGTAATAAAGCCAATTCTTAAAAATGGCAACATCGCTTGAAATGACGTAAAATTACAGATATGTATAACGTTATACATACGATTTTCAAAGTTATATTATAACGTTAAAATCATAAAAGTTACCAAGTAACGGTAAAAAAATATACCGTATGGCAGTATCTTTTTCGAAAAAACGGTAAATATCTATATTTTTTTAGGTAATTGATAACGTTTACAAGCCTTTGTGCCCATTATTAGGGCATTACCACTGGTTACGTTTCGTTAAATCGTTTATCCGTGCAGGAACGGAAAAAGAATACAATTTCCAGCAGCTAGGCGGCCTGTCGTAAGAGGCGACAAAATAACCCACAGCCAGGTGGTAGGGTATTTGCCCGACAGGATGGCTACCACCCCTGGTCTAAAGTATGTCGCCATGACAACCTTGAGTTGTGTTCCGGCATTAGTGACCAGGTTCCAGTCTTCCTTAAGAGGGCAGCAGCGCATTTGTAGCACTTTTTGTGTTGCAAACGTCCATATGCGATGGTAACCGCTTTCCATCTAGTGGGCCGTCTGCCTGTCTGCTGAACTCATGCAATAATTTTTTTTTATTAATTATTAAACTGAAAAGTGTTTCATTTATTTTTTATTGTTTACCTCATTTTACGAAAAAAAAGGACGGCATTCCAGACATTCCAATATCGACGTCATGTGTGGCACTTGTACATATACAACAAGTTGTGTCTCATGGAGGTCATCAAACGACCTTAATAAACAGCTATTACAACTCTATGTGGTTTAACTTTGATAAACCCAGATACATCCTTAAACGACGACTAAGCCCCACTTCAAATTTAATAAAATTTTTGTTCATAACTTTGGAACTTAATATATCCTATCTATAAAATCTAACCTTAAAACACCTTACATAAAATCAGTAAAAATAATTTATTTATGTCGATGTAGTCGGAGGCAAACCTTAAAGGCAGTTTTACATTCTTCTATAAATCACGGCTTAATAATACGAATTCTCTAGTTATGTTCCTTTCGTAAATAAATGGTTCGAAACACGTTTTTACAGATAATGTTAACAGCCATTTGATCGCTATCTTTTCCGCCAAGTTTCTAAGCAGGGCTAAGTTACAAACCATTCCTATTTATCTATTTATATGTTGTTTAACAGGGACATAAAACCATTGGAAGTGATCACACAAGTAACTAGCAATTGGTAATATTTTTCGTACAAGGTTTCTTAATGTTTTGTCAACATTGTTTCTAAGATAAAATTATGATTATTCTGTTTACAATGATTGTAAATTATGTATAACTTTTTGATGACCTTTTCTTTCTTTTCAAGGTAACTTAAATGTTCGATTTGTAGTACTACCATTTATAACGCAGAGCTGGTGGTAAAAAATTATTAACACATGACTAATACCTACCCATAATTTAGCATTTTTAGAATTTCTCTCTCTCTCTCTTATCTACCTATCCGTCTAAAAATTTGTCTCTGTTAGGCTGCGACAGAGCTCAACTGATGTCAATAAAGAATTCAAACATTATACAAAAAAATCTTAAATTTTGTATATATACCATTCCGATATCTTGCAGGATTCAGAAGATATAAATATACATTTTCAAAACGATTACTGTCATCTGGCGTGTGTTATGTTCATTTGAATTAACAACTTGGCGGTAGGCTAAATAAAACTTTGACAATACTCACTGACACGACATCTTTGTCTTCCGTGATCACGGCTACTGAAAGGTGGCCAAAACTTTGGAATAATATAAATCAAATAAATTACTGCGCTTATAACCGTTAAAACGTAGTTTTATTACTAATGAATAATATTTTACATTATTTCATTGCATTAAAGTTCGAAATTGTATAATAATATTCAGCGGTCAGCATTTTTCGTTTCGGTTACACTTTTTTCGTCTAGCTTCCATCCGCCGAGTAACGTGCGATAAGAAACTTTGTTCCAATGATAGTTTTCATTATTTTATATTTTACTTTTATGCCATTTCCAGATATAAACGAGAGCGCCGTTTGCGTGTCAACACGCAATGTATCATCTGTGCTCGAAGCGCATAAGTTTCCAGGCTTTAATCAAGGTGTGACCGATTGATTGATAGAATCGCCCCCCGCCGTTACACTGGTTATTATATTGTGATCCATTCGAAAACACCTCGCTTATCACGCGATATGCCATGTACCAATGAGATTGATTTGGTCAATATAAAATATTGTTTAATTATGTCTTTCGAAGACTACGTTAGCTGAACGATTTTGCTGATTAAATCTATAAAAAACTGTACAAATTTTGTATTATTTGCATTATTGTGGGTGTTATTTGAATTGTCGCTTTCATATAAGGACTGAATAGTAAGGTTAAACTATTATCGAACTTATCGAAATTACCACGATTCATCCAATCATATCTGTATATGGATGCAATAGGTCTCTCTCGAAGCAATATATATATCACAGTCCTCCGTGTTATTTAACTAACTTTTAAACAAGTTATCTGTCCACCGGGCTGGGTAACATCCTATAATACGTTTACCAAGATGCGTTCACCATTCCAGGTGTCGTCATTTCCATAGGCCATTGGTCTTGCGACGAATATGACCTTTCGCAAAGATTCCAAATGTTGTGAGCAAAATTAGCAAATTTTTCAAGCTATATCCAACCTTGATACCAATAACCAATAGGCAAGATGCATACCACTCGATATAGTCATGTAAGTGTTGTACTTACAAAACCGTATGTGTATGTGTGTCCCTACATAGGTACTTGTGTTCTATTAAGGTTTTTACTTTTTTGTATATGATAGGATGAACAACTTTCTTGGGTATCTACAACATTTTGGGGGCTGTTTGAAAATAGACAGTTCTAAAATTTATCATCCAAAGAATAAGTTGTCCTTTGTCTTGATTTTTGTAACTCGAAATGGATATTAAAGACTTGAAATAGCTCTGATCAGGATACGTCGTTCAAATTGCCAGGTGCTAGGGTATTTGCCCGACTGGATGGCTACCACCCCTGGTCTGGAGTATGCCGCCATAACAACCTTGAGTTGTTTTCCGACATTAGTGACCAGGTTCCAGTCTCCCTTAAGAGAGCAGCAGCGCATTTGTAGCACCTTTGATGCTGCAAATGTCTATAGGCGATGGAAACCGCTTTCCATCAAGTGAGCCGTCTCCATGTCTGCTGAACTCCTACAATAAAAATAAAAAAGAACCTTATTTCGACTACGGAAATCCTCTTTTCAAATTTAATCCATATGAAAAAAACTCAAAGTAGTTCGTGGATCAGCTTCACTGTCAGTGTATACGTTTTGTCACTACACATCATGATTGAAAGAACGTCAAGCAGTGGCTTGATAAATAATATTAAAGATTACTAGAGCTATGCTTAAGTAAATCTCGGTTTTGTATTCAGCGAAATATGTCTTTTTCTTCCATACTCCTCTATTCTTACACACGTCCTCTATCACACCACAAATCATCATTTTATCCTTCACACATTCCATGAGTGAAAAATATCAAACGTATTTTCTTGATTTTTATATAATAATATGAGCCCACAAATGTCTCACTGCTGGGCTCGGCCCTCCCATTATAGGGGAAACGGCGAGTACATCCGTCACGCTTGTCCAAGGAGGCTTGGCAGGTTTGACACATCGGTTATCTCAATGTGCAGGTTTTATCACGATGTTTTCCTTCACCGTTGTTAGCACGTGGTAATTGTAACAATATACATATTAGGTCTCAAACTGCCTAAATGGTGCATGCATCCTGCCAGGATTCGAACCCGCGCCTTCTGAGTTCGGGACGCGTGCGTTAGCCATTACGCTACCACGATTTTTTTCTTGTTTTTTAAAATATATTTTATTTTATGAAAAATTATTAAATCAATAATATTTTGATGATATTAGAGTACTTCTATAACTTACAATTTAAACACACGACGCGATAGAAGTCAAATTTTTTCTTACATATGCACTTTATTTCTTTAAATTTATATAAATTATTTCTTTCTTTCGTAGGTCAGCGGAATACTTCAAAACACAGGTCAATCGCTAGTCTTCCGGGTCGAAAAAGACTCCAAACACCAAGTGAACATCAGTGGGGGTCCATTGTCGTACAGATATCAGTTTGAAGAAATCTATTTCCACTATGGCATGGACGTGAACAGAGGTTCGGAGCATCAAATCGATCACCACACCTTCCCTGGTGAGGTAAGTCTTCAACAAATGACCAGAAGAAAGAAGAAGGCTTAGAACTTACTGGTCGTAAACATCTTTAGCTATAAGACTTAATACTAAATTTTAGCATTATATTAATTAGTCATGAGTAGTACACGTGTGAGCCAGTACATTTGGCCCGTAATAAATACATTTGTACTGATACGACTCAAAATTTAAAATGTAACCCTTCAAAAATTTTTGTCACGGTACATAGGTAACACTCCCGCCTCAAACGTAAGAGGAAGAATAGTACGCCAACTTATGCTACAATAGTACAATAACGCCTCTACGAATATTCACATGACAAAGAAGGACAACATGACATGGCATAATACTGCTGCTACTAAAATGAGATGACCGAGGCCGATTCTTAACAAACATTTTCAAACTAGAAGTTTTGAACGCAACAAATGAGAGAATGACGTTCAGGGCCTCACCGGCCTCATCGCTTCAAATGTACTGCCGCGGTACAAATCTCCTCGCTTCATTTGAAGTAGTACATTATACTGGTTCAGTACAAAATGTCATGTTACTCGTACAAACTCATTTTATAATCATTTCCTACCCAACACTATAGTCAATCTTTTGAGATATTCATTGGAATGGAGGACGCTGGTCTTGAAGAGAGTATCAATATTGTAAGAATAATATGTTGAAATGATGAATCTAATTTTTAATAGTTACACTGAAAGGGCTTCATCTGGGATAATATTACTGATATATGTAGGTAGTTTCACGTAGATAGGGCAATAGGTATAATTTGAGATGCGACATTGTTAATGACATTAAATATTGACAGATAACGTTTGTAACTATGTATATACACTAATGTGGCAATGAATTAACGGCGTTACTTTTTAACGCTTTAAATAAGACGCATTTGGCCACAATCTAAATCTTTAACACTAACGCAAATGAATCCTTAGCCTAACGTCGAACTTAGATTTCATTAAAATATAATGCAAAATTTTGGAAAACTATACCAACAAGGCCAAGTACGTATTTTTCATGCAGTAAAATTTTTTTGGTAACAAGAAATTTCTATTAGGATTAGAACAGCGATATAAAGTAACACTAGTAAAAAACGACCTCGGAAACATAACAAGACATTTTTAGTCTTCAAAAACGTTATGTCAACCAAAGTCCAAAAGTTGATTATCTAAAAGAAAGCCAATAAAAACAGTTTTAACAGCGCTATTAAATAATATAACTGAAAGCGTAAACACAAATACATTAACTCCACAAACAATCGTAGATATCGGAAGTTGAAGACCCCCACTTTCCCTCTTTCGAACTTCATTCCTCTGTGGACTGATAACGACTCTTTGATAATGGTCCGAAGTTTGGAGGTGTTAATTTGCAAGGAAGGCGTATAAACGTGTTAATGGCATTGTTATAAGTCGAATAACCACTTTGGGAATGTTTGAAGATGTTACTGACGAATTTATTTTACCATTTGGATTTCTAATGGGCTTGCATTCTATCCAGGGCCGGATCTAGGGTAGGGTGGGGCAAACCGGAGCCCATGCCCCGGGCGGCCAATTTGAACTTTGCAAACAAATACACAACTCATTATTAACGCAATTTTGACCATTGAGACGTCCAGTACTTTAAGCACATAAATTATTTTTCGCGGGGCGCGAAGGCGGAGGCGTCATTTTTCAGATTTTGCCACAAAGAATTCCGGCACAGCAATATGCTGAGTGCAAACCTTGTTTGCTGAAAATGCGGCGTACAAATTCTCAAAATATGCTATGTGTATAATAATGTATAAGGAATGTAATTACGTCGCTATTTCTTCGAATAAAGTTTTTCTTTCTTTCTTTCTTTCACAAAAATATAATGAGTGTCAATGTCACTTGTCAAATTGTGACATACGACTATTTAAAATAAATGTATTTGAAATGAAATGAAACATTTATTCTTGCATAAACGTAGTTGTATAAAAGTGTTAGTCTTAGAAATACATGATACCGTACATTTTACCGATTTCAATAGTGTGCACGTAAGCAGGATCTTAACAGTTTTTATTTAAATAACTAGCTGTGCCCGCGACTTCGTCCGCGTGGAGTTTTTTTCGCGGAACCGTGAAAAAGACAAAAATTTTAAAAATTGCTTTTTTATACAACTACCATATATACTTCCATATGCATTTAGTAAAAAGCTGTTGTTCTGACATTACAAACAGACACTTCAATGTTATTTATCTGTATAGGTTAGTTTCTATTTATTTCATTAAGTACCTTTTATGTAAGTTGTATAATATTATTTACTTTTATATAGATATATGTATATTTTTTATTATTATTTCAATCTACGTATGTCAATTAATTTATTCTTTAATTAAAATTTTATTTTTAATTGTGTATTGATTTCATTGTTTTTTCAATTTCAAATTTGTTATTAAGGAATTCGTTTGTGGAATAATATGATTTGTCTGTTAATAATTACTTTAGTCTTGTTTTAAATGTAAGTATTTGTTACAATATTTTACATTTATTTAACTTTACCTATTTATATTTTGGGATTATTTTTATAATATACACGTATTCTTTCTTTCTTGGAGGCTTGAATATAAAATATAGGTATCAAATCAATTACCAACCCAGACGGTATGTCGGTAGACAACTATTCGAACGGTGCGAGTGACCTGACCGCGAATAGTTGAAGTACGGTGCATTCCACTGCATACCCCTGTTCATTGTCTTCGATTTCAAACTAATTCTCATATTACTTCAGTCTATTAAATTTGCAGAGCAATTAGAAACATCCTCTATAAAATATAATACATACATTAATCATAAAACATTTATACATAAAAAAAATAATTTTGATTATAATTAGATCCATAGCTAGTCGGTAATTTCTTTTGTGCTATCACTATATGACCGTATGAGTTCCATTGAAGTAAAGTACTAGAAATCTCGGTCACCTAGTAAAACTGTAACTCTTATCCTGTATAACTTGGTAGCGTCATATAATAATAGTGAAGTCGTCCATGCGCGCTACGGTGTACCGTATAAGCTTATCTGTGCAGTTTTAACTACCCAGATACATCAGAGCATGTATGCGAATAGACCTGTGTAGTCAGGGGCGGCTCGAGACTATAGGCACGGTAGGCAACTGCCTACAGCGACAAAAATTACTGGCGGCAAAAATGCTTGCAAGAATGTCCGCAAAAGCGCTTGAACTACTAAAGCCCAAAAAAAACAAACACAACACCTAAAAATACATTTCTATCTGTTCACTTGAATCTCAAAAATAAATGAAATCAACACGTACCTATATATACAACACGAATAGAGAGGGTTCTGGAAGAAGAAAGCTAGATAGAAGACTTCTTTTAGTTTTCTTAAGCTTCGGTGGGGGCGGCATTTTTCGAGTTTGCCTACGGTGGCAAAAAAGCTAGGACCGACCCTGTGTATAGTTTTATATAAGCTACCAATCCAATTGCACTACGCATCCTCGCCTGCACAGATAGACTTCTAGACCCGTCTAGTGGATCCTAGCGTAATATGACCGCCTTTGGCACGCATAAGCTTTTGTAAAAATATTTCAAGTTTTTATCAAAATTTGGCAGCGACGTTTCTACATTAAACAATGACATAACTACATTGTTATGTCAAATTTTCTATGAACCTCATTCACCATAATATGTTCAGTGTTACTCTAAGTAATAAAACTCCATTTAATTTTGCTAATTAACAAATTGACGGGGATTGTTATCCGACTCTTTGTCGACGGCGATCGATGTCGTTATTTGAGATTGTCGAAGTGACGCCCTCCGGCGGATCAATCAGTTAATTATGTAAAGTAATAATTGGAAGACTTACAAGTCTTTTCCGATTTTAAATATACAGTAGAACCTCTTTAAGTCAAACCTTAAAAGCTTTCCCTTCCCTCAAACCCCAAAACCTCCGTTGCTCGAAATCTGAACCCTCTATAAGTCAAAATAATTAGTGACTCCATATAAGCAACTTCAGTACTTATTTTCCCTCTATAACTCGAGAAACTAAATTGGACGACTCGATTATTTGAATAAATCTAAACCTATATACAGGTCGAATGTTTCCTTACAAAATACGCTTAAGTCGAAATCCTTCATTAGTCGAAAACTCTATAACTCGCATTTTTTCTACTGTAATAACAGCCCATGAATATCCCACTGCTGGGTTCGGGCCTCCCCCACCGCCACGCTTGTCCAAGGCGGCTTGGCAGGTTTGACTGATCGGTTATCTCGATATGCAGGTTTCATCACGATGTTTTCCTTCACCGTTGTTAGAAGATGGTATTTGTAACAATATGCACAAGTTCAGAAAACTGCCTAAGTGGTGCATACGTTCCGGCCAGGATTCGAACACACGCCCTTTGAGTTTAGGACTCGTACGCTTGCCATTATGCTACCACGACTTGCACGATTTTAAATAAGTATACCAAAATATTAAATATTTTACCGGTTTCTATAAAGAATGAGATTAATACTTTAACATAATGTACGTTAGACCGGTTATGTTCCGGTGCACGAAGAAAGAGCTCATAGTGTTTTGAGGTCTGGCAGTTTTACTACACTACGTATTAAATAAATTCTTTCAAAATTATTAATGTTGTAAATATCGTTTTAAAATTTCCCTTATCGTATATTGGGAAACACGCATGCAATTCATCGCTTCTGAAAAACTGAAATAACACACATCTTCAAATTTGATAGTCGCTTCACTGAAAGGTATTAAAAATATTATCAATAATAATAATATTTTTAATTAAGTGCTACATTTTTATTTAAATCAATTACATACAATAGGTAGAGACATACTACAACAAACCCTAAAATTATTTACATATAAAAGTACAGAGCGTAAAATACCATACTGACTTTTTACTTTCAAAATAAAACCTTTTACTTTTTACTTTCACCATAATTAATACGCTATTTGATACGTTAACGTTGTAACGTCATAACTTGCTATGCTCGTACAAAATCGTACGTCTGCAAGGCTGCGGCGTCTCGTAACATTATTAAAATATTTCAGTCGATTTGATTGTCAACTATCGCCGCTTACAACTAACAAATATTCGTACTAACAAAAAAGGTCAATAGTATTTATAACCATTAAGTTCTTTCAAACAAACAACAATTAAATTGATAATAGGTTTTCGTCAATCGAAGTGGACGTTTGAAGTTATTGACCCAGAACTCTATGGTGGTCCAATCAGTTGATTATTGTGAGCTTGCGGCTGACTGCGGTGTGCTCTTAATGACTTTTTGATGTTAACTGTACCTCGTAATTTCAGTGGAAGCGTTTCGGGGTCAATTTCCAAAATTGTCTTTTGTAGCCTTGACAATTGGTTTAAAAGGCTTTTTGTGAGCGAGTGTCCTTCTCACGATTTTGGAATGATTGTGTTAAAACTTTTTAATACCAATTATATTAAATGTTAATCTTACTTAGCTTAATTTAATAACTCACTGTTATTTAAAATTTAACTATGCAAAAATAAAAAGCCGTGCGAGCTTAATGGTTAACGCACTCGAGTACCAAAAGACGCGAGTTCGAATCCTAATCGGAAAGCATGCACCACTTAAGCAGTTTTTCTGCAACCACGTCCTGACGGTGATGTAAAACATCGTAACGAAATCTTCACATCGAGATAATCGTTAGATCAAAATCGTAAAGCCACCTTGGTTAAGCAGGACGGGTATACTGTTCAATCCCCTACAATTGAGGAAGTCTGGGTTTTGTAAGCTATTTATTACTATTACATGTAAAAATAAATAAATAAGTGACTGGCATACACCTGTGAAAGCAATACACTGCTTAAGTGTATCGGCTAATGTGCTAGTGCTGATAACCATTGATAATTTTAGCTGGTTACCACCAAACATAATTAGTATATTTACAGTAAAATTTTATAATATTTATAATATTTTTTTTAATATATTCCTAGATGTATTTCCTGGATGTAAGTCTGTTTATATGTACTAGAATTATTTTTCTCGCAGATTCAATTATATGGTTTCAACAAAGAGCTGTATCACAACATGTCCGAAGCTCAACACAAGTCACAAGGTGTTGTGGGCATCTCACTCATGGTTCAAGTATGTAAAGTCCAATAGACAATATGCATTTAATTCTAACAAAGATCAAGTATTTTTATTTAAAAAAATATAAAATTTATTTGTATATTCGTTAAGGTTTTAATTTCATACTTAATATTTCAACATTGATCATCTACTTCTTATGTAACAATCATTTCGTTGTTTTAGAAGATCATCATCATCTCACTATTTCCATCCAACAGTATATAAATTTTATTGTAATATATATTACTAAAAAAGTAATCATCGTATTATTATTGGACTTAAAGAGTTGTTTATTTACTATATTAAGAAACATATGTAGACGATGTCTCATTACTATATATTTCAAGAGTAGCAATACACGAGGGAATATTTATTTTAAATTTATGTTCATTCTGTACAGATCGGCGAACCAACAAACAACGAGTTAAGGTTAATAACTAGCGCCTTCAATAAAGTAACTTTTCGTGGTAAGTATTTTGATTATGGTTTAATTTGATTTAATTATTAACTAATTTAACCATAGAAGATTAAAATTTAACCACTTATATATTGTTTTTATGCCCTGCTCAGACATAGAACACACCTCATTTCAGGCCTTTCCATGAATAAAAAAAGCAGTATTATCTACGAAACTGACAATAAGAACAATGTTTAGTTTTAAACTGTTTATATCTCTCATGTATATCAGAAAAAAAACTTGGCCCGAGAATGATACCTTGTGGAACTCCGTAGGAGGTAGTCTGTTTATTACATTTTGAAAAATTTGTAAGTAATTATAATTTAACCTTCTTCTACAGGAAGCTCCTACCCAATAAAGCATCTTCCTCTAAGTTCTTTGCTGCCGAACACACAGCAGTACCTCACTTATGAAGGCTCAACGACACATCCTGGTTGCTGGGAAACTGCTGTCTGGATTATTTTCAACAAACCTATTTATATGTCAAAGCAAGAGGTAGAAAATTACGTTTTCATCATCTTTACGGAACCACTTATTGTGTCTGAGTTTAACAACTAAAAGCCCTCTACTGTACAGATGTACGCTTTACGTCGCCTGATGCAAGGATCTAAGCTAACACCAAAGGCACCGTTAGGAAACAACGCGAGGCCAGTCCAACCGTTGCACCATCGGACTGTTAGAACCAATATTAATTTCAATAAACAAGGATTACAGGTGAGTGGTTGGAGCATTTTATCAAAACACCTAGGGTCCTATTTTGTGTTTAAGCAAAGTACTTCAAATTTCATGTTTTTCCATAGATGTATGTACTTAAAGACCTTATTGTCAAAACAGTTGTTGAGACCACCCATTTCAAAAATTACATTAAAAACTTCGTTATCACGTTGTGCAACTTTGTCCAAACAATAAAAGGATATCCATTATAATTAATCCTCAATGTTTCTGTGTCCTGTACTTGGACTGGAGCAAAACTAAGGGCTTATTTTTCATATATTTATAGATCACACTTTAACATAGTCTTCACTTAGTACAATACTAAGAAGAAAGACGATTCAAAACAGTTCTCAAATGTTGCAATATAAATTCGGTTGTCACGCTATGCAACTTTGACCGAACGATAAAGGGGAATCCATTATAATAAATAGTCAATGCTACGGTCTCCTGCACTTAGACAGAGATAACACTAGGCACTTATTTTTCATATTATATTTTTACATCACACTTTAATAAATAGTCTTCAGTTGGCACGTTACTGAAAACAAAGACGTTGTTTTCAAAACAGTTGTTGAACTCGTCTCAAACGTTGTAATAAAAACTTCGTTATCACGCTATGCAACTTTGACCAAGTAATAAACTTTAGTCAACCAAGTTCAGCAGTGTACCTGTAATATTCCATTTATTTAGTAAGAGGATTTCTCAAAGCGGGAAGATAAGGACTGCGGTTTTCTGGTGTCATAGAGATTTGGTGGTTACCTTTGTCACGTTGGGATTATATTGTACAGAAGAGTCATGTCGTACTGAATTATTGCCGCATTTGTACAATTTATAAGGGCTACATAAATTAACAAGTAAGGTGTTGTTTTAAAAGCATAATAATACTTCGAAAAAGAATATTAGAAATACAATTGTAAAAATAAACTTTTGTAAATTTACATTTTACACGAACAGACGACCCTACAGTTAATTAGACCTCTCGCACTTTAGTTAGACCTTTAAATCGAAAATTCCAAATAAATTTCACAATCAATAAAATATTTTTTTCTGCTATAAAAAGGGACAATTCGGAAAAATATAATTAAAAAATTCCAGAAGTGTAATTTAATTGGTTATATATATTTTCGAGCTTATTGTTTTTTTTTTAATACCATTATTTCCCATTTTGACTATAAAAATGATACCTACCATAAGACATTAATTATGGTAAGAATATTATACATAAACAGGTCCTTTTTCATTACCGTGTTCTGCGGGACATTATTATATCTCGTTTTAAACATTCTTTATAACATTAAAATAAACTTTAACATACGTTTCTAACAACATACTATAACTATCTATAAAAGTAATATTAGATTACAGACAAATCGACGAATAAGGTAAGGCAAGGTAACTCTTTACTGTACACCAAAACATAGACAAACAGAAGTAGAAAAATGTAAAAGATAGTACAACGGGTGGCCCTACGGCTAAGAAGCGATCTCTTCCAGGCAATCCTTGGCAGGGGTTAATGAATTTTTAACACCGACGGTGATGCAGTATATAAATATTGGTGACAACAATAACGTATATTACATTTTATTCCGAACTTTGATATACTGTCTTGTAAAAAGCGTTATTTTGTCATGTGTCGTCTACAATAATATAAAAGATAAAAGAAACAATATAGTAACGTATAAATTATAAACTAATATTTGGAAGAATACTTAACTAAATTTAAATAATTAATATTAGTTTTGTGTTATTCTACCTCTAGTCCATCCTTTCCCAAAGTGGGTGATAACGCCCCCTTGTGGGCGCTGCAGCCCAAAAGGGGTGTTCTTAAGAGGCACAGAAAAAAATGGGGGCGTTGTGTAGAGGCTTGGGGAGCGATTTGTAATATCATCTAGCTAGAAGGACTCTCAGACACCGACTGAACTCTCGACTCTCGACTACAACTTGTGATCATCAAATATTAATTAAGAGATTGCTCAAACTCTGTCTGAACACTATAAAGTTGCGTTTCAATAATCATTCTCATTGGCAGGTGTAGCCCGTAAGAGTTAACTTGAGACCGCAGCGCTGTTGTGTACTACCTACTGCGCTTAGGTCCCAAGTTAACTCTTGCGGGCTATAGTAAAAGTCTCGTTCGTTTAGAATGAATGTCTAATCTCCGCTAATATAGCTCACAATAATCAATTAATTTAATTTGACGTTATAGTGATTTTTAAGTAGGGGAAAAATGGGGGCACTAAAAGATAATTTATTCTCAAAGTGTGCAGTATACAAAATAAGTACAGTCAGGTACTAGGGCATTTGCCCGTCTGGATGGCCACCACGCCTAGTCTGGAGAATGCCGCCATGAGTTGTGTTCCGGAATTAGTGGCTTGGTTCCAGTCACCCTTTAAGGAGCAGAAACACATTGGTAGCACTTTTGGTGTTACAAATGTCCATGGGCGACGTCAACCGCTCTCCCTTAGGTGGGCCGTCTGCCTGTCTTGCCAGGCCTGCTGAACCCACGCAATAAAAAATATAAAAAATACCTATTGAGCTTACAATATCGTCTTCCTGGTTAAGGTACTCTAAGGGCTAGCCAAGTTACCTTGCTTGATCGAGAAAGTTATCCATTGTCCGAGGTTAGCACCAGGCCTCTTATTACATGAATACTCGATTAATTTGTCATTTGAATATAAAAAAAATCCTTGACGTCTTTATAACCTCTTAAGTCTATAAGTAGAATTTTTATCATCCATTTTTCGATACAGGTATCGGCTATCTAATTTCTACCTATAGTTATGTTTTTTCTTTACTCTTATGCTACTGCGAAAGTTCTATAAAACTAAAGAAATAAATAATCCCAAGTAACTCAACAGTAAACTAGTACAAAATTAATTAAATATGAAATTTAACATGAAAAGCTTGTACGAATAATATCGTATATAAACACGGCAAGACGATCCTTTGACTCGGTGCAGCTTGCATATAATTTATGTGTGAGCGTCCGTTTAATTAATACCCAGTGCATTGCGGTCGCACAATTGCAACGC
The DNA here is from genome assembly GCA_039645545.1 of Dendrolimus houi. Classification (NCBI taxonomy): domain Eukaryota; kingdom Metazoa; phylum Arthropoda; class Insecta; order Lepidoptera; family Lasiocampidae; genus Dendrolimus; species Dendrolimus houi. The sequence continues at coordinate 6,902,814 of CM077136.1, forward strand.
TGGATTCTTCACAAACGTTATATGATTAGAGGAATTCCAGTCGTAAATGTCGTTTTTTTGTTGTGATTGAGCCAGGGCTATATGAGCTTCAGAAGTATAGTCTTGATAGGGTTTGAAAATATAGGTATTATAACCTTGAGCTTCCAAACGCTCACTACTCTTTCCCCCTATTCCATCTTCCCTATCCCATCCCTCCTATCCCACACTTTTTATCTCATACCTTGTATCCCATAACTTTTGTCCCATAACTTTTTCCGATTCCCTTTATCCCATCCCTCATATCCCATACCTTTTATCCAATTCCCTTTATCCCATCCATCATGTCCGATACCTTTTATGCCATATCTTTTATCCCATAACTTTTGTCCCATAACTTTTTTCCGATTCCCTTTATCCCATCCCTCATATCCCATATCTTTTATCCCATAACTTTTATCCCATAACTTTTTTCCGATTCCCTTTAACCCATCCCTCTATCCCATGCCTTTTATCTCACAACTTTGTGACCATTCCTACTATTCCATCCCTTCTAACCGATTCTAAAGACAAATTAATTCAAATGCAATGTTGCCGAATCATTTACGGCCTTAGACTCACTAAACCAATAGCCGATTGTGACAATTATGATTGTTTAAAATAAATATATTTTATATAATTTTGTTTCTGGGATCGAATTGAGTTAATGAAATTCAACAGGTGCCAAGTGGTAGGGTATTTGCATGTCTGGATGGCTACCACCCCTAGTCAACAGTGAGCTGCCATAACAACCTTAAGTTGTGTTCCGGCATTAGTGCCCAGGTTCTAGTCTCTTTTTTGGAGAGCGGCAGCACGTCAGTAACACCTTCAGTGTGTAAATATCCATAGGCGATGGTAATCGCTTTCCATTCGGTGGGTTGTCCGCCTGTCTCCTGAACTCAGGCAATAAATAAATAAGCCTTTACTGAATGAAGAAATACGCACTTGGCCGATTTTTGGTTTCGTTTAGGACGTAGAGTACGTAAAGTCTGCGCGCGGCCGTTTAATATTATAAGCTAATTAAAAATAAATTAGTTCATTAATTATAACTAACTAGCCAATTTTCAATTACTTTTAGACTGTAAAATGATAAATTAATTTTAATCAAATAAAGGAAACAAGATTAGTAGACTACCAACATTAAATACTTATCGCGTTAAGACTTATGTTGCGAGCAGTCTATTCCAGGAATTTGCCATAGATATTACTACGACATTGCGGAATAATAGATATTAGCATGATTTTCAGGATTAGGATGAAAATAGTAATTGAAATATGTTCTGTAACATTACATAAAGTGCCAGTAAAATAGTGATGTATATTCTGGACTGAATAAATAAAAAAATATTATTAGCTTTCAATCTTGTTGATTCAAGTCAAAGTTACGTTCTATCGACGTTCTTAAGTGTCAAATTTAGCTTCTTATTTTGTGGCAACTTTTGGTTTGTTGTAATATGAAGCTTTACAACGGCACCTTTAGCATATTGGTTGCCGGGGTGCGAAGATCACAGACTGTTGATACAGCCTGTGTCACCTTACCGACAATAAAAAAAAGTTTTAAATTCCACTTTATATAAATTTTGGAAAAAACTGAATTCTCATGAATCCCCATTTCCGTTTGTTTATCTGTCGCATGAAACGACGTAAGGTAATTGTCTTATGCCCTCTAGGTGGTAGGGTATTTGCCTGTCTGGATGGCTACCACCCCTGGTCTAGAGTATGCCGCCATAACAACTTGAATTGTGTTCCGGCATTAATGGCCAGGTTCCACTCCCTTTAGAGTGCAGCAGCGCACTTGTAGCAACTTTAATGTTTCAAATGTCCATAGGCGATGGTAACCGCTTTCCATCGGGGGGCCGTCAGCCTGTCTGCTGAACTCGCGCAATAACAAAACAGGTTTCTGCGCCTGGGTGTCGCGTACCCCTTGCAGCCCGATAGAGTGAATGAAATTTTAAATAAAAGTAATTAAGAACAAAGATTTTGTTAAACTACAATATACCACAAAAATAAATTGAACATAGAACGGAAAATGTACTTAAATATTTAAAAAAGGCGAAAACAGCTCGGAAACGAAAACGAACGATGAAAGGCGTTCTAAAGTAAGGTCTCTGAACTTTTAATAACTCATTGGTTAATTTCAGGTATCAAGCAACTGTCCCGACATGTACCGAAATATGCATTATACAGGTAAATAATAATAGTTCAGTTTTAATTAACTAAATACCAAGAACGAAGCATGACTAAAGTCCGTTACCCACTTAGCAGTCTTTTTACATGTTTTTAATAATATCCATACTAATATTATGAATGCAAAATTGCTCTGTTTGATTGTACCCTTCTTTTTCTTTTTAAATAAATATGGCTCGGCATGATTTATATATCTAGCCAGTGTAAATTATTCATGTAACTGAGGTTTTATCATTTGTTTAATGTAGGTAGATCGTTGTATGGGATGTCGTTGCCCAGATCTTAAAAACTGTAATGTCTTAACGACTGAACACAAATTGATGGTAGCGATGATGAAAATGATGATGACCAAAATTTTAAAGACTAAGCCATCGGACTAATGATAGTTCAATAGCCAGCTAAAAAACCAGCTAGTGGCTATTTGGCTAATATTTACTATTTTTTGGATGGTTGAGATTGGCTCCACGACGGTCCGTTGTATATCACCGTTAACACAAGCGTAGCTTTCTTAGCTTGGGGATTGACAATGAGTGTTTGTGTATGATTTTTTTGTCCTTTCTTCTCTCTTTAAAAAACGATGTCGCATGTTCAGAGATATAAGCATGGCTACCATTTCTAGTATATTATTTAAACCTCTTTCTTGTCTGCTAATTCACAAGAATGTGTGTTAGATGTATACACAATTTTTCTAATTTTCAGCACGACATTCTCACAAGTCGAGATCAAAAAGAGTATTGCATGCCAACGCACTAATGTCACAAAAACTTGTCACAAAAAATAGGTATATCGTTTGCATGTTTAAAGTGTAAATAATGTTTTAGCTTTGTTTTGATTAACGCTTTTTAATATTACTCTTAGAGAGTTTATCTGTTTTGTTTGAAACGTCTGCTTTAAAACCTTGGCTCACTATCCTATTTTGAAGTGAAACTTTTTTAGCCACGGTAGTGAATTCTTTCGATGGGAACGAAAAAGCGTGATGCCGTGAATTTAATAACAATTTAAAGACTATGTATGATAATAAAGAGAGTTCGAAATATTTTGAAGATTTGAAGTTCATAAATCAAATTGAAACTAGAGCATTTGTTTTCTATTTTAGTTACCATAAACCTTTCGTGTCATTTCTTTAAAGTAAAAACATGGAATTTGAATAAAATAAATGTTATAATATATCTTAAACATGTAATATATGAAATGTAATATTTAGCATTAAAATATAAAATAATTATTCAACTTGGTAAAAATATTGTAAAAATAATAAACCTTATAATTATACTAACGCTCGTGATACTCTATATTTATCTTATTCTCTTGTAGGCTGTTTTTCTGAAGTTTCTCTTCTGCCCTGTGCAATTGCACATGCACACTTTTTTTTTCTTTTCCAGTTCGTATTATGCGTAGTTACTTCCACAACTATTGCCCCCATTAGAAATATTCTTACAATTTTATTTTAATTTTAGCAACCCAATGGCCAAAGGAACAACACAACCTGCGTTACAGAAGTGCAGACGATCTTGCAATGCTACTGGACTAATAAGAGAAACTATTAATAATTAGTTTATTAAAACTACCGCTATTTTATTCTAAGGAGATGTTTAGAGATCATATATAAAATGTAGGATAGGAATTGACAAGAATTACAAGTTGTAATAAAGTTCAACATTGATTAAATTGGAAGTATTTTAATGTACAGTCGTGGTATGAAAATATTCGCCAGTTTTCAGATTCATTTACGTTCCACGAGCACATGTTACCTTTTTAAACTAAGTCACAGAACAGACTGTTCCACAGAAAACTATGTTTAACTATTTGATTAAAAATAGTTTAAAATTACTTAGATCAAAATCGTTTGATTTTCTATCTTGTCTAAGAAGATTGTTTAAAAATGTTAAACCTTTTTATTGGTTTTAATATTTATGTTAAGCGTAATGATTATATCCTCTTTGTTTCTTATGGCAGCGTCAATCATTGTCGACATTGGAACTTTCTTTTTTACGTTTCTATAGATATTTTATCAACGTGACATTTATTAAAATATCGGCAATATTTTTTCTTGTACTCGTGCTAGCAAAAGTCGACTTTAAATTGACGAACATTTTCATTCCACGACTGTACAAAATTTTATTTAATATTTCGACATTACTTTATTTCACACTCTTTATAGACATTATTGTTCCATAGACTTTTTGTCTTATTATAAATTCACTATGGTTAAAGTCCTACATAATATAATTGCCTATTAATATTAGCGATTGAAAGTTTAGGTCAATTAAAATGTCTAATTAATGGATGGAGCGAATAAGTACCTTTTGCATTAATTGTATAATATAGCTTAAATAGAATTATTATCAATAATACTGTTAACCAAGCTATATATAAATGTTCTTACTGTGTTATATAATATTCTCGTAAAATTAATGTTGGTTTTATACTTGTTTATAGTGCTGGTTACAGTGATTTGCTATTTGCAGTGAAATACAAAGCGAGTGATAGCGTAGCTATTAATTTTGTATAGAGGTAACTTAAATTTCATTGGATCCGAGTAAATATCATATAGATTTACAATAAAACTATGACATTTACACTACACCGAGAGGCTGAAACTAGAACTATATTGGGCACACGACTGCCATTTTCGCCGATCTGACGTACGCGTCGCCAATCTAGCGATTCCTATTTTCGTCGGATGGTAGAGACATATGACAGTAAGTAAATAGTATATATAGCTCTATGCCTCGCTGTCGATGTCGGACACCCGACTACCCGAGCGGATTACCGGATTACCCGAGCGCCATCTGTCAAATTTAGTTGACGACGAGAAGAATTGGCTACTACCAGCGTGAATATAGCTCGCGGATTTGGTGTATTAGCAACCTTAATATAGTTCTGGTTTATGGCTTCTGCAGCTTAACCTTCGACCAGGTGATCCCGCTTCATTTCATTTTCGGACGTCAAGACGTGTGGTTGGTACAATAGAACAGTACGAAAACACGACTTTACAAATATTTAAATTTTTGACAAGAATTAATAAATCCCAAATAATTTTCTTCTCACTTCGTAACCACAGCCTTTAACTTCTTCGTAGTATGATTATAAATAAAATATGTTCACCGGTCATGTTACCTCCTCTATTTTAGGATCGTAAAATAAATTAGTATTGTACAATGTCAATTCTGTAGACAATATGTTATTGAAGAGCATGAAGGAAAAAATCAATAGAAATTGTAACAAGAAAGCTTATGAATCGTAAGATTTGTTTTAGAATTCATATCTATCTAATAAATCATCTGGCTTTGAAACTTATTCAATCCTCTTACAATTTTAATATGTGTAGTTGTGCTATTGTTTTATTACCTTCAACCTTATATTGTAAATAACTATATACTTTATATAGGTCTGTAAATTATAATGTTTATATAAATACGTACATTCCTTTACTGGGTTATAAATTGTGTACCGGATCACTGGCAGAGGAAGCGTGTTTATAAATCTGTCTCCATTGCCTCGCTAGATATCAATGCTAATTCGCTGTGTGAAGTATGACCCGTTCCAGAATGGCATAGTTAGCGCCAAAGAATTGAAGAAATAGCCTCCTTATTTGCCCTATGACGTCATACAGTATTTACTAAGACTCAATCTTCACTCAAGAAACAGGTTAAGGAACGTACCTATATTACGCAACCCGTTCAGAAGTGGTAGGGGGCTGGTCTTGTCGTCAAAATACCACGCTTGTACATAGAGGCGGGGGAGTTTGCTTGTATTTTTGTTACTTGGTCAATATCCTCTAGATAAATTTCGTGCTTTTTCGAGCTATATTCAAATATATACGGCACGCTGCGTATAGCGCTTTTCAAACAGCTAATGAACCAAATTAATATTTATAAAAAGATTTTACAAATAAAATTAAAAAAGGAGGTGGCTACGAATTTGTTAAAAATGGGTCACGTAATTTGAATACATTCCCTTACAGTGATCTAATTTCTTGCAGGTTTTCGAAATGCGCCCCCTTCATAGACAACGTTTATCAAAGATTATCGAGGAAGGTATATAGCAGAGCATAAACGATTGCTCTGTCTAAACGCATTCTTCGAATAAGTACTAGTTTTTACACTATAGCAATAGCGTTTAACAAGTCATGGAACATTGGATAAGACCATGGAAGTGTTTTACGTACAAACTTGCCGACTAACAAATTGTAATGCGAAAATTTGTCACCACATCTTATTGTTTGTTTGACTGTCTATATGGTTGATTGGAATAATGCTTTGCAGCCTACCTCCCTGCAGCGCAGAGACTCCGGGTTCGATTCCTGGCATATTAAATTTGGTAATTTCCGTTATGTATTGTGATCTGGGTTTCTGGGATCGGCCCCCAAGGTGGTGGTGGTAATCTGCTTAGCTTGCGGGTATGCAATGTGTGTGTTTATCTAGCTATTAATTTTTGTTTAGGTATTGCACTTATTAATTCGAATTCAGTTCTATAAAGACACCTTGTTATTTTGCATCTGCATCTGCACTGGTATCTACGCTATAATTGTCATTACAAACAAGCGACTTGTGGTCTATAAATGTATATATAAAATTGTAAATAAAATAAGGGTATAACAAAATTAAAACAAGTATCATAAATTCGTCCACACTGTAAAGTGTATTTACCGCAAAATTTATAAATATTGGTCTATTATAATAAATGTGTATTAAATATAGAGACGTACAATTATAGTTTACGTAAAGTACCTACTAATATGTAGAATATAAAAACAAATAGAGAGATGTGCTTTTAAAAAAATGCTTATGATTACAACCATGTTGAAATTTAAAGAATTATATATTATATTGAATATAATAAGTCATTATATTAATTATCTATAATTATAACATAAATGTCATAGCGCTTGTTGTGACGTGTTAGTTATACAAATATATACATTATTGTAATGTGTTATGTATAAAAGGTATAATAAAAGCGAAGCGTTAATTTTAAAGTTTTATTTTTATTTGTAATTTACGTCTACGTTCTTAACAAAATACCTATAAGAGTAAACAAATTTCTAACATTGATTACATATCCAGCAAATATCTACACATTGTTTTTTCTTAGAAGATCGTTTTGGTACATTACAAACAGGATTTTTGTAATGAATTACACTATTTAATGATGTTTAAATATACAACTTAAGCCACATTTAAATTTAGGTTTTACAGTAAAAAAAAGGTTTCTATTAATCATCTAAAGACTCAATTTAACTAAAATTTTGTACAAAAATTTATTTTGTAAGAAAAATCAATGTATTTTATATCAATGTATCATATTTTCAGGGGTTAGAAGTATATTCGCCTACAGACCCCAAGACCAAAATAAAGTGCAAAAATATATCACCAAAATTTTGAAACAATCAATTCTTCTACATTGGATATTAATTTGTTCCCACTTTATTCCGAACAGTATACTTTATTATACTACATTTATTTTTATTTATATAAACTCCGTAAAAAACGTTTATGCCGGCTTCATATGTATAGGCTTTTAGAACGTAAGAAAGTTAAAAATTGTAATATTAAAAAATTGTATCATTGGCAATATATGAAATAATATATAAAATACAGATGCGACAATTATGAATTTGAAAGAAACGTTTTGTTCAATTATATATAGAAAAAAATATAACTGTAATGTACTTTTGGAATTATATGTACTAGTGTTTAGACGCTTATGTTTGTAATATAGTAAAAAGTATTTGAAGAATTGTTTTCATTTCAATTTCCCCCAATAATAGCCTCCCCATTTTCCAATAATAGTCCAGTTCCAGTAATAATCCAAATATCCAGCTGATCTCTTTTGAAAAACTTTAATCTATTGTATTTTGTTTGAAGGTCAAAGAGAAATGAAAAATTTCATAATTTACAACTTATCCTAAAGTTAAAGAAAACAGATGCAATTATTATTTTATTTTACTGAATTCACTCACAAAATCACGACAGCTCAGAGAGTATTCAAGGCGTCTGTGGCTCGCCTAAATAATGCCAGTTCCAATCCTAGCTGGAAAGAAACAATTTTCTGATCGTCTGAAAAAAAAACTTCGCGGGGAAACATGCACTGCGATATTAATGTATGAAACCTATCAATCCATCTTGGAAAAACGTGGTGAACACATTATCTATGGTACTAAAATGGTGGGGCCCGTACTCAACTAAATTCAACCGAATTTAATCAATTTGGCTTAAAGGCGCAGACAGCACTAAAAAAAAATCGACCGTATTCAATCACGTTGAATGATTCAAGTTTTTATAGCACTTTGGTCTGTTCTAATATGGATTTAGGAATTCGTTTCATCCAAAGGTCAATTTCTATATTAATAATGTATCATTTTAAAGTCGATTGAGGTTAATTAAGTAGTTATTGATTGAGGTCAACGGACAAAGTGGACTCGACTATTATTAGTGTCTTCTAGGGTTTACTTTTTTTTATTGCTGGAGTACAGCAGACAGCCTGTCGGCTCAACGGTCATGGAAAGTGGTGACCGTCGCCTATAAACATTTGAACACTAAAGGTGCTTCCGATATGCTGCCGGATTCGTAGATGGGGCTGGAACCTGGCCACTAATGCCGGACACAACTCGAAGTTGTTATAGCGGCATGCTCTAGACCAGGGGTGGTAGCCATCCAAAAGGGCAAATGCGGTACCACCTGGCTGTGGGTTGTCTTGTCGCCTCTTACGATAGGCCACCCGGCTGCAGGAATTAGTATTCTTCTTCCGTTCCTGCCCGGAGATACTTGTTATTTTACTTAAAGTTTGTAAAGGAATATAAATAATACCAGCTGATAAAAGCTCCAATGCTGGGCTGGAGCCTGCTTATAGGGTAACGAATTACCTGCCACAGAGGATTCGCGAGTTTAAACATAAGTCATGTCGTTGTGCAGGTGTTACTATGTGGTAAAATACTAATATTAGATTGATCAACCAAATTGAATCACTTTTAGAGGCACAGAACTGAAAGGACATGATGGTATTCAATGACATTGAATGATTCAAGTTTGTTTATATGGATTACTTTGGTGGATTCACCCAAATTGAAAGACAGAAATGAATCGTCTGAAACTGTAAATAAAAACAGCCCATAACTGCTGGGTTCGGGCTTTTTCACTTTTAAGGGGTTTTATGTCAAATCCTTTTTCATTTCTCATACTCATTACACATCTCATTACAGTGATGAAAACAGTACTTTTCGTCCCTGGGAAACGATTGTCCCTGCTGTCAAAAATTAAAAAAAGTATGCGAGCTATGTCCGCACGTTTTATACATCCACTATATAAAACGCGTTAAATCACGGCATAAAATTGTAATTTAACAATATCAACAATTTTGTAACATGACTATATACTTATAAATTACTTTACACTAAATTATTATTTAATTTACATAAATTTGAGCTAAATATTTACTATCATCAGTGACAAAAAATTCTGGCTAGTAGAATGCCGCAGAAAAAGAATAAAGTATCAAATGAGTTTTAGATACGGATTAAACGTCTGATTTCATTAGAAAAGTAGTTGGTCTTTGTTTAACGAATTATTTTTTATTTACTTTCTTCATATTTGAAATAAAAAGCAAAATGTTAACCTCGGGTTAAAAGCCTATTTAGGCACTCGAGCTATTAGCACCATCGCTACACTCGTGCGCTAAACCATCTCGTTCCTAAATAAGTCACTTTCATCTCCTGTGTAACAATTTACTATTCTTCACAATTTAACCCTCGTTAACATTAAGCCCACTTCCAAGTCAGCAAGCAAGAATGTGGCGAAGGAAATGAACATCGTGAGTACGTAAACGCAACTTATTTGAACATTTTATACTCGCTCTACCCACTTTCACTGACACTTTCCTGCTTGTTGTCGTGGAAGTGAGCATGATGTAAGCCAGGGATTAGAACTGAACCAATCGGGTATTTGACAGTCAAATCCACAGAGGTACTTTTTATAATAATACAAAACGTCACAGCCTCCTAGATGTTTTACCTGTATACTTGTTGTGACGTCATAAATCTAACGAGTCAAATGTCTCATCTGTTTAAACTGTAATTATAATTATTTCTTTCTTTTATACGTATTGTTTTTTTAGAATTTATTGTAAGGTTTGTCAAATACCCAATTGTTATGGCAGTTAGTATCTATTACGCGAATCAGATAGATATTTCAAAGTAGTCGCGCTCGCACATGGCCACTTGATTAGTCGTCGTCGTCATCAGCCAATCGCAATCCACTGCTAGACATTGGCCTTCACAAGTATGCGCCTCAGATTCCGGTCCTCCGCTTTCGTCGTCTAATACCTATAAGCGACCTTGCACGGGCCATCCATGGGTCCACCAGACCAGAAGGTGTCCTCCATTATGCTTACCGGGAGGCAATCTCCTCTCCAGGACTCGTCTGCTACATCAGCCATCAAATGGGGCAAATATGACTAGCCTATTGCCACTTTAACTTGCAAATTTTGCAAGCTCTGTCGTTTTTTTTATATTGTAACCATATTACGTACTATAGTTACAGTCGTGTACCTCGGCCATTATACACCAGATTAGTAATAAAATACGTAAAGGAAACGTTAAGTACCGGCGGCGTATGTTGGGGACGTCGCCGGATGTGTCCGGGCGGCCATGTTGTCTGCGACCCCCTGTTTCCGCCGGATCCACGGCTTGCACTACGCCGTAGTCGCCCGCAACCGCGGCATAACTGGCTACGCAGTTACAAGTTCTCTCATGGCCGGTTCCTATATCTTATTAACCGTTCATTTACCTTACTATCGTTCAAAGGCCATAAATAAGTTCCACACAAGTAATGTCAAATTTCTACCGATGTTACGCCAAGCGAATGAATAGTAGGATATAGGAACCTGTCATCAGTTGGCGTACGCCTTCATAGGCGTTTGCAGGTGCTACCAACGTGTTGACCGTCTCGTTAGAATTTAGATAAATAGATAGATAACACTTATTGCTCACCAAACAAAAACAAAATGCATAATTACAATACTTCTTAGCAAAACAACAGGCGGCCTTATCGCAAAAAGTTAAGCTAGGTAACCTGACTAAAAATTTAATGACACCTCTTTTTATAAACTCCCATATGCTAATTAGGAGGGAATATCTCTATTTAAGGCGTAAAATATTCATGAAAGCGTGTTTAAATATTTTGTTTTCAGTTAGTGCTCAAGCAGAAAAATATCTTTAATATTGATCTAAGCATCCTGGAATGTCGGTGACTCAACCGTTCGTGTTGTGATCTTTTCTCTACCCTAATGTTGCGTGCCCACTGTTGGGCAATGGTAACATCCCGAATTTTGCTATTGGTAACGTTTCCTGTCAAATATAATGAAGAATTCAATTGAAAAGTTTTTTATTTTTTTAAATAATGGTTTTTAATGTTTACTTCATTTTACGAAAACACACCAACATTTCATTTCCCGCTCGCGCATTACCATGCTTTTGAAGCACAAGATATACACACTGACAGAATTTACTTAACACAAATCTGTATTCTGCGAATGGCACGCTTAGAATTATACAGACCTAATAAAAAATATCAAGTTCTTCAATTTTGTGCCTTATTTTTTATACAATAGAAATTTAAATCCAATGTCTCTAAATATTGATTTAGGTCTCTATAATTTTAAGGGTGCGAAATGTTAACAACAATATTACGAATGTTTTACATTTTGCATTTCATATAGGCACATACATAAAAAACAACAACAAAAATTGCGCTATTCGTTATATTTATAGTTGAAATTCGTAGAGTACAGATTTGTTTAAAGTAAATCCTGACAATATATTATATCTTCAAAAATGTGATAAAGCACGAGCGAGCTAGTGAACTCCATTTAGGTAGCTGCTATAGATTTCTTAAGGGGGGTTTAAAAACCCCCAATATAAACTATTTATTACAATTTTATCATTTTTGAAACCAGCTTAACTCAAAAAGGAAACGAAAACTTTTACAAACATTTTTTTTGCAATGACATTAGACATTTTGAAAAGTTATTAATGTCCCGACGGAAACCTCGGTGGCGGAAGTGGCCGCCGGCCATATTGTTTGCGGGTGAACATCCGGCGCACCAACTACCGCTTGTCTGCAGACTTGCAGTCCCTCCCCACAACAGTTCGTAATGTATTTAAAAAGAGAACTCTTTTACTAAATTTTGTATTGTCAATATTTACTTGTAATCGAGACGTGAAGTAAAGTACGTTTTTAAAAGCTGCGAAAACAAACTTACAAATCTAATTAACAATTTGCAGCTACGTAATATTTAAAGTTTGTTGAATATTTGATTCTAAAATTCAAATTCAAAAGTTTTTATTAAAAATAAGTTCCACTGGAAAACACTTTTTGATAGCCATATAGGTTAAAATTTAATTTTACTTCCTATTCTATGTACACCGCTTCGCAACGTGTTATTGCTGTTAAGGAGAAGAAACGGCAAGAAACACCCCAGCAACACATCTAGCTAAAAATTGTTTTTCTTTATATTTCTTATTCTATTTACATCTGAAGTTCTTTTTTTATAAGTTTTATACAGAAGTATGTTACAGAATTACTTTTCGAAGAATTAATGGATTTGTAGCAAACAGTTCACGCTCAGTAAGACAAAGACACAGAAAGAAATTAATTATTATTGTTAAATTAATGACGAGACGTACTAAAAGTTTGTACTGCAACTTAATTCCATAAATTTCTTACATGTTTAACAAAATTAAAAAGTTATGACGGTCGTATAAGAAGCTGTAGCGAGATGTTATGTAAATGGAGTTTTATCATTTAAATATTCAATAGTGTAATTAATATCCCTCTTTAAGCAAGATACTTTTTACTTTGGTTTTAAATTTAGTGAAAGGCAGATCTAACATGACATTCGGAATCTTATTGAAGAAGAAGCGTATACCAACCCCCAAAAAAGAGGATAATACTTTTTGTAATCTAAAAGATGGCAATATCAGTCTATTACTTCCATGCCTACACTTTACAACTCGAACGTATGACTTCCCATGGGAGTCATATTATTTTTATTATAATATAGAAAATGTATGCTATAAGTATTATAGTGCGAATTTCCGAAATGTCGTGTTAGCTTGGTGGTTAGGGCACGTGTCCCAAACTCAAAGTGCGCGGAGTCGTATCCTGGCCGCAAAGCATGCACTTACTGCCACTCATCATCAGACAACCTAAATTAGCATCGTATTTCAAACACATGGTTGCTAGTTATTTTTCGTCCTCTCAAGTCTATTAGTGCTGCTTATTTTGACTAATATGTAATATGTTTGTATCGTAAATATATAAAGTCTACTATTATTTATTTGTTGTTTTTGAATGTTTCATAGTATTATTACGAGTTTGCGGGACTCGAATTAAAATGCCGTTAGAATTATTATAGAGTTTATTAGAACTATACAAACACGTGTAACACAGGTACAAATATAACCGAACACAACAAATTCAAACGTAATGTAGAAGGTCGTAATTCAATAAAACGCGCAAAGTCCGTCAATATTAGATTTCCGAATGTACATACGTCACGCCTTGGTCGTAGTTGTAACTCAACTGACTCCCTCTCTCAATCAGGCCATCGTTTTATACTTCACAAATGCAAATGTGCCCACCCTGCAACTTCGACCTGATTTCCATGAATTAGCTTGTATTTATAATCCGTAACACGTGGCTAATGATGCTCGTGAGCGGCCGTAAACGAGTAAAATAGGCTGTTATTCACAATAACTAGAAACGTATGCCAATAAATAAAGTGAAAAAAGAAGACGATCATAAAAGGATTACAATTAGTTCAAATGCCGACAGGTAATAAAATGTGCTTTTACAGATCTGTACGTGGAATTTGTCTTTGTTGGAGCCTAAGTTGTAACAGTATTTATTGGCTATATATACCACCACTGTCATGTTTTAATATTTGCCTTAGTACATATACGAGGTTGATTGCAACAAATTGCTTTAAGCGAGAAGCCTTCCCTTTGTTCAACATATTTTATTGTACCTAGTTCTTAAGAACCTAGTTTAAATTTTTAGTGAACAATAAAGTATTTTCTTTCATTTATTCACTTAGACAATTTTCTGAACTAATGCAGTGCCTACTATATATTTACAACATATTACTACAAATATTAAAAACCTGAAAATTAAACTAACATATGCTATATTACATACTTATAAATAAAAAATGGATTCCAGATCACTGGCGGTGGGAAGCGGTCCCAAAATGGTAGACGCATTTCACGCTCTATAGTAATGCGTTGTCCAAAATACAAAATATTGTTTCGCTTACCAGGTGCTAACGGTAAAGGAAAACATCGTGATGAAATCTACAATTGAGGTAATCGATATATCAAACCTGGCAATGTGCTTTGGATAAGCATGGCAGGTATACTGTCCGTTCCTCCTCATAGTTGGGACGCCCAAGTTCGGCAGTGACACTTTTATGGGCTGTTATTACAATTACGAAAAAAGAGTAATGAATAATTAAGGTTAATAGAGGAATCAACTTTGAAACAGAAGTTCATGAAGCTTATAAGTAGGTAGGCGATGAAAATGCAAGGTTATACGGCCATGTCAGCCTATATTTGGCCTGCATTTGCCTATAATGTAACGTTACAAATCCGAGCATTACATCAGTGATGCAACCTGTAATGTTACACATTCGAGCATTACATCGGTAAGGGAGGAAAACCAAATATTACAGTGCACAATCGCAATGATTCAATCTGTAATATTGTTACAACTTAGCCAAAATTCCACGAATCACGCCGATAAATGTGAATGTACACCTGCCGGCCATAAAGCGCAGTTTATAACCTGCCCGCATTTGGACTTCTTTTGTTTACTTTGTGTTTAATATTTGTAATTAGAAAAGCCGCCTATTGTGTATTGTAATCCTTTATGGTAGGCAGTGGCCAGGTGTAATTCTTGGAAATCATTGTTTACACGGTCGTGACATGGCAGGTTTGACAGACATCGGTTATCTCGATGTGCAGGTTTCATCACGATGTTTTCCTTTACCGTTGTTAGCAAATGGTAATGTAACAATATGCACATTCGATCAGAAAACTGCCTAAGTGGTGCATGCTTTCCGGCCAGGGTTCGAACCCACGTCCTTTGAGTTTGGGCCACAAAGGTTAATTAAAGAAATTGAATGGAACAAAAATATACTAAGACATTATTTCGATCTAAAAGTCATATTCATTTCAAGAAAACATCCTTTAATTATATTAAGCGAAACACTAAGAATTCTCAGTAATTTCATTGTTTCTTCGGGACGCGACGAAGTGGTTCAGTAAAACAAGTACTAGTAACAGAAAAATATTTAAAGTAAATAAACGTGTACAATAAATTAATTAATTTAATTCAATATATTACGCTAGTTATGTATTCTATCTACAAGAATGCTGTAAGAGAAGTTCTAGATCTTTTAAAATTCCGTAACCAAAGGGCAAATGAAGAGGACAATTATGAAAAAAAAAATGTTTAAAAACTTTCAAACAAAGTTGTTTTTAACAAGATTCATTGATTAGTTTGTAAGATATATGGTAGGTGGTACCGCTATGTAACCTTCTTACGGCATATACGATCTTCTCCTCAAAATATTGTAAATATATAATATAAAACAAATTAATATAACTTAATAATTAAAATAAATACTATCGCGCACGCACCGCTTTACACACTATAATAAATTAATAACGTAAGTTAAAACCCGTAACGCTCTACACATGAGTATATAAATATAAAATAACATAACACAAAAATTAACATATAACCCAGATCGCTTCATAAATCTATAATATTATAAAATTCCAAAAATTTGTATCTGTACATTGAAGCTATTTAAATTAGATTTCTTGTCTGTTTGTTTGGGATTAACGTAAAAACTACTGGACCGATTTCGATGATCGACAGCAAATTCTTCGATCAGAGAAACGCGAAGCGAAGCGATACAATATTTGTGCTACGTTTTATCCTGGAAATCCCGCCGGAAATGTTTGTGTGAATGATTAATGTGATTATTAATTTAAAAATCACATTTAGTAATCATAAAATTTTATGTAATAAAATGTATGATTTTTATCCTGACAATCCCGCGGGAATTTTCTCGGGAGCGGTTTGTAGGTGTTTAGATGCATACAAATTAGCTTATTCCGACACAATTTTCACCAAAATTAAAGTTTGCATTATTTTTTAAATGCCGCTGTATGTTGTGTCCTGGGAATCCCGCGGGATTTTAAAATAAAATGGTATATCCTAGTAACTATATAAAGTAATCGATGCCGCAGAACATTCCAGAACAAACGTAAGTGGAAGTGAAGTGAGAAGCAGAGAAGACGTT
This sequence comes from Dendrolimus houi, assembly GCA_039645545.1. Classification (NCBI taxonomy): domain Eukaryota; kingdom Metazoa; phylum Arthropoda; class Insecta; order Lepidoptera; family Lasiocampidae; genus Dendrolimus; species Dendrolimus houi. The sequence goes on from CM077136.1 coordinate 6,919,386, forward strand.
GTATTACATTAATCCAGGTGCGTGCGTGCAGTTCTTTCCATACTTTCCTTCATAATTCTCCCATGCTTCTTTTCTTATAGTTTGACACAGTTCACTGTTATCATTAAATCCAGCGCCGCTGCAACAGTAAGCTTTTTTACTATTGTCTATATTTCTGTGTAATAAAATAAGTTCTAAAATTAACTTTGAAAAATGTAAGATTTTTTTGCAGGCTGTACACCAGCGGTCGGTAGAACGTCGCAACTAAGTTACGTCTCATTGACAGCGTAATGCACAGTGTATACCACTAAACTACTCATAATTTGTTTCGTACACCACGGTTCGAATAAAGACATGACTTCGAATCCTGGCAAAGGGCACATACTGCTATAGCAGTTTTTAAGTAAAACATTGTGGTGTATCACATTCCGATGATGAATAAAAATATAGACACGATGGTATTCTTATCTCACCTATCAAGAATGCCGATAAATGAATCCCACTAGTCCGCCTTGTTTCCAAAATTTAATATCAATAATGAACACGAACAAATGTCTCCACTCTGCTGAGATGAGAATGTTGGGATGGATGTGTGGTGTTACAAGAATGGATAAGGTGAGAAATGAGTACATAAGGAGATCTTTGAAAGTTGCACCCGTGATTGAAAAATTGAGAGGAAGAAGACTAAGGTAGTATGGGCATATAATGAGGAGGGACGAAAGTCACGTGACAAAAAGAATGTTAAACTACAAGATGGATAGGTACAAATGTAAAGATAGACTAAAAGAGAGATGGACGAATTGTGTGAAGGATGATATGATGATTTGTGGTGTGACAGAAGATATATGTCAGAATAGAGGAGTGTGGAAGGAAAAGACATATTGTGCCGACCCCAAATAATTGGGATATGGTGAAAGAAAAGAGAGAGATCAATAATAAACATAGACTAGTTTATTCCAGAAAATGAAGAGCTCCCACGATATACGAACACGAAATTTACGCGAGCAAAGTCAAGTGGAAAGTCCTAGCATTTAATAACTATACATTGTTTTTCCATAAAAGATTATTGTCGATAATTGCATATTCATTCACTTGCTCTACCATTGGTTGAATTTTGAAATTACTTGTACTTGTACGTTATGACAATTTTTATGGATAGCAGGGCAAATGAACAGTCGTTAAGATATAACCCGCCATTAATGATGTTTAAAAGTCTTAGAAAACTTAAGCCCCATCTAAAGTTAGATAATATTACAGTAAAAAATATTTTATATTAATTATTTAAAGATACAATTTAACTAAATTTATATATTTTTTTTTAATTGCATGAGTTCAGCAGACAGGCAGACAGCCCACTCGATGGAAAGCGGTTACTATCGCCTATGGACATTTGCAACACCAAAGGTGCTACAAATGCGCTGCTGCTCTCTTAAGGGAATTGGAACCTGGTCACTAATGCCGGAACACAACTCGAGGTTGTTATGGCGGTATACTCTAGACCAGGGGTGGTAGCCATCCAGTCGGACAAATGCCCTACCACTTGGCTGTGGGTTGTTTCGTCGCCTCTTACGATAGGGTGCCCGGCCGCAGGAAATTGTATTCTTTCTCCGTTCCTACACGGATATCTTGAAGAACAAACAAGGTATAATTATTTATTAGTTTAAGGTAGATTAAATATTGCCCGTTAAACAAGTTATTTAATTATTATATTGTTTTATAAGTAAATATCTTGTCTTTATTGTCACAAACACATTTGACTACAATAAACCTACATCATATATCTGTATAACTCTCTGAATAGGTCTTGACTTTATAAATCTTAAGCCACCCCTCATCTCCTAACACCAAAGTACGCCACACAAGCCGCTAATTACGTGTTAAATCACTGAAAACGACTGAATCCCGCGCGGAAACTGCGGTTTGCACTGTTTACTCTGATTTACACTTTCGAATACTCTAACTAGATGGCTACGTCTATAGTGAGGTGGAATTAGCGAAAGTGATATTCGAGTAAATCTAAACTGGTGATAACGTTACCATTTTCTTATAATATTCCCACTACCCATTACACCATATTTTTAAATGTTGTGCAAATTAAAATTAGTGTAAAGATTTTTGAAGTGAAAGTTCTTTAGAATCGTTATGATTCGAAACTCGGTGAAACGAAAAAATGTGAAACTAAAAAGAGATAAACACATAATTCTAAAGGACTAAGCCTGCGAGAGAATGAGATAGAATACATAATATTTAATCATTTAAATGCTATGCTCATAGAGACAGAGTTGGAAATATTTTGAAGTATTTCATTAATACTTCAAATTTCGTGTTTTAAAGCTTAAATATATTATAACGATATAATACATGAAATGCGACGTCACGAAATGTACAACCCCTCCCACCCCTTGCCACACTTTGTTTCACTTCTACTGCGTGTGAACTGCACACACAATTTCCTTACTTAAAAACATCACCCAATGATGCTAACGAAGCACTGTTTTAGTAATTACAGTTTTTAACATACTAACACACTTCATGTGACAATTTACAAGTCATAAAAGTAAATAAATAGCACTAGTTTAAACTGACATGCACAGTCCCGAATAAAAAAGTAATAAATCACACAAGTAGGGTGAAATAGGGTAAACTATACCATTATTGACATGCAAATCCTAGTGTCAACCCCAATGATTGGCATCTCCTCAAGTAATTTATGATTTCAATGTTTTATAGCACTACAATATAGTTATTTATGATACTACTGCGGAAATTGGTTTTCAAAAACGAGTAAACGAAAATAGTTTACCACAGTCACGAGTTCATACAACATTTTTCAACACATTTGCGAGAAAACAGTAGAATAGGTAATAAAATAAATATAAATACCAGTCGGAAAGTCGCAACAATCTTTAACGTTTCTAATATGAAAATGGCGCGACGTGCGCGTCATAAAAAATAGAAGAAAAAAATTGTATGTTTCCTTGGCATGATGTGGCAACCTATAATTAAGTCTGCATTTAGACTAAGAACTTAGTGTAATAGTATAAACAGATGTATGTACTAATGTAAAACTTGTTGGTTGTTCTCAATATCTATAAAAAAAGAAGTACATCTTTCATCTCATTTTCCCTATAGTATTAAAGTGAGACAAATCTATTAATCAAAAGCGCTTCCAAGGAGGTTCGATTATTCAACTTATTTATTTTCGTAATGTGAAACTTTCTGGTGGAATGCTTATATGTTTTTTTTTCACCTACGTACTATTTAGGTGGGATTACTTATTTTACCGCACGTTCTATTGTGTGGTATGTAGTTTTCAACTTTCGGACAATATAAATTCAAATTCAAATTGAAAAGTTTTTATTCAAAATAAGTTCCACTGGAGAACACTTTTTGAAGGGCATACATATAGGTTAAAATTTAATTTTTCTTCCTATTCTATGTATACCGCTTCGCAACGTGTTATTGCCGAAAGAAACTCCCCAGCAACACGTCTTAAAATTGTTTTTCTTTGAATATAATTGCAATGCCTAAATACAGTAAAAGAACACTTAACTTAGTTATATTGTTTTCTACTCATAGCCTCTCAAGACTATAAGTAGAATACTGACTGAGCCTAGGTCAAAGGCTGGCTACGTTTCCTCGCTAGATGACTATACTGTTCCGTTGTCCGAGGTAGGCACTAGCTCTCTGATTTTTCTTCTGTTTTGCATATCTATCTACAATCAAACCTTCAGCGAGATACACATTTGAAAAGCCAGCCATAAGCTTCAAAAATATTTCCAACAATGTCGGCTTCGCTGTCCCCTATATTTTTAGGCCTTAGCACTCTTTCATGTCAGAATGTGCTGCGGATCTTCTGGGCCTTGCGGGCATTGTGGACCCTGCGGATCGCCGCCTTGCTGTCATGGATTTTGCGGGCCCTGTTGTCCCAGTATCACGATCTACACTTGCTGTACCAAGATCTGCTAGCCGGTGTGGTCCCTGCGCTCAGCACTGTAGCCATACAGTGCTGAGCGCAGCCATATGACTTCTGACAGTCATAGCTACATGTCTTCTGCGGCGGGACTGCATGGGGTTTTCGACGTGCTCTTTGAATATTTGGATTCAATTAGTGCCGTTTTGTCGTATTTAGTCATGGTAGCGTAATGGCTAGCGCACGCGTCCCAAACTCAAAGGGCGCGGATTCGATCCTGGCCGGAACGCTTGCACCACTTAGTACAGTTTTCTAACCTAATGTGCATATTGTTACAATTACCACGTGCTAATAGCGGTGAAGGAAAACATCGTGATGCAACCTGCACATCGAGATAACCGATGTGTCAAACCTGCCAAGCCGCCTTGGACAAGCGTGGCGGGTATTGTTCACGTCAAAACAGATTAAATAATGCTAACATCGTCTTCTAATACAGAGGTAAAGTATCGAAGTATTGCTATTTGGTTGCGCAAGATTAAACTAGATGGCGCTGTTCAAAAACGAGAAAATCCTACATGGCGTGGACGTGTTCTTATGAAATTAAAGGTAATATTATGTTTTGTCAGTGATTTATTTAAGTAGTTGGTAAAATTGTAAGTAGAGTGAGCACTTAGAATATTTTTACTTTAAAAACACTTAGTAAAATTTAAAGTAAAAAGACTTTGAAAAATTCGCGATAAAAAGGACTTAGAAAAATTCTTGTATTTTGGACTTGTAAAATTTTATGTTTTTTTTTCAAACACTTAGTAAATTCAGTGAAGTAAAAAGACTTAGAAAAATCAGTGATTGTGGACTTGTAAAATTTTAACGAACTTTTGACACTTAGAAAAATTTGTTATCAGTGACTTAGTTTATTTTACTTATTACAGGACTTAGAAAATTTTAAGTGAACTTTATATGAACATTGTTAATTTTGTATGGTACTGGACTAAGAAAAAAAATCAAGTGAATGTACTGTGAACTTTGATTATTTACACAAGGTCGAACTTATATTTCTAGTGGTGTAATATTAAACTAGAACTTTGTATTTTTTAGTATATCGACTTTTATTAATTGTTAACAAATTTTAAAATTAATATTTTGTGAAGTACCGACAAAAATGGAATCATTATCGAAAATTATTGAGCCGCAAATGGATTTACTTGAAAGATTAACTAAAGCAGAACGTAATTTTCGAAAATTAGGAAAAGAGAGGATTAAAAAGTCATTGATAGAAACACGGTTAGAAGCTGCAGAAGATTTATGGATAGATTTTAAAACAAATCACAAGGAAATCATTGCGAATACATCGAGAGAACAAAGGAATAAAGAAGAATATTTTCGAAGTGATATTTATGAGCAGTTTCAAGAACAATATTTGTCATATAAAGCATTATTAAAGGATGTTTATCAAATTTATACTACTACAGATTCACAATCAAAGCCAACAGTTTCATCCAAATCTGAATGCAATGAAATTATTAGGTTACCAAGAATTGAGTTGCCTTCGTTTAGCGGAAGGTACAATGAGTGGCAAACTTTCTATGATATGTTTTCATCAGTGATACATCAAAATTTAAGCCTACCATCAGTACAAAAACTTCATTATTTGAAAAGTTGTCTATCTAGAGAGCCGGAGCAGCTGATTCGTAATTTTTCGACAACAGATGCAAACTACAATGAAGCATGGGAACAATTGTTAAAGAGGTACAATAACAAGAAGTACAACTGCAACAGTATTATGCAAACATTATTTTCGTTGAAGCCAATACAGGTTGAATCCGCAACAGCATTAAAGACATTGCTGGATACTACTTCATCGTGCTTAAAAGTCTGAATAATATTGGAGTTAAGACGGACACGTGGGATGCAATCATTGTGTATATGATCGTTTCTAAATTAGACCAAGAAACTCATAAACAATGGGAATACCAAATAAGTGTGATGTCCGAAGAACTGCCCACTTGGACACAACTTGCAGAGTTTTTGGAGATGAGATTTAGAAGTTTAGAAATGATAGAAGGCAGTAAGACATACAATAAGAATGCATCACAAAACTCAAAACAAATTGTGAAGACTAAGGCCTTTAATGCAGTTGTACAGGAAGAAAAGAAGAACAATAATGCATGCCCCTGTTGTAATGGCTCTCATCACTTATGTCATTGCAAACAATTTGGATCCAAATCAGTCCAAGATAGATATGATTTAGTACAAAGCAAGCGACTTTGCTTCAACTGTCTCGGATTCGCTCATTCAGTCAAGAATTGCAAACAAAATACTAACTGTAGAAAATGTGGCAGACGCCATCACTCACTGTTACATGCTACCAAGGAACAAGGAGGCGCTACTTCGAATACAACACCAAACACAACAATAACAACTCAACAATTTACAGCTGAAGAAAGAGGTGTACCAACCACCTTGGATACACACATTGTAGCGAACTTTTCAAGAAATGATCAAAAATACAATGTTTTGCTGGCAACAGCAATGGTGAAGGCAAGATCAAGGAATGGCATCGGTTTTACTATTAGGGCATTATTGGATCAAGGCTCGCAAGCCTCGTTTGTAACCGAATCGACGGTACAACTGTTAGGTCTCAAACGCACACCAATCAGTGGTTTGGTGTCAGGTTTAGAGACCGCCAAGTAAGAATTAAGTACATGGTTTCACTTGTGTTGGAATCAATTCACCACCCTAATAATATAATCAAAGTAAATGCATACGTGTTGAGTGTACTACCGACTGCAATACCGAATAGAGAAATACCTCTCTCAATGTGGGTTCCATTAGAAGAGATTAAATTAGCAGACCCCACATACATGAATCCTGGCAAAATAGATGTTTTGCTAGGAGCAGAAGTATACTGTGATATTCTACTCAATGGAGTAATGAAGCATCCTCAAGGACATTTATTGGCTCAAAATTCAATCCTTAGCTGGATCATATCAGGAGAGTATCACAAGAAGTTACAACACCAAATGTTATCAGTTTGTATGTGTGCAAACCAGAGTCGATGACCTATTGAAGCAATTTTGGGAAGTCGAGAATGAACCTCCATCAATTAAGAAGAAAATGACCATCGATGAGAAAAGATGTGAAGAGCTTTACGAATCGACAACAGTAAGGGCAAGAGATGGAAGATACATTGTAAGATTGCCGTTTAATAGCGATAATCCTGAATGTCAATATGGGGATCATAAAATTATAGCAGAAAAGAGGGTCAAGTATTTAGAAAGGAAGCTTGAAAAGAGGCCAAAGTTGTACAAAGATTATCGTAATGTAATAGAAGAGTACTTAAACTTAGGCCACATGAAATCGGTAGACAAGGAAGATCTTGAAAATTCGAAAGCGGTTTATCTTCCTCATCATGCGGTTGTCCGAGAGGATAAGATCACAACAAAAGTGAGAGTAGTATTTGACGCTTCCTGCAAGGGTGTCAACAATATAGCATTGAATGACAACCTTCTAGTAGGTCCCAAACTCCAACAAGATCTGAGGCATTTACTCATGAGGTGGCGAAAACACAAAATATGTATTATCGCAGATGTGGTCAAAATGTACCGCCAAGTACGAGTGGCTAACGAAGACATAGATTATCAAAGGATCTTATGGAGAACCAATCCGAATCAAGACATGCACCATTACAATCTTCTGACGTTAACCTTTGGGACGGCGTGTGCACCTTACCTAGCTGTTAAATCATTACAAAGGTTAGCTGATGATGAACAGAACAATTATCCAATTGCTGCAGAGATTACCAAGAACGATTATTATATGGACGACTTGATGACTGGGTGCGATTCAGATATGGAAGCTATTCAAATCTACGAAGAGATGAACAAAATAATGAAATCTGGAGGTTTTGAGCTTCAGAAATGGAGCAGTAACAATTATAACTTGTTAGAGTATATTGACAAAGACAAACATCTTTCAACTAATTCCGTAGCGATACAACAAGATAAGAAAGAGAAGGTTCTGGGTTTATGCTGGAACAAAGAAACCGACAATTTTGAGTATTCAATAAATTTACCTGAGGTCAAGGGTAAATTTACAAAACGACAGGTACTGTCTGACATTGCGAGATTGTACGACCTTATGGGATGGATTGCACCTGTTGTTATAGTTGCAAAATTGTTTATCCAGAAACTATGGAAATCAGGATTGGATTGGGACGATGATTTGGACGAAGATTTGTCAACAGAATGGATCAAATATAGAAAAGAATTAGAGCATATCAAGAACATCTGCATTCCAAGATGGCTCAATTTCTCACCAGGATATAGAACGGAGTTACATGCATTTGCAGATGCATCAATGTCCGCTTATGCCGGATGTGTATATCTTCGTGTGATTGATAAAAGCAGTGTAGTTTTTGTCAACCTGTTGACCGCGAAAACAAAAGTTGCTCCAATTGAAAAGGAAATGTCAGTTCCTCGATTGGAATTGTCTGGTGCAGTTATAGCAACTAAACTATTATCGGAGGTAGCAGAAGTAATGAATATTCCAAAAGAGAATCAATATGCTTGGACCGACTCGACTGTAGTTTTGGCTTGGCTCAAGGGACCAGCTTGTAAATGGACTACATTTGTCAGCAATAGAGTATCAGTTATTTTAACCATGACAGATTATGAACAGTGGGGACATGTGGCGACACATATGAACCCAAGTGACTGTGCCTCACGAGGTTTAAAACCTAGTGATTTAGCCGAGCATTCCTTGTGGTGGCATGGCCCTACATGGTTGAATGAAACTCTTGTGCAGAAGGAAAATGTCGAAGTTACAGACACACATGAAGAAGAGAAAATAAAGACTTTATTTACACTTCAGCAACCGGATAAGATAGACAAACCATGGGAAAGATTTTCATCATTTACAAGAATGTTAAAAGTTTTATCATACTGTCGAAGAATTTTAAATTGGAAATTACCAAAGACACAAAGAAAGAATATGAAAGATTATGTTACATTGGAAGAAATTAATCAAACCTTGAAAAAATGTGTCAAACATATTCAAGAGCTTGAGTTTGAAGAAGATATCAGACACTTGAAGACACGAGGAAGTGTTCCAAAAAGAGTGTGCTTCATCCTCTTTGTCCTATCTTTGATCAAGATGGAATACTAAGAGTCGGTGGACGTATTGATTTATCAGGTGCTAATTATGATACACGACATCCCATTATTATGCCTGGTAAACATCACTTTACCAAGTTAATAATAGCCGATGCGCACAGTAAAACAATGCACGGTGGACCACAGCTCATGTTGAATCACCTCCGAGGCAACTATTGGATCATTCGAGCTCGCGAATTAGTGAAAAAGCATTATCGTGAATGTGTTACATGTATCAGAATGGCAGGATCAGCGATTATATACTATCCGTTCCCCATGGGTAGAATATAGTGAGAGGCCTGAATGGATTTTGTAAACAGCAGTGGGACATTTATGGGCTGCTATTATATATATTATATAGTGCCGTTTTGTGGAAATAAACTTCGAACTGTATTGTACGTGACGATGGTAGGCGTCCTGACGGAATGACTCTAATTCTCTGGCAGCGTGACAAGCCTTTGTTGTGGAATGCGACCTGCGTAGACACGTTGGCCGCATCCCATTTACCAAACACGTCTAGATCAGCCGGTTCACCGGCGGAAACAGCTGAATCACTCAAGCGGCGCAAATATGCAACCCTCAGTTTGTACATGCAACAGAGTTTGTGCGGTTTGACTGTCGAGACGCTTGGACCGTGGGGTCCTGAGGCCATGAGTCTCTACCTAAATTTCTCAAAACGACTCATTGACTCTTCAGATGATCAGAAGGCTGGTACTTACCTCGGGCAAAGGATCAGTATAGCGATCCAGCGAAGAAACGTAGCCAACCTTCTAGGCACCTTACCCATAGAAGACAGTGACCTAGGCTCAATATTCTACTTATAGTCTTGAGGGGACTATGGGTAGAATACAATATAAATAAGTTGAGTTTTCTTTTATTGTATTAGATTATTCATGACATTGTTTCTAAGTTCCTATAAATGAAAAATAAAGACTTACTATACATTGAACATGACCTAATTATAATAATAATCGGCAGACAAACACACACATTGTATATCCCCAATCTAAGCAAGTTACGCTTGTGTAATGGGTAATAATATACAATGGACCACAATGGACCACTCTGGGGCCGATCCCAGAGACCCAGACCATATAAATAACAGAAAGTTCGTTTCCGAATTTTACCATGACAAGAATCGAACACGGAGCTTCTGGGTTCCAGAGAATTCGGCCGGCTAAGACTTAGCCCGCTCAAACACAGAGGCCGTCAAATTATACAATGGTTACACAAAATATATATTAATTTAGATTTTGTAAGATATTGAATACCCGCTTCACTTGAATATTAAAAGCGTAGTGTTACAAACACGTCGCACATCCCTAGCCGGTCGGCAGTCGACGACCGACCAAATGGAATTGAAACTGTGACAATCCAGTTTGCCAAGTGCACTTTTTCTTTACTCGATCTCGATTTGATTGAGTCCCGGCACTTTTGTGACATCTAGTCCAATAGGATTTTCGTGATCAAAGGAATTCTACAGTATTGGTTACGCGCAATCTTTTATTTTTGAGATCTGTTTCGGGACGTTCTTGAGCAAGGCTTATTATTTAAAAGTTGCAATAAATACAACTTGCACATAATATTAAAAGTCTTAATGTGAAACTATTAAAATTTTCAATGTTATGTGCACGTTGAATCTATTGAACGGCGTAAATGTATACTTCAAGTACGTTAACGCTTTGAATTTTAAAATTTAATGAAATAATATACAAAATATATCTTATCCACTACATCAGAAGATGTATTTATTATTTAGCAACATATTTACAAAAAATTATATTAAAAATTAAACTTAAATCTAAATTCAAATTATCTTAATATATTGTTAGTTGGGATTTGTGTATACAACAAAACACATAGTGTTAAATGTTATGTAGTACAGTTCTCCAAATTCAGCCTTTCGCATGCATACAAGTATACAGCTGAAATTTATATGTTATAATATATTTATCTAAATATTTAATTATATATTTACCTAATAAAATGTAAATCAATAAATTATAAAATTGTATACCTATTAGACTTCAACAATGTAATTAAAATATTAATAACAGAGTCAAGGTTCATAATATTGTTACGAGCTACAGGACTCGAATTAAAAAGGCCGTTGGAACTACTATAGAATTTATTAGAACTGTACAAACATGTATAAAACAAATACAAATAAAACTGGATGCAACCAGTTCACACTGCACGATTCAATACAATTCGACACGCGTAAAGTCCGTCGTCTATATCGCTAATCGAGAGTACTACAGAACGTCTTACTCGTCTCGTAGTCGTCGCTTGACTGCCCGCCCCTCCATTCGGGCATCGTCTTATACTAACTACACAGTACAAAGAAATTGGCCGCGCACACTGAGTTTCTAAGAAATAGTAATTTGCACACCTGCGAACGGCCACAAAGTCGAAAACAATAACAATGAGGATTAGTTCGACGCTAATGGTGGTTATAAAACAAGTAGAAAAACAATAGCATGTTTTTCTTAATTACAAATTCAATAGACAAAAGAGTTCCTTAATCCGGGAAGACAATAAACTGGCCTTACAATAGGCAGCTATGCGCTTATCTTTGACGGCATGTAACAATATCTTGTATACTTATATATAGATATAATGCAATAATTATATTATATATACTTCATTATATATAAAATTTAGTCGCATTTCATTATCGTAGGCAGGTCTAACTTATATATAATTCTTATTTTATAAACACGTATTACTATTCTACACGATTACATACATACTCACACAGTCACACATAATTACACTCAATACACAATATTTATCACAATTTGTTTAGCTGTTTTTTTCCGGGGAGAAAGAGGCTGGTGATCAGTCACGCAGGATTATTCCTTTTACTGACACCAGACTCTCACTATTTCAGTTTATAAGAAAAAATATTACTAATTTAATTATTGTTATTGTGAGAGTAAATAAAGAATTGTTATTATACAAAAAGTATCTAATCCATTGCAGCATTCTCATCTCAGCTGAGTGGAGACGTTTGTGTCTATCACTTTAGTGGCCCAACATTCGGACCCGTATAAACATAACCGGTTTTGTGGTTGTATTCGTCGTTAGGAATAGAAGTTTTTGGCGGGAACTGAACGGAGATGCTGTGCTGTGCAGTTTTGTTTTCTAAAAATATGTAATTATTACTCTAAAATGAACAATAGTTGTAGGATATTGATAGTAATAATTATGTCTTTTTGTGAGAAATGTGAACTGTATAATCAAATGTAGCCTTTCGAGTTATCACAAGAACTCCGTTGAATGGGGTCAGTTGATAACCTACAGTTCAGCTGAGCTATACATAGGCTTAAGAAAATGAAGAAACGATATTGTAATCTAAGATCTGGCTTAAAGGCCTAGCTGTCAAGCCATAAACCTAGATAAATAAGTCATTAGGAATATCATAATATGTAAATATCGACCATTTTTACACAAATTATTAAAAAGATAAAAATTAAACGGAAGGAAATTCCAAAACACTTGAATCGTCCGTCAGCTTGTAAAATCTTACAAAAAAGCGGTAAACATGACTCTTACCTTACAAAGGTAAGGAAAACAATTAGGGATGGAATTGAGATCCGCTATTAAGTACAGAACACAAACGTATCTGAGAGTCAGTAATGGCTTTCACTTCAAACAGCGGGGGACTCAAAGAAATCATTATTCCGCGAGTTTCCTCGCGCGACCACTTGGAAATATAGGGAGGGTTCTTGCTTGTGGCATAACATCGATGAAGTTCATTTATCGATATTGATATCTCATTTATATTTGGTATTAATATCTCGCTCAGGCTCATTGGAACAGCATAAAGCAAGCGAATTAAATATGGATACTGATTCAATACATACATATCTAATTATTTATGCATTGACATCTAGCTGTTCTTGCAATATTAAATAATTTTAATGTCAAGCCTTAACAAATAAACCAGTAATTTATAATTACAACATTAGAAGTAGCTGTTCTATAAACTCGCCTATTACTCATTCATTACATTACGTTACTTATTTCTACTGTAGAAATTTTAACGACTAATAAATTATTGTATTAATTACATTTTAATATACTTGAGTAATGTTATAATCGGCTTATGAAAAAAGAGGATTGCTCACCTTGCGTATACTCGAGTCTCGTAACCACGTCCCCGTTATCAAAAACCATTTTATTTGAATAGCTGCTTGAAATTTTTGAAATCATTCACAGATCCGTATTCTTATAATCAAACTTTAGTGACCAAAGTGAAAAAAATCGTTATTGTTAGACAAATGTTCATCTTGGTAAGCTTCAATTTATGAAGCTTCTTATCCTGAAACAGCGATAACACGTTGCGAAGCGGTGTATGTAGAAGAGGAAGTAAATTTATATTTTACCATATATATAAGACCTTCAAAAAATGTTCTTCAATGGAACTTATTTCGAATAAAACTTTTGAATAAAATTTTAATCACTTCAGATTAAAATTTTATCGATAAACCAACTCTCCATTACTAAACCAGGTAAGCGTTTCGCCGCGGGTAACGAAGCTAATCTGTACTCAAGTGTCGACAATTTGAAGCGTAACAACAGAAAATAAGCAGGGCTTAACAGCCCTATGGTGAACTTAAGAGTTGCTACGCAGTGAAAGACTCGCAATTCGTCAATTCAAATAAAATGTAATTAAAGACTAATCAGCACGTGAAATGTATTGTTATAATTATACCGAATCTAAGTTCGAGCATGATAAATTTCGTACAAACTTTCCGTCATTTACTATGGTCCGGGTATCTGGGATCGGCCTTTTTTTGAATTTTGTTTTTAAACTAATAATGTAGTAGTACTTTTGGGAAATTTCGGAGAAAAATAGTACACATTGATTTTTCATTATTTATTTTAAATGTTATTTTTTTCATTATTGAATTTTTCATGTGTTATTAATTTCTCTTTACTTTATAATCAGAATAATCATAAGAATTAGAACAAAAATAGTGACAATTGAATTAGCGAAGAATATATAGTACATTTCGTAGTATATTCTTGAAGTGATAACTTCTTATGGGAGGGTAAACTGTTTCGTTACGTAACGCGTTACGGCGCCAGTCTGTCTGGCTTCCCTTTCTCTCACGCATACGGCAGCGGTAGGCAGGCTCCTCTTCTCTCACTCTAACCCACGCGCTATATACATAAAATTTAAGTAATAACCTAAGCTTTTCTCAAGTTAAACAATTTAAATATTAAATAGTTCAACTTAGATTAGTTTAAGTTATCATTTCTGTTGGGCGTCCCGAGACGCACACGTTTTTCTATATTATATGGTACAATTTGCTAAAATATAATACGATACTATACGATTGAGAACCATAATTACCCATATCACAAGCATAACTTGCTTAGCAAGACAAGTATATACAAGTATGTTTGTACATATAAAACTGGTATAGATAAGTGGTGTCACGAATTCAATAAAAATTATCTTGATTTTTTCCAATAATTATCAAAATATCTAGCTTTTATAACAATATAAAACAATGTCTGCACAATTTTAGCAAAACTTCCACAGGAAGCGACTAGTCGTCAACTACGAAGTTGCTGACGATGAATTAGCTCGCGAGTAAAAGGCCTTAGCAACCCTGCGGTAAAGTTAATCCCAAATATAAATACACTTTACAGCGTTCAGACGTAATGATCGCAGTATTTACCCCAAAATGCGGTGGGGTTACCCTTTATTGACAGGAAAGGGGTATTGTGAAAGTAATGAATTGATTGGACAAAATAAAACGAGTTCACAGAGAATCTGTTGCAATGATTTGTTTATTATATTGAATCTATCAATTCTCTCTACATGTCCAAACCACCATATATGGCTTGGACATGTAGAGAGAATGGATAAAAGTAGAATCACAAAACACGTGTATGACAGCATTGTGAATAGATTTGCTGCTGGTAGACTGAGACGTACTCACCATAATCAAATAGAAGAACAGAAGTGTTAAAGAGAGGTCAGATAAAAAGCATGTACTTATTGAAAGTAGATGAAGCGAAAATTGTTTGCCAGGATCGTCACAATCTCTGCCTACCCCCACGGGCAACAGGCGTGATAATATGTATGTATGTATCTGTCAATTGATTGCCATTAGTTAAATTATGAAACTGACCAGTTAACTTCTTATCAACGGTTGGATAATGTTGAAATCAACTTCTTTAGATAGTTTTATTTTCCCATAGGTCACTGGTTCATATCCGGCTCGAAGGACCAATATGTGGAGAGCACGTATATATATATATATAACTTGGATAGAAAGTAACACGAGCATTTTTATATTATAATAATATTTATTACACAACTATATGGTACAGTGCAAGGATAAATATAGGGTGAGGAAAAAACAAAAGAAGTACGACAAATGTCAAAACATAAAAAATAAAACTATCTAAAGAGGTTGATTCCAACAGACAGGTATCTACTTACGGCCGGTTTCTACTTTATTTTTATTGCGAAGCTATCAAACAAGCAGACGGCTCACCTAATGGAAAGAGGTTACTGTCACCTATAAACGTTAGCAACACCAGGGGCGAAGCCAACGCGTTTCCAGCCTTTATAATGCGGCAGGAGCTATGGGATAAGGAGATGGGATAGACGGATCAAACAGGAAGATTGGGAGAAGGAATATATCTTACTGACCGTTCATTTACCTTAGGAGAGGTTAAAATTTGGCATAAACTCCATAATGGTAATGTAAAATTTTTACCAAAGCTAAAGCAAGTGAATGAATAGATATACGAACCGGCCTTAGAATTGAATTATTTGTGAGTATATTCACTGAAGTTTCACTTTTACTGCGTGTGAACTGCACACACACATTTTTTTATACAACGAACTCTATGTTCCGTACAGTTTTTTACAATTTAAATTTGAAATATGTTGAATGTTATACATTATTTCATATATATATTTATTTCTCCTTTTTTATGTTTTTTACATACATATATATATATATATATATATAAAATAGATACATATTAAAAAAATATAAAAAGACGTCCGTCGAAAGCGGGGCCTAGGGTCCAGGCTACCGGTGGTTAAGGCTCCAGAAACAGGAACTTCCTCACAATACGTGCCGTGTTCTGGAGAACCGCCTTCTGTATCGGGCCCTTCACCCATTTACCGAGCGAGAGCCTCTCTAGGTGTCGGTCGAGGCTCTTCGCTATTAGACCGTTAACAGACACCACTATCGCTACGATGATCGTTGACTCCATACGCCACATGTCAGGAATGTCGTGCGCGAGGTCAAGGTATTTCGTTAATTTTTCACTTTCAGCTTTTACGAAATTATAGTCATGTTACACATTATAATTATTATTTTTTGTTATTGTGTGTGACAATTTATTGGGTGATTCTTTATGTATTGGAGTGTGCCTTATAATTAATTATCCTATTTTTTATTGCTAATTTCTAGTCCAACAATACTTATCCTAATGTGAAGTTTTACTGTTACAGTGTAATATGCTTATGTCTATGGTGTATGTTTATTTTTTTTACGTATTATAACATATACCTACTTACTTGAGTACCGTTTAACGTTACTACTGTTGAGTAGTTGAGGGTGGGAATTAAAAGAAATCTCTCTATACTTTATAATAATTTAGAAAATTCATGAACTTTAATAGCATGTCTTTCTTTATACTACTTCAATCAACCAATAAAGAATGGTTTTTTGACATAAATAATAAATAAATGAGAAATGTTAAGTACATTTAAATATACTAAGGAAAATGTTAAACGAGAACAAGGGTCCATATGGTACGATATTAACTGTTTTTGGTGAAATATTTTTTACCCATAAATTAAGCAGTGGATACGTAAACGACTTTTTCATACGGCAGTAGGTTAAACTCGCGACTTTATATGTCGAAATTAAACTCATAAATTACATTCACACGTACACTGGGTTCCTACAAAAATTTTGTTCTTCATTTGAAAGGCTGTTTAATATTTACTGTTTGAATACATTTTTAAGGTCTTATTCATATGGAGTTTCAGTAACGCTTCTTCAAATTTACTCTAACTTAAGATGAATAAGGCCATTTATTCTTTTATTTAAGGTACCATACACATTTTGGCAGAAACCCTTATGGTATATTTATGTACACATGTATGTCTGTCTTTGTAGTGTGTTACAGTCGTTTTCTTTATAACTATTATGTTTATATGGATTAAATTTTAGTAGGAATATGTATATACAGCATACTGATATACAGTATATTGATATACAGTATACTGTCTATCACTACACAATATCGTTGTAAATTCGTGAAGAAAGTAAAGTTAGTGGTAGCTGCCATACATACAACTCGAGACATTTTGTTTTGTCTATTCTACATAGCTATGTACATGCTGAGATTTAAAAAAAATCATAACGATGTTCCTTGCTGACTTTTTATTAATATCTGCCAAAATCATTAAAATGGTTTTTAACCGACTTCAGAATTATGAATTGATAAATTTAAAAAAAAGAACAAATAATGAAAACAATGGACATACTTACCCGATTGTAAAAATTATCAATACAAATTTATTTTTAAGGATTAATAAATATAATTTAGTACTAAACGCTATTCAATACTGCATATTCGTATAAAATAAAGTAACACGTAAACATACATACAAAAATATTTTCACAGAAAAATGATAGGATTGTCCACTAATGTTGAAACAAACATCATGCAACAAATCTAAACAACAAACAAATTTAGTTTGTGCTCAAACTCTGTCGTGAATACAATGTCGCACTTTCATTGCATAGATATTACATGAAAATTGCAAAGTACTTAATTTTATAATGCAGCTGAAATTGTCCAGGCGTAGCAAAATGTACTCCTATTATATGAAAGAAATGATATTTGTCACGACTTGCAGAAAAGCAATATGGAAGACAATAATTTACTTCTCAATTTTCTTTATTGCTGTGTTTTTATCGTTTATACCACACATGCTATTCAGCAAAAGGATTACACTTCATCGGCAGCCGAGGTTTCCAACTGACCTGAAGTACATACTTATCTGGAATCAATCTAGACACAGCAAGTACTTTGCTAATGGAAATAGATTATACGTGCCCGGACAGAGCCTGTTCATCAATCAAAAATGCAAATTTATCAACTGTTACATCACGTTTAACAAAAGCCTTCTGCATAACGATGAATATTTTGATGCTATTGTCTTCGATATTGGTGATCTACGAAAATTTCCCAAAAAATTGAACCTAACCAGATTACCACATCAAAAATATATTTTTAAATCCCTCGAACCGTCAGAAAGATTTCCTTTATGTAATCCGGATTTTGATAACTTCTTCAACTGGACTTGGACGTACAAATTAAATTCTGATATCCCACACCCCTTCATCAACATTCATGATACATACAGAAAAATTGTTGGTCCAAAAGTAAATATGGAATGGATTGTTAAAATGGATCATAGCAACGTTAACAAGAATAGTGTAAAAAGCAAAACAAAAGCAGTAGCTTGGTTTGTTTCACAGTGTAAACTTAAAGCTAAACATAAAGAATTCGTGGATGCTCTCACAAATGAACTGAAAGGATATAATTATACCGTTGATGTATTTGGACAATACGGTGAGAGGAAGTGTCCGGATGGCAATTTCCATAGGTGTGCCAAAAATTATTTCTTTGAACTGGTAATGGAAGAAGCTATTTCTGAAGATTATGTTGGTGATAAAATTGTTAAAGCATTACAACATATTACTGTACCTATTGTTTTAGGAGGAGCGAACTATACCAGGTAAAAAAGATATTTGTTATTTGGACTTGGCCTAACTTCTGTATCATTACTATAATTACAATAACAGTTAACGATTGGTTAAAAAAATTCAAAACTTTAAAGAAAGAATAAAGTATATGTTGGAAAAAGTATCAAACAGTTATTTGATAAATATCGATATGTATCTTTCACATTCGCCGTAGTTAAAGTTACAATGGAACCTTTTACTTGACATACTTGTTGTCAGAAATTTAATAACCAATTAATTATTTATTTCAGGTTTTTGCCACCGGGTTCCTACATTAATGTCAGATTCTTCGATATGAAAAAGCTCGGAGCGCTGATAGATTATCTGATGAAGAATTCAAAAACGTACGAATATTTCTTAGATTGGAAAAATCATTACTACTACACAGTCAATCCAGTTAACCAAGTGTGCGATTTGTGCGAGAAATTGAATCAGAATTTCAGTGTTTCAAGCTATTCAAATTTTAGAAGGTGGTGGAATTCTGACTATAAAGATACTTGTGAAAGAATCCGGTTGTATCATATGTTCAATTGATTAAACTATGTATATTATCATCTTTATTTTTATTAGTTACTAGCAGTGCCTCCCATTTCGTTTCGGACTAGGACTTTAAATATCTTCTGAATTCTGCATGATATTGAAATATACAACATACGAAAATTTAAAATAAAAATTGATATTCTATACCCTAAAATTTAAGTATTTTCGGAGGCTATTTTATATAAGCTTTCAGACAGACTGACAGTTAAAAAGCATTTAAATTTTGATATTTATTTTGAAACCACAGATTACTTCAAGTAATTTTATATACATCTTTATTGATTTTATGTAAAAAATATTGTTACATGCCGTCAAAAATAAGCGCACAGCTGTCTATCGTAAGCGCAACTTATTGTCTTCCGCAATTTACCAATTCTTTTGTGTTTTGAATTTGTAATTAAGAAAAACATGCTATTTTTTTCAACTTGTTTTATAACCATCATTAGCGTCGAACTAATCCTTATTGTTATTGTTTTCGACTTCATTAGCCGTTCGCAGGTGTGCAAATAACTATTTCTCGGAAACTCAGTGCGCGCGACAAATTTTTTTGTACTGTGTAGTTATTATAAGACGATGCCCAAATGGAGGAGTGGGCAGTCAAGCGACGACTACGAGACGAGTAAGACGTTTGTAGTACTCTTGATTAGCGATATAGACGACGGAGTTTACGCGTGTCGAATTGCATTGAATCGTGCAGTGTGAACTGGTTGCATCCAGTTTTATTTGTATTTGTTTTATACATGTTTGTACAGTTCTAATAAATTCTATAGTAGTTCCAATGGCATTTTTAATTCGAGTCCTGTAGCACGTAACAATATTTTGAAAGATTTATACAATCTTAGGTGTCCTCTGTAAAGAAAATATAATAAAAATACTTAATTTCCTGAAACGGTAGTTAATAAATATTACTAACGTAACGTTATTGAAAAATAGACATCAAACTGATTTCTTTCTAGGCTTCGAAAAATCAATGTTTGTATGTTTGGCCTCGATGCGCTCCGAAACTATTGGTCAGATTGTGATGAAACTTTCGTAGCGTGTCCTGAGAACACCCGAAAGGGTTTCTGGCTCAAAAAAACTGTATAATTAAAAATCAATGTTTGTATGTTTGTCCAATACCAATGTTCGTAAACCATTGATCAGATTGTGGTGAAACTTTGGTAGTGTTCTGAGGACACTCGAAAAGGTTTCTGACTTAGAAAATTTATATATCTCTAAAAATAAAAATCAATGTTGGTATATTTGTCCTTAATGTGTTCCTAAAGCATTAATAAGATTCTGATAAAACTTTAATAGGGTGTTATGAAGACATCCGTGAGCGTGTCTAGCCCAAAAATCTTTATCTATACTAATATTATAAAGAGGTAAAGTTTGTGAGTTTGTGACCTTGTAGGGGGTAATCTCCGAAACTACTGAACCGATTTAAAAAATTCTTTCACTGTTGGCGAGCTACACTATCCCCGGTTAACATAGGCAATATTATTTTTCAAAAAAATTAGGGATCCTTACTAAAAGTCCAATAGTGTAACCCAAGGTGTAAAAAAATAGCTAAAATCGCGTGCACTGCGAAAACTATTGATGATAGAATAAAATAATGTACTTCGACTTTGCAGAGCATTATATTGCACTACATTACATTAATCATTATTTACAAAAAGTGTCGCGACAACATATATCTAACTATTATATTTATGCCACAATAAGTGTTCTTTTATTTTTAAAAATTAAGTATAACGCCGCCGCTAGAAAAGGCTCTTTATTTGTATCTTGTTATTCATCTTTATCAAAATAAATTACTTCATATTCAAGACTGCTTCAATACCTTTATATAATTTTTGAATTTTTCAATTCGGACATTCCATTCGGAAGATATCACGAGTTAAAAAATGTAAGTATTAGAAAAAATTTGCGTGGTCGCCGCGCACCCTAATCGGCTAGATAGTATATAAACTTCTTCTGGTCGTCTATATGTCACTGAACTTTTCCTAAATTATTGAACCGATTTTGGTGACTTTTTATGTGTGTTCAAAGGGATTAGAGAATGCTTTAGATTAACAATTGGTCCCGATAGGTGGCGCTGTAATCGGATTCCTGATTTTGACGAAATTTTTTGTGTGTCAAACACATACAAAAATTTTCATCAAACTCCCCACAATAGTGGGTCTCGGTATGGTTTAGACTCACAATTGATCCACTTTAGTGGAGCTGCAATCGAGTTCAAGGATTTAGGTGAAATTATTTTTATGTGTGTTCAAGTGGGTCCCGGGATTGTTTAGATTCAAATTTGAACCAGGTAGGTAGCACCGCTGGAATCCTAAACGATGGGACTGATTTAGATGTTTTTTTCTTATGTCGTTTGTTCAAGTGGATTCGAGAATAGTTCAGATTAACAATTGGTCCCAGTAGGAAACGCTGCAATCGGTTTCCAGGATTTTTACAACTTTTTTTGTGTGTGTTTGTGTGGGACCCGGGATTCCCGGGATGGTTCACATTCACGATTGGACCCGGTAGGTGGCGCCTCTAAACTCCTCTTAAGCGGTGGTAGCGATTTTGATGATTTTGTTTTTTTTTCAAGTCGATACGAAAATGGTTTAGATTAACAACTGGACCCGGTATATGGCGCTGCAATCGGCAAGCAATAAATTAAAAACACGGCTACTGTTACGCTCGCCTAACAAAATAATTTAAGAATTATTTAACATTTATTTACGTCAAGGCAGTGAAATATACATTAACAACGGTAATATTAAAGAAAATATTCACAAAAAGAGAAACATCATTGAATTGTAAAGAAGATGGATGGGCATCGGGTCCATTGTCAAAGGGAGTCAAGGTATTCAATAATAAATCTGAACGGAGTACCGTCGATCACAGATGCGGCTCTTAGACTGATATCGGCAACCCATTAAGAACCAACGTAGAGTAAACACTTTTTGAACGCCGTCTTATTTGGCACAACCAACCCCTTTCATTCTCTTTTATTTCGCCTTCTCCGAATCATTTGGCGTCGGCACATTATGTCTTTTCCTTCCATACTTGCCGGAATGTTCACTTACTCTCACTTTTGCACAATATCCTTTACAATCCCTGTACTCCCCCCATATTTAAAAGAACTTTTTAGTTTTCTCTATCAATCTCATTCCTGTAATTTGCGTTCAAATGAAAATCTTTTGTTATCAATACCTGCACACACGTCTTCCTTCGTAGAAAATTCTTTTGCCATACAGGCTGTTCGACTGTGGAATTCCCTCCCCTTACCAATCAGACAAGCTAAATCAATGACTACATTTAAACGTATGGTCACTGACCATTATTGGTCTATCAAATAAAATTGTTGCATTACATGAATGTATCTATTGTTCGAATATATATATCTAATTTATAATATCATCTTTATCTAATTATATATGTATATTTATATTATATTATATTTTTAATAATATTTGATTGTGATTTTATTACTTTTATTTTAGTTTAGTACACCACCAAAAATGTTTTGAAATTTCGTTTAAAAACTCCTTAGACACTGGGTTGCCTGGAAGAGATCGCTATAACCGATAAGGCCACCCATTGTTCTAAAGCAAATGTATCCATATCAATTGTCTAGAATTAAGTTTATGGTGAACAATAAAGAGTTTTCATTCATTCATTCATTCATACTCCTCTGTAATATCATTCGTCATCTGTCACACCACAAATCATCAGGTTATCCTTCGCACATTCCATCCCATAAATCTTCAAGTTTAAAATTATTTCCATCTCAACATACTCATCTCAGCTAAGCAAAGACGTTTTCGGTCTATCACATTTTAAAACTAGCTAGATGTGTTAGCTGAAAAGATTTTACGCCAGCGTTAGGGAACGTACCCATACTACGTGCGTGAGCTATTTAAGGGCAGGAGGGAGGACTTCAAAATACCAATCTTAGTCACAGGGGCGGGGGAGGTTATTAGGCTTTCGTATCCTCTAGGGAAATCTCACGTTTTTTCGAGCTATATTCAAATACGGCGCGCAACGTTTAGCGCTTTTTACCACTTAAAAGCGCTAAACGTTGCGCGCCATGTATATGTTAACTGATCACCAGATGATAGTTTTTTTTCTTGATAATATTTTTTTCACTTGTATAGCTATGCACGCACTGTTGACGTCACGCGGCAAGCACCGTATTAATTAAAACAAATATGAGCCAAAATATTTATTAAATTTCCATTTGCAAAAAAATAAAACCATATTTATGAATTACTACGTGAGAAGTAGAGGGTAGGGGGATGTCTTGGCCACCACGGGTGGTCACCGAGGGGCTAAAAATTAAAAAAAATGGGTTACTTAGTATGGGTACGTACCCTTACGCAAACGGATTATGCACATCCCAGAAATAAAGAAAAACAAAATGTCGTTTGCGTTATCTTTAATGCAAAACTGAGTCAAAAGGGGAGAAAGTGTAACAAAAATATAAGTTAAAACGAACGTAGAAATGATATGATTGATTTCTTAAAGGAAATAATACAGTACATTGAACTCTGAGGGAGTGTGAAAGTTATGATACGCTCAAGCGAATTACAGAGATTCGTTTAGATACGCAGGAAAAATATTTTTAAACTGCATCCATTTGCTGTAGAATCAGTAGTCTTTAGATAGATAGATAACACTTTGTTGTACACCATTACAGAAAACACAGAAAAACTCGTAGCCTAAAATATTCTAAATGTGCACAATGGACGGTCTTATCGCTAAGAAGCGATTTCTTCCAAATAATCCCTAGCAGGAATAAAACAGATTATATTTGTCAAAGGTGGTATACATATATATTATAGGATATGCAGTTACTTACATTATATTTTAATCATTAATAAACATATAAGTATGTAAAATATTATATAAGTAAGAATTCTATTTAATAGACGTATATAAATACACCTTTTAATATTACATACATATAAATATACATTTACATAAGTATATGTAAAATTATCAAACATCACTATGTTGCAGGTAGTGCTTTTTGTCATGTTCTTAAATATTGTTAGTGATTTAGCTTGTCTAACAGTAACAGGTAGCGCATTCCAGAGTCAAATAGCCTGTACAGTAAAATAATTATTGAAAAGAGATGAATAATGTTTGGGTGTATTAAGTGTAAGATTAGTAGAAGGTCGTAAATTGTGAGAGGAAGAGATGAATTCAAAGCGTTCTTTGACATAATACGGGGTTGTGGGGATAAACAACACACTATAAAGGAGTAAATGAATATGAGTATTCCGGCGAAAATGAATTTGCAACCACTTGAGTTTTTTACGAAATTCAGATACGTGGTCATATTTGCGTAACCCAAATATGAACCTTATACAAAAATTTATATTATTATATGTAAATAATTACTTATTGTAACAATATGCATATTGGGTCACGTACTGACTAAGTGGTGCATGCTTTCCGGCCAGGATTCGAACCCGTGCCCTTTGAGTTTCTAACGCGTTCACTAGTTACTAGTTAATATCAATGCGATTATCGTCTAAACAGTATCACTTACGAAAATAGTACACGATTTTCGCCCCAAAACATGCGATAAACTCTCTCCATGTAAATGGCCCTTTACATAAAAACAATTCGATTTTTAAATATAATATTAACAAAGAAACTACTAAGTCCATATAGTCTAGACAACTGCCCAGCAAAAGATAGAGGTGAGTCGAAGCCAACCTAATTTGAAGTAATACAACGAATGACATATTGCTTATGACAAAGTATTTGTCCAGTGAATTGAAAAGTGTTAACTCGGGTTATACGCCAGTACTATGTCGAGTTTTATTCATACACGTTCAGTAGTTTTCAAAAAAGATGCAATCGCAGCGCCATCCTCTTCGCTATTTACGTCCATCCCACGCAAACAACGTCATTTATCGGTATAAAAAGTATTCTAAGTTACGCCCCGAGATATAAACTAGCTTTGTATCGAGTTTCATTTCAATCCGTTCAGTAGTTTTCGTGTGATGCTCTAACAGACAGGCAGACAAAAATTCAAAAAATTGCAATTTCGGAATCTCCTGATCCGAATTATCCCCCTTGATTTTATTCACATTTATAAACGCATTGTACAAAATCGAATCATTTACAGATTTATTATAGTATAGATCCCTTATTTCTTTGACTTCTAACTTCTCCTTCTCATAAGTAATAGTAGAATAGTAGATAATGCACTCCAGATTGAAAATCACTTTTCGAATGATATGAGTTCGAATCTTTGTAGGAAAGCATGCTAGCTTCCAGAAAATAATATGTACTACGTATCTGTTGTCGACACCACTTTGGCGGTTTATGTCGTTCCTGACCTGAATAAAGTGCATAATTTATATATTGTTTACAACATATTTGTACTGACGCTAAAGTGAAATACCATAGTAAAACGAACTTTCCGGTATCTACTATAATCGGGAAATGTTTGGAATAATGTCTAGATACTATTTTGATAGTCATGGTAGTGTAATGGCTAACGCTCGCGTCCCAAATTCAAAGGGCGCGGGTCAGAATCCTGGCCGGAACGCTTGCACCACTTGAACAGTTTTTTGACCTAATACGCATATTGTTACAATTATCACATGCTAAAACCGATGAATGAAAATATCGTGATGAAACCTGCATCGAGATAACCGAAGTGTCAAACCTGCAAAGCCGCCTTGGACAAGCGTGAAGGGTATACCTACTGTCCGTTCCCCTATACTGGGACGCCCGAGTATTATCCGACATACCCGTATATGTATATTATACATATACATATACGGGTATCAGTCTCGGGCTCGTTGTACATAGCTTTTGCCCGCGGCATAGGCATTATAGACAGAGGTATCCCACGGGAAGCGTATATTTTCCCGTGTGAAAACAATGTGCTATTCCAGAATTTCAGCCATTCTGACGTGATTGAACAACAAACATGCATCTAAACAATCGCATTTATAATATTAGTAGCTGAGCCGGCGCACTTCGTACCGCCATATTTTCTGAATTCCTAAAAGACTTTGTTTCATGACACAAAACAAAATCACCAAAATCGACCCAGGTGATTAAAAGGATTCTACAACCCGATCTCAGCGCCACCTACCGGTTCTAATTGTGAATCTAAACCATCCGGGGACGCATTCAAACACAAAACAAATATCATCAAAATCGGTAAAGTCGATCTCAAGTTATGCTCGTACATACATTTCTACGATTCATTTTTATATATAATTATTGATAAAACAAACGAAACTTGCTTCGTTTGAACATATAAAATATGTTTTTGTCTTCTGATTATTTTTTTACACACACGCGCATTTAATCCACAAAATAAATAAGCCGAAAATTTACTAACGTATAACGGTGACATGTAATCGGTCCCATGAGACCCGATCGTTTATTTAGAGCTGTCATCAGTGTTTTGCTGGAAATTTCGGTACAAGCTATTTTATGTGCAGTTAGTATATTGTTACAACTTAGGCTCCGACAAGGACAAATTCCACGTACAGATCTGTAAAAGCACATTTTATTACCTGTCGGCATTTGAACGAATTATAATCCTGTTATGATCGTCTTGTTTTGTTCACTCATTTATTGGCATACGTTTCTAGTTATTGTGAAGAACAGCCTTTTGTCCAATTGTACTTGTTTACGGCCGCTCGGGAGCATCATTAGCCACGTGTTGCGGATTATAAGTACAAGCTAATTTTAGGAACTTATGTCGACGTTGCCGGGCGGGCACATTTGCATTTGTGACGTATAAAACGATGGCCTGATTGAGAAAGGGGGTCAGTTGAGCTACAACTATGATCTAGGCGTGACGTGTGTATATTCGGGAATCTAATATAGACGGACGTTGCGCGTCTTTTTGAATTACGACCTTCTGAATTATGTTTGGATTTGTTGCGTTCGGTTATATTTGTACCTGTGTTATACGTGTTTGTATAGTTCTAATATACTCTATAATAATTCTAACAATATTATTGATTAATTCAGCAACGGATCTTTAACTCTACTAATCTATACTTATTATAAAGAGATAAAGTTTGTGAGTTTTTTGTTTGTTCTTAGGAAATAATCTCTTGAACAACTGAACCTGAAATTAAAAAGCTCCATTATTCCTGAGTTACAGGCTATATTTGATTGTGAATATTTTTTTAATGCGAAATATCTAATCCGAGAAGAACTGGCTGATACGTTGATTTACTGACTAAACAATAAAGCCCCAGAGTCACGCATTGTCTCTGGTGGGCATTGACTTGAGAAAGGAGTGTTATTCCCATGGGCAATTATATGTTGGCTTAAATATCTCGAGTAGCACCCAGGGAAGTGGGGACGGGAAGGAGTGTTTTTTCCACGGGCAATTATATGTTGGCTTAAATATCTTGAGTTACGCCCAGCGAAGTGGGCACGGGAAGGAGTAATTTTCCCATGGGCAGTTATATGTTGGCTTAAATATCTCGAGCAGCGCCCTGTGAAGTGGACACGGGAAGGAGTGTTATTCCCATGAGCAATTATATGTTGGCTTAAATATTTCGAGTAGCGCCCAGCGAAGTGGGCAAGGTTAGGAGTGTTTTCCCTATGGGCAATTAAATATTGGTTTATCTGGAGTAGCGTGAAGCTAAGTGGACACTAGTCAACTGGTTAATATTACAATTATATAAGAGTACATCGGCAGAAAAACAGATGTTGCGTCATATCCACGAATTAAGCAACTTATGCTTGTATCATTGGTAATAACGATGAACAACTCTAAGATCTATCGTAGATACCCAGACCAGAGCAAAATAACTGAATGTTCTCTTTTACTCAAACTGGAGTTTAACTCGGATCCTTTGCGTTCTATTTAACTAGGTGAACCAACAATTTACAATTTGGGAAATAGCATATAATAATTTTCATTATATCCATAGTCGAGATATTGTTACGAGTTACAGGACTCGAATTAAAATGCCGTTGGAATTACTATAGAATTTATTAGAACTATACAAAGACGTATAATGCAGGTACAAATATAACTGAACACAATCAGTCCAAACGTAATGCCCGATTCAATAACACGCGCAAAATCCATCACTATATAGATTATCGAATGTACACACGTCTTGTTTCGCTAGTGGTTATCGCTTGACTGTCGATTTCTCCATTGGGCCATTGCTTTATCCTGCACCGATACAATATGGCTCCCGCCCGCCTAGATCGAATTTCTTAGAATCAAATCGACACACTTAGGTGTGTCGATTTGATTCTAAGAAATTGTGTATCTTTTATGGTAGTCATTAGTGACTGCCATAAAAGATACACAATGGGCTGTTTTTAGTCGCAAATTTTAAACACAAGGTAAACAAAAGAAAACAGTCATAATATTAGTTTCAATGTTATTAGCTCGAACGCCGATGGGTAATAAATGTGATTTGATTACAAATATGCAGGTGGCCCAGATTGTAACAAATATTTTAAGTTACATTTTTATTAATACTTGGTTTTTGTACCTGAAACAAAAAACCAAGTACATGGTTTTTGTTTCAGGTAGATTAGAGAATTCACATAGCAAATCGAACACTAACTAAAAATACCAAAATGTTGGTAAGTACCAATATTACATTTAGCTAGCGATTTATAAACGTTTACTTATATAAGTACATTAAATGTAGTTGGTCAGAAGTATAAGGCTTGAATACACTCAATATTGGAGATATGTCGACATTAATACATTGAACTTAGTGGTGTGAATTAGAGAAGTTTTGGTCACAGGTGCGTCCCAATTCAGCTGCGAGCTATGTATTGAGAAACTCAAGCAATCCATTCCTAACCACCGAAATTAGGGAACAAAACTATATTTTGTCTTTTAATTATATTAACTTGTAACAACACCATATTGCTAATGTCGAGACAAATTATTCTATTGTATAGAATACTAATTTTAAAACTAATTTCTTCAATAAAAGAAATCGAACTAGAGTCATGTAAAAGATTTTCCAACATAACTAATACTGATTTGATGATTGTAAGTCAATTCTTGTCGCAACAGGCTGTATGACCAAAATTATTACATAAGTATTTATATAACATCCGTCTGTCTGTCCGGAGTTATTTGCACATCAGTCATTTTTCTCAGAAACTACAAAATATTGGATGAAATACAACAGGAAGGTATGCTCAATGGGAAAACAACTACAAATTGGGGATGGTCACAACACATGTAACTGGGTGTTGAAAAAAATTCTATATACATAGTTAGTATGTATAGTTAATTAAAGACAACATTACACAAGAACTAACATTAACAATTAACAAGAACTGCGTATTATATTATATGTTATGACGACTGAATATGTATATATATCTCTATAATGTATTATGTGAACCACGCTATAGTATTGGTGACAACTGTAATGATAGCGATGTTTATAAGTTAATAAATAAATAAATTAAATAAAAATACATAATTTTCTTCAATACGATTTATTTAAATCATAGACATTCAAAGCTGTAAAAATTATGGCTCACTTTAACATTTAAACTGTGAAGTGGGAAATTCTGCCAAAAATCAAGGTGATGGAGCTTTAAAAATACTTCCAAAGGAAGTTAGTTTGAACAATATGCGTTGAATGGTTTTATAGATATGATTATTTTTGATTAAATGCTTTTTACGGGCAACATCAATGACAAATATATTAGATCTTTGTTAAGCGAAATTCACACTTAAGCCGCCGACCCGCCGACCTATGTCGGCAACTTATTATCGGCGGGTTAATTGGCGGCTTCACTCATTGTAAGTCGGAAAACTTTGTCAGCGTCATGTCGGCGGCTCGAAATAAGGAACAAAAAATACAGCACGTCACTACGGCTTGAGTGTCGCCGGGACTGAAGCGCTTATACGCGCAAGCCGCTAGCATGTCGGCGGGCAACACACGCGGACGCATGTTGCCGACATGATTCTTTTCATATAGGCCGCCGGGTTGTGTCGGCGGGCATCTACAGAAAAAACTTCGTAGTGTGTGGAATACTACTTACTCTGTTGCCTAATTTATTATTTTTACTTACCGTAAATTTAAATAGTTTAATAAAGAATTAATTGATGACACATGGTACAATAAATTGTAACATTATTTACAAACAAAAACTGTGAAATAGGTACCATCTTATCATATACCTTTTTTTAAAATATCACGACAGAAATAAATTAAATACTATTTAAACAATGACGATCTTATTCATATCTACTTAGAGTAAGTTTGTAGGCTTTTTTAAGAAACCTTAAAGAAACTTATAAATTTACTCTAACTAAATATGAATAAGACCGTTAATAATTAATATGCTATTTGACTTCTTTTATTTATAAAAGTTTATAATGTCTTAATTGGGTATTTGACGCGTATTACAATAAATTCTAAAACAGTGTAAATAAAAGAGAGCGTGCGTGCTAATATTTTTATTATCAATTTACTTTCAAAATGTCATGATATAAATCATTTTAATTAGTGTATAAACAATAAGATATTTAACGTGTTTCAAATATGACGTCTCAATGCAATCCAATCAAAATCAAGGAGGCGTGACGTTTATTATGTTGAGAGAAAGTTTCTCATTTGATGTCAAGTACTCAATTTTGTAGACTCCTATAAAATCTATAACACCGCGGCGTTTTGTAAGATCATAAATTAAATCAATTGATTTGACTGTCATTTATTCTGTTGTGTATAAGATTTATTTATTGAGTAAATCACTTTAAAATAGATTTTTATTTTTGAATTAAAACCAGTAGTAGTGGATTTCATAGTATTGCAAGCATCAGGTGCAGCGGGCTACACTTATAAACGCCAAATACGGCCTATCGGCGATATAGCGACCACGAGCCTGCTGCATTTGCACATGTTTAAGTAGATTACATTTGCATAAACACAAATCCCTTGGTAATGAATCAGTATCGTATATGCCGATATATCGTATATTGCATCAGTATTGAACCTCCTACCTTTTGGCATAGAAGCAGAATACTAAGATTTACGATTGCCCAATATAAAACGATTGACGTTTTATATTGCGAAAAAATCTCCTAAATACTATATGACGACTGTATATGTCGTCCTATCATTTGGGCGTCATTAGTACTGTTACGGGTATGCGGGATTCGAATTAAAATGCCGTTAGAATTATTATAGAGTTTATTAGAATTATACAAACACGTATAACACAGGTAAAAATATAACCGAACACAATAAATCCAAAAGTAATGCAGAAGGTCGTAATTCAATAAAACGAGTAAAGTCCGTCAATATTAGATTCCCGAATGTACACACGTCACGCCTTGATCGTAGTTGTCGCTCAACTGACTCCTATCTCAATCAGGTCGTCTTTTATACTTCATAAATTCAAATGTGCCCGCCCGGCAACGTCGACACAATTTCCTAGAATTAGCTTGCAATCGTAATCCGCAACACCTGGCTAATGATGCAGCCTGAAAGCGGCCGTAAACGAGTACAATGGAAAAATGGGCTGTTATCCACAATAACCAGAAACGTATGCCAATAAATAAGTGAACAAAAATTAGTTCAAATGCCGACAGGTAATAAAATGTGCTTTTACAGATCTGTTCGTGGAATTTGTCTTTGTCAGGGCCTAGTTGTAACAGTACAATATGTCGTTCTACCTGTAGGAATTCACGCCAGCGTACTATTAGGTATTTATCCTTGTGGTTGCATAACAACTGACTACATATGGGTAATTATTTTAAAAACCAACTAAACATCCGTTGTTGCCAAGATAGCCACGACAAGTTGTCCATCAACTCGCCAACTGGGTAATGGTTGCCAACACCGATAACTGACAAGTTTACAGCTTAGCCATCAACCATTTGCTGTCAGCTGGCGAGCATTCAGCTATTAGCTTCAGCTCTTTTCAAATAGTCTTCAGCTCTTTTTTTAACCGGCTATTAAACTACGATTAACCGTATGGCTCAGTTTTTCAAATTTCGATTGGTTACCCATTACTACAACTGACTATACATAGATTCACCGTAGTACCACGCATATTTAACTACCTGCACATACTCTACAACGTATGGGTCTACACTTGCTTTTTACATATTTAAGTATTGTTTTTGTACCAAATCAATAAACATTAGAATTCTTAATTAAGAATTTTTTATTCAAAGGTGTTTCTTATGTGATATTTTGTAAGAAAATTATCCTTAAATTATTTCAAGGCTGGCAGCACGTTGGTAATACCTCAGCTGTAGCAAATGTCCATAGGCTACCATAGCCATTTTCCATGAGGTAGGCCGTCAAGATGAGGGTATAAATACAACATTATTGTTAATATATTATTTATTCTTATAATAAACTTAAATATATGAAATTACTTTAATTAAAGGTAAACTATCTACAAATACAAAATATTAAGAAGTCCTTTTTTCTACACTTGTCCATTGTTTCAAATAATTTTATGGCGTCGAGTCAAAACTATTTTGGTAGGTAGGCTCTTTTGTTTTCGAAACACATTTCTATATACAATTATAAACATATAAATTGAAAATTATTAAAAATAAATTGCCAATTTACTTCACCCGCGTCATTATTTAAAGGTTGTACATACCTATATACCCCGCGGCGTTATAAGTCTCCAAAATCACTCTACATCCAATAATGTATTCTTATACTACTTCGTCGTCAGCCTTTCGCAGTCCACTGCTGGACGTAGGCCTCCCCAAGATGGCGCCACTCATCCCTGTCCTCTGATTTCCTCATCCAGCGCTTACAGGTGACCTTGCACAGGTCGTCGGTCCACCGGGCTGGAGGCTTATACTACCTATGCTACTCATAATTATACAGCTCATTCTATACATACAATCTCATTTCTCAAAGTATTCACTGAATATACCAGGAGTATCCGCGTATTAATGAATGTTGAAAAAGTTCTTTAAAAAGTAAAAAATGTGTAGTGGCCTGACGAGGCATAATTCAAATTGCAAGCTCAGTGGCGCCCTCGGCGGCGGTACGAAGTGTCGTCGAGCGTTCTAGAATATTCATAAGCTTGCCCTGATTGCGCCATATAGCTTCGAATATGATAGTCTATATATAGTTATTCACTGAATACTAGTACTGTAAATAGAAATTCTACTTAAGAAGAGGACTTGTTATTTTTTTGCTGACGAACTAGGTTGCCGGTAGGTGCTCGATGAAGAAGGCGGAGGACCGAGATGGATGGCGCCGACTTGGACAGGCCTACGTCTAGCAGTGGACTGTGATTGGCTGAAAGAACATTTGTTCTTTTTTATTGCTAGATTACAGCAGACAGGCTGACGGCCCAAATGTTATGGAGAGTGGTTACCCTAGCCTATGAACATTTGCAACACTAAAGTTGCTACTAATGTCTGCCGAAGTCGTAGATGGGACTGGACCCTGGCTACTAATGCCGGAACACAACTCAAGATTGTTATGGTGGCATGCTCTAGACCGGGGGTGGTAGCTATCCAGACGGGCAAATGCCCCACCACCTGCTTATGGGTTATTTTGTCACCTCTTACGACAGGACGCCTGGCCGCAAGCATTAGTATTCTTTCTCCATTCCTGTGCGGTGTTCTTTTATAAACAGTGTCCACAATCTACACATATATCTATACAGATAACTAAAATTGAAGTGTCTGTTTGTAATGTCAAAATAAAAATGTGCAAAAAAATCAGGGGGGATTATTCGGACCAAGAGATTTAGAATTTGCATTTTTTTGAATTTTGTTCTGTCTGTCTGGATGTTCCAGCTAATTTCTGAAACAGCTGGACCGATTTTGACAGGATTTTCACTGGCAGATAGCTGATGTTATAAGGAGTAACTTAGGTTACTCTTTTTGTTTTTTTTAGGGTTCCGCGAAAAACAATTCCACGCGGACACAGCTAGTAATAAATAATAATAGCAGCCCATA
Source organism: Dendrolimus houi (assembly GCA_039645545.1). NCBI lineage: Eukaryota > Metazoa > Arthropoda > Insecta > Lepidoptera > Lasiocampidae > Dendrolimus > Dendrolimus houi. The sequence goes on from CM077136.1 coordinate 6,953,685, forward strand.
AACATCCCAATACTGAGCTCAGTCTTCCTGAGTTCTTAAGAAGACGGATAGTATACACGCTTGTCCTAAGCGGCTTAGGTTACTATGAATAAAATATCAAGCATTTCATAAAGCCATCATAATAACGCTTTGATTTCTAAATGTCAATGTTTTATTTAAATATAAGAACAATGCTTACCCTTTAACACGAACAAAGGGTCGAATGACAAAAGACACGAAAAATGTTTGAAGTTTATTTTTTAAGAAACAGCGTGGAAGAAGACAATCAACGCCTAGTAAAAAATGAAGCTCTAAAAAAATTATAAATTATAATTTACTAGCTGACCCGGCGAACTTCGTACCGCCATATTTTCTGAATTCCGAAAAGACTTTGTTTCATGACATAAAAACAAAATCACCAAAATCGGTCTAGGTGATTAGGACAATTCTAGAACCCGATCTCAGCGCCACCTGCCAGTTCTAATTGTGAATCTAAACCATCCGGGAACCCACTCAAACACACAAAAACCAAATCGCTCCAGGTGATTAGGAGGATTCTAGAACCCGATCTCAGCGCCACCTACCGGTTCCAATTGTGAATCTAAACCATCCGGGGACCCATTTAAATACACAAAACAAATATCATCAAAATCGGTCCAACCGTTTAGGAGGAGTTCACTGTCAACACACGTACAGAAGAATTATATATATAACTAGCTGACCCGGCGAACTTCGTACAGCCATATTTTCTGAATTCCTAAAAGACTTTATTTCATGACACAAAAACAAAATCACCAAAATGGGTCCAGATGATTAGGAGGATTCTAGAACTCGATCTAAGCGCCACCTACCGGTTCTAATTGCAAATCTAAACCATCCGGTAAGCCACTCAAACACAAAAACAAAATCGCCAAAATCGCTCCTTAGGAGGATTCTAGAACCCGGTCTCAACGCCTCCTATCGGTTCCAATTATAAATCTAAACCACCCGGGGGACCATTCAAACACACAAAACCAATATCATCAAAATCGGTCCAGCCGTTTAGGAGGAGTTCACTGTCAGCTCACGTACAGAAGAATTATTTATAATAGATTGGGGAAAAAGTCTTTTCGCATATAGTATGTATGAACTTGTAATAAAATCTCTTTAGCTATACCATTTGTATCTGGCTGGTATTGGTATCATTAAAAAGTTTTAATTTTAAAGAAGACAATTCCAAATTCAAATTAGGAAAATATGTGATTTTCATTTGTTTTCCTTATTGTTAAAATGAGTGAATCTTATGAAGAAATTCGATACATTTTAAAATTTTACTACAAAAAAGGTAAAAATGCAACACAAGCCGCGGAAAAAAATTGAGATGTTTATGGACCTAATACAGTATCTGTGAGAGTAGCACAAATTTAGTTTAAGCGTTTTCAATCCGAAAATTTTGATATCAAAGATGGACGTCGCTCTGGTTGCCCTGTTACGGACAAAATTGATGCCATTTTTGAAAAAGTGGAGCAAGATTGGCATGTTAGTAGTTACGATGTAGCTGGAGAACTGGAAATTGACCACAAAACGGTTTTGGCGCATTTGAAAAAAGCTGGGTACACAAAAAAGCTCGACATTTGGGTGCCTCATAAGCTCACTGAAAGAAACCTAATGAACCGTGTACTCATTTGTGATTCTTTATTACGACGTAATGAAACCGAACCATTTTTGAAGAAGCTGATAACTGGTAATTAAAGTGGATCACGTACGACAAGAACATGTGAAAAAGATCGTGGTCAAAGTCCGGTCAGGCTTCACAGACTGTGGCAAAGCCCGGGTTAACTCGCAAACAAGGTGATGCTTGTGTATGGTGGGATTGGAAGGACATTATTCATTATGAGCTGTTACCACCAAGCAGGACCATCGATTTTGAACTGTACTGCGAACAACTGATGAGATTAAAGCGAAAAGTTGAGAGAAAGCGGCCGGAATTAATCAACAGAAGGGGTGTGGTTTTTCACCATGATAACGCTAGACCTCACACATCTTTAGCCACTCAGCAAAAATCACGAGAGTTTGGTTGGGCGGTATGCATCCGCCGTATAGCCCTGACCTTGCACCTTCAGATTCTCACCTATTTCGGTCTCTGCAGAATTCCTTAGGCAGTGTCGGGTTAACATCACGAGAGGACTGCCAAAACCACTTGTCGCAGTTTTTTGATCAGAAGCCCCAAAATTTTTATAGCAATGGGATCACGTCCCTACCTACAAGATGGCAAAAAGTTATCCAACAAAATGGCACCTACATACTTTAGTCAAATATAAATAAACTTTATAAAAAAACCTTTTGAAATTTTATATAAAATGCGAAGAAACTTTTTCCCCAACCTAATATATATAGATTTATAAGGGGCCGGTTTCCACAAGAGGTCGAAAATGGGGCGCAAACGAAACAACTTTCCGTTGGTAATTACTGATCAATAATTTACCAAAATAATTGGCATAAATCTTCATGATGTGATACGTGACATGGATTTTCTCATAATTTTTCTATAGTTATTTCAAGTTAAGAAAAAAATTCACAAAATCATTGACATGAAACCGTTTTACACCTCCATATTTATCAAAACAGGATAAAAATATATATACATCTTTAGACCTAGTATAATACAGGTTTTTACCTAGTTTTAGGTGTTGAAGCCCTCAAACATTAGTTTAAGTGCAAACTTCGTTGTCTTTTATATTCTGTTACCTTTACATGTTTTTCTTGAATAAATTATTATTATTATATTATCTTTATAAAACAGAGGTAAATGACACGGTTTTATTGTTTTTTAAATACCACATTATTTTATTCACAATAAAATAATAATGCATCTGAAAAACAACCGCGTCTATGGAATCCCCGCCATCGCCAGTAAAATCAGTACCGACAAATCCTTGAGGACGTTGGCGTTGCTACAAGCTTTAAAAAGGTTTTCATACAGAAACTGGTTTACGAGAAAGGGTTGTATTCAGATATGATGTAATTTCCGATTCATTTACAGAGCCTTTTGGATAACACCTGTCCTTCAAAGGACCATAGTACCACCATTTCCTAAAATGCTCATACGCAGTAGAAGTTCTATTAACGCTTTGCTTATTTAGTAGTCTGCAGAGCTCACAATAACCTGTCTTCGTATCCAATTTATGGACTGTGTAATATTTCTTCCAGAAGAAATAGCCGTTATATGTAAACTGGTTTAGAATAGTGTAGTCGATGATTGCTGTCAACTTTTCTGGTGTCATATGCCGAGCGTCCATGTAAGAGCCTGGTGGAAGAAAGCTGAAAATACGGAAAATATTTTAATGATTCTATTATACAAACAGTTGCTGTAATACCTTAAACAGAAAAGCAAAATTAAGCTTTAGATTCTGATTCAAAAGCTTAAGGTCATTTACAAGGAACTGTCGCGTGTAATGTAATAATTAGTATTATTAAAAATAATAATAATACCCGCAATGGGGGGTTTTGTGGCGAAGCCTTAGGTAAGTAGCGACACCTCGGACCTGACTATGGAGGCCAAGGCAAGGCCCCCGCCGCCGTGCTTACATTAGCCAGCCCGCACGGAGTGGAGATCACTAGAGCTAAGAGTCAAACTCCAGGGGTGGAAGTGATAAATGGCATAACGTCGAAAGTAGGTTCAGTGAGAAGCGAGTTACCGTCTGCCCATCTTTTTCCATGTTCTTTGAACATTGAGACGGGCAGACGCCATAGTCCAAATAGTCCCAGATCCCTAATTCCACTAGCAGTTCATCCCAATAGCCCGGTACGTTTGGTTCTCATTCCCTACAATAGTCCTACCCTACACTTACTGGGGCTTGTCCTTGGGTGCACTTTTATATAGTGTACACAAGGACAATCGCCTGTCAGTGTCATGCCACATTTATTATTAAATTTGTTAAGGGGCCTCTACGTGTTTGCCTTCCGATGACAACACAAGCGAGCCCTCCAAAAATGCGGGACTTTTTTATGGCCCGTGGTCTTAAGAGATGAGAGATATTATGAATTTATTTAATGACGGAAGAGTTACAGTTAATACACACGAATACATGTTTATGATTGTTATTAAACAGACAATTTCAGGTTACCCTGATTAAGTAACACATAGACATATGTGTTACTTAATCAGGCAGACACATAATGTAGTATACTTATATACTATAAAACCAGTCATGGAATAAATTATGGCTTACAAACCGCTTGACTCCCGAAGCACAGATGCCTAATGAGATTTGTTCTCAAATATCAGCATTACATCTTGCCACAGGTGCATGCGTGAATGACCAACCTTGAAACGCTACTAAAACGCAAGAAATATTATTCTCGCAAATTATGTTTAATCGGACGATATATTTACGCTAGCACCTGGTTGCGATGGAGCTTCGATCGGCGGTTTTCGGATATACGTAGTGTCATCACAGAAAATTTCAAGGTACCAGTAGATTATCATTCAATAGCAACAATGCTAGTAGCACATAAATGTACTACATTTTTTATGTAACATAAAAAATGTAGTATTTTTTATGTAAAATTGCGGTTTTTTTTCAGGCATTTCACCTCTGGAGATAAATTTAAAAAGCAAAACCTTAGAAACATATTAAATACAATATTTGATTGTTCGTTTAAAGTTATAAGATCGTTATCTACTGCTTGTGCCAGCTTTTACTTGAGTATCATATTCCAGCATACTCAAGTAAATTCTTGATCACACTTTGATATAAAAAGCCTAAGTCTAACTAAAGAAAAAACTAACCTTTCTGTCAACATTTTTTATTGAAATAAGTACTTCTTGTGTGATATGAGCAGAAAGAGAACTACAAAAACATCAAGTTTCCTATTCCGAATATATCTACTGGTTCTGTAAAATAATCTGTACCTGATGTAGTACATTCTTTATTCAAGTTCTGTGATTTTAATCAAAGATATATGAATAATATTAGCTTAATTTAGTGCCTCAGCTATTATACTTACTATAGTATTATATTATACTTACTTATTATAGTCGGGTCCATTAAGCAAAATTGGTACAAGGCCATTATTAAAAGCCCTTAAAATTAACTGAGTAACATAATCTTCGGAAGTGCTCTTTTCAAAAACTAAATAAAAATAGTAGTCCTCATACTTAATTTTAGAGCATCCTCGCTTTGGACATGTGTTATAACTACAACCAAATATATCGAACACCAGTCCATGCTGTTTCATAACGAACTGCAATTTCCTTAAAATGGCACTTTTACGAAAGTTCTGTTTACAATTCTCATTTATCATCAAAAGCGCTTTTGGTTTCTTATTCTTTGGTAACGTAATGTTAGAATGTTTTTCCCAAATTGTTGGCCATTCCATTTCTGGTTCAGGAGCTATAATATTATCATTCTCGTCTTTCACGACAATAAACGGTGTTACGATATCTGAATATAGTTTGTAAGACCATGTCCAGTTAAAATAATTATCCAAATATTCATTGCATATTGGATGTTCATCAGCAGGCATCATTGAATGAAACACGTATATTTGATCCGACAATCTCGTTTTCGGCAAATATTTTTTCTGCCAATTAATAATTCGACTCGTATTAAAAACTATAGCGTCAAAATGATTATAACCTTTAGGAAAAAACATCTTGGTCATTGTAATAAAACAATTCACATGAGGGCATTTGTAATCTAGGAACATCTGTTGACCTAATTCCAAGTTGATGTTCTTATATCCTGGATTCGTCCATATCAGTATATACTTCAAATCCTTAGCGAATCTCTTCTTTTCAATGATTGGATTGAGATTTGGGAACAATTTTAGTTGCTTCTGTGTCACATACATCTGAGTGAAATCTGATAGTGCTGTGTGGAATGAATAGAATGCAAGTACGGCGTACATAAACAAACCACTGAAACTCACAGCAATGAATAATTTTGCAAACGTTTTGGTTTTCGATACCAAACACATTTCAAAAGCCGTTATGTGCAGTGTTGAGGAAACAATGAGAAGGAATGGCAGTTCGGTCGTGATAAATAAACAGAATGCGACGACGTCTCATCAGATGACGAAGGTAAACAAAAAATTCTCGGACACGCAAATAAACAATGAAAAATATAATCAATATTGACTACAATGCGTATCTTTGGTCGAGAAAATATTTCTTTGGATGCTAACATTAAGGAGAATGAAGATATTTTTACAATATCGCTGGTTGGTCGAGGCCACAGGCGACCGGAAGGCTAGATCTCAGACTCGCCCAAAGACTCAGTGTACCTATGTATTCAGCGAGGTAATGCTGCCAGCGACTGTCTGGTTGGACTGAACCTATTGTAATTACTAGTGTTTTCGTTTTAGTGTAGGTATACATGAATTTGATAGGAGTTTTTTTTAAGTAACAGTTTTATTTTAATTTGTATAATTATATAATTTACTTTATTAGGATATAATATAATATATATATATATATGATATAATTTATTTTAGACTACCCTTTTTATAACCTTTTCAATCCCGTTTATAATTTATGTTCCATTTTAAGCAAATGTGTCGTGTCATTTTCACACAAAAAATCGTTAAAAATAACTTCAAAATATGCATAAATAATTCAAAAGGTATTTCATAACTGTAATTCATATAGGTATAAGTATTTCCTAAGAATTGGTTAGCGATCATACTTATCGTGGTAATTCAGCATATTCTGTTCATAAGTTTTCAAGTTTCATGCAGCACTTTTAATCAATATAGCCGGTAATTTATTAATGGCCCGTTCATTTGCCTTACTATCGGTTAAAAATTAAGATACGCTCCATACTAGTAATGCCAAAATTTAATCGATGTTAAGGTAAGTGTATGAAAAGTAAGATATAGGAACCGGCCATATTACAATAGTATTACAAAACTATACAGCTGTATTAAAGAATTGGAGATCATACGTGGCCGCCAGCACGTTAACTTTAATATATCTTCACATATTAAACTTAACATATTGTTACAACTTAGGCTTTGACAAAGGCAAATGCCACCTGCATATCTATAAAAACACATTTTATTACCTGTCGGCATTTGAACGAATTTTAATTCTTTTATGATCGTCTTCTTTTGTTTACTTATTTATTGGTATACGTTTCTAGAGAGTAGAAACCTCTATTGTTTTATTGCACTCGTTTATGGCCGCTTGCGGCCGAATCATTAGCCAGATGTTGCGGATTACGTCGACTACGATACAGGCACATTTGTATTTGTGAGATATAAAACGACGACCTGATGAGAGGGGGCAGTCGAGCGAGAACCACGACCAAGAGACGTGTGTACATTCGGGAATCTATTAGTGACGGACTTTGCGCGTTTTATTGAATCGCGAACTTCTGCATTATGTTTGGATATGTTATGTTAGGTTATATTTGTACCTGTGTTATACGTGTTTGTATAGTTCTAATAAACTCTACAATAATTCCAACGGCATTTTAATTCGAGTCTCGCAACTCGTAACAATATTCTTCAATGGATCTAATATTATAAATTAACTATGATTATAAAATTACATATAATCGAATACAATAAAAGAAAACTTATTTGTATCGTATTCTACCCATAGCTCAAGACTATAAGTAGAATACTGAGCCTAGATCACCATCTTCTATGGGTAAGGCGCCTAGAAGGCTGGCTACGTTTCCTCGGTGGATAGCCATACTGATCCGTTGCCCGAGGTAAGCACCAGCCCTCTGATCACCTGAACAGTCAATGAGTCGTTTTGATAAATTTTGATAGAGGCTCATGGCCTCAGGACCCCACGGACCAAGCGTCTCGACAGGAAACTGCACAAATATATAACTCGCACTGAGGGTTGCATATTTGCGCCGCTTGAATGATTCAGCTGTTTCTGCCGCTGAACCGGCTGATCTAGACGTGTTTGGTAAATGGGATGCGGCCATGATGATTATAATTATTGCAAAGTATAATCTAAAATTATTCGAATCCCTTTAAGAGACACATATTGAAGCCACTGATAAATAATCACATCATTCCCTTATAAAATAAATACGGAGTGATTTGCATGTGGTCTGTATTGACACGTTTCTTTCGTCACGTGCACGCAAAAGGGGTATACATATTTTTATGGAATACGTAATTCTGTTTGACTTCATACGCGATGTCCATATTTGCCGAAGACTCCACGTCCTACATGCAAAGAGAGTGGCACGTGTCCATTATTTATTACGATAAGATAAATAATGGATATTTAAAAAATACCGACTGAACTGAATTAACTGTAAAACAATAACTTATAACTAATGTTTTCAGTTCCCTTTACTTACTTACCTTCTATAAAGTAAATTTATATATTTTTATTGTTTAAACTTTATTAGGTATAGAAATTGTAACTGAAATACCTAACAATAATTTAATTTGTAGTTAATCTAGTGTAATGATTTACGTCTACAAAATAAATTAATTTTTATACATAAGACAGACGTAAAGTAAATCCAATTGATGTTTTAAACTTTTAAACTCTGGCAATAAAGTTAATTTTGTGGTTACTTGATACTTCAATAAAATAAGAATTCAACATCCGTATTATCTTAAGTACTATCAAATCAATCAATTTACAAATTTAAGTACTTTGCGTCAGACACTAATTCATTAGCGTGGTATCAGTCATCCTTCAAGATGGATTGACTGATACACGTAAAATATGTTACAGCCGTATAGTGAACAAAAAATATTGTTTTTGTTCCAAAATAAAATTGGTGTTAAATGGACACATACGTCGCCTTTAACGAAACAGGTCTTAGCAAATAGAGGGAGACATCGACTGATAGAAAAATTTTCTTGAGAGCTTTTTGGCAGCGAACAGACAGACAGATGTCCTTTGAGATTCGAAGAGACATGTTAAAACATTTTACACAGACGACTATAGTATTAGTATAAAGTCTTAATAAAAAAGCATGTTAAAAAAAGATTTATTTACGCAAATATTCGCCAGTGATATACCTATATCAATCAGCCCATAAACTCACTTTGCTAAGCACGGATAAGTATCTCCTTTTTAGGCCAAAAAAGGCTGTACTCGCGACGCTTCTACAAGGTGAATTGGCAGATTTCTTACTTACGAGTATATCAGTATTTTCGATGAACAACTTGCTTTAGGATATTTAACATCCCTCCCTGTTAGCAGTAACAAAACTGCTTAAATAAACTAAATTCTCTATCAATATCACAATAATTAAACACCGCATCAACTGCATATGATTTGCAAAAATAATACATAGGAAACCTTAATGTTATTTCTAAGTTATTATTTTCTTGCTTCTATACACTGATGTTCATCACCCAATCAGCAATATTAAACCTGACCAAGAATATAAAAGGTAAACAATAATCGTATAAGACAACAATTGAGTTCTGATTAAGGTATTCCCAGCTTGATCTTGTTCATCTGGGCTCGGCATTTACCGCCAAATACCTAGAATGCCGGTGAAGCGTTGGATGCCGATTGTTGCGGTCTTCGATTACCTTATACCTAGTTATAAGTATAGCATAGTTTAAGTAATGTACAGTGTGACAACAACATAAATCACGTAAAACAAACTACAATGCCTGATTAAAATATATCGTCTGGGTCTGAATTTAGTGGTCTAGGAATTGGTCCAAACAGAATACCGGTGAAGTGTTGGATGTCGATTGTTGCGGTCTTCGATCACCATAAGGTGATATAAAATTATTATATAACCCTGACGCTATATTTTCTCGAAGCTATATTAAAATACTTCGGGGTCTGTAATTTAGTGATCTAGGAATTATATCGTAAAGTTCGGACTTCGATTCGTCGATAGGTAGATATATTTTATATCGAAATTTCTGTTACTTACTCACAAATGGTTTTTTTATGCTGGCAAACAGCAGACGGTCCATCTAACGGAAAACGGTTACCGTCACCTATGGTGGTTTGCAACACAAGCCAACACGTTGCCAGCCTTTAGGATAAGATAGGAAGGATGAGGATAGGAGGGACCCTGTATAGAGGATGGGATAGAGGGTTCAGAATCATTCTTCCTGAACGATTAGTATTTTTTTTATAAATAAATAAATAATCAGCAGACAAACATACATATTGTATATCCCCAAATTAAACAAGTTACGCTTGTGCCTCTCTACTAACTCTGGGGCCGATCCCAGACACCAAGACCATAGTAAATAACGGAGAAAATTCGTTTCCGCAATTTACCATGCCAGGAAGCGAACCCGGAACCTCTGCGTTGCAGTGAGCTAGGCCGGCAAAGCCCTAGCCCGCTCAACCACTAAAGGCCGTCAAATGTAGCATTAAAAACAGTGCATTAAAATTGACACCAAAATTCTAAACCACTTATAAGATAATTAAGTTAGATAGTTAAGATAATCTATTTATCTATCCTACCAGCTGGCTTTGGATTATTTTTTCGCCTCTTACGGCAGGCCGCTCGATCGAGGGAAATCGTATTGTTTCTCCGTTCCTGCACGAATCGTCGCAAGTGGAGATCTATTGTCACTGCCGACCTCCATTAGAAACAGGCGTGATATTTTTTTTGTTTTTCTTTTCTTTTATTGCAGGAGTTCAGCAGACAGGCAGACGGCCCACTTGATGGAAAGCGGTTACCATCGCCTATGGACATTTGCAACACCAAAGGTGCTACAAATGCGCTGCTGCTCTCTTAAGGGAGACTGGAACCTGGTCACTAATGCCGGAATACAACTCAAGGTTGTTTTGGTGACATACTTTAGACCAGGGATGGTAGCCATCCAGTCGGGCAAATGTCCTACCACCTGGCTGTGGGTTGTTTAGTCGCCTCTTACGACAGGCCGCCCGGCCGCAGGAAATTGTATTCTTTCTCCGTTCCTGCACGGATAAGTTGTATGCTCCTATTTGAGTGAAACGTGTATACTATAACATATATACCAACTGTTTAATCATGTTTTGAACAAATAAACTTGATTTAAATGGGACGCAATGGTTAGAATAGGCAAATGGAATGTGGGATAGAACAGGGGGAGACAGAAGAAGGCCGTCGAAATTCCCACTCATCGTACAAAACAGGATTAGTTCAATGTTAGCCGTTTCACGCGTATGCTCTGTGAGAGCGTGGTATCACACTGATCGAACCGGCTCAGCGAGCTATAATAAAGGTTTCGAGCATAGCTCTACCACGTCAATTGGGAATTATTCTAGAGTTTCTTGTCGCATGTATAATCGAGTGCGCGCTTAGAAAGCCTAACAGGAATAATTGTAAGTCTTATTAGATCTAAACGATTTTATATTCTTTTTCTTTAAAATTTTGCATCATTTTCTTGTTCTATAAAAGTTATGATTGGTATAAAATCTTACTAGTAAGATCGCCAACTTTGCCTTATTATAGTAGTCTGATGTTGCGAGCTTTCTGACTCTCATAAGAATATTGTGGATGTTATAATTTAAAAATCAAGTTCAGAAGCATTACTTCTCTATTGTGTATAATAAATAATTCCTAACACTGTTATATATGTCAGAGGAAGCTATGAGTCGGGTTGATTGTTGTTTGCATGTATAACGCACAATATTATTTGTTTACATTTTAATTACTTTTAAAATTCTTAATTTAATTTCATTCGATTTGTGAAATCTTTCTGTAGCTTAAAAATCGTCCTAACCTAATAAAAGTTATGAATATTGTTATTTAACAAGCGACCAATCAGACCAGAAGACGTGCCTCGAGCGGGGTCGAGGCGCCATCTGTACTTAAGGGATGCGGACGAGTTTTTGTGATACATTGAAGCGATAGCAACGGATCGAGTTGGATCGTTGAGAATTTAAAAGGAAAGGGTTAAAGTAAGATCGGTGCCTTGAATCCGCTGCTCGGTCTTAACTGTGACAAAATACTGTTTAAATCTAAATTAAAAAGGTATAAACCGCGACCATTGTGTTTTGTGCTCGCATTTTACCCTGATGACGTATGTTAAACCTGCACCCACTAATGGCGATGTCAACGAGAAGAATGCTTTTCCGACATATATATGTATGTATGTTTGTATTGTCATATGTATATATTCGTGTGTGTATATGCATATGTATATATATTTGTATTCTTTTTGTACTTATATGTATTGTATATACTTATCATTTATCATTATTTATAAACTGCACCACCAGTATTAAAAATCCATTAATCCCTGCCAAGGGTTGCCTGGAAGAGATCGCTTTTTAGCGATAAATCCGCCCGTTGTACAATTTCTTGTATTTTTCTATTTCTGTTTATCTATGTTTTGGTGTACAATAAAGTGTTGTCTATCTATCTATAATATGTGGATGTTATATACAATAATAATAGTCCATAGACGTCCCACTACTGAGCTCGGGCCTCCTACTATAGGGGAACGAAAAGTAAACCCACCACGATTGTCTAAGGCGGCTTGGCTGGTTTAACATATAGGTTATCTCGATGTGCAGGTTTCTTCACATTTTTCCTTCACCGCTTTTAGCACATGGTAATTGTAACAACATGCACATTATAGTAGAAAACTGAGTGGTGCATGCGTTCCGGCTAGGATTCAAACCCACGCCGTTTGAGTTTGGGGCGCATACGCTAGCCATTACGCTACCACGGCTTATGTATATGTGGATTTTACTATATTTTTGAATTAAATCTTTGGGATTAGTAAATAGTTAGTATTCTCAGAAAACGGATAAGCATGCTGAGCCACCGTAGTTACTTGGCTAGGTTTCTGGGCACTTTACCCATAGAAGATGGTTCAAACTCAGTTTTCTGTTTATCGCCTTTTACTTCAACTCCACCTGGGATAATGTTACTGTGACTGTGTCACACACACAGACAAGTACGCATACGCCGTGCAAATAAACAAAACCAACATGTGGCATATTATAATATTACATTTATTTTAAAAACGTTAATGTTATTAAGGCTGTTATTTTTTAGTTGTTTACTTGGTTCTTACTAAATAAGTTTACGTACAGATAATAACTTCGCTCTAATCATTTCCATTAAAAACTAGTAATATATCACTGAAAATAAACTAACTTATAAATAAATAAAAACTAAACTAAATTATAAATAGGTATATATACAAATTAAAATTAAACTATATAATCTAGTGCCAGACCACTCTCAGTTGGAAACGTGCCCAAAAGACTGGCCACATCACCTCGCTGTATCGCAACGCTAATGCGTTGTCCGAGGTACAGACCAGTCTTTTGGTCACGTGAGACGTCTACCAGGCGTTTCGCTGCAAGTAATAAGTAATTTATTGAATTAAAATGGCTTGTCCACATTCTCCTTTCGTGTCGAAGAGAGTCGTGCCGCTGCCTGTACTCAAGTCGCGTATGAAAGAAAATTAGACTTTTTAAACTTCCTTCCGCAACTTCGATTTTAACTCATTCCTCCAAAGTTTCGCTCTTCGTCTCAGGTGGGCTGCATGCTTATTATTACCCGCAGCTATTTTATAAAGTCTCTAAATGATGTGCAACTGGTGAAGTTTGAAAACGAACTCAAGTTTCGCGACGTCTGAGCGTGAATGTCTAATTACAATGCTACTGCTTCATTTGGGACAATGTTTTGTGATTGATCTTTTTAATTTGTTATGAATTTATAATCGTAATTGTGATTATTTGTTAATGACGTTAAATATTGACAGATAACGTATAAACAAACACTAACGTAGCTGTTGCTTTGCGATGTTATTTTTAACGCTACAAATAAGATGCATTTGGCCACAGTAAATAACTATAACATTATCCCAGATAATGCCCAACTATAAGTATTATTACTGATCTATTTGTAACTTTTCACATAGCTATTAGATAGAGATCCTAGTCACCCCAGACTTCGTGATTTTAGGAAAGATGAAATTTTTAGGATTGGTAGTTTAATATAAACTAAGGCCGCTTTCTGACTTGTCGGTGCGAGAGCGGTGCGGGATCTGTAAGGTCTGTATCAAAACGATACCGCGTTGCCTTCAGCTACTCACCTATCGGTATGTTCTCTGTATAAAATCCTGCAGTACCGAAGATGTCCTCTTCAAGTGATGACGATATTTTGGCGTGCTATTATATTTATCGCCTACGTAAAAAAGAAAGCATTATTGGCGTCATCCTTATAAGCGATAAATGTGTTTTATTAGATATCTCACTCCAAATTCTCTCTGTGACATCATTTCTTGAATATTCAGCCAGTTTATAATTATACAGTGCGGGATACTTTTCAATTTCTAGTACTAAAACGACGTGAATATCTCGCTCCACCATCTTGTTTGCATGACCGTGCGCGGTAAATGTCGAGCGGCACCTGGACACACATCCCGAGACGCGGTAAAACGAAACGATCGCTCCGCTCCCGCACATACCGCGCCAATTAGAAGACGCACAATGAAATATAGGCGCTCGGCAAGCTTTCGGTACCGCGTATACCGAGCGAAACGAATCCGCACCGCTCCCGCACTGACAAGTCAGAAAGCGGCCTTAGAAAGGAATGGATACTCGCTAAGCTGAAAGCGGGGCCGTTTTTCAGGTAGCAGCTATCAAAGGTGGAAAATAACCATGGGAAGATGATTGGCCCGTCAGATTTTTCTGGCTCATTGGAAAATATTGTAAAATATTGTACTTGATAATACATATAAAATTCAGCCGTCCTAAAATGACGTAAGTTCCCTTTTTTTTAAGTGTCTGTCACAAGTTATGGCCCACAGCAAGTGTCTGGCAACTTTATATCTTTGTTTATAACAATATCATATATGACATATGTAAAAACTAGCCTTGCTACTGTGACGTAAGTTAGCATGGTTATTTTCCACCTTTTGATACCTGCTACCTGAAAAACAGCCCCGCTTCCAGCTTAGCGAGTATCCATTCCTTTCTCAGTTTATGTTAAACTACAGATACTGAAAATTTCATCTTTCCTAAAATCACGTAAGTGGTAAGACATTGGCTTTATTGCATTGATTATTTTTGTATTAACAGAAGAGTTGAGCATTCTCATATCGAAGACCTGCGACCCAACTCTGCTATTATTATCTCGTTAAAATCGCTGGACACTATCGTCTCAATAGATGGTCTGTCTGATTTCAGTATTCTGTTAATTCCAGCGACGTGCCTGTGACAAGCCACTATGGCTTTATAGATATTTATAAGCGAAAACTCGCGAAATAGATGTTAAAAATTTTGGGAGCTTTCCAAAATTCAATTCGGATAACGCCACTTCTGCTAGTAATAATAAAATAATGGTAATACCAATATTTTTTCTACTATTATTGTTCCGCGACGATATCGAGAAGATATTATAGATTTAGTAGATTACAATTTTTTTATACTATCGCAATGGAATTGTACTTCTAATATCTTTGCAACATCAAGATATTGAAATAAACGATTTGGGCCCTAGGAGGCTTTCCTGGAGCCCAAAGCGGCTATTTATATATATCTATCTCTATATATATATATATATATATATCAAAACTTTTTACCATCTTCCGTCGTTCTTTTTTGTCACCACGTACCGGATTCAATTGTGAATCTAAACCATTCTCGAATCCACTTGAATACACACAAAAACTTTCATCAAAATCAGTCCAGCCGTTTAGGTGGAGTTCAGTGACATACACACGAACAGAAATTATTTGTTTATTCATGTACTTACTTCCTACAAAAATAAAGTTAATAGAGTATATAATATTAGACAAAATAATTAAAGTGGGAAAGACGGGATCTCAAACTAGGTTAAACCCTGTGTGATTGTATTCCTGGCCCTCGTCTCCCTATTACTAAAAATAACCACCACCATTGAACAGAACATTATGATAAATTATAATAAGAATATATTGTTACGAGTTACAGGACTCGAATTAAAATGCCGTTTGAAATTGCTATGGAATTTATTAGAACTATACAAACACGTATAACACAGGTACAAATATAACTGGACACAACTAGTACAAACGTAATACACGATTCAATAACACGCGCAAAGTCTGTCACTATATAGCTTATCGAATGTACACACGTCTTGCCTCGTTCTTGATTATCGCTAGAATGCCGATCTTCCCATTGGGCCATTGCTGCACCGATACAATATGGCTGCCCGCCCACGTAGATCGAATTTCTTAGAATTCGTAATCTGCACACGTACCTAATTATGCCTGCAAACGGCCATAAACGAGACAATATACAATAGGCTGTTTTCTAAATACAAATTTTAAACATAAGGTAAACAAAGGAAACGGCTGACAAAAAGGTAATAAACTGCAGCTGTGCATTGGTCTTTGTCGGTCGTAACAATATAAAGGTGTGTGATTTAGCTAATTTTATTCCTGTAGTTGTTAGGAATAGATCGCTTTATAGCCCTTTGAGCATAATTAGATATAGTTTTACAATCTTATTCACATTGAGTTAAAGTAAGTTTGAAGACTTCTTTATAGTTCTTGAAGAATACTTCAAACTTACTCTAACTCAATATGATTAAGACTCTAAGTTTGTAAGTTCATTTTTGTATTGGTGTACAATAAAGTGTTATCTATCTATCTAATTTTTAATTTTGACTGTCTCGAGTTTCACACCTGTAAATCTAGTACAATGGTTCTCATTTTAGGCAAATATGATGTTGTTAACTGTAAAAAGGCATTAAATGCACACTGTAGGAGATGTAGGTGCTGAGCCATGCAATAAATCCTCGAAACATCTTCGCATCGCGGACCAATTAGTACAAGATGTTACCGCGCAGCCATCGCCGGTCGATATTATGCAATACTGAATAATTTTTCCTATGGCATAAATAATGACATCCAAAGTAAAAAAGGAAATAGAGGGTGATAGCCAAGATATAACAACAATATCTGTTGAAAAGCGAATTTAAGTATACATATAATAGCTTATAGACTAATTTTATTAATGGAGAAAATATAATGGTGATATTTGCAAGCTAAATTAAAAGTAAACTCGAAAAGATCTGATCTATAAGAAGTTTGTTTGTTTCTTGTTTATGGCCTTAAAATGAACTAATTTTATTTTATTGCTGGATTGCAACGGACAGGCTGACGGCCTCCCTCACTCCCCTTCTGTCGTCTGTGGACAATTCCAACTCTAAAGTTGCTACCAATATGCAATAATATGCAATAATATGCTCCTTGAACAGGAGACTGAAACCTGATCAGTGATGCCGCCGGAACACAACCTAAGATTGTCATGGCGGCTTACTCTAAACCAGGGATGGTATCCATCCAGATGGGCCTTATACGGGCCGGGATACCTTAACACCAGGCTGTGGGTTGTTTAGTCACAATTTTACAGCAAATTTGTTAAAAAATTGTAAAGAGCTTTATGGATAAACAACTATTTTAAGGGTTCTAAAAATGACTATGAAATTTTAAAACGTTAATTCTTATATATCGTTTGAAATGTCTTTGCGTTTGTTATTACAATTTGTATAATAAATTTGTAAAATAAAATAAAAAGTTTTCTTTTTCATGCTGTAGTTTAATTTATATGTTAAAAAGTTCATGTTTGAAAAAAATATATGATAATGAGGTTAAATAAAATAAAAAAATAAACTAACATTTTCGATTACTTTATTCTATAGATGCAGGTCAGAATCCCGAGTGGAGTGTATTCTGGAGACCGGTATACTGACTTAATGTGCCTACATACATATCTTTACAATTCCTTGGTACTAAACAGTGAAGGGAAAACTACGACGAAATCTACATAACTATCAATATTTTATCCATGTGCGAACCACGCCAATCCGCCTTGAATAAACATGGATACACTTCACATCATCATTCATATTCTTAGTGACGAAGCCGGACCCCAATACTGGGAAGTTAATATTATTTCTATTTTTGTAATAAAATTAAGTCTTTTCTGCATAAACTGCTTAGTACGCGGAAAAGCGACGAGTCTAGTTTTTAACGAATATCATGAAAGCGTTAATTGCTCTTGCAGTAATTAATATGATTTAAAGATCTGTAAAAAAATAAAATACTTACTTGTCTTTATACTTAACGAGTATTTGCCCACGACTTTATCCACATTGGACAGGTAACAAGGATTACAGTTATTAACCGTCAAAAAGAAGGAGTTTCTCAATTTGTTCGTATGTATTTTTTTGTATGTTCCTAACTCGATTTCTCTGTCAATTGTGGACTGACTTTCAAATTTTTTCTTTAAGTCGAAAGGTTACACTTCCGAATTTGGCCCATCCTCACCATGTCAGGATCTGATGAATGAATTCTAAGGAATTAGAGAAAATCACAAAAATTGTTAGCCAACTTCTTCTTAACCTGATATCTCCGTCAATTGTAAACCATTTTTCAAATATGATTAGTGGATCGGATCCCAGGGCTGTCGAGCATAACCTTAATTAAAGAACGCTGTGCGCCTAAATTCTTGGAAACAATTATGTACACGCGTGTAGCTATTACATTTTGTACAGGCTTTTAATTTTTGATACGCATGTTACGTGATTTGTTAGTCAATTTTAGATCGATTTTGACTTTATTTCTTTATTCTTAAGTATGTATCCTTTCGAGGCGGTTCCATCGTCACCAAGCCAGGGTCTGATTTGTGTATCGCAAGGAAATCGAGAGCAACCCTTGTTGAAGAACATATACAACGAAGAGTGAGATGGCAAATTTGTATATGCGTGCCAGTTGTACAATTTCTATAAATGTTTGATATATTATTTCTAAATCTATTAAAGTATTTGCGCAACTGGAAAGTAAAGAATATTTTTTTAACAAAAACAAAAGCGACTGCACACTAAAAACCAAAAAGTAAATATTTAACCGACTTCTTAATACAACAACTAGAAATCGGTGCCAAGTAAAACTTAAAACAACAACAACAAATTTACAATATATAGTAATTTATATGTTCTACTTAATTTGCTGAATGAAAAATCGAGCCTACTCACAAAAGTGTATGAAAAACCTAATCATAGTTTCAAGCGAAGAAAATAGGTCGACTATTCTCGAGGTCTTAGAGTGAAACCGGATAAAGGAAGCTGGATAAAAAAAGTGTCAGCAATATCTCCTATCTCTCTAAGGGGAGACTGGAACCTGGCCACTAATGCCGGAACATAACTAAGGTTGTTATGGCGGCATCACTACACCAGGGGTGTAAGCCATCTAGATGTGCAAATACCCTACTACCTGGCTGTGGATTGTTTTGTCGCCTCCTACGACAGGCCGTCCAGCCGCAGAAAATTGTATTGTTTCTCCGTTCCTGCACGGTTAAAACGCTAGTACGAATAAAGGGATAGTTGCGTGAAATGCCGCCTCTGCCAGATCCCGGTCGAAGGGGTAGGCCCAAGAAATGCTGACTTGACGTTGTGAAGGATAACATGCGTACCAATGATCTCTATACAAAGGATTCCGAAGACCGCGCAAAGTGGAGCAGAAAATGTAGGAAAACAGACCCAGGGCGTCGAGGCGAACGCTCTAATACAACCGGGATTTAACACTCAGATGATGATAAAAGATGGAAAATTCTCTTCCGCACAGACACAAACCACACGTACCTATATACATAAGTTTGTAAAAAGATTATTTACTTCATTTGACGCTTTTATTCACGTAGGCTCATGGTATAACTTTTTTTTAATGCAGCATTTAACAGCCGTTCCAAAACTATCAGATCACGTGTGATTGTTCAACCAGTCCATCCAAACAGTGAATCGAACCACAAGGCTATCTGGTTGATGCATTGCCGGCATTGTGTTGGTCTTGGGCTGATGGGACAAAGGTGTCTTGCTCGCCATAACATAGATTACGTGTGCGGTCGAAGTCCCCGTCCGTGATTGTTTGTGCCTAGAAATACGGGCTTGAAATTCAGCGAACAAAGCGGAAACATAAAACAGAACATATTTATTAAATACTAACTGACCCGTGCCCGCTTCGCTTGGCATCAGAAAAAAAATAAAAAATACTTATTATTAATCACAATCAAATATACCCTATGTCACTCAGAAATAATGTAGCTTTCCACGAGTGAAAGAATTTTCAAAATCGGTTTAGTAGATCCAGAGATTACATTACCCCCTACAACGTCACAAACTCACAAACTTTACCTCTTTATTTTTTGTTGAGTTTAATTACCTACTAAGCGAATTCAAAATATTTCCCCTGCCCATTGCCCGTACCCCAGTGACGTCTACATCGCATAAGCCTATCTAGCCGATTAGGGTGCGCGGCGACCACGCAACTTTCTTTTTATTTCTTACATTTAAACTCGTGATATCTATCGAATGGAATGTCCGAATTGAATATGAAGTAATTTATTTTGATAAGGATGAATACCAAGATACAAATAAAGAGCCTTTCCTAGCAGCGGCGTTTTAATTAATTTTTAAAAATAAAAGAACACAACTTGTGGCATAAATATAATAGTCACATATGCTGTAGCGACACTTTTTGTAAATAATGACGTGCTCTGCAAAGTCGCAGTACATTATTTTATTCTATCATCAATAGTATTCGCAACGCACGCGTTTTTAAGTAACTTTTTTACACCTTGGGTTACACTATTGGAGTTTTAGTAAAGACCCCTAATTTAAAAAAATATAATATAGTCTATGTCAACCGGGGATAGTGTAGCTTGTCAACAGTGAAAGACTACTACCTACAACGTCACAAACTTTACCTCCTTATAATATTAGTATAGATTTAAAAACCATTCAAAAAGATAAATGATCTAAAATATATGCAATAAAACATCTACAAGGGACGATTTTTTGAATGTATGAATGAATGAATCTTTATTTGTGAAAATACAGCTACTAGTTATATATGAAATGCTAACAAAGGCGAATATTCTCACCTCAGAATGCATTTTTACAGCTTATATTTAATTCTGCGAAGTTTAAAAATGATCCGTACGCGAACATTTAAGATAACATTCCGATTTTATTTCATAAAATTATCATCGAAATCCGTGGAGTCGTGTCGGCACTTATTCCAGAATAACTTAGACCAACAGAAGCGGAGCACTAATGAAGAATGTTTCAAAATCGGGGTTTTTTTTCCTTTTGAGAGCTTCCGCTACGTAAAAGGTTAAAGTTTCGCAACAATCATGTATGACAGAATTGTTCCCCTTTAAAAGTTCTAAAAAAAAGTCTGCGACAGTATATGTCTTTTAAGGTTGGCTCATTATAATCTTTTTTCAGTTTTAAAATAACATCGCAGCAAAATAATGATCAAGTACTGTGCGCGCATTTATGATGTGCAAGGCCGCGGCGGGCAGTCATTAAGATTTAAAAATATTTTCACCTACGTCAACAAAGTCGCGGGTTAAAGTTAGCGTTAGCCCAAAGTAACTATTCCACGCGGACAATGTCGCGGGCAGAAGCTAGTAATTTATAATTAGAAAAACTAGGTTTTATTTACCAAATGTCGATATTAGATGGTTCATTTCTGTCTTTCAATTTGGTTGAATGAGCTAAATATTATATATTATGTATATATATGAACGTAAACTTGAATCATTCAATGTCATTAAAAAAACATCATGCCCTTCAATTCTGTGCTTTACATCCAAAACGATTCAATATGATTCAGTCGTCTAATATCAGCATAAGAATCTTGTTTCGAATTTATACGACATATTAAAATAGAACAGAACAGAAAAGAATAGAATTTAGTTTATGGTACAAACAAATTAATGTAACAATCTTGGAATGTAGAGAGAAATATGACACAAAAGCTATGGCGGGGTTTTTATTACACAATATTCTAAAAACATTTAAATGTAGAATTATTTACATTATTATATACATACAGACATGTTTATATAAAAACATACATAAATACAAAGTGGTTAAAATTTCATTAACTGTTTTCAGGATTCAGAAATATAAATCATTTTCATTTGGAAACTTTCTAATTACTCTATGTGGGGCCTTATCAATTTTCAGTGCTACTTCTCCGACATTTCTTATGACACATACATGTATGCAACAATATTTTCCCGTATGTCTCATAAGATCTGTTCTAGAGGATGTTGTACCAAGTATATCAATCTGTCCATTGACACCTGTATTATTCACGCTTTAAGGGGATACAGTTCAGAGCGTAACATTGGTTCAGGAGTTGAATCTATGTAATATTAAAGTACATGGATAATCTAGTTTGTTGCACTGCAATCATGACATGACATTGACTTGCTTATAAATTATGAGATCTTCAATGCGTGTTCATACCACTGAGAAATACACACGGACATCTTATTAAGATGTAATTTGTCTTTAACATTCTACCACACATCATCAGTCTACACTCTTATGGCACTAATAGTTTTAATAACAGATGTTTTATAGTCTTCTGTGGTTTTATTTTGCTTTGTTTTACAGTACAATTTAGGTTTGTTATTTTAACAATCTTTACTAATAACATCTACTCAAAAGGCTCGGCTGTCCTATTATAGTGTTACAACTTAGCCAAAATTCCAAGAAGCACACCGACAAAAGTGAATGCGCACCTGCCGGCCATAAAGGACAGTTTATTACCTCTCCGCGTTTGGAGTTCTTTTGTTTACTTTATGTTTAAAATTTGTAATTAGAAAACCCGCCTATTGTGTATTGTAATCATTTATGATGGTCGTTAGCCAGGTGTAGTTCTTGGAAGATCCAGTCCACGCGGTCGATTGTTGTATCGTATAGTTAGTATAAAACAATGACCGAACGGAGGACCGAGGGGTGAGTCAGTCAAGCGACGATTACGATACGAGCAAAACGTGTGTACATTCGATGAGCGATATAGTGACGGACTTTGTACTGGTTGTGTCCAGTTATATTTGTATCTATGTTATACGTGTTTGTATAGTTCTAATAAATCATATAGTAATTCCAAACGGCATTTTAATTCGAGTCCCGTAACTCGTAACAATATTAATTTACTTTATAGGCTCTACGTACAACAACCAAGAGTGGGTGTGTAATATATGACGGTTGACGCGCCTGTCAAACTCTGCTCTGCTAATGACGTTGACAAGCGCGTTCCGTTTCTATTACAATAGCTCACGTTTTATTTTTATGTCAGGATTTCAAATAGGTACTGACTGAAGAGTGTATACTACTCAGACAGTTATTTAAAAAAAAATGCGTATTATTTTTGTATTGTTATATTATCACATGCTGAGTAAAAAATAATTAATATCTCAATGACACTTCATATAGATCTCCGTGTGCTAATATGCTATGCAAATAAATGTTTTTTCTTTCTTTCTAATGTATGAAATTTACCTGAGACAAACGAGACAGGAGTATCGTCCGTTCCTTTAATATGGGGAATTGGAGAGGTTCAGTTGGCGGAATGCCAAAAAATCCTCCGCTATTTCAGAAGTAGGTTATTATGAGTGTACAATGAATATACAAGCAAACATCTATGTATTCCACAATATTATAAATATTGACTTTGTTCAATAGAAGTTTGTAGGTATCCTTCCTGTAATGTTGTATTAATTTTCTTTTAATTGTATGAGCTAAAATTATTTTCAGTGGAACCTGATTATTAATTTTGTATTCTATGATTATTAACTAAATTAAATTCTTCTAATATATAATAATCTCGTGTCACGGTATTTGTTGTCGAACTCCTCCGAAACGGCTGGCTTGGCTTGGCTGATTTTAACGACTTTGTGAAGTGAAACTTTTTTAGAATCGTGATTTGAAACTCGATGAAACGAAAAAAGACACTAAAAAGAAATTAACAGGTAAATCTATAGGATTAAGCCTGCGAGAGATTGAGATAGAATAAATTATATTTAATCATTTAAACACTGCTCAAACAGATAGAGTTGGAAGTCTTTGAAGGTTTTCGTTAATACTTCAAATTTCGTGTTTTAAAGCTTAAATATATTTAACGATATAATATATGAAATGTGACGTCACGTAGTTTAGAATCCCTCCCACCCCTTGTGTTTCACTTCTACTGCGTGTGAACTGCACACACACAGTTTTTTTTTGTATAATTTTAGGTATAAGAATAGTACGTAAAGTATTTTTCACCCTTCTATAGTGTTTTTTACTTTACTTTTTATGGCAGAACAACGTTTGGAGGGTCAGCTAGTATATAAATAAATTCCATTTATTAAAACTATTAGGTATCATCAAACTTCCTTTTACTTTCATACCGAATAACACTCCAGCAATAAATTTTTATTACTATCACAGCAGTGCCTACTTATACGAAAATCTACTAAAATATCCTTTCGAAATACAAAATTCCGAGATGAAAAGGCTCTGTGGGGTTCTCGAGGCCAGACGCGTTGCACTTGAAAACTTGCTTTTTCCACGTAATGCCTTTGAGGAAATTAAATAAACTGCAACACCGCATCATAAGCATGCTTATGGGGTACTGCGAGACGCGGTGCGGCTCCATTACACATACGTTACTATTATTATTGCGCAGCAGGCAATCAAGCAGATGGCCCAGTTCATGGAAAGTGGTTACAATCGCATAAAGACGTTTGCAACACCAAGAGTGAAGCCAACGTATTGTAAGCCTTTAGGATAGAGATAGGTGGGATGGGATAGGAAGGGTGGAATAAAGCAGATGGCATGGAGAGATTGGACAGGAGGATTGGGACAGAAGTGATGATAAGGTAATGGAATAGGGAGATGGGATAGGTGGATGGGGGAAGTGGGCTATCGGAACTCTCACTCATCGTATGAAACACGATTAGCTCAGGTTATCTGTTTCACGCCGAAATGGGGCTATCCACCAATTACGTCACGCGAATTTCATGATTTTGGACCCCTTCCCCGTCCTTGTCACAGCTGGTTACATTCGTGAGACTCCCTCCCACCCTAGTGTGACATCGCATATTTTTCTATTTTATATCAAGAAATTATTAAATTAAAACAGCAATTCCGTAATTAGTTTTATTTCCATTTAAATATTTTTCTAATAACTTAAACACTGTGCTCATACACATAGAGTTGTAAATATTTTGAAGTTTTTCGTTAATAGTCCAAATTTCGTGTTTTAAAGCTTAAATATATTAGATTTTAAAATGTAACGTCACGAAATTTAGGATCCCTCCCACCCCTTGTCACACAATGTTACACTTCATCTATGCCTCTCCTCAACCCTCCCCCCTCAGTCGTAAAAGATTCGTTCCATGTTTGAGTTTCCTTCGGAAACATGACATGAACGTCAAAGTAAAAATTAAATTAAATTAAACAATAAACTCAAACTCGTCAAAACCTTTTACAATAGCTTTTGACTAATTAATCAGCAAAGTTCGAATCCGTTAGGTGTTTTTTATCATTATATAAAAGCAATCTTGTTTAGTAATTTAGTAGGTATGTCATTTGCATTTTTGAAGGTACATAATTATTAATTACATACCTACCAAATTTCATTATATTTGATTCTTGCTCAAAGTCGTGGGGAATGGATGAACAAATATATAAACATTTCATTAAAGTCACTTTCATATATTTAGGTAAGTAGGATAGAAATATAGGCATGGAAGATAGTTTTTCATGAGATGAGAAGCGAATGGACAGTGACCATAAAAAATCGTAATCTTATCATGTGACAATGGAAACGGTGATTTGATAAGGTAATGTAAGGATGCTTTGCATACCCACTACTATGGATAAAGAATACCATTCTTCCTTGCTACTACTTCCTTTTATATGTAAGCAAATAGGATTTGAGCTGAAATGTTTCGAGGTAATGCTATATCACATTCTGATCCTGTGCGAACGATGGAGCAATGCTCGGTATAGACAAATGAAGTAATTTTATATACAATAAACTCTTTTTACTATTTTGAAATATAAACTTGAAAACTCTTCTGATGTATGTTTATTGTTTAGAAACCTCAAAATTTGCGGTAGCCGACACGCCTGTCAGTAGCATATAAAGAAAGTCACCCACTCTGTTGAGGCCACCTCTTATGGAAATCGGCTAGTAATGAGAGGCACAAGTGTATGCTGCCTCGAACAGGTCCAGATAGAAGGAGTAAGCCCAAGAAATGATGATTTGATAAAAGATGCCGAAGAACGCGCGAATTGGAGAAAAAACCGTAGAAAAACCGACCTAGGGTTCTGAAGCGGACACTCCAAACACAACTGAGGTTTAAAGCTAGAACATGATTTTTTATGAAATTATTCAATTAATATTAAAACTGCACTCATAGTCATTAGTATTGTTGCAAGCCGTTACTAATCATTTGCAGGTGTCTTATTAAAGCTTTGAATTCGAGTGATCTATTTTTCGATCTAATCTCTTTGTTTACGCCGCCGTAAGACGTCACAAAACCTTCTTTCCTCTATTGGTATTTCATGCGAATTCTGGGAAGCCATTAAGCTGACCATTTAACAATTTCAAGAACCAGTGGGCGCCATGTTGCTAGGAGGCTATGTCTAATTTACAAATGGATGAGGGTCGGTCAGTCGGGAAATGCGCCAGCCGTGTTCTGATTGCGAACGAGGCGTTACCTAGTGCACTTTCGGAGCGAGTATCTTAGAACGACGAACTTTGCGCAATTTATGTGATAACGATTTTCTGCCCTATGGTTTTGTCTTGTTGTATTCGGCTATACTTGTAAGAACTGTGAATTACGTGTATGTACTTCTAATATGCTTTGTGATAATTCTAGCAGCATTTTCGAATTTGCATCCTACAAATCCATTACAAATTCGTAACAGTATTAACAAATCTGTTATAAAGAAAGCAACACATTAATACAATGATTATAACAATGGCTTGTTGAAATAAATGTAAAAGTGATTTAAAGTAAACATTATATTGTAGTGAAAGATTGTATTTGAATTATTTTCTTCAACATAAACAGACGGGAACCAAAACAATGGAAATGTGTCAGTGACCGTTTTGTATCTGTGTGGTGACAATGTGTCAAAGTGCAATTATCATCGTCGCTTTGTTGGTTTTTGTGAGTATTTTTTTCTTATATCCGAAAATATATGGCAAGTACAAGAAAAATTATAAGTAAAAATACCAATTGTCAAGTAAAAAACGTAATTATGAAAAGCTCTTAAATCAAAACGGGCAGATAACACTGGTCAGGGTTCAAAAGTTATCAATATCTTATCAAGGTGCCTAAAGCAACACTTTAGGAGAAACGCTTACTCAAATTGACACGTCTAGATAATTATGCTGGTAGTTTTAAGACGTGGCATAAAATTCCACTTTATTTTGATATTGCCGTCATCGCTGTCATATTCGTAATACGAATCTGCTAAAGTTGTTGCTTTAGGACCCCTAAATTCTACCAAGTAATATAAAGAAATATACACGAAAAATTGTGATAAAATTCCTATTCCTTAAATTTTCACTGAAATCTGTTAAACCGTTTCGGTGTACCTTCGAGGCTATCTTTCAATAATAATATAACAACAGCCCATAAATATCCCATTGCTGGGCTCGGGACTCCTATTATAGGGGAACGGACATTATACCCGCCACACTTATCCAAGACGGTTTGGCAGGTTTGACAGATCTGTTATCTTGATGTGCAGGTTGCACCACAATGTTTTCCTTCACCACTGTTAGCACGTGGTAAGTGTAACAATATGCATATTAGATCAGAAAACTACCTAAGTGGTACATGCGTTCCGGCCAGGATCGAACCAACGGCCATTGAGTCCGGGACACGTGCGCTAGCCATTATGCTACCACGACTAACTTTCAAAGCAACACACAAATATAACAAATATAACAAATAAACTAAAAACAGAGACATTCAGACGTCTGTTTTCACTGAAGATTGATATTACAGACATACACTACAATTATATCTATTGGCATAGATTTCTTAACTACCTACTTAATAACCATCAAGAAGTCTGCTATTACAGTACCCAGTTACATATCTATAAATTCATGTATGCACGTAATTTCTTTTTTATTTCAGACGAAAACAACAGGCGAACCAGCGGAAGAAAAACACTCATTCACGTACAATTACTTCTATCCACCGTCAACGCTCAACTTCAACGACCTCTACTCCAACAGCTTAGCTCTCCTTTCTGACGAGGCAACAGGCAACCCACCTCTCAAAGACGACGACTTTCATCTCAACAATGAGCCCTCAAATTCCACACCTGTTACAACGCCCGGGTATAACAATTCGTCTTCTGATCGTAGAATTAATGGAACAACAAAATCTACCAATACTATTGTATATTCTGAAGACTCTATAAAAGTGTTACCAATAAAGGAAAGGGGTGTATTAGATCTACTATTCCCAACATCAAGAGTGCGAGGATTTAAAAGTGTTTTTGATGCATTCAGGAAGATCCTTTCACATACATTCCGATGATTTTGTACGTTGATATGTGTTAGTAGATCTGCTTGTTTTTATTGTTTCTAAATGTCTTTGTGAAATAAATATCTACCCGTTAATTTTTCGTTTTTAATGACTTAAATAGGTAAGCTGATAAGACCATAGAATAAGGACAGGATTATGAGTGCTAATCGCCTAGTAAAAAATCGTAAGTCTGAAAGGATTCTAAAGCAGTGATTTTATGCGTTGATATGGTTTTAGTAGATTTTTGGTCCATTCGAACCGGGTAACGATTAATTGATTGTGCTAGTTGTCCTACTTTTTTTACAACTCTCTATCCTGTATTTATATACTTACTTACTAATATAAAAGCAAATTTCATCGTAATTGTAGTTATTTCAAACTACCTACGTTACGACATTCTCTTCGTGCGACTGCAAGTTGCTACGCAGTAAATGCTTTAGGGCAGGCGCACACAGCTACCATACTTTTGCCTTTTGCATTTACCTTTTCATCTGTTAAGGTGTTCTCGTTTAGCTATGGTTTTTTTGTTTTAATTATAACTTGAATCTTTCAAGCTCCTCCTTTTGTATTAATTCTTCTTTGATTTCTTGATCTAACTAATTAATTTTAACATGTCTCTTTCGGAAAAAGAACTTGCTGAAAAGGAAAAGTTACTTTTTAAAAGAGCAGTTTTAATGGCCAATTTAAAAAAGATATTAGATTATTCAACTAAAAGTGCAACTTTCTACACCGCA
This sequence comes from Dendrolimus houi, assembly GCA_039645545.1. Lineage (NCBI taxonomy): Eukaryota > Metazoa > Arthropoda > Insecta > Lepidoptera > Lasiocampidae > Dendrolimus > Dendrolimus houi. Next base: position 6,982,683 of record CM077136.1, read on the forward strand.
CGCGCCGCATCGACCTTCCTGTTTTTTTTTTCGTGCATTTCAAGTGTTTTCCAAACTATACTATTAGCTAATCCTCTAGCCATTCAAGAAATCGTGCTAGTGACTGTGATTTCCAATCCACAATCGAAGGGTTCCCGCAGCACAGCAAACAAGGTAAGTGGTTGTGCATTTGGCGTTTTCCAAATTCTGCATTCTACCGTACATTTTTTGGTCCAATCCATCATCATCATAAGTTTGTTTTTATTGTTTCCAAATGTCTTGGTGAAATAAATACATACACATTTTTAATAACCTAAATAGCTAAGCTGCTAAGATCATACAAAAAGATAGGAATATGAGTGTTAATCGCCCAGCAAAAAACTCTGATAAGATTCTAAAGCAGTATCTACAGTACTCTGCCTTGGGGATCCTTTTATAAATCAGCGTGATTTAATAAGATAAAGACATACACAATGTTTAGCAAGGCCATGTTCTTCCTGTGCAACGGGTCTCTAAATAAGTGCAGTGTTACAATCCTAGATGACTAAATGACGTGACACATCATTTTGCTCTCGCTTTTTTAATTCATTAATACAATTTTTGTCAAATTTAATTGAACTTTAAATTATTAAGTGATTTGGTCTAAAAATATTATTGTTTACTTAATACTATTTAGTTTTCTTTTTTGTTACAAACTTTTTTAAACACGTCAATACCATCACCATGAAGTTGCAAAATGCAACGGTTGCGTCTTTTGAGTCACGTAGTTTTGCAGTTCCTACCACTAATTCTCATCACACCGGTGTTCATAAACTATAAAGAACAATTTTCTCATTACGGCGATTTGAAGTTTCAATTTTTTTTCTCTATAATTTGATTAACTTAGTTATTTATATTTTATAATTTTACTATATTATCAAAAAATTATACGACCATTTTAATTACAGAGACCGCAATTTTTTTTTGTAGTACAGCATTTATAGTTCAAAATTGTATTTTTAATCTTACATTTAAAAATATTTACAATGAGAAAAGAATGAAAAATGCCGTAATAAAAGATTTGTCAGAAGTGGGATTCGAACCCACGCCCTCATAGAGGACCAGAACAACTCATACCTGAGTAGCAGGCAAGGGTAACCTTGAGTCTGGCGCCTTAGACCGCTCGGCCATCCTGACAGTTGATAACGCTGCCGAAATAGTACGTGAATTCTTTTTCATATCCGTAGCTAATACACAACGCATTACTTTTAAACTATTGTGTATAATAATTGCTAATGCATTATATAAATGTATGTTTTGTATTGTAATATGTATATATACGTGTGTGTATACTTATCATTTATCATTATTTATAGACTGCACCGACGTCAGAATTAAAAATCTATCAATCACGGCCAAGGATAGCCTGGGAGAGAGAGAGCTTTCTAGCGATAAAGCTAGTATTTTCTACTCCTGTTTATATATGTTTTGGTGTACAATAAAGATTTAAAGTAACCGAACAAACCAAACTATCATCATTTAGTCATTGATATGTTTGTTCTGCATTCACATAAAAACTACTGGGCCGATTTCGATGCGGTTTTTCTTTAATCGATATCAAATTGTCAGAATTAAAATTAAAACTTTTAACCCGGGAATCTCTGCAGGAATTTTCCTGGTAGTGGTTTAAACTAGCCAAAATGAAAAATAAATCTGATTCCAACTAAATTTTTTCGCTGTGACTGTTTTTATGTTTATTGGACATCTTTAGTTGAAAAGTTGTATTTGTGTCAGCCTTTAGTAACATTATTTATACCGGGTTTTTACGAGAATTTCCGGGATTAATGTATTCTATTACCATGCTGGAAATATCCTTTTGATTTTTATATGTAATATTTTTATATAAATATTGCAAAACAACTGTAATTTACATTACTTATTCAACGTGGACGAAGTTGAGGGCGAATTTTAGTAATTTATAGAGATATTAATTTTGACTACATTATAATGCAGTGTCAAGTAGGAGCGCAGCTACTGTGGGTAAGTGAGCAACACAAAGGTGGACAGGTGTCGTAGATGGTTGTTATCAAAAACTGTAAATTTATTATCAAAAACTGTAAAAATGAGTATGCATCAAAGTTTGATAATGAATATCTTTGAAACATTCAATTTAATCGACTAAGCAATAGAGACCATTTTTGTAAAGCCTTCAATTTCCTATAAAAATAGACATGGCCCTTTTTATAAACTTTATTTTTTCATGAGTTACAAAATTCATAAGCAAAAAAGAAATTTGTCTAAAAATAAATCAAACTTTAATCTTCAATATTTGTCAAAATGGTGACATTTACGATAAAAATGTAAGAAATCTTTTTTGTATAGCGTTCGATTTCCTACAAAAAAGTATATTAAATTTTGCTGCTAAATTAATTACTAACGGAAATATTATTTTTTTTCTATTGGACTAAGGAAAAAATCTAAAACTGTAATACGGAGAACCTTCCTATTGAAATTAACAGCGCATATTTGGTGAGAATTTTTTTAAGGTCTAGCAACCAATTTATCCGTGTCACTTGTAAAAAAATATTTTTTTGACCCACCCTAATATACATACCTATATATATGTATATTTTTAAAACAAAACAGTCTTCAAAGGAATATAGTATAAAAAATTGTAATCAAAAAGAAATAGACTTCAAGAGTAACTAAAAATCAAAAAATAAATATTTTATACATCTTGAAGTCGGTGCGAGGTAAAACATAAAAATTACTATATTTAGCAAAAAAATGTTGCTTAGTTATGTTTTACTTGACACCGACTTCAAGATGTAGGAAATATTTATATTTTAGTTGCTCTTGAAGTCAGTTTCTTTTTTGTTAGAAGTTTTATAGTATTTTCTTTTAAAGTTGTTTTTAGTTATTTTTTTATTTTCTACTTTTTAGTTACCCAAATACTTGAATAGCTTTAGAAAATAAAAATATATGAAACACGTTGTACGTGACTATAATATTCGAGGTTTACTCTCGATTTCCCTGGGATCCACTCGTCAGATCCCGACTTGGTGAAAAGGACCACCTTTTTTGAAAAAAACAAAACGATCTATAATTGACGAAGAAATCGCGTAACAAACATACAAAAAAAAATAGTCGAATTCAGAACCTCCTCCTTTTTAAAGACGGTTAAAAATTCAAATTCCGATAAATTTACTATAACGGGACAATAGTACTACATTAGTGCTTGACACAACAATAATAGCCGAGCATACTAGACTAAAACGTGATCCAAAGTGATTGCTCTAATTACACTCGACACGGAAACGCGTCGCTTAAGCGCTGCACTCGAGCGCTCGAGCGCGTTAGTGCCATTTGTCGTCAATTAAATTTTTGGATTACCGCCAAATGTTAAAACTGTATTTAACACGTTCATTGTGGCGGGTATGGGAAGGTTTAAGCCGACACGACAACAGGTTACTGATGCAAAATTCATAACGGCTATAAAGTTTGCTTGAATCAAATTTCGACTGAATACACTTTTTATATTTTCATATTCTTTATTTTTATTTATTTAAAGGAACAACAAACAGCTACAATATAACATACGAAATAAAAAGTTACAATAAGATCAGGTTATAATATTGAAGCCAACGACTTTGTCCACATGAAAACATATACAAGATTATTAATAAAAATACAAGAGGTACAAAAATATTAACAATAAATAAAAATAACGATATAAAAATAATTCATAGAACATATTACAGAAGAAAGATAAATGTAAGATTGCATGCAAATATATCAATATTTATAAATAGAGTTATATAAATACCTCTATGACAACGTAATCCAGAGTTAGTGCGACATTTGCCTAGTGCAAACAGCTTCTTAAATCGGATTTCTCGTTGATGGACACTTCTAGATACGATGTAACATATTGTTACAACCTAAGCGCTGACAAAGACAAATTCCCCGTACAGATTTGTAGAAGCACATTTATTACCCGTCGGCATTTGAACTAATAATTAATAACATTGAAACTATTGTAATTCTGTTATGATCGTCTTGTTTTGTTTACTTATTTATTGGCATATATTTCTGGAGAACAGCCTATTATTATATTGTAATCATTAGCCAAGTGTTACGGATTTTTAAGTACAAGCTGATTGTAAGAAATTCGGTCCACGTGGCCGGGCGAGCATATTGCACTTGTGCAGGATAAAACGAAGGCCTAATTAAGGGAGGGGAGTCAGTCGAGCGAGAACCAGGATCAAAGCGAGACGTGTGTACTACAATCGGGAATATAATAATGGCGGATTTTGCGCGTTTTATTGAATTACGACCTTCTGCATTACGTCTGGACTTGTTGTGTTCGGTTATATTTGTACCTGTGTTATACGTGTTGGTATAGTTCTAATAAACTCTATAATCATTCCAACGGCATTTTAATTCGAGTCCCGTAACTCGTAACAATATTTATTCACTAAATCACAATACAATCAAACCAAATTCCGGGTTGCCTGGAAGAGATCGCTATAAGCGATAAGGCCGCCCATTGTTCTAATGGAAATGTTGTTATATTAAATGTCTAGGTTTAAGTTATGGTGACCAATAAAGAGTTTTCATTCATTCATTCATTCAATCAAAATTCTTATTCACAATGTTGTACAATGTCACATGTTCATATTGGTGATTTCGTGAAAATACAACAATAAATTAGAAGTTGTCGCTATACTAGTAAAAGGATCAAAAATTGTTTGAATATGAAATGTTATAAGACAAGGCCAGCCGTAAAAATCGGAACTGTGTTCCTTAATTATTTTTTATTTAATTCAATAGATAGAGAGATTTATATTCTTCCAAAATGTTAAAAACATGAAGACCGCCACAGCAGCTCAAACCCCCCAAACCCTCTCCTCCTTTTCGAGCTCCACCATTCTTATTACTTAACCCTAATTTTGGTGGAAAATTCTTAAAAACTTGTAGGTAGTAAAATTTTAAGAATACTTTAAAAGAAAATTGATTAGAACAATGTTTTTTGAGATGTAAAATATTTTCAATCTAAATATCAAATTATAAAATATATTATATATATAATATTGCAAAATATTTAAAAATTCTGAAGCCTATAGAAACAAACAGTGACCCCTACGGACCTCTAGAAGGCTTAAATTGGCACTTAGCTAATTGTTATTAACTATACACATATGTATGTGACGAAATCCAAGAAATGTAATTTTTGTTGGTCTTCTTCCTCTTGGCCATTTGAGGCGGCGAGGAGGTTGGGGCCTCGAGGAAAACCTCTTTGTAGTAGAAGCCGGGGTTACTCGACGGGCAACTATCCGTCGGTGGCGGGGTATGGAGCCATTAGAGCCTTCTCAACGGTGGTCTCTCAACTGGTCGTTGGCCAGTCTGCGGCATCCGATAGCCATCTCGGGCTTTGGGTGGACATCTGTGGCTTCTGGTGGCCTGTCAGCGGCTTTGTGGTCTTCGCGACCTCGTAGCATCACCCTGATCAGGCGAGCCAAAATGTAAATATCAAACTAGATTACATATATCATCATCATTATATTAATATTATACGTGAAGCAAAAACTTTGTAGCCCTTTTTACGAAAATTGCGCGGACGGATTAGTATGAAATTTCGCACATTTATAGTTTATATAGAGAAGGAGGGCAAAATGCTAATAATTTTTTAAATTATAAATTATAAGTTATGGCGGTGTCAGTAACCTGTCGTTTCAGTTTACGACTTTGTTGGTTTTCAAACAATTTGTAATGTTTCAAACGCGGCGTGGTTTACTATTTTCAACTTCTATATACGGTGGTTACGTTTTCAACCGGCATTTCACAGATATTTAATTTTACGAGCGTATTAAATGTGCTAAAAGCGGATAGAATCGAAGGAAACGGTTATCTTCTTCTTCTTCTTGATATATAAAAATGAATGTTTGTCTGTGTGTCCTTTATAGAATCGTAAACTATACATTTGATCATATGATGATCTTTAGCAAAGTTGTTGTGCATAAGCCAAAGAAGGTTTCCGAGTTGGTTCACAATTGGACCCGGTAGGTGGCGCTGCTGTCGGCATATCGATTGAAGCTTTTCCGGGCAGGACGACGTCTGCCGGGACAGCTAATTATACATAAAAAAAACATTATACACACTTATGTATTTGATACACACACGCATATATACTCTTTTGTTTATTGTTAAAGTCAAATGAACAGTGTAGCCTTGGCGAAATCTGTGATTATAGAAGTATAATCTTTGACAACAAAACCTTAATAATGTTCAAACTTATCATTTAAACTAATTATGGTCGAATTTTGACCACTGGGTGACCACTAGTATAAAAGAATTACATAGAGAAGACATCAAACTTCTGTAGATTTAATTTTGTTTACTATTAAGCGTAGTAGTATTATATAGTTAAGTAGTATGGTAGCGTAATGGTTAGCGCACGCGTCCCAAACACAAAGGGCGCGGGTTCGATCCTGGCCGGAACGCATGCACCACTTAGGCAGTTTTCTGATCTAATGTGTATATATTATTACAATTACCACGTGCTAAGAGCGGTGAAGGAAAACATCGTGATGAAACCTGCACATCGAGATAACCATGTTTCCAACCTGCCAAGCCGCCTTAGACAAGCGTGGCGGGTATACTGTCCGTTCCCCCTATAACGGGAGGCCCGAGCCCAGCCGTGGGACATTTATGGGACGATATTATTTACTATTAAGACGTTACTGTCATAAATAAATCAATTGATTTTTTCTTTCACATTTAAAGCCTTTAAGTTCTAAAAATAAATAACCAATTCAATAATCTCAATAAGATTTGCTGCTGCAGAAATAAAAGCAGACTTCGGCGTCGAACGTAATTTTTCCCCTCTGGATTTTTTTTTATTAAAATGAAGTTAGCCCCGCTGAGTCAGGGGAGGTGATAATTTTATATTCAACGGATAACTCTGCTGACTGACGTAGTTTTAGCTAGCGTGAATATTTTGATCTTCAGCCGTACTCAAAGTCAGAAAACAGACATCATTCAAATCAAATCAATCAAATTCAAATCAACCTTAAATGATGATTAGTTAATTTTCCATTTTATTCTTTTAAGTGTTTTTATGTTTCTTGAATTTTTATTGCAGGAGTTCAGCAGACAGGCAGACGGCCCACTTGATGGAAAGCGGTTACCATCGCCTATGGACATTTGCAACACAAATGCGCTGCTCCTCTCTTACGGGAGACTGGCACTTGGTCACTAATGCCGGAACACAACTCAAGGTTGTTATGACGACATACTTTAGACCAGGGGTAGCCATCCAGCCGGGCAAATGCCGGCCAAACTATTATTGTTTTTTCAACTTCACTACATCATCGTATAGCAAATACTAATATTCTAAAGAGATACAGTTTGTGAGTTTGTTTGTAGGAAGTAATATCGTGAACTAATTAACATATTTCGAAAATTCCTTACCTGTAAAAAGCTGCATTATTCCTGAGCGACATATGTTATATTTGACAAAGACTCATTTTTTTATTTTTATTGCAGGAGTTCAGCTGACAGGCAGACGGCCCACTTGATGGAAAGTGGTTACCGTCGCCTATGGACATTTGCAACACCAAAGGTGCTACAAATGCGCTGCTGCTCTCATAAAGGAGACTTGAACCTGGTCACTGGTGCCGGAACACAACACAAGGTTGTTATGGCGGCATACTCTAGACCAGGGGTGGTCGCCATCCAGTCGAGCAAATGCCCTCCCACCTGGCTGTGGGTTGTTTAGTCGCCTCTTACGACAGGCCGCCCGGCCGAAGGAAATTGTATTCTTTCTCCGTTCCTGCACGGATTCAATTTTTGACGCCCAGCGAAGTTGTTACGGGTCTATTAGTGCATAATACTTGCATATATTTCTGCTAGATTGTAATCATATACATCCAGTAGTTTCTAAGATAAGCTGTGGCATGCCTACATAGATCGATTGACATATATGACGATATGTTTCCATCTTTGACAAAATGATTACAGAACCTTAAAAACATAAGAAATCTATGAAAACCGTTAAACTTAAACGACTTTCATTTAAATACACAGCATTAACAATCAGTGAAACCTTAACCAAAACTTTTCTCTCTCAAAATGTTAATTGAAATTACGATAAAATAACACAGGGAGGGTCAAATTTAAATGTTGCAAAGTTTAGCTGTGGGGTTAACGCAAGAATGAAACCCGATAACACCAGTATTTGGGGCGAAAATCGGGACATGATAATCCTTTACAGTTGTAAGTACGTTAAGCTCCCTGTGTTATATAAACCCTTATCAACCTACATTGATTTAGGGACCCATTACAGAGGAAGGGCATGGCATAGCTAAAGATTCTGAATTTGATATTTTTAAATACATCTTCCTGATTTAGATTAGGATCCGAAAACCAAGCTAGTACAACAACCGCTATACTCAGGAAAGTGATCAGTGTCATACTCGGTATAATAATCATCTACACCACTTATATGTCTATCTTGCCTTTTCCTCTGACCCATGCTTGTAACACCACAACGCGTGCAATAGCGCATGTGATAAAATTAGTTGAATGAGAGCGTATGTCGTTATATCGTTAAGTAGTCAAAAGAGGCTTGACACAAAACAAATTGAAGAAGTACGATTAACATAAAATTCTCTTGTGTAGTAGCTTTACTGAAAGGGAGAAAAGAAAGAAAAAAATTACTTGAAGAAATAACGACATACTTACATTGCTAACACAGGATGCATAATTTGCACTTTGTTTACTTTGTTAATTGCGAAGCTGGCAATTAAGTAAACGGCCCAGCTCATGGTAAGCGGTTACTGTTGCTTATAAAGGTTTGCAACATCAGGGTGAAGCCAACGCGTTGTCACCGTTTAGGATAGGATAGAGAGGCAAGCAGGAAGGATGTAATGAAGATGGTGGAATGTGGGAATGGGTTAAGGAAGATAGGATATGGGGAAAAGGAATCCGTGCAGGAACGGAGAAAGAAAGAATTCCCCGCGGCCTGTCGTAAGAGACGACAAAACAACCTACAGCCAGGTGGCAAGGCATTTGCCTAACTGGATGGCTACCACCCCTGGTCTAGAGTATGCCGCCATAACAACCTTGAGTTGTGTTTCGGCATTAGTGTCCAGGTTCCAGTCTCCCTTAAGAGAGCAGCAGCGCATTTGTAGCACTTTTGGTGTTGCAAATGCCCATAGGCGATGGTAACCGCTTTCCATCAAGTGGGCCGTCTGCCTGTCTGCTGAACTCCTGCAATAAATAAATTAAAAAAAAGAGGAAGTGGGTCATCGGAACTCTCACTCATCGCACGAAACACGCTTAGCTAGCAAGCAAGCACCGATCGAGCGGACCCTAAGCTGTAATAAGATAGGTAATGAATCCGGGATGACTTATATCACGTATGAAACGCTTATTGCTGTGCCGGAATTATTATCGCTGTATTTTAAAGAATTGACTGCTTTGCTTTTGCCGTATTCATAGATAGGAGAAGAATATTATAGCTAAGGATGAAAATTAAAAGCTAATAACCATAAACTTCTAAATTCATTCATTTCAGTTACTCTAGTGGTTAAAAATTAACATAAACTCCATACATGTAATGTTAGTTTTCTACCAATGGTAATAAGATAATGTATAGTAGCATTATTTAAGCTAGGTATTTGAAAAAATATGAATTATTGAATCTGCAATGTTTATATACAAAACAGATAGCAATTTTTGGTAAACTAAATCCAGAAATGTTTAAAAGAATAGAATTCAAGACCAACGTGAGAGGGTACTGCGTGATCAAACAAACAATACAGTGGCAGTTTCTCTATGCACCCTATCTCTACAAAAAATACACTTTATATGACCCCATTAATATATAATAACCTTCATGAGACATTAAAAGATTTATCACTTAAATTATTTAAAACTAAATTGGCTATAATTAACTAATATTATTACACAATTAATGATTTTTTTAATGACAATAATAAACTTAAACACAAGTGACATATAAATATAATTTAGTAAATAAAATTATCTGTAATATAATATTAATTTTACTATCTTTTAATTTGTGCGCCTAATAAAGTGTGAAACTGTCTATAACTGTCTAATATGTTGTAACATCAACAATTTGTACCATGTTGTTAAGCAAATAAATAAATTGATTGATTGATAGGTATTCTTAACCTAAGACATTGAAACCAGGCTGCTTACGGTATCGATGTCTTGCATTTTGAATTGAGCAGCAATGAATCTAGAAAATTGACTCTACTACTAGCAGTTTTCAAAATAACATAGACATCAAATATTCTAAATAAAATCATTTGTTTAAATGTTTTCATCTGGCAACACATCTGAAAGCCAAAGGCTGAACACGAATCCAGAGTTCGATTTAATTATCACTAATAGGATAAAACCGGCCGATGGCGCGGAAACCGACTGGAAAGGAACTTCGCCGAATTAGAGTTTAACTTACAAACGACTATTGTAAGCCCGGATTACTTTATTAAACAGTTCTGCTTTGAAAAGATTATAAGTCAGCAATTTTCATAACATACTAATATTAGATACCTCTAATACCATTAATTGCTACAGTGTTAAATACTTCTTTAAATAATAAATAACTAAGCGGACTGTAACTAATTAAATAAAAAACTGCACTTTCGTAACATATGACGATTTTAATTTTATTTTTATGTAGGTTTATGGTTTGGCAGCTAGGCCTTTAAGCCAGATCTTAAATTTTAATGTAGTTTCTTCATTTTCTTATGCCTGTGTGTAGTACAGCTGAACTGTAGGTTATCAGCTAGTACCATTCAACGAAGTTCTTGTGACAACTCAAAAGGCCACATTCGACTATACAGTTCACATTTCTCACAAAACACATAATTACTACTCAAAAACTATCAATATCCTACAACTATTGTTCATTTTAGAGTAATTCTACACATTTTTAGAAAATAAAATTGCATAGCACAATCCCCTTTCAGTTCCCGCTAAAAACTCTGACGATTTTAATGGAGGGAAAATATACAGATAAAAAATCAAATGACCATATACTATACGTTTTAAATTTAAACATTCAGTACATTTGTTGGCCAGTAATAAGCCGCGCCAAATAAATAAATACTACTTATTTGTTGGAGTTCCCAACATACAGACTTATCGACTCTTTAAGTGATCAGAATACTATTGCCTATTTCTGACAGACGATCCATGTGCAGATGCAGCCAGGTAACTTAGGCAACGTTCTGGACACTACCAATAGAAAACCTATCATATAAATGTTCTTGGCTCAATATTTTAATTATAGTCATAAGGAATTCTTAGATAAAATCTTAAATGACCGCACCGAATGTGAATAACGCGATCGCTACCAAGCTCTTTCAGTAATCATTAATACAAATCATTTTGATAAAGGTTGTATGAGTATAAACTACATTTAAAAGAGACGAATGAATATACATTATAACAATGAAGTAAAAATATGTTGCTGGGGAACTGTGGCGCTTCTTCCCGTTTAACAGTAAGTGACAGTAACAAAACTTGCCTTTCAATAAGTAATCTGCACTATAAGATTCCGTTTAGAAATAAGCATACTCATTTTCATTTTTATTATTTAATTTTATGGAATAGAATATGAATATATTTATTAACTGAAGACACCCACATGATGAAGAGTAGTTTTTTTTAATTCTTCTCTCTCCGGACGGACTTGATTGCCCGGGCTTATTGCTTATATTCATTCATTTTGTCTTTTTTATTTTCTTTTTTGTTTGTTTTCCTTATTCCAAATTTTACAAAGGGTCCTTATATCTATTATAATTTTTGTTGCTAGAATCTAATACAGTTGTAGGTTATTTATTTTTTAATTATTATTTTTCTTTTTATACATATTGCTATTTGTGTCTAAACATACATTTATCTTAATATCCATATATCTAATATCTGTTTGATGAAGAGTAGTTAGTTAGGTACTATCACATACGAAAATTTTACAAGCGGCGTGAAGTGACAAGTTTCATTTGCAACCTCAAAATGCCGGTTGAGTTAAAAGACCAATCCTTTTGTATGGCAGTGAAGCGTGGCCTGTATTTGAGCGATACAAGCAGGAGCTGCGTGCAACGGAAATGAATATGCCCGGAAGGACCGCGTTAGGAACTCCTGCATCCGCGGCAGTCTTCGTGTCCGTGACATAGCAAACAAACTGCAATAGAGATGCGTGCCAATGGTCTCAATATAAGAGAAGGGAGAAAAAAAGTAGGAAGGCGGATCATGGACGTCGAAGTGAACGTTACGAACGCAACCGGGAATTAACGCTCGCATGATAATGTTGAGTGATAGCCATCCAGACGGTCAAATAGCCTACGAGCTGGCAAAATATAAAAGTTTACAATACAGACAATTCTGAATATCATTGTAATCTAATAAATATGTATAATATAATATCGAACAGGGTATATTCATCGGGCGTCGCCGCCGCGGACGCGTGCAACCGTTAAATGAATGAACTTTTATAACTGAGGTCTAACTTGGCGCTTTAATGCCGACTTTGAGGCTCAAACATGATGAACAGCGCCCTTACTTTTAATGACTTTTTGCTAATATCCAGCGGTACGCTTTTTGAGGGCACAACTTTTGGGAGAGCCGTGAATTTGGACGTTTCGATTTTTTTCAAAGGATGTCGGTGATGTTCCTTCTTTTACGGGGTTCAATATGACTGGAGGATTTTTTAACAAAAAATTATGACATATTTTTGTATGTAAATAGTTTAATTAAAGCAGCGTACTCATCTGCGAGCTTTAACTGTAACCGAGCGGATACAGTAATATGCTCTAATGTGGACGCCGAAAATTATCTTCGCTTGCGGCTCCCAACGCGCCGCCTTTGACTGCGTACTCATCAGCGAGCTGCAACCTTAACTGTAGTGCTCTAGTATGTACGCGTGAAACAATCTTCACTTGCGGTGCCCAGCGCGCCGCCTTTGACTGCGTACTCATCAGCGAGCTGTAACCTTAACCGTAGTGCTCTAGTGTGTACTCGTGAAACAATCTTCAATTGCGGTGCTCAGCGCACCACCTTTGACTGCGTACTCATCAGCGAGCTGTAACCTTAACCGTAGTGCTCTAGTGTGTACACGTGAAACAATCTTCACTTGCGGCGCCCAACGCGCCGCCTTTGACTGCGTACTCATCAGCGAGCTGTAACCTTAACCGTAGTGCTCTAGTATGTACGCGTGAAACACTCTTCACTTGCGGCGCCCAACGCGCCGCCTTTGACTGCGTACTCATCAGCGAGCTGTAACCTTAAAACCGTAGTGCTCTAGTGTGTACGCGTGAAACTATTTTCACTTGCGACGCCCAACGAGCCGCCTTTGTCCGCGTGCTCATTAACGAGCTGTAACCGTTGCAGATGAACTATAAACATTTTTAATCCACATATTCATGGGAAACTTTTAAAATAATCACAGTTGCGTCAGAGTGTTTCTTCAATTCGAATTCGAATACTTTTTAAGAAAGAAGGGTTGACTCAAGTATTAATTGAGATTTTCTATTTAAAAAACACAAGAACGCTCTGGAGGTGGTGGAAGATCTGTGTCACAAGTGTAGGTAGGAGTTTCGTTTTTTACTTCATTCTTTAGCATTATTCTTCCATATTACATAACTAGAGTTTTCCACGAGGGTACGCCGCGTGTCAAATACTAGTCAGTAGCTCTATTTTACTTACATAAAAATTTGATTAGGTATTTATATATTGCGAGCGAAGCCGCGGGCAAAAGCTAGTATATAAACATTCTTTGGAAATTTATCTAACTGATACTGAATTAGCGGATATACAGCCAAACATACCCCAAAAAGAGACTCTATTTTATACTATGTAAAGATAAAGCCCAAACATAAATAAAAAATGAGAACTAAATCAATAGGTTTCCATATTTCTTCCAACTCAATACTTTCTGTGACCTTTGTATGCTAAAGTATTGACAAATTAACTGTTTATTACTTTATTTTCCTGTGGATATAGTCTCCGGCCATCAAAGGCCGTCCTCTGATCCTTCAAACATCACAATCAAATATCCGTCCACTAGTCTATGCAAATATCCGACAAGTTGTCACCCGACGGGAAGTATCGTCGTCATCTGCAGACGACAGACAATGGGACTTGAGATTATGAATTATTTATGATTACATCCCGTCTTTATTATGTTGGATAAGGTTGGAATAAATTGGGAAAATATCTCAAAGTATAATATTTGCCATATTTTTTTAATTTCATCTAGGAAAAAGTAGTTAGTGATAGAGTCTTTCTTGTTTAGGGTTGTTTGGAAGACATCGCTTTTTAGCAATAAGACCGCCTTTAGCACACACTTCTAGATATAAGTTTGTCTGTAAACTTATTTTTGTATTAGTGTACAATAAAGAATTTTCAATCTATATATCCTTTCTAATTATAAATATGACCATATCTCCGAATTTTGATATAAGCTTAAATGGTTGACTATTCGCCTTCACTGAAATGTTCACTTGCTCTACTTTTGCACAATATCCTTTTCAATCCCTGTACTCTCCCATATTTAAAAAGGAAGATATTGTCAATTCGTCATGTAAATATTTTTTTAAGTATCGTGATCGATTTTTTTTAATACAGTTTAAATGATAATTAATACGCTATTTGACCTCTTTTACTTAATACGTCACAAGTTTGTAGGTACACTCGTACAAAATCTACGAAGGTGCGATGTTTCGTAAGATGATAAAAAGTATTTCTATTGATTTCACCGTCTGCTCCCTTATTTATTGACTTTCTGAACTAAAACTATAACCATTGATAAACTAGTTAACGGTCATAAACTTATAAAAGACCATAAGGCACCAGATCAAAGTATTGCAAGCCATTTCATTATCTATGCCGTTTTTTATCATTTGCATACCTCCTGCACAGACCTGCAGCTGCTGACGGAAGCTCCCGGCCGTACAAAGAGATTTTCATAATTAATTTTTTGCTTAGTATAATTGCCAACATAATTCCTTGTGTGTCTAGCGTTTTTTAGCTTATTTGCATACGTGGACTCCCTCGCGGCTTTGTTGGGAATAAACTAAATATTTTTCATAGTTTGACCGAAACACGTGGTGTGTAACATATTTACTTATTATTCATTCAATAATAAATCCCTGCAAGTGCATTTTTCCTGCAAACTATGCTCGTAACTGCTGAAATATGTATATCATCACCCGAGGATAAAAATTGTCCTACGTTATTGAGACAGAAAAAGAGTTTTTAATTGTAGAAACTTTTGTATGCATGACTTCGTAAGGAATCATATATGTGCCAATGGATTCCAGGCTTCTAAGCGGACAGTCCGACGCTAGGACGAGAATGAGGATGCAGCTTAATATTTCAGTTCTTACGTCAATACATACCGTAGATAACTCCATGAAAATATTTATTCTATGAAATCTCACGTAATGTTTGTTGTTGCGATTCTGGTCATGCTATTCTTGGTAGCTTTGGTTAAAAACAAAATATTGTCAACAACATTTCAAAGACTACTTAAAAACAAACCGTCTTTACTAAGAGCGTCACTCACTCGTTAGTTACGATGATTTTCAAATTTCATAGAATAATACTATTCTGTGCTTATACGTATCTCATATTTCAATATTTTATCATATCATTTATAGATAGTCATGAAGAAATCGACATAGTCTACATTTATCGAATTCCAGGAAATCTCAAGAAAATCTCAAAGCAACTTAGAATGTTTCGTAACAATTATACACAAATAAATTTCAATTATACAAGACCAATGCGATTGTCAACAGATCTCAAGTTTATATTGAAATGGACAGAAGCATTCTCGCATTACAGTTCCTCAGTTTTCAAGAACGGGCAGCAGGCCTTCATTGAACAGAATTGCTCCTACTACAACTGCTACCTGACTAATGATAAGAGTTTAATCAGTGACCCAACGCAATTCGATGCTATTTTGTTTGATGTCGAAAATAACTGGGACAGCTTTCCACTAATCAGAATCTCTTTTCAAAAATACATCTTCACTGCCTCAGAATCTGCAAGTAACTATCCTATTTGTCCTCCGCATTTTGATAACTTTTATAACTACACTTGGAGTTACAGATTAGACTCTGATATTAGATGGTCCTATATCACAATTTTAGATACGAAAGGTAATTTCGTCGGTCCGAAAATTAATATGACCTGGATTAATCCTATGCTACCTACATCTAATAGTGTTAAAGAAAAATTAAAAACCAAAAAGAAGACAGCTGCATGGTTTGTATCGAATTGTCAATCGCAAAGCAAAAGGGAAAATGTTACCAATCACTTGAATATAGCTCTAAAAAAGTATGACTTAAAAGTGGACATTTATGGGTGGTGTGGAAAGCTCACTTGTCCAAGAGATCGGTTGGATGATTGTTTAGAGTTGCTGCAAGATCATTACTATTTTTATTTAGCATTTGAAAATTCTCTAAGTGATGATTACGTAACGGAAAAGATACTTTATCCTATGCAACATTATACAGTGCCAATTGTTTATGGTGGAGCTAATTACTCTCGGTATGTCTTAAATTATTTTGACGACGTAATTTAAATAAAAGTTTACATTTATTATCATGGTACAGGTTCGCGTTTGATCTGACGTTAAATGAAAATGCGATTTAGGATGAAGCAGGCTTAGCTAGTAAATAGATACCTATTCACTCGTGACTTGAAGGCAACTGGTTTGTATGAATCGGGTAACACAGACTCCGGCACATTGTTCCACTCGACAGTGGCGCGCTAAGAAAGGTGGAGGCAAAACATTTAGTTTTAACTTCTAACCAATGGTATTTCCACCATGTAACGATGGCGTAAACTAAAAGGGATGGGGGAACTAAGTCGTGAAGTTCCATAGTGTCGTCGTCAGCTAATCACAGTCCACTGCTGGACGTAGGCCTCCCCAAATCGGCGCCACTTATCCCGGTCCTTCGCCTTCCTCATCCAGCGCCTACGGGCGATCTTGCGGAGGTAGGGCTGGAGGGCGTCCAACACTACGTTTACCGAAGTGTATCTGATAGAAAACGGAGCGGATAGTAAGTCCAAATGGCAATTTTTAAAATATTAAAAGAATAATCATCTCTTGCTTAAAATGTGCAAGTTTTACTCGTATATTGGTTCCCTCTCCACAGCCTTATATATAAACACATTTTTATGAAGTTTGGTAATTGAGTATTTATTTCAAAAAATGTCAGAGTTCATAGAACATATAGAACAATAGCTGAAGCTGGCAAAGCGACTGGAAATGTCAGTCTAACTTTACGAAATAATATTGTTTTAGATTTCTACCACCAGGTTCTTATATAAACGCAAGAGAACATGACGTAGAAACTATAGCAAAAATGATGGTAAAAGCAATTCAAGAACCAAAAGTGTATGAAGATTATTTTAGGTAACTAGAATTCACTTTTTACTGTGAAATGTAAACATATAAATATCTCATGCCTTTTTACCGCTTATGTTCCAGGTGGCATAACCATTATGTGTACAAAGAAACACCAGAAGTTGCGGACGTATGTACCCTCTGTGAATTACTCAATAATCCAAAACGTAACCAGTCAGTGGTAAAAAACTTCAGAAAATGGTGGAATCCAAATTATGAGAAACTATGTGGTGATGATCTTAAACATATGCAACAGCTTAATAAATTTACTTTGTAGCAATCTACTGTCTATTTGTAGTAACATTTATTCAATATCATTATTAAATGTCTATAAGTATCTGTAGTCAGGTAAAAGATTAGGAATGACAACAACCCAGTATAGAAGTAAATTGAAAGCTCCAAATCCTCAATATTAATTATTGTCAAGTATATCATTTTATACTTAACATCTTTAAGGTTATTGCAGTGATTTTTTTCACTTCTCATATTCTGAAATTACGCTTGGAGTTGCCTGATCACAGGAATGAAAACAGTACTTTTCGTCCAGGGAAAACGATTTTCCCTGCTGTCAAAAAATTTAAAAACTATGCGAATCATGGCTAATACATGCGACTCATGTCCCAACTATTTTTACAGCCACTGTTAAATTGCGACATAAATTGTAATAAAAAATATTAACAAAATTTTAACATCGTTTTATACTTATAAATTACTTTTCACTAAATTATTATTTAATTTATTTAAATTTGAGCTAAATATTTACTATCATCACTGAAAAAAATACTGGCTGGTTTTAATACCACAAAAAAAGACATTTTATACGAGACGTATTAAATGAGCTCATCAGATTTAGACATGGATCACAGAGTACATTTATTAATACATGGATTTTAACCTCTGATTTCATTAGAGAAGTAATTTAATTGTGTAACTAATTAGTTTTTATGTACTTTCCTCATATTCGAAATGAAAAGCAGAGTGTTGACCTCGGGTGTAATGTATTTAGACACTCGAAATATTAGCGCCCTTCGCTACGCTCGTACACCAAACCATCTCGTGCCTAAATAGGTCACTTTCACCTCTCGTGTAACAACCACTACTGAATAATTAATAAAATGGGCCAAGTGCATGGCAGCTCACGAACTATGGAGAGTTCCGTTTACATGACGTAAACTGTTTTACTTATTTTAAATATATCTAATATAAAATAAAAATGATGTGCGCGTGTACATGAAAATAGGGAAAGAATTTTATTATTTGTTATTTCATCCTGACTGCGAAAGGCAGATATATTCTTATACTAAGTCCAAAGCTAATCAATATAAAATGGTTCAATAAAAGTCACTGGGCTCCCGTATAGCGATATTAGTGTTGAAAAACGTATCACTTAGACCCCCACTCGGGGTGTACACGAAAAGGGCGGCACAGTAAACCGATGACTCGTCGAAAGGCAACAAGTTCAGTGTATGTTCGGTTTGAAAACAAAAGGAATTGTTACATTTTGATGATACGAGAAAAGCATTCGTTAAAAGAAAGTCTAAAGTTAGAAATTCGCGTCCTATATCAATGTATTATAATATTCGTATCGTTTCTACTTTAAGTTTTTATACAGTAAGAAATAAATATTAATCTTAAGACAAACACAAACGAGCTCTAGTAAATATTTTATTTGACAATAAAAGGAATTGATACATTTTGATACGAGGAAAATATTCGTCAAAGGAAAAAATCTAAGGTTAGAAATACGCATCCTATATTTAGACGGCCTCTGTGGATGAGCGGGCTAAGCCGGATTCGATTCCTGGTATAGTTAATTTCGGAAACAAATTTTCTCCGTTATTTTCTATTATGGTCTGTGTGTCTGGGATCGACCCCAGAGTAGTCCGTTATATATTACCCATAAATCAAGCGTAACTTGCTTAATTTGGGGATATACATGTGTGTTTGACTACCGATCGCTTATTTTTTTAAAATGTATTACAATATATAATTTTTAATGAGCGTTTATCTACACTAAGCAATAAATATTAATTTGAATACTGACGCATTAGGACACAGTCACTTACATTAAAGCAAGTAAAGCCGAGAAAAACAAAATTTTCATGTGCAATTGTGAATGCCACACAGGCACGTATTCTTAACTGATCACGTATATAAAAACCGATTTACATTGATCCAGCTACTGATTTCACATTCGAAGGAAACCAGTGCTGATTTCGGTTCGGTTGTTAATTACGGTCTAAGTCGTTATTGTCGGACATACAAAACATATTTAATGGATATATACAAACTTCAGTTGTATTTATTAATAACCATAGTACCCAGGAATCGTCGTCAGCCATTCGCAGTCCATTGCTGGGCGTAGGCCTCCCCAAGACGGCGCCACTCATTCCTGTCCTCTGATTTCCTCATCCAGCGCCTACCGGCGACCTTGCACAGGTCATCAGTCCATCGGGCTGGAGGGCGTCCGACACTACTGCGTCCGGCGCTGTCTCCACTCCAGGACTCGTCTGCTCCATCGACCATCGGTCTTGCAGCAGACGTGACCGGCCGACTGCTACTTCAACTTGCTAATTTTGCAAGCTATGTCGGTAACCTTGGTTCTCTTACGAATATCCTCATTTCTGATATTATCCATAAGAGAAGCACCCAACAAAGCTCGCTCTATAGCCCATTGAGCGACTCGGAACTTGTGGATCAATCCTGCCGTCAGTGTCCATGTCTCGGCCCCGCAGGTCAGGGCGGGGAGGACGCACTGAAGGCATCGAGCAGTGCGACCTCACCCAAGAATATCAAGACTAAATACATATATTTGATAAAAAAAAAAATTGTTATTGGGTGTGGCGGCGCAGGGGTCGCCCTGAATAAAACACCCCTTAGTAGTGGACTGTATTTATTTATATAGGTGATAAAACAGAAACAGGTATGATCCAGTTTAACCAACACAGTACTAGAACCCGGATGTTCCACTGAACACAGATAGCATTAATTGAATCGATTACACCGATCAATACGAGTGGCACTAATCACAATACACTGGTGGTCCACAAGATCCACGTAGTCCCGCTGAGAGTCCAATGACTGTAGAATCTTCCGAATGCTTCCTGTTCTTCTTAGTCTTCCTTGTGTGTATTACTTGACTTACTATTATATGTGCGTGTATACTTGACCATGCCCGCGGCTTGCACCGTGCTTACTAAGGTACTACAAAAATGCAGACGCTTAGCAGCTAACGGAGCGAGCTACATATTCGCGGTCAGCGTGGCGTGGGATACGGGATTTCCGGGGGAGAGGTCAGGGAGGTGATTCTGTCCGCAACAATTGTAATGTTGTGCGTATATTAGATAAGGTTAAATTTTTAATAATAAATATATGCAATAAACCAAAACTATTGATTAAGAAGACTAGACCTGACTACATGAGACCGAGATCTGGCGCATGTAAATATAAGTATATTAAATATAAAAAAGTTCTCATATACATTATTATATTTAGGTATAAGGCTATAAGGCTCGAAGAATAAATGACTTCAATCATTGTAAATTATCTCCCAGAGGACCTGCTATCGATGTACAAAAACAACTACAAATCAACCAAATATAATTTAAAAAGATTCTATATTGAATCCCAAAATGGACCATCGGACCAAAATGGACCACCATATGCAAACCTGAGACTAAATCAAAACCATATACCATGATGATGATAACTCCGCTTATAATCATCAAATCATAAGTAAACACTTGAAGGATAATAAGAATTCCTTGCCTCTGCTTCTATTTTTGATATAACATTAATATTGTATCAATATATCTTTAAAGTATCATCACTATGTAACATAACTTAATGTATTTTAGACGACCCCCTGCGGCACGAATAAGCCCATGAGATTTCTGTTCCACTGTCAAATATAATTTTTTTATTTATATGTATGGAAGCATATTAGAAAATATTTTTTTTAATCAGCTTTAATATAAGTCTATGGTTAACGAAGTGGAAAAGATCATCCAAAATGCAAACAATTTTGAAAAAAGGGTAAATGCCCTAACTTTAGCAATATAAAGAAAATTCCTAGTTCATGATAAGAACACTCGTAAAACCGTTTGGAGTATATGAAGCTAATTCGAGAAGCCCAGGCACAATAGTACACTTTAGAACGTGTAAGGACTTACGTGAAACTGCAGGGTATAAAGAAAATCTAGTTTAAAGAAAATAACGAGCACTGTGCTTAGTTTTCTTTGTGAGAAGCGACTGAATACTAAATTTGGGTATTATTTACTTGAAAATTAAAAGAAAATATATCTCGAATCAAGAAATAATTATATGATAATAAATCCATTTTCTGACTTGCGTAAATTTCTTTTCTTACGAGCCTCTACCGCCATTTTATCGTAAGCGACATTTGGACCCAAGTATATTTGTTTGTTGCAAAAGGTATGTTAAGCAATTTTTTTTTTAAGATTTTGAGTTTTAGTTAGATTAGACCCATCCTGAATCAAAAATTGAAATTCTTAAAACAAATAATATTTTTGCAAGAAAAAACATACTTTGGTCCAAATATCGCTTACGATAAAAATGGCTGTAAAAGCTCTTTATATCGCATTACGTTGATCTTACTTTACAATCAAAGATCATGGATAGTAGGTTTTTTTATTGCAAGGCTGGCAAACACGCAGACGGTCCAGCTCATGGAAAGTGGTTACCGTTGCCTAAAGACGTATGCCACACCAAAGGCGAAGCCGCGCGTTGCCAGCTTTTACGATAGGATGGAGGTGATGCGATAGAGACGACGGGATAGAATGGATGGGATAGAGGAATCAGATAGTCGGAATGGGTTCAAGAGAATGGGATAGGGGTTGCAATAGGGGGATAAGATAGGGAAGAAGAGATAGAGGAAAGGAGAAATGGCTATCGGAACTCTCACTTATCATACGTAACACAATTACCTCAAAGCTAATAGTTTCATGCCAATATTCTGTGAGAGCATGGTATTATACTTATCGAGCCTGTCCATTGAAGCGGAGCGAAGCTGAGGAGCGGTGAGACAGAAATCTTAACCAATAGGATTGTTTAAAAATTGCGTCAATGGACAGACAGCCAATCCTATTGCTTAATATTGCCTGGCATTTCCAGGGGGCCCTAAGAGCTGCAATCAAGATAATGATTCCAACATGACTACCACGTTAGTACGTATTTTAAATTGAGCAGCATAATTATAATCAAATTATTAATCGGAACCACTTGACAATGTAGGTTAACATTGACAAGTGGTTCCGAAAAACTAAAGACTATTTATTCATTTGTTTCGCTCACACTCGTGTTATCAGTACTACTTTATGTGGATAAAAAAGCGTTCACTCAGCTTTTATTTTAGCGCGGTATCTATAGCTCTACAATTTGATGTGACAGAGAAGGTATGTAAATATTCATCTACATTAAAGGAAGTAAGTCAAGTATAGAATCAACAGAATTAATGTCTAAAAAATTTCGACGATTTCATCAATTTTTGTTTGGAGACAACTAAAAAAGTAATTTACCGTAATTAAACTAAATAGATATATAAGAAGTACATTAGAACATATATTTAGGTATATACAAGGTGGAATTTTTTAATGCCACCTGGAGGGAAAGTACTCTAAATAATAGAGATAGCAAATTTTACTCCAAAGAAACATTTCTTTATTTTTGAAAAGAAATAAAACTGCATTCAAAGATTTTCAAAATTCTCTTGCTTCACCCGGGAATCGAACCGACTAAAATCTGTAAAAATTACACTCTGTAATTTTATTGCATCGAACGTTAGGGTCAATCACAAGTATAAAATCTCTCTAACATACTTGGTAAATTTAATGCCAGGTAGATATGGCATCGGTGGATTATAAAACAATGCCCGAACGGAAGGGTGAGGCAGTTAAGCGACGATTACGATATGCCAAGACGTGTGTACATTCGATGAGCTATAATTATAGTGATGGATTTGGCGTGTGTTATTTAATTGTGCATTACATCTGAACTTATTGCGACCGGTTATATTTTGTAAAATGCAAGGAGAGATTTGAAAGTACCAAATATACCAATTATTAACTATTTGGGCAGGGTTTCCCCTTTATTGTTCTTCAGCCTTTGATGTGAATATTCACACACCACAGTAAGCAATGAACACCGTCTACACGCCACTACACCTTTTATACAAAAATGCTACCCTACAAAACAATAACATTGCACCATTGCTAAAAATAGCAATTTACTGCAAATTACTGATGCAATAAATTATCTAGATGATAATTTAGTGGGCTTATAAAATTAAGTAACCGGTAGAAAATGGTAATTTAATTATAAATCGAATCATCTGATAAATAGACTAAAAATATTATCTATGACGATTGTCTATGTCATATTAATATACACTATGGTTCTCATGACTACTGTGGTGGACATCTTGTAACATTTTGTACCTGTGTTATACGTGTTTATATAGTTTTAATAAATTCTATAGTAATTCCAACGGCATTTTAATTCGAGTCCCATAACTCATAACAATATATTACAGCTTGAAAGGTCACGGCTTTAGAGGTACTGTTAATGTAGAGGTCTTGGTGTTAAATGAAACTAGTAGGTTTATATTCAGGAAGCATTGCATGTACATTGCATTTTTATTTGGGCAAAATTGCCGATTAATATTATACAATAAAGTTCACAATTAGCCGCTAAACAGAGTAGAAATTTTATTATAAATTATGAGGAGAAGGCGAGAAATGTGATGTTTCTATAGCTTTGATTATTATTTTGATTCTAGAATTAGTTAACCGAATAACGAATATGGCTGTAGCAGCTTATCTCTTTATCGACTCTTCGTAACTCATAGAGCTAACTTGTTTCAGTTGTTTTTCCGGAGTTGTACATTGTACGTTACTTTTGTGTCGGTTCTTTAGTATTCAGCAATTTTATTA
The DNA here is from genome assembly GCA_039645545.1 of Dendrolimus houi. Lineage (NCBI taxonomy): Eukaryota > Metazoa > Arthropoda > Insecta > Lepidoptera > Lasiocampidae > Dendrolimus > Dendrolimus houi. The sequence goes on from CM077136.1 coordinate 7,007,046, forward strand.
ACTCAAGGCATCCTAAAGTATATAGAACCGCTAATATGTTTTTATAGATGTCATGAAACTATAGTTGTAATAATTACTCATATAATAATGCTATAATTTAATAGATTATATGTAACTAATAGGTTGGGGAAAAAGTTTTTCGCATATAGTATGTATGAACTTGTAATAAGATATCTTTGGCTATACCATTTGTATTTGGCTGGTTTTGATGTCATTACAAAGTTTTATTTTTAAAGAAGACAATTCCAACTTCAAATTAGGAAAATGTGTGATTTTCATTTGTTTTTCTTATTGTTAAAATGAGTGAATCTAATGAAGAAATTCGATACATTTTAAAATTTTACTACAAAAAAGGTAAAAATGCAACACAAGCCGCGAAAAAAATTTGTGATGTTTATGGACCTAATGCAGTATCTGTGAGAGTAGCGCAAATTTGGTTTCAGCCTTTTTAATCCGGAAATTTTGATATCAAAGATGCACGTCGCTCTGGTCACCCTGTTACGGACAAAATTGATACCATTTTTGAAAAAGTGGAGCAAGATCAGCATATTAGTAGTTACTATTATAGCTGGGTAACTGGGAATTGACCACAAAACGGTTTTGGCGCATTTGAAAAAATACATTTTTGATGAAGCTGATGGTGATGAAAAGTGGATCACGTACGACAAGAACGTGCGAAAAAGATCGTGGTCAAAGGCCGGTCAGGCTTCACAGACTGTGGCGAAACCCGGTTTAACTCGCAACAAGGTGATGCTGTGTGTATGGTGGGATTGGATGGGCATTATTCATTATGTGCTGTTACCGCCAGGCAGGACCATCGATTCGGAACTGTACTGCGAACAACTGATGAGATTAAAGCAAAAAGTTGAGAGAAAGCAGCCGGAATTAATCAACAGAAGGGGTGTGGTTTTTCACCATGATAACGCTAGACCTCACACATATTTAGCCACTCAGCAAAAATTACGAGAGTTTGGCTGGGAGGTGTTAATGCATCCGCCGTATAGTCCTGACCTTGTACCTTCAGATTTTCACCTGTTTCGGTCTCTGCAGAATTCCTTAGGCAGTGTCAGGTAAACATCACGAGAGGACTGCCAAAACCACTTGTCGCAGTTTTTTGACCAGAAGCCCCAAAATTTTTATAGTAATAGGATCACGTCCCTACCTACAAGATGGCAAAAAGTTATCCAACAAAATGGCACCTACATACTTTAGTCAAATGTAAATAACCTTTGTAAAAAAACCTTATAAAATGCGAAGAAACTTTTTCCCCAATTTTATATTTCTCCGTTTCTCCGCTCCGCTTCAATGGATAGGCAGCCTTAGGTTGAGATAAATATGACGAGAAAGACGATTCACACAAGAGCAATAGGGTTGAAGGGATAGGATATGGGACAATCTCTGCAAATACAAATAGTTTTCATTCGCATTATAGTTAATCCTGATGTTTGAACCCCCGGCAAAAAGGTGAAATGCAGACTGGTTGCAAGGTAAGTTCTTCCTTGTTCTTTCCTCTCTACGTACCTTTGCCTTCTCCCGGTTATCGCATCGTCCCGGCACCATTCATTAGTCTGTACGTACACAGAGTAGTGGTAACGAAACTAATTAACAAGTTGTAGTCGTGGGGGCGCGTTGGCGGTGATTTCGTTAGCCGAACATTTATTTTTGCGAGTTCCGAAAGTACCGAACCACGCACTTTATCATCATTATACTACAATACACAGCTGTTAATTACATCTTCACGGTATGTATTATAAATGTGAGACCGTATTATGATATTTTATATACCTCGCTATAATGTATTGTAATAATTTTAAAATAAATTAAGGCTTTATAAACAGACACAATAAAGAATACTAATTATATTCTATTCTACGTACAATCTTTCAAGACTATAAGTAGAATACTGAGCCTAGGTCATCGCCTTCTATACGTAAGAAAGCTGTCTACGTTTGCTCTCTGGATTGCCATACTGATCCGTAGTCCGAGGTAGGCACTTGTCCTCTAATTACTTGAAGAGCTAATGAGTCGTTTTGATGACTCTTTGTAGAGGCTCGTGGTCTCAAAATCCACATATTTAATGAAATTTCAAAATTTAGAATAATAGTGTATGACACAAATTAAAATAAATTCTGATATTATTCACATAAAAAACAAGTAAAGTATTTAAATACCATCTTTTAGAATAAAATCGTTTTAATTACCTTTTAAACAATAACTTATGCGCTTTGACGCCTTTTGCATGAAGAAAATTATGACGTCGTAAGTTACATAGAATCTTTGACCATCCGTACTTATTTGTTGGGTATCGGGCCCGACAACTAATCGATTGCTCTAGTAGCAGAACATTTTATATGAAGCTGTTCTCAGTTAGCCGACACCGATTTTTTGTCGACGTTGACAAGAAACGTTGGCCAGCCCTCTACGTCCGTTAACACATTTGTCGGATTTGAACCCGGCAAAACTCTCCCCGCTCCCCCTTCTTCCGCCCGTCGCTAGCTGCTGCCGCAGATCGCGTACACACATAACGCGGCTCCAGCTTCGATCAGGTCCGACAACCGACAAGTAAGAACAAGTTGTGAATGAGGCTGCGATGTTTTATAAGATGATGAAAAGTCTCTCATTTCATTTGATTGTCATCAGAGTAGATGAATGATAATACATGTCACTCCAGGCCAGCCTCAAGTCTATCACTCCAGCGATATCAGGAACAACCGGCTGATCACCCAAGAACCCTTGACACTACGACCCTCTATTATTTCTTGTACCAGCCACCATAAGCGAGACAACAAACTGAGTCTATGCCTATCTTAATAAATAAATAAATAACCGTAATATAGTGTTATTCATAATATCTTAAAACTTAGGCATGTGTATATTTATATGCCTTACTCACTTCAAGTCAGTTCAAGTCTAACTTAATGTGCGCGCTTGTATATTACTTGGGTGCTATATTGAGGAACATTAAAAGGAGATAAGGTAACATTTTCCTTTATTTAAGGTCCAATTTGGTCTTTTACAAATCACATATTATTACAAAGAAGTAGCTACCTATTAGGTGATAAACCATGTTGCATTCGTTAAGAATAAGAAGTGAAAAAACTTTTGAAGTATCTGGACCTCTTGATTAGCTCTTATCATCTACTCTTTCAAATAAATATAAACTGCGAAATACCGAGTTTGTGAATCTATCAGTAAGTATAAAACAATAAGAGAAACATAATAACATGTAGCAATGTTTTTAACTATGTAAACTTAAGATGTACATCATTCTTATTTTTTATGCATATAAACATTATAATAATTGTTACGTGTGAGCGGGGGATACGCACTTAGGATTGGAAGGTAACACCAGTTTTAACTAAACGCTTTTATTAACTTACACAGTCGTACGTGATTCCTCTCCGCAGGGTTGCCGCTACACGCACAAATAACGACGCACTGTCCCGTCGATAAGATGTCTCACTCACTCACAATGCCGTCGCCAATATTGCGAAGAGCAGCTCCTGCTACTGCAGTGTTCACCTCCAAATTTACCGCATGTAGCTCGCTTCTGGATCTTCTCTCAAACTACGCTATACTCCTCCTTCACTGATGTACTGTCCACAAAATTTTTCACTAAATTCACCACTAAACTCATCACTGTCTTCTATTAAACTTCTCTTCCAACTCTTTCGTATCGCACTTGTCGCTTCGCTGTCTTGAACTGAACTCAACTGCCCGGTAAAACTATATTATTCCACCATCACTCGCCGCACTACCCCCTCCTAAAATGTGCTCATCCCGTGCATCGTCAGAACCATGAAATTTCGCAAGTCGATCCACATGCACTATTTTTGTAGGGCTTTCCGAATTCGATAAGGGACATAATTAATCCTAGTGACTACTGTGTAAGGAAAATCTCCGTGTAACACAGTCGTTTTTATTATGTGTATATTTATGTATATGTTATCCGTAACATAATAACACAGTACATTGTATATATTGTAACGAGTTACGGGACTCGAATTAAAATGCGTGGGATCGGCCCCAAAGTAGCCCGTTGTATATTACGTATAACGTATATTAAAAGAAATATTATTACGAGTTGCAGGACTCGAATTAAAATGCTGTTGGAATTACTATAGAATTTATTAGAACTATACAAACACGTATAACACAGGTACAAATATAACTGGACACAACCAGTACAAACGTAATACACGATTCAATAACACGCGCAAAGTCCGTCACTATATAGCTTATCGAATGTACACACATCTTGTCTCGCTAGTGACCATCGCTAGACTGCCGCACCCCTCCGTTTCCGGCATTGCTTAATATTGTCAAATACAATATGTCTCGACACAATACTCGACCACTTGGACTGAATTTCCAAGAATCACACCTGGCAGTGATCACAATACAACAATAGGCCCTAAACGATTACAATACACGATGGGCTATTTTTCCAATCACAAATTTTAAACACAAAGTAAACAAAAGAACATGGTCATAAAAGCGCTACAATATTATTATCTCAAACACCAACGGCGGGTAATAAATATGCTTTGTTTACAAATATGCAGGTGGCCCAATTGTAACAATATAAATATATATGTTTATGAAAAGGATATTAATAGAGTTTTCCCCACGGCTACGCTGCGGTTTAAACCCTAGGAAGTAGTAGTAATTTTACTTACATTAAACTTAATGGAAAAATAATTACCTAATGTGATAGTGAAAACCGCTTAAAAATTCGTTGTATTGTATATGATATTGATATCCAGACAGACGCGGAAAGCGACTTGGTTTTATATTATGTAAAGATTATTTAAATTACAAGAAAGTTACCCCGTAAGTTATGGTATTTCTTATTGTACAGAAAACCTGATTCCAGTAATACGCAGATAAAACAATTTTTCCTTTCCATCAATTAGCTCGAACTCATCTTACCTTACATCATAAGAAATCAAACACAATAGCTTTAAGTGGAGAGAACCAAATAAACACCACTCAGACTAAGGTCTAATTCAAATTAACTTATTTGCATAAAACATGATTTGAAAGGCGAGTTATAATTGTTGTACACAAGTTTTCGCCAGGACGCCGCGCCAGGAATTTTACCTTGAACGAGTTGTATAACATGTCAAAATCACAATAGGGGAGCGGACACGTGTTACAATAAATACTAATTAATCATTTAATGCATAAAAACAGGCGTTAAAAGAACATCTTATCATCTAACTTTCAAAATATCATAATAGAAATTTTAATTATTTTTCAAGGTCGTGGTAGCGTAATGGCTAGCGCACGCGTCCCAAACTCAAGGGGCGCGGGTTCAAATCCTAGTAAGACGCATGCACCATTTTGGCAGTTTATAGACCTAATATGTATATTGTTAAAATTATCACGTGCTAACAATGGTGAAGGAAAACATCGTGATGAAACCTGCACATCGAGATAACCGACGTGTCAAACCTGCCCGGCCGCCTTGGACAAGCGTGGCGGGTATACTGTCCGTTCGTCAATAGTGAGAGGCCCCAGCCCAGCAGTGGGACGTTTTTGGGCTGTTATTATTGTTATTACTTTTCAAAGAATAATTAATACGCTATTCGAATGCTTTTCCTTTTACCTACTTATGACGTTATGAGTAGGTACAAGGAAGGTATTTTGTATAAAGTATCTCAGTTGATTTCTCGGACCGCTCCCCTCAACGTCGTCAAATATATACACTCGTCAAATATATATATCAGGGTACTCCCTTTCCTTGAAAAGTAACGTTGCTCTACGGTTTGCAAGACTTGCAAACTTGCGACTAATGACGTATGACGTCACTCGAGTAGTTTATTTAAATTTAAATTTTATACGTAGAAACTCAAGATTAAGTTTGTTACTTTAATGAAGTTCGCTGAAGTTCGTTTACTGTGATAATATTTCGCTAGTTTATTTCAAAATGTATTCAGGTAAGTATTAATAATAAAGCGCTGTAAGCGGCGTTGAAGTTTTAAGAAATTTGTTGGAAAATTCATTTTGGTAGAGTTGTAGAATAATTAAAGATATTTAAAAACTCTGGCCGCGACTGTAAGATATCAAAATGAAACACAATGAATGAATTAATAAAAAATCTGTACAGTTCATCATAAACTTAAAGTTAGACAATTAATAAATAAATAGTATAAGAACAATGGACGGCCTTATCGCTTAAAGTGGGTGTGGGGGCTTCATCTATACTAATATATAAAACTGAAGAGTTTGTTTGCTTGAACGCTCAAACCTTAGGAACTACTGGTCTGATTTGAAAAATTCTTTCAGGGTTAGATAGCCCATTAATCGAGGAAGGCTATAGGCTATATATCATCACGCTAAGACCAATAGGAGCGGAGCACCCATGAAGAATGTTTCAAAATCGGGGTTTTTTTTCTTTTGAGAGCTTCCGCTGCGTGCGCTGCGTAAACGATTAAAGTTTCGCAAAAGTTTCTATGTAAACAAAGTCGCGGGTTAAAAGTAGCGTTAGCCCAAAGTAACTATTCTACGCAGACGAAGTCGCGGGCAGAATCTAGTCTGAGATAATGTTAAAGATTTAGGCCGTTTCACGCAGATATGGCAATGGGTATAATGTGATATTTGAGATGCGGCATTGTTAATGACGTTAAATATTGACAGATAACGTATGTATGTACACTAATGTGGCTACGCGTTAACGACGTTATTTCTTAACGTTTTAAATAAGACGCATTCGACCATAGCCTAACAGTCTCATTGATATTGAGTTAGAGTAAGTTTGTAGGATGTTTAAGGAACTTAAAAAAGCCTAAAAAATTACTCTAACTAAATATGAATAAGGCCGTAAAGCAGATGAAGCCGCAGCGTCATAGCGATCTCTTCTAGGCAACCTCGTGTCCAAAGAGAAAAATATTAATGAAACTGGTACCGCCATATAAATCTCCTTTCGGCCTGTTGATACTTTTCTTCAACATATTTTAATTCTTCATTTAAATCTGGCGGCGTGTTACCTTTTTTCGCACACATGTCAGTCATTCATTGTCATTTCATCGACAATTAAACATAATCGCCCCGCACATGTAAATATATATATAATAAAACTGTAGAAGTCGAATTTCTGTACAATGAAAAAAATGCTAAAAACCGAGTCATGGGGATGTAAGAAGTGAAACAAAACTAATTTAGATTAGATTTTTGTTAAATTTTATGTTTCTCTGTTTGTCTGTCTGTTTGTACCGGCTAATCTCCGAAACGACTGGACCGATTTAAATGAAATTTTGTATGGTGGTAGCTCATATCCCTGGTCAACATATAGGATAGTTTTGATCCCGAAAAATTAAAGAGTTCCCATGGGATAGTTAAAGAAACCGCACTGCACGGACGAGAAGACGCGGGCATCAGCTAGTATAAAATAAATTAACATACAAGAACTAAAAATATTATTATTATCGCTCCGCGCTGCAACGATTAGTTATCGAATACTGCAAATATCTTCAATAAATAAATATATAATATACTAACCCACACCGCAAGTACAAAATACTATAAACATATTCTAAACTGAAGTAAACTGAAGTGTACTGAGGAGCAGAGGAGCAGGTACATTTCATGCCCATTAACCAGGTACATGTGTGCTCATTCTCAAATTCCCATCAAAATTGTCCCATTCTCTTTCTTTCTCATTTTGATACAGTTCGCTTATCCCTAAACCCAGCGCCGCCACAACAGAAACAATGCATTGGTGGTTTCCAACAGCAAACTAACCTTACTGTAAGGGATGCTGGCGGTATTTTATATAAAACACCGAAAAATACGAGTGCCAGGCTTCAGGGGTGTGTACACGGCGTAGTAATGATATGTACAGCGGTTCCGCTCACTTCTAGCGGGGACTCGCTTGACACTGATTTTTAAATATCAACCAATAGCACCATGTGACACACCCCGTCCGTGTTGCCCTTATTTTAATTAAAAAATAACAATATTTTCGTAAGTTTTGCGCGACTAGCATACATAATAATCCGCGCTTAAAAACCATTAAAACATAGTTTTATTATTATTGACAATATATAAAGTATAATATATGTGTATATGTGTGCGTCGCCTACACTTACAATGAAACAAATTTAACTTACAGGACAATTTAAGATAAAATTTACGTTTTAGTAACTTGGAAAAAGGCTATGCAATCATAGACAGACGGGCTGACGTGTATAAGGTTCCCGTTTTTCCCAGAATGGCTACTAAACTTGAAAAAAAGGGATAATAAAAAAGACGAGGACTTTTGGGCCAACGAAATGTAATGAGTTGAGATATGGCTTAAGAAAAGCGTTTTATGTTTCTATTACAAAATGGGAAACATCAGCCTTACATTCTACCGAGAAGACGAGAAATCTTAAAAATAAGGTCACGAATAAAATACGTTATTAATTACTTTGATCGTAAGTATGACACTTACATCACACGATATTTCATTCAAAATAACGAAACCCACTACAATTATTAAAAAATATGAACATAATAAAAAGAGATCTTAAAATCACTCTTACTTTTTGAAATCTAAAATCTGGTCCCAAGAATGTAAAAAATACAGTTTCTTGCTCTTTAATTTAACAGACATTAAACTCTCTGAGTGTGGGATGAAAAGAGCGTTTCAATTCAACAATCCTCTTAGTGCCGCGAACTTCATTATTCAAAGCCTCTACTCCCCAAGATAATTCCAATTAGGCAGTCATCACCACCGGCAGTTTCTACCTTTTTTCCTCTTAAATATAATTAAAATTTGCGCTGACGCCTTGCAAAAATTTAAACCTATTACGTTTTGATGACTCCAAGTCGGGGTAAAATGTCCTTGTTCGGACCGAATTGAAATAATATTGAGTTTTTATTGAAGATTTATCATAACGATTTTGTCAGTAATTAATATAAAGAGAAAAGATTTGTATTTTTGAATATTTGTAACGAATAAACTAAAAAACTACTGAACCAATTTCAAAAATTCTTTCACCATTAGAATGCTATATATTTATATTTTTTCTCTCCTTCTTCCTGACAAACTAGACCTGTCAAGGTTTTATTCTTTTACTTTTTTATTTATTTACAATTTATATCTATTATAGTCTGCTTTAGAATGCTATATTATCTCGTGAGTAACATGGAATATTTAATTGAAATAAATAAAGAAGGACAACGTCTGCCGGGACCGCTAGTGCAAGATAAATCTGCTAAATGATGAATGTCTACCGTATTCTCATGCTTGACCAAGGAACCCTATAAAACTTAGGCAAACCACCGGTTCAGTTAATGTTACTGATTTCCTTCCATAGGCGAAGATAGCTACTTACCATCAGATAATCCACCCGTTCACGTATAAGCCAACATAAAATTAATAAAAACACTCGATGGATCTTATTTACACTAATTATTCATTTAAAGTATTTTTGAAACTAGCACTGACTTATTTTTTTTAGACATTTCAGTTCATACATGAAAAGTTAGAGAAGACAAAACACTTGTTACGACTTTAGATGCAATATATATATGTATCTCTATCTATTGATCTAAATAGAAAAAAAGTCGTTAGATTTTTTAAGATCTTCGGAACACACCACCCACATTGAATTTTCTTTTCATCCCCCTGTTACAAGTCACTTATCATCATATACGAGTACATAATTATATGTATATGGTATAGTCAAACATCGAAGCTCTGGCGTTTCTAGGTTTGACTAGTCAAACGTTAGACCTGACGTTTGACTAGTCAAACGTCAGGTCTGATATAAAGTCTTAGTCAAAGTCCAAATAAATGTCGTTTTTCTGCCTTTGACTAACGATTTTTTGTCTAACCCAGGAGAAACTAATTTATACAGTCATTAAACATGTAACAAGTGCAGTACGAATCGACGTTTGACCGAGTCTGCCTTAGTCGCTTCTAGAATCGACTAGGCAAAGTTCGAAACAGATTACGTTTGACTAAAAGTTAGTTACTTCCAGGTTTGACTAAAAATAATTTAGTCAAAGGCCGAAATTGTAATTTATTTCGGTTTTTGTCGAAAGGCCTTGGTCAAACTTAGGATAAACCAGTCATTACGGGAAGAGACTGAATATCGACCTTTGACTATAACATATGCATATAATTATCTATACTATATAAGTATTTATATATAATTATATTTATACAGAATGACAGGCGACGGTAACCAGTTTCCACCAGGTGGGCTGTGGCCGTCTGCCCGTTTGCCTGCTTCAGGCAATAAAAAATAAAAAAAATCAAGTGGGCCTTCAGGGCCGAACCCTAAACTATACAAAATAGCAAAAAACACTCAAAAAAGCCTCGAAGCTGATTTTTACGGAAAATAAAGTGGTATCTTTACATTTTTAAAAAATCTATTTACCTTCTTAGGAATCGAACCCTGTATTACTGTATTATTACACCAATTTATAATGTAACTTGCAAGGATCAATTTCTGTGAAAGAATATCAAACGACAAACCAAAGGTAAAGGTTGTTTTTCAACAAAATGTTCTATTTTCTATACAATAATTAAACCCCACCTGATTTTATGCGATATGAAAATGATGAAATGGTAATAGCCCTCTTGAAATATTCACTTGTATATATATGGTGGCGCAATATTACTACATCGGAGTATAGCGGAAAATAGGATTTAGGTACCTTTAGCCAAACTTTTTCTACATTTATAGTCTGAACAATTTAAAGAAAGGGCTGTAACCAACGTTGATAGACGAACAGAAACTCAAGTTTTAGATATTCTCAAACATTTGAAATACTTTAGATTTTTTTCTGTTTCATGTTTTATTCTCCAATCACAAGTTTACACTGATTAACATTACCTTAATACACAAACCAAAGACATATTTAAAAATAAAACTTCTAGCGATATAATACCTAAAGAAACAGGATATTACGTCCGTATATTTTACAGAAGTTCAATTTTAATAATGGACGCTTGATTCGGACCCGTATCAGCGTAAAACGTCAACTGAGTCTAATCCGACTTTTACACGTGTATTTATGACGCACCTGCTTTACATGAAGAAACGTTTTGTTAATCATTTTAATATTAAAATTTCACGCCTTTCACGGTGTTATTGTTTTTCTGTTGACTGTAATGTGAGCTGTGATAAATAACCATTTATTTATAAAATAATGCATATCTATAATAAAAATGAATACAAGAGCTAGGTGCCAAATGTATTAAAAAGGTATTATTTTTATATAGCTGGAGTACAGCGTACAGGCAGACGGGCCACCTAATGGAAAGCAGTTACCGTCGCCTATGGGCGTTTGCAACACCACAGATGTCACCAAGGCGCTGTCGGCCTCGAAGATATTTTACAACAGCCTGTTCATAAATCCCATATAGTAGCGCTGTACGTGTGCAAGAAACGCTTTCTTGAAAAACTCTGCGTACATGAGCGAAGTGGGAGGTAAAGACGAACAATGGGATACCCAACCGATGGCAGTGCGGTGGTAGAAAGGAGACGAATGCACCATTCTGAACAGTTCTTCGGAACACTCCTATGCTATAATCGGTTTGCGCCGCTAGGTCCCCGCAACCTGGGGTGCCACGCACCCCATGCGCCCCGGGTATAGTTTGATTCTTTTTATCATGTGGTACCATTTATCACCTAATACAATACAGTCGGTAGAATATGCAGAGAGACGCGAAATCTCTCAGACATGTAACAGGCAAAAAAGCAGAGGGCGCGGCTATACGGACACCTGCGACATTAGTTGCTGCCAACGCGTTGCCTGACCTGAAGAAATGTTACGATGTATATTATTATGGTTATGACACCCATCTAATCAACACCATGTCCTGGCGAAGAGGGACTTCATGTAAAATTCCCTTAAGATCATTCATTGTAATACTCAGAACAAACGTTCTAGTGTATGCCAAAACAACAATATACGAGCATTACAAAATACTGTTATTTTCAGCAAATGACTTAAAACAAAATTACTTAAGTAGTTGTCCTACGTGCTGTAGGTGTGTAAATGTATGCAGGTTCTTCGGAAGCCCAGCTTTTATACTTTGTTGGTGTTGCTGGCCCATGGAATTGGTTCTATTGTCTTGTTACCAGAATTTATGTTTATACTGAAAAATGATTATATGGGCTTGTGTTGACTCATCTATGAAGAGTTTAATGATAATCAAATGAAGCAAGAGATATACCTTTTGCCGAATTTAACAATGCCACCCGAACTCTGAAATTATGATTGCATTAAAAATGATATATTATATAATATCGAATCGGGTAATCGGAAAAAACCTCATAACTCAAATATTCATTTCAATATATTTAAAAAATATAAATATAAACAAAGGACTCCATTCTCGAATTAAATGTTTTCCTCGTGTTTTTTGGCGTGCGCCCGCAAAGCGCATTCGGCCGGGTATCTATTCATCATTTAATTTACATTTGAGCGGCCGAGCGCGCACCGCCCCACGCCGCTGTAAGCATCACTGCTCTCCCAAAGAACCTGGTATTTTGTTTTTTATAATTTATGTATTTTTTATTTTTACACCACAACTTCCAATATTATTGGTACAAGAACAAAACTTACTGGAAGAAGACCCCACACATGATAAAAAGAATCAAAACTATACCAAGGGTCTTCTTTACCCCCCGGGAAGTAAGTAAGCACGAGGAGCAAGGGGTGTGTGGCACCAGGGCGTAGGGACCTAGGAGCGAAAAACTTGAAATAAAGTCATTATTTCGTCATGATTTTTCAAGATTTCACTTACGACACCCGCCCACAGAACAGTCAATTTAAAATAATTCCAATTCTTAGTTATATGTATGGCAGCCATTCCTAACTTTCATTTGTTTCGCGGCTTTACTACACCAATATGAAGCGCCATATATGTACACACCTTCCTGTCAAATTTTATAACTATATAATCAGTAGTTTCTTAGAGAAATGACTGTAAAATATAAGGCCCTACGCGAGTCTCGAAGATGAGTCGCCGAGAAATATCTCACATAAATTTGTATGGTGTTTCTTACCTTAGCTACCGGTAGCGTACCTTAGCGCGTCTGCTACTAGTTTAACGATACTCAATAACCGCCGTGTAGGTCGCCTGCGCGTCGCGTATCCTCAATCTCGGCAAAATGGTGGCGAAACAGCAGTTCAATATTAAATAGAAATGGAGAAGCACCCATGTCTGTACTACTTTAAATTGCCATAACACATAGAAATAAAAAAACAAGTACCAAACCGAACAAACAAACAAGTTCTTTACAATTATAAAAAGCACTAGTTTATGTCAAACAAAAAACAATCGACACACACACACACACAGGCAAATACACGCCAGATACACGTACCTGGGCACTATAGACGATTGGAAGTAAAAGAAGGATGTGATAACATGCAAAAAACCAAGTAATAGAAACATGACAATTGAACCAGTAACAATAAGTAGGTAATAAATAAATAGCATATAAAGACACTAGTAGATATATTATTGAATATATCTCCACAGCGTCAGTATTTAGTTTATAAATAGTAAAATAAGAAATGTATAAATTAGTTACAGTAAAATAGATTTACACAAGATAGAGATAATAATAATAGCGTTTTACCAAGGGAATAGAAAGTAAGAGAAAACTGCAGGAAATTAAATAATAATATTATTCTAAATTATTGAAATTATAGTCTTCAAAGTTGTAATAAACTCTTTTTATAAAATTGTAAATCGACAAGACAACAAGATAAAACATATATAAGTATAAGAAAACATGTAACCTAAATTCGTAAGATAAATATATAAATATTAGGCATTATTGTAAACATTTGATAATAAAATAAAAGATTTTTCCCACCCTTATTTCTCCCAAGATAAAAAAACTAAATAGAATAAAAAATATAAACAAAGAAAACAAGAGCTCCATTTTGCCCAATAATGGACATAAGCTGCATTATAAAAAGAAAAAAAACTTTGAATTGCCTGATTATATGAGAAAAGGTAGGACTGAGATGGTTTGGGGAGAAATTGGAAATAAATTTCAATTAAGAAGTTAGTAATTGTTATTATTTCTGTAATAAAGATACACTGCAAGAGCTTCTTCGTCACTGGAATCACTCGCAATAATTAAATACGTCCTAGCGGTGTGTGCTGCAAATGCAAATGGTGAAATTATCTTTCTTTTTAGTAGTATAATGTACGAAGCTCGAGTAGCGAACATGTATCATGTAATGCCCGCGAATTCGTCCAAGCTTAATTTGAAATTCTCACGGGATTCCCGGGACATAAAGTACCACACCATTTAAAAAAGAATATAAGCTATCGTTTTAGTGATAACTGTATCGGAATAAGCTAATTTTTATGCACCCGACGAATACTTGTTCGGGAGCATAAAAATTATTACTATTATAAGTTTGTGGAATGTTCTTCAGGGAGCGGTTTGTAGTTACAAACTGCTCCCGGAAAAATTCCCACAGTAGTCCGAAGATAAAAAGTAGCGTAGATTTTAAGTCTTAGCTATTCGATCAGCGAAAACCGCATTGAAATCGGGGTATCTAAAAAAAAACTGCATCGTGCTCGCCATCGTTTATATAGTTTATTCCAGTTGTTCTTTTAAATAGCTTCAATCTACAGACATAACAGGTTTAGAATTTTATAATATTATAGATATATATTTTTTCTCTACTTGGTGTATTGTTGGAGCAGTACACATTCTCCTCTGTATACGTTTTTGTTTTAACATGAACGGGTGAAAGTCGGGAATCGATGGGTTTGTGAATCCCGCCTCTGGACGGTTACGTGTGAAATATTGTGCACGGCACAACAACGGGTTTTGTTCCCCACGTTTTATATGTTCTCTGTTATTATTAAACTATTGATCAACTAAAGCTAGTAGGAAACACTAACTTACCACTTGTTATACTCGAAGTGCAAAATTCTTATTGACACGTTCACAGCGGCACTGATTTGTCTATACTTCCCATTTCTGCGATACGGGGCATTTTAGAACTTGTGTAATGAAAATATCATTGTGTCGGCACGGGGCCTATTGAGCCTCGTAACGTTTTAATATTAAATTGTTTATGGATTTTTGTTTTGTTTTGTACGGTACTAGGTTAAGGTAACCCTATATTATGGTAGCTATACCACGGAACTCTCGTTTAATAGCACATCTTAGAGTATATTCATCTTTTTTCTCCAATGAACCAAATTAAAGGTACGCCCTTCGCACCACAGAGAAGTCTATGTTTTTTTAAGCCGCACCGCAAGTGAGATACGTTCGGGACGATTTAGACCCTGTTCTGCAGTGAACTTGTTAAAGACTTGACTATTGTTTTGTTAAGGTTAAAAGAAACTTTTATGTTCTCGTTTAGGTCTCTCTGTGTGTCACAGTTGATTGTCTCAGGAGATACTAGAGATATAAAACTTGGCATACGTGTAGATGTCTCTTGAATCTACAAAATATAAAATTAAATATGCAAAAATATAGATACATAGATAGATAGATAACACTTTATTGCTCACCAAATATACAATTTCAAAAATACACAATTACAATATTGTCATGGTAGAAACAATAAGCGGCCTTATCCCTTAAAGCAATCTCTTCCTGGCAACCTAACTTAAGGAATAGTTTAACCTAATCTGGCGATGGAGGTGGTGCAGGTAATTAGGTATATCATAAATAAACATACTTAAACTACATTAAATAAAATATTTTGTTGAATATTGAAAATTGGGACTGCAAGAAAAAATAAATCTTAAAATCTAACCGTAACCGTAAGATACGGCGTTTTGAAATTAGAAATTCTTGTAACTGCCTTTATTCGACCGGAGTATTGCATAATCAAACACAATCATACTTAAGGAGTAAACTCCAATGGTGCGTCGGAGCTGACACACATTTTTTCTAGCCTCGTCGCTAATAGGATGGGCACAGGGCTGGGCGTTCCTCAACCAAAGATATCAACAAATCTACATCAACCCGTTTTAATTTTAATACAGCTACCGTTTTAACGCGTATTCTTTCCAAGCATCCTACAGACAAACTGACCTTGACGTGTTGTTGTCAGCCTGTTGTGTCGTCACAAAGCTGGAATACGCAGCGCATTGCACGACGCAAATTTATGGTGGCGTCGCCCTCCTCCCGTGGGGCGTGTTACAGGCCGCCCCACGCCATAAGAGTTTGAAGTCGCCAGGGGACAAAAAGCAGTTCCCCGTCAGTGAATGAGGCCATTGAGCTACCGCCTGCCAGGGCCAGCGGAGGGGCTAGGCCATACACCCATGGCCCGGGCATTAAGCATGAAGGACGGAATAACGAGGGGTTTTAGGGGGTATCCCTAACTGTGGTATGGCAATAGCACTTCTAGTTCTGGCTAGAGGTGCTAGTGCCACACTGACCTGGCGACTCCCTCACACCGACCGCGACTATCCGCCATCACGCGGCTGATGTCCTACAACCGGGTTTACCCTCGTAAAAAAATAATCTGTGGTAGGATTGATATCCGTGCAGGAACGGAGAAAGAATACAATTTCCTGCGGCCGGGCGACCTGTCGTAAGAGGCGACAAAACAACCCACAGCCAGGTGGTAGGGCATTTGCCCGACTGGATGGCTACCACCCCTGGTCTAAAGTATTTCGCCATAACAACCTTGACTTGTGTTGCAGCATTAGTGACCAAGTCCCAGTCTCCCTTAAGAGAGCAGCCGCGCATTTGTAGCACCTTTGGTGTTGCAAATGTACAAAGCCGATGGTAACAGCTTTCCATCAAGTGGGCCGTCTGCCTGTCTGCTGAACTCCTGCAATAAAAATTTAAAAAAGAATCATAATTTTTGATACTTAGATGACGGGGACATGTAATACTTTTTATCCAGAAAATGGGTTAGTACCACTCTCGTAACGAAAATATAACTTGGGCTTCCGTTCGGTTTTGGCCATGTAATCTTTGTACCCGTATGGATATATTACTTCGTAACCTGATTGTAGTGAAAAATATACGATCTTTAAAGAAAAATCTAAATTTCATAAAAAATCTGATAAAATGTTAGTTTTTACGTGATTCCTGAACACACAGACAAAACGACAAACAGACAAGAATTCTAAAAAAAATTGTATCGTGTAATCCATCGTTTATATAGTTTATTCCAGTTATAGTTCTTTCTTTCTTTCTTTATATTTTTTAAATAGCTTCAGTGTACTGACACGGCATGTTTAGAATTTTATAATATTGTTACGAGTTGCAGGACTCAAATTAAAATGCCGTTGGAATTATTATAAAGTTTATTAGAACTATACAAATACGTATAACACAGGTACAAATATAACCGAACGTAATAAATCCAAACGTAATGCAGAAGATCGTAATTCAAATACACGCGCAAAGCCCGTCACTAAATACATTACTGATTGTACACAAGTCTTGCTTCGCTCGTGGTTATCGCTTGACTGCTGATCTCTCCATTGGCTCATAGCTTTATACAGCACCGATGAAATATGTCTGCCTGACCGCGTGGACCGAATTTCTTAGAATCACACCTGGCTAAAGGCTACCATAAAAAATTACAATACACAATGGACTGTTTTACTAATCACAAATTTTAAACACAAAGTAAACAAAAGAAGTCCAAATGTCGAAAAGGTAATAAAATGTCTACAGGTGTGAATGTGTCTTTTGTCGGCGTTCAGGTCGTAACAATATTATAGATTTATATTGTTCTGAATATGAATATAATAACAGCCCATAAACACTCCACTGCTGGACTCAAGCATTCCACTATAGGGGGAAAGCACGGTATACCCGCCACGCGTGTCCGAGTTGGCTTGGCAGATTTGACACATCAGTTATCTTGATGCACAGGTTTCATCACGACGTATTCGTTCACCGTTGTAAGCGCGTGGTAATTGTAACAATATGCACATTAGGTAAGAAAGGTACCTAAGTGGTGCATGCGATCAGCATTGGAACCTGCGCCCTTTGGACCTGTACGCTACCACGAGTCACTATTGTACGACTATTATTGAATTGATATGTATATTAAATGAAATTAATACAATATAAACCGGCGATCACTCCTGGAACGGTACTGCTTGAAAATAGCGAATGATGCAATTAAGAGGAATAAAACAAGATAAATTCAGACTGACACAACAACATTTATTATACATAGTGGATAAGACACAGAACTATGTAAAGGTATCTGTACTATACTATTGTCATACTTGCAACAACTCAGAAGGATTTATGGTAGTAAAAGAACAGCAACTGGTCACAATACTTTATAATTAGAGAACCTTACGGTTTTAACAATTATATACACTGAGACACTGACTATTCAAACTCGACAAGCATTCTTAGAACACCTCGACATCCCTCCAATTTTACAGAATATCAAACTTATATGCAATAAAATATGTGGAACACAGTATAAATCTATCACGTCTGCCAACATGAAAATAAAATGTAGTGAATACCGTCTATATACAATTGAGAGGTTTGAATTATAATCTGTACACAATTATCATATTATACAAAGGATAAATATTGCAACAAAATTATTGTAAATTACAGACAACTACTCTTTACAAAACAGGCGTTAATTACCGAATAAATAAAAATATAACATGATTTAATTAAGGAAATGGCCGATTGTATCGTTCAGAAATAAGAGGGTACATAACAAAATCAATAATTAACTTTAAAAAGAAACACGACAAGAACAACTATGCTACTTAATAACTGTAACACTATATTTACAAGTAGTCTTAAGGAAGTACATACATACATATAATAAATAAATAATATAAAGTTATACTAAATAAATAACTGTTCATATAGACCTTGACTAAGTCACTAACATATTAGCTGTAATCAATAAAGTATGTAGTGTAACGAATGCAATTATGGTGTGAATAGGAATATGTGGCAATCGATATTGTGCACGGTATTTACAGCGAAATGACGTGTATGTCAAAGAAAATTCTATTTTTCTCGGTAATTTGAACAATGTGAATTCCGTTAAACAAAATAAGAAATCTAAAAATAGTGGTATATTGAAGTAAATAATGATCAGTGAAATACTTCAGTCTGTCTTCAAAGTTTTGCTATTTTACAATTTAGTGGTAAACTTATTCTGAAATCTTACATGTCTACCTGTTCGTCTGCTTCAGGCACTAGAAAGCCTAACTCGTCAAAATTATCCTTTGCAATTCTTCCTCCTGTCTCTGCTCCGGCTGGGATAATGTTAGTGAATATATCACACAGATGTAGCGAAGAGTTTAAGGTATTATTTGTGATGCGATATTGTTAATGATGTTCAACATTGATAGATAACGTATGTATATTCACTAATGTAGCTAATCTTTAACGGCGTTATTTTAAACGCTATGAACAAGTCGTATTTGGCCACAGTTAATATTATCATTATCCCGGATGGAGCAGAGACATTTGCCAAATTTATTTGAAAGATAATTATGTTTTTGTTTTGTATTTGAATTTTTTTTAATGTTCGATCTCGTCCTTTTTTCTTTCCTTCTGTCTGGCAATTATCAACTTCGGTTGTCTTTCTACTCAATCTACTTTATACGTATCTTCAACGTTCTCTATTGTCAATCTACTATTGTCTCCTAGATATCCTGATTTACAATATAATTGTACAATATAATATCTATAGTTATTAAAAGTTTCCCTAACACCTTTTTTCATTTTTATTTCTTCCTTTTCATTTTATTCTCTGTTTTCTATTTATTTATTGACGTCTCCCTCTCTCTCTCTCTCTCTCTCTCAGTCAAATGTAAGTTGACAATGTCTTTCCATGACCAGTTAGTGGACAAAAGAAATTGAAAACTGCCACAAACTTACAAAACATCCTTATCCAAATACAAAATTTAATAAAATTATTATTTTTTAGCTTTTAAAATAAACAACCATTCAGCAAGGAGTTCATTCTATATCAACATAATCATGTTGTTATTATAATAAAAACAGACTATATTTTTGTCTTAAAAATACAAGAGTATATGTAATTAAATTACAATTATTGATTTTAGATCTGTCACATAATAATAATAATGACAGTATCAGCGCCTGCAGGTACAGAAACTTCTACACCAGGAAGTACAACAACAACCAGCGAAAGTGATAAAATAGCTTCAAGTACTCTGTCGACGAGTGATAATCCAAATACCGCTAATAATTCACCTACAGTTGCTGAGCCATCAAGTTCTTTATCTACAAGCCTCTCTACGACTGTTCCATCATCGACTAAAAGTGTTACACCTATAAACCCTACAGTTAATTTGTCTATAACTCAAGATAGTTCGACAGCACAAACCACAAAAGCAATAACTCCCGAGCAACCAACTTCTACTCCAAAAGATCTTGCTAACCAAGAGCCGAGTTTATTTGGAAATATGATGGATGTGCCCAAAAAAATAATAGCGCCTTTTGCTAGTAAGATTTTTCTTGAATTATTTTCTATTGAATACAACTTTGTACACCTACTGTGAAAATCCTTTATGCACCATAAGTCTTATTGCTCGTGGACCAACAGTGAGTACAGTACCGTGAGACTTGTGCCAACTTTGGATGGGCACTAAAATCACCTCAGTGTTCCTTTAGTCGCTTAAATCAGGGTTGTAAGACAGTCGGTGTGCCGACATCGAGACTGACAGGTATAAGTATTTAGGGCTAGCGAGCATACGGTCACTTTAGCTTGCTGAAAGATCAGCACCCTTCTTCTAGTATTACATCGACGTCAGTAGGTCTCAGAACTACTGCGCGCCTGTCTCTGCAACCTTGATTCAGGCAGAGGCTGATGTATGATTGAATAAAACTTTGTTCCAGTATCTTCAAAGTGGATAAGAATTTACCAAATTTAAATCATAGCATATAAATTCTCAACATATTAATAGCAAATACACTGCCCATCTGTCCGTGTATCATTGCAATCAATTTTCTCGGAATATGCTGGACCTATATGAATGAAACTTTACAGAATAATGTTACTTTTATAATGGTACAAAGTTATGAAGTGAAATCGCAAATAAAGTAAACATTAGGGGTGGCCGCCATAAATGTAACTAAGGGTTGTACATTTCTTTCCAATGTACATACGAGTAGTCTTGTGTATCCTTAGTCAGATCGGGATAATAATGGTATTTTAATGACTTTTTTAATGAAGTCAAAAAGTGCCGAGATTTTAGCTTCCAAAGTTGTAAAAATGGAACACCTCTCTCTTTCTCTATTTTTTGAACTAAGAAGTGGAATACTCTGAAAAATATCATGCATCGAAACGCTGAGGCCCATCCCAATAACACACATATTACAGTAAATAACAATAAGTTTCTTTTTAAAATTTGCAGCACTGGCAATTGAACAAAAACTTTTGCGTCCAAAATGGTTATGTCGTAGAAGCCAATAAATTCAAGGTTTGTAAACCTTGAATTTATTGGCTTCTACGACTTGTTGACTATTGATAAGATTTTTTTATATTTTCCAGGCAGCGGCCTAAATATATCAAAGACCATGACTGATATTGTTGGAAGAGCTAAAAATACTCAGAATCAAGTTTTTGATAGCTTTAAATCATTGTTTTGGGGCTAAATATTAACATTACAGACATTGTATATGTAAACATCAATTTTTGATCCTGGTATGAACCTTAAAAAATTCATCTGTAAGTAATGATGTCTGTCAATTTCTAAAGCCGTAAAGATTGAACAAGCAAGAGATTTTCACATTTATATTTGTAATATAATATGATCATATTTGTTGTTAAAATATTAAAACGAATTAATTTAAGAATGAAAATAGAAACTAAACACTAATAATAAAACTATACTTAAATACTTACTTACTTAAATTAAGCTCAACTTTCAATAAACGTCTACAAATAAAAATTTGACTCCAACTCAAATTTGAATAAAACGATATAATTTTATTAAAATATGATTATGTATAACAAATCTTTAGTTAATTAAACTAAAGATTTGTTTTACATAATCATCGCTATTTACGCTTTAATTGTACTAAACAAACAATAAAGAACAGTTTTAAATTTCACGCGAAATTGTTTGTTTAATTACAGAAACCAAATACGCCATGGAACATACAACAATTAATATGAAATAATTATCTTAATTACCATCAAAGCGTGGGCCCTAATAGCTTCATTTGCTAAAATTATTATCGGAACATAATTTTTCGCTTTGTCGAGTTAATAAAAATGTACTTTTCTTCTTGAATTCCAGCTGTTGTTGAGGTGGTTTGAATACTATCCGGTATTTCCTGAGCGATATAAAAATAGTTTATTAATATTCACAGCGGCACTGATTTATGGTTTGCTTTCTATTCCTACGGGGCGTTTTAGACCTTGTACGAAAACTACCATTATTGCGGCACGAGGTCTATTGAGCCCCGTAACGTTTTAAAAACTATTATTCTTTTTTAACTTATATGTATATAACATACTTCGCAGGTTTCGGTTTTGTGTTGTACGGTGTGTTGTCAAGGTCAACTAGGTCAAGGTGACCCCGTATTAAACTAGGTTTACCATAGAACTCTGGTTTAATAGCACATCTTATTTTTCTACATTGATTCAAATTGAAGTTTCCGCACCACAAGTGAGACACGTTCAGGGCGTCTTAAAACCTGTTTCGCAGTAAATGTGTTAAGGAACTTAATTCTCGTGACACCTCGACTCTACCTGCGTTAGTGTTAGTATTAATGACCGTGTCCAAATTCGTCTTATTTATTAAAAAATGACGCAATACGGATAGCTATATTAGTGAAGCTCGCCACCATCTGGGCTATCGGTTATTGTTTGCGTCATTAACAATGTCAATCTCAAATAGCGCATTAAAAACCTTGCCTACATCTACGTTGACCTTATTAATGCGTTACTTAAAACATAATAGCGCAGGCGTAGCAGAGGCATAAGAGATTCGCTTTTTCACTTGGCTAAGAGACCTTACAAAATTGTACGCTTAATGCCCCTGCTACATTTCGGATGTTATAGTTAATTACTGTGATCAAAAACGTTCAAAAAGTTAAAAATAACGCCGTTAATGATTAGCTACATTAGAGTATATAATCTGTAAATGTTTAACGTCATTAACAATTAAGAAGAATGTCACATCGTATATAACATATTAAACTGCGTGAAACGGTCACTGACATATCCCATATGTAGCAGTAAAATTAGATGTAAACAACATGAAGGCAACTGGCTAAAGTTATACAAGTATTTCAAATACCCGCATTAGCCAAACGTTGAACGTTGCGAACGCAGTTTCGCGACGTCGTAAACGGTTATTTTTCGCTTACCACCACACTACACTATCTTATCTGTACAGCCATTCTGCAGAGCGCATCTACTCGTGTTCATGATAGCCTGTTAAAATATGTATAACTCTATTGGATACTATTATGCCTTATTCAAAAGATTACTTTTTCAACATATTTACTCAATAACTGCATTTACTAAGCCTGTATACATTGTTCGAAAATTAAAAATGACGCATCATACAACGCAACATGCGGTAAAATAGGTACTTAGTTAAAAAATATATATAAGGATTTAACCAAGGACTTTCTCATTTCGAGAATAAATAAGCTTATTAATCGAACCTTCTTGGAAGCGCTTTTGATCAATACATTTGTCTCACCTTAAAACTATAGAAAAAATGAGACGAAAGAGATGTAGTTCTAATTTTCACCAAGCGCCGCAGTGACGGAATTTGCGAATGCGCGCCATTTTTATATTATAAACGTCAGATTGTTGCTACTTTCCGACTGTATTTATGTTTGTTTCGTTACCTATTTATTGTACTGTTTTCTCGTAAATGTGTTGAAAAACGTTGTATGACACATGTGCGAAAATTAGTTTTTACAAACTCATGACTATGGTAAGCCCTCGACTTGGTCTCAGGCTTACATTCGTCTGCTCGTTTGTAAAAACCAAATTACCGCACTAGTATCATAGATATCTATTTCCAATGACATGTCATGAAGCCAAGCCCTATCAAGCTCTAATCATGCAATCTAAAATTATTGCAACACAGGCATTCGCCCGCGGCTTCGCTTTCATTAGGCTATCTGTCCATTGAAAAGGAGCGAGGCTCCGGAGGGGACGAAGAAACGAGAGAAGAATAGAAGAAAAGAGGGGAGACACGAAGAAATATTACCCAAAATAGGATTGCATAAAAATTGCGTCAATGGACAGGCCAATCCTATACTATAATCCAATATTATACGTAATAAATAATTAATAGAGACATAATAAATTGAAAACTATGTACATATTGTATAATAACATCATAATCATTATAATAAGAACTATTAATGACTTGTAACCAAAATACAAAAAAATTGTATGCCTGTTAAAGGCGAAACATGTAACTTGTACCATTTAGCATAACATCTGTAATAATGTCCATGTTTCAAACAAATAAAATTACTTTGACGGCAATCCTATTTTGGTTAATATTTCTTCGTTTCTCCGCTTCGCAGCCTCGCTCCGCTTCAGTGGACACACAGCCTAAATGTAAATTTTGTAGACAGAGTGGAAGACCGGCCGTAGGGAGTCCCACACGTACTTCTCAGAAATGCCTTATGACGTTGTGTTTGTTAATGAATTGCAAAAAGAGCGCCATCTTTTTGATATATTTGTCTATCCCTCGGGAACAATACTTTCTTCTTATTATTATACTAGAATATGACCGCGACGTCGTCCACGCTTGTCTTAAAATTCCCGCGGGATTCTCGGGACTCAAAGTATCGCAGCATTTAAAAAATAATGTAAGCTATCGTTTTAGTCAAAACTGTGTTCGATTAAGCTGAATTTTATGCACCTCAACAACTATAAAAACTACAAGCCGCTCACAGAAAAATTCCCGCGGGATTCCCGGGATAAAAATCGATCAGTGAAAAAATCACATTGGAATTCGATTTTTTTATTCTAGCCAGTTTAAATCATTCCCAGAAAAATTCCCACGGGATTCCCAGAATAAAAAGTAACGCAGATTTTAAGTCGAAGAATTTGCTATTGATCAGCGAAAACCGTATCGGAATCGACCCAGTCGTTTTTACGTGACTCCCAAAGAAACAGAAAAACACAAAAAATCTAAAAAAAGTCTACACTTTTACAATTTTATAATATTTATACATACATATAATAAAACTGTAGAGGTCGAATTTATGAACAATGAAAAAAAATGTTAAAAATCGAGTCAGGGGGATGTAAGAAGTGAAATAGTACTAATTTAGATTGTTTTTAAATTTTATGTATCTCTGTTTGTACCGGCTAATCTCCGAAAGGACAAGCTTATATCCCTGGTCAACATATAGGATACTTTTGATCCCGACAAATTGAAAAGTTCCCGTGGGATAGTTAAAAAGACTTTAATTACTTAAACAGCTTATTATACAACTTATGCACCTAATTAAGTATTGATATTACCGGTATCATCATCATACAATAAAACAATGAAGCAATTTATACATTAAAAACAATTAGGCTATATATCATTACGCTAAGACCAATAGGAGCGGAGCACTAATGAAGAATGTTTTAAAATCGGGAGGGTTTTTTTAACTTACTTTTTTTTAAACTATTCCACGCGGACGGAGTCGCGGGCAGAAGCTAGTTACAAATACAGATAACCCTATACTAAGAATCTTTTCAGAAGAGGTGTAAGCAGTTTCTTAAATTTCCATCGAGGAAGGCAACGCATCGGTGATAATCACGCTACTATGGCCAATTTACCAATTTATTTTGCCTATAAACATAAAGAGCTAATTTAAAAATAATGAAGAATTTATACTCCTTATAAATACTATCAAATATACGAGTCAATATTAATGACGGTGCTGCGAACAAATTTGTACAGTTGCTGGCAGTAATATCGGGACAGCGTTATTGGAAGTGCATTTGCAAGATGATTCCGGAAGGCGTTATTAGACGGCTGGCACTCCGCCAGACTGATAGCGCGCCTATCTCAGAAAAACGTTCAAATATTTGGGCAACAACTAATATTACTAAGTTGGAAATTCAATTTAAATAGTAAAAAGAATTAAAATGAAGTACAATATACTAGTACTCAGAGGGCTAGTTTCTACCTGGAACAACGGATCAGTATGGCAATCCAGCGAACGTAGCCAGTCTTCTGGGAATCTTGCCCATTGATTTCGATGACCTAGGCTCAGTAGTCTACTTATAGTCTTAAGGGATTTAGGTAGAATACAATATAAGTTAAGTTTCCTTCATTCTAATAGTTCATAATTTAACGTATATAACTTCATAAAAAAGTAAAATAATTATATTGAGTGCCAAAAATGAAAAATAAGGTACGCCAATTGCTTGCATGTATGTTTATTTTATATATTATACCATAGTATGCAAGAGCAAAGTACAAAAATTGTCAATAGTTTATTGGATTTTAACACATAAATAAAAAAATGGATTCTGCAATTCTCCATTTTTTTTATTTTATTGCATGAGTTCAGCAGATAGGCAAACGGCCCACATGATGGAAAGCGGTTACCATTGCCTATGGACATTTGCAAAACCGAAGGTGCTACAAAGGCGCTGCTGCTCTCTTAAGGGAGATTGGAACCTGGTCACTAATGCCGGAACACAACTCAAGGTTGTTATGGCGTCATACTCTAGACCAGGTGTGGTAGCCATCCAGACGGGCAAATGCCCTACCACCTGGCAAGAAAATGACCACCATAGAAAATCTGACATGATAATTAGTTTTCTACACTACTTTTTTCGCACGCACGTCAGTCATTCATATCAGGTCATAAATAAATTAATTAATTTAAATACGCCAAGCTATTGTAATTATATAACATAAAATAAATTGATACCGCTAATAATCTATACTAATATTATAAAGAGGAAAGAATTGATTGTTTGTTTGCATTGAATAGGCTCCGAAACTACTGAACCGATTTGAAAAATATTTCACTGTTGGAAAGCTTTTTTTTTTTGAAGGCTGGGGAAATGCATTTCGCACATACCGGGTCCTTTGCTAGGGATTAGACCGTTGTTGATCATGGAGGCTTTCCACTGAGGCAATCCAAACAATAATCAACTGGCTTGTGTGGAGACTCGACTAATCAATACCCCACTAAAACCACCCTCCTCCCATGTGCCCCGCGCTTATGGTAGGAAAGGCGTGAGATACAGAACGTAATTACGCCCACACCGATCCTAGCGCACAAGTGCTTGAGAATGCCCCGGGAGAGGCAAACTCACTTCGTCAACAGGGGTGAAGACTCCTCTGCTCCCTAGATGCTAGAGGGTCCCTGCAGCGGTATTTCAGGGAGGGAGGTCATGCGCATACCTGCGCCTCCGGGCTCCCGACTGACGTCGGCGCCCGCGAGACGCATGCGCACTGCCATCTCTCTCCCTATCTCGTTCCGCGGCCTCCTTATGAGACACTACCGTCTCGCAGAAATTGGCCGCACCCACCCACCAATCGTCGTTGTGCAGCATGGCTTGCACCAGATCGCCCAGCGATTCGATCGGTTCTACAAGTGTCTCGAGTTCAAACCTCTGAGGTGCCCATGCTGTGCACTCGACTAGCGTGTGTAACGCCGTGTCCAGCGCGCCACATTGGCGGCATTGGGGTGAAGGCAAGCAGCCCGCAATCTGACACGATACTTATCGAAGCAACCGTGCCCGGTAAGTATCTGTGTCATTCTGAAGGTCAGGGTCCCGCGTTTCCGCGAGAGCCCTCGCAACAGCTGCGGTCGAACCACTTCCACCGTGTCAATGCCAGCAACAGGGTTTTCCAACTCTACTGACCAATATTGGATCATGGCCGTAGTTTCCCGTGTCCTGATCACCTGGAGTTCGGCCTGGCCATAGACCAGGCCACGGGCGAGGGCATCCTGTCGGGTGCGCCGAACTTTGGCTATCACGTCCGCCTGGAGAGGCCAGGGCAGATCGCCTGCCAAGAGTGTCGACGCCGTCCGCACTGTTGGAAAGCTACACTATCCCCGGTTGACACAGGCTATTAAAAAAAATATCTTAGATACCCGTGCGAAGCCGGGGCGGGCCGTGAGTATACAATAAAATAAGTAACCCGTTCCGCATCACAAATTTACCCACCGCTTCAATAAATATATATACAAGATAAATAAAACTACAACGGAACTGAAGTGAAGAGGAAGTGAAAGTGAGGAGCAGCTGCATTTCATTCCCATTAATCAGGTGCATGCGTGCTCAATCTCAGATTCCCATCTAAATTGCCCAACACTTCTTTTCCTACAAAATTGACATAGTCCATTGTTATCCTACACCCAGCGCCACCGCAACAAACGGAAAACAAACAGCCAGCCTTAGTGCCCAGAACGCTGGCTGCATTGCCGCACTATATGGGTATGCTTGTTCATTTTCTACAAAATAGCCCACAGGAATCAAACAATAGAAGGAGCCTACATGAACAAAAGCGTCTAATGAAGAGAAATATTGGGTGCGGTATAGTTATACGGCACATTTATGTATTATTTGAGATATAAAATTAACTTTGGGTGGTTATAAAAAAAATAACCACGAACACTGAGGCTGGAGCACCGCTTCGCTTCGCACCCGCCTTAACCTTCTAACCTATATTAAAAAAGTTCGGATCTGTTTGTTCATAATAAATAAATGTGCCGTATAACTATACCCCATCCTTTATCCGTACTAATTTGATTATTTTATATTACCTGCTTCATTAAAGAAACGAATCTAAAATGGCGGCGCTAATCATGGTCTCTTGTTCGTATATTAATGCCGTCTATACGCACTCTCGAGCGTAACGTAAGCAAAAAAATAAACAATCTAGGTTGTTTATTATATATATTATATTTATTGTTGTTTATTATATTTTTAACCAATTTCATTATAAGAGTTATCTATGTTCTACCAGAATTTTGATAGATTTATTATATGTGTAAGTAGGCAAGCATGCAAGAAAGCTTAAAAGAAAGAAAGAAAAGAAAAGAGGTAGGTGTAGGTAGATATCATATATGTAGTTAAGACTTTCGTCACCTATTTGATTTAACTGTGAATAGTTTTAATAGGAATGTATGTAAGTGTCATCGGAATCGGTTCAGTTGTTTTTAACAGAATGGTATTAATTTCATAAAGCTGATAAGCTGCGCAGTCTAATTGGATGCTTTTAAACCACGTTAAATAGGGTGGCATTATGCGACATTAGGCAATTTTACAATTTTGACCGCTAATTTTAGCCTAGGGTTACAGAGTACTATTAAAGTATATTAAGTTAATTAACTAATTAAAGTTTTATAAATATTACATTTATTAGATGTCGACCGGTTACTTTATTCAGTCAAACACGTAATATTTTGAAACCGTACTATTGAAAATAATAACAACTCGGTCTTTGTTTTTCATGTTTTGCTAACTGTACTGTTATTAACGCAAGTAGAAGCCGCCATTTTAGATTCGTTTCTATAATGAATCGGCTAATACTAAGTGCTCGTACTTGTAACGCACTGCGGCGCGATCGGCTTCACTCTGAGAATTCGGGGTTCTGTCTACCTATTTTGTTCGTTGAGTAAAATTGTGAAAAAATCATAATAGGTCTTGCAATTTTTTTTTATTGCATGAGTTCAGCATACAGGCAGACGTTCCTGATGGAAAGCGGTTACCGTCACCTATGGACATTCGTAACACCAAAGGTGCTACCAATGTGCCGCCGAACTCGTAGATGGGACTGAAACCTGGCTAGTAATACCGGAACATAACTCAATATTGTTATGACAGCATAATCTAGACCAGGGATGGTAGCTATCCACCCCTGCAAATACCCTACCACCTGGCTGTGGGTTGTTTTGTCTCCTCTTAAGACAGGCCACCCGGCCGCAGGAAATTGTATCCTTTCTCCGTTCCTATACGGATAAATGAAGCCCAACTCTCCTAACAAACAGAGAGAGATTAACTACCATACACAAAGACATGACCACCACTTTCTACAAACAAAGGCAACTTTTCTTTACGTACAAAGGAAAGTAAATAGGAATCGAGTGGGGCCAGTTACCAAAGTTAGCTAGTTAGGGGCCGCACGTGGTTTAGACGAATGAGGGTAGTCGCCGCTAATATAACAAAGTTCGGAGCAACTTTGTATTTATCTAATTCCATTCAGTGGTATAGCGAACATGTTTCCTTGCCTTGTTTCTTATAGTGTATTTTTTAGAGGTCCATAAGCATTTTCGTATTAACTGCCCTGTTATAAAATCGTTATACCCAACCGTCCTTAACTTTTTTAATTTAAAAGAACAATACGTTAAAATATTATTATAGAAATATCTTTAATTATTGTTATGTCTATCACTCCCCTATTATTCTTCCTAATGTTCCACTCCCAGGGTTCGAAGATTTGTTTTTTGAAAGAAATTGATAACAATAGTAGATTGTGACACGAGATATGAAAATGGTCTATTTAAGCATGAGATTACACTGCACAAATGAGTTAACACTCTGCTTTTGATTTCGAATATGAGCAAAATAAATATAAAGTTTAAGAAACAACTACTTCCCTAATGAAATCAGGCGTTAAATCCATATCTAAATCTGATGAACTCGTTTAATACGTCACATATGATTAAATTACGATTACGTCAAGTAAATTTCTTTCTCTGTGGCATTCTACCAGCCAATATTATTTTATCCATGACTATAGTAAACATTTAGCTCATTAAATAATAATTTAGTGAAAAGTAATTTATAAGTATAGAATAATGTTACAAAATTTTTGATATATTTTTATTACTTTATGCCGCGATTTAGCAGTGACTGAAAAACAGTTGGTACATGAGTCGCATATATTATCTTTGGTTCGCATAGTTTTTAAATTTCTTTACAGCATTGAAAATAGTTTCCCAGGGACGAAAAGTACTATTTTCATCCCTGTGAGCAGGCAACTTCAAGCGTACTTTCAGAATATGAGGAATGAAAAATATTTTTATCAACCCCGATTTAAGTAGTACTAAAGATTGTAATCCCTAGCGATGTGGCAAGTTTCTGGTATGGGATACGATCTGCGTAGACAAGTTGGCTGTATCCCATTTAAATAGCCAGTTCAGCCGGTTCGGTGGCAGAAACAGCTTAATCACTAAATCGAGACAAAGACATATATAACCCTCAGTGAGAGTTATTTATTTGTGCTGTATGCTTTTGAGACGCTTGGACAGTGGGGTCTTGAGGCCATGAGCCTCTACAGTCTACATAGAGCTGTCGAAGCGACTCTTTAACTCTTCGGTGCTGGTGCCTAACTCAACAACGGATCAGTATAGCAATCTAGTGGGGAAACGTAGCCAGACTTCTGGGAACCTTACCTATAGAAAATGGTGATCTAGGTACTGTTATAAGTAGGTGGAACACAATATAACTAATATAACTTTCTTTATTATATAAATTTAAAGTAGTATAGTATCAGTACCCTGATATTCATTTCCAAGTGAAGTTAATATAGACAAAACAAGACATTGACTGATAGACTCCAGCTTCTGGGCATCTCTTTGACTCCAACACTCAATTTTGGCACGTACATAGAGTCTTTAGCGCAAGTGACGGCCAAAACGCTGGGTGTTCTCGCAAAGGTGAGACAGTACTTCACGTCGGAACAACTGCTGAACTTATATCAAGCACAAGTTTGGTCCTGCATGGAGTACTGTTCTCATCTTTGGGATGGGTCAGCCAAATATCAGCTGGAGGCGATGGAATCAATTGAGAAAAGAGCTAGGAAGCTGGTCGGCGATGATCGTCTTTTTTATGGTCGACTTCAGAGTCTAGAGCATAGACGCAAGGTCGCGGAGCTGACTGTCTTCTATCGGACACATTTCGGGGAGTGTTCCTTAGAATTGCACAAGCTGATTCCTCCATCCCCTTTTTACAATCGGACAACCAGACGCATCGGTTTGCGCCACCGTTCCATGGTGGAAACATCACCAGTCAGAACCAAGCGTTTCACTTCATCTTTTCTGCTACGCACTGCCGAAGAGTGGAATAATTTTCCGGAGTCTGTTTTTCCTGACAAAAACAATCTTGAAGTCTTCAAGTCACGAGTGAATAGGTATCTTCTAGGTAAGCGTGCTCCATCCTAGACTTCGTCATCACTCAACATCAGGTGAGACAGTGGTCAAACGCAAACCTATACTTAAATAAAAATAAATTAAAAAAACAAAACAAAAGAAAAACTTACTTTAACAAATAGGCAACTCATACGTGAGTGATCGATAGACTTAGCGGAACTTCGAGTTCATTCTGGAAACTTCATTCATTTGGCCAGACCGATCCCCCCGGTAGTGGCCGGCGCGGATTAAGAAAAAAATCGGCTAAGCGTGTTTCAGTCCACGGCGAAGTGTTCTGTAAAGGTGTAGATGTAAATTTCGTGGATTTTATTACTTTCACCATCACCCCATTTGACAAAAAAACAACCAGATAAATCAGTATTCTTTGAAAGTATTTTTAAGCTCTCCGCCGATATTTTTTCACTGCCTATTTTGTCTTTTATTTTAAAAGCCAATATCGTAATTCCTATATATAGTCTTAAATAAAAAGTTGTTGTGGAACATTGTTTAAAGCTAAATCCTATCGTCTTTCAAACACAAGCTAGTTTAATATTTTCTTAAGTTTTCGCGACTTGTATACATAATAAAACTACGTTTTAACGGTTTTAAGCGCGGTAATTTATATAATTATTGTTATTCCGACATTTCGGCCACTTTAAGATGTCAAGTGTCAACGAGTATTGTTAAAGTTTAATTTAGCCTACCGCCAATTTGTTCATTTTAATTATTTACTTTTCATTTTGTTTATGGTTATTATTTACTCTATGGGAGCCTAATCCAATTTACCACCGCTTCGCAACATGTTATGGCTTGAAGAGAAGAAGCGGCGCAAGAAACTCTTCAGCAAACATGCCTAGCTCTAATAATTTTATATAATATTAAAATGGGTGGAAGGAAAACTAAAATAAATTATCAGTCAAGTTGGTTTGTTCCGGTGTACGCAGAAAGAGATCACAGTGTCCTGAGGTCTGACAGTTGGTTTTTGTTGGGTTTGAGTCTTAATAGTTATAGTGGAATGTCGGAATAAAAAAATCAAATAAATTACCGCGCTAATTACGTAATTTTATTACAAACTAGGTTGCTAATTATTTTTAGTCCTCTCAAGTCTAATAGTGCTACTTAGCCTGCATGTACCTACTATTATGATATGTTTGCATAGTATATAAAGTCTAATAATTATTTATGTTTTGAATGTTTCAAGTTTTAATAATATCTTTGTATAGGGGGCTGTTTGAAGAGATTGCTTTAAGCGACAAGGCCGCCCTTTTGTTCAACATTTATTGTACCTAGTTTTAATTTTTGGTGAACAATAAAGTGTTTTCACTCATTCATTGTTATGATAGGAGCATATCTAATGCTACCTCCATACCTGTGCACACTAATAAAAGTTTAACTTAATAACATGTATAGCTATCATATCTAATTTAAAATGAATTGTTAACTAATATCATTAGCTGCCTCTTACTGTCAGAGAGGCCAAAAGATCGCCTACATTTAAGAACGCACTCAGAAAACACTACTTCTCTTTAAATAACTATGCCTAATTCTTATACTAGGATTTATTGTATGTATTTAATTTATAAAGTAATTTAAGTATGTGTATTTAATTTATAAAATATGTAGTTTAAGTATGTTTAATTATGATATACCTCATAACCTGCACCACCTACATCGTCAGATTTGGTTAAACTATTCCTTAAGTTAGGTTGCCCTGAAGAGATTGCTTTAAGCGATAAAGGTTAACCATTTTGACGCTGATATTCTGTGAGAATATGCTATCACACCAGTTAGGCCGACCCTTTGAACTGTATGTAATCATGACAATGATTCCAGCAAGGCTCTGCTACGTACAATATATCGTCGTAATTTTAAAATAATAGACGTATATAAAGTAATTTAAAAAATATTTGATAACTGTTTTAAAAGTGCGATATATGTAATAAAGCGGATTTACAATTACGGTTTTATAAGAACTAGTGGTCGCCCGTGGTCGAAATTCGACCATAATAATTTGCTGTCAAAGACTATACTTCTATAATCACAGATATCGCCAAGGCAACAATAAACAAACGGGTATATATGCGTGTGTGTCAAATATATGGTAGAGTGTGTAATGTTTTTTTTTAATTTGATTTAATGTATTTTTTTATATATTATTATTAAAAAATATTAGCCTTAGTCGCTTCTTCTCTATATAAACTACAAGTGTGCGAAATTTCATTCTCCTCCGTCCCCGCAATTTTCGTAAAAAAGGGTACAAAGTTTTTGCTTCATATATTAATATATACATTTTGTTTTTGCCAACTGGCTACGGAACCCTTAAATGGATCGAAGAAAAACATTGTGTTGAAGAGATTTGATCGTACAAGTGAATGAGCATATCCGATTTGATTATTAAGCTTGTTTGGATGAAAACACGGTTCAGATTTGGTACCTCAATATTTTTAGAATGGAATATACTTTATTGCATAACATTAAGATACAGTTCAAGAAACATAAGTACACAAACAATAAGCAATCTTATCACTAAAAGCAATAGCGTCCAGGCAACTTTAGGATGGATTAGAAAAGTTGTGAAACACTTTTAAACTGTATTAAAGATGTATGAACAGGCTTAAAGTTTTAATTTCAGTCTAGAACTATGGAGAAAAATTCTAGGAACGTCATTCGATCAGCAAAAAATTTAATTCCGAAAAGCTTCCCCAGCCCTATATAAGTTGATAGCACCGCAGTACTTTCTCTTTGGTTTTTAGACGTTTTATTATGTTTAGTTATTTCGCGGTTTTACGATATCATTATACATCATCATATAAATCAACCTAGATGAACATAGATTTAGACGTGGTATAACCATGATGGAACTATTATCTTGATTAGGGCTTGATTATCTCTTGGGGCCGGCTCTGATACCACGATCGCACCAGAATATCTGTATGAAACAGTTGGCCTTGAGGTAATTGTGTTTCGTACGATGATTAAAAATTCCGATAGCCCACTTCCCTCTCTCTCTCTATCCCATTCCCCTAATCCATCCTCTCCATCCCATACCTCTTTTTACGATACCCCACCGTTCGGGGATAGCAGTAGGATAGTATCGGATTCCCGATGGCACGCTCGGATCTACCAACTAACCACTCTTTGTTCCATCTCATCGCCGTATGTCAGGACCTCGGGAACCATAGACACATGCGATGGGCGTGACAGGGCTAGGTCAAAGACCTCCTCCTATCATAAAGAGAGCGACTGTCCCTCTTTATACCTTCCTATTAGACATGTGTGCGGGAACACAACAAAACCCTGTGTCCCCATACCCCTTTTTTTTGAGGCGGAGGAATCCATTTATGGACATCTCACCATGAGGGGTTCACGGTACGGTGTAGAGACTCGCGGACCTGTTACTGGAATACCCACTAAAACTCCCCGTGTTCCAGCCAGGGCCGCGGAAAGTGGCTAACACCGCGACATATTGGGGACCGCTAAACAACTACGCTGCCTCATCCAGCGGCCTTTATCCCATCCCCTCTATCCCGTCTTATGGGATGGCAAGGCGATTGCTTCACTCCTAGTGTTGCAAACGTCTTTAGGTGACGGTTTTTATTACGTGGGCCATCTGCTTGGTTGCCAGCTTCGCAATAGAAAATAGTTGTGTGTGTGTGCAGTTCCATTTCTTTAACTTTAGAGAATATACTCTCAGATAATTTTTCTTTAACTTTTATTAATATATGCATATATATATATATATATATATATATATATATATATAATTCATAATAAACTTCTTAAGTATCACTTTCAATTTTTTTCTGTTTTAGTCTAAAAAATATTATGATTAGTTTTATTTCGGTCCACATTGGACCTATGTTTAATCTTCGGTCTTATTGACTTTCTAATCTGTGTTGCACAATGTGAAACTCGTATCTCATTCTCTCGCAGGCTTAGTCCTATACATATATGTATGTGTTCTTCTCTGTTTAGTATCATTTTTTCGTTTCATCGAGTTTCAAATCACAACGATTCTAAAGAAGTTTCACTTCAGTAAGAGATGTTCAGTATTTCGTCGTCAACCCTCGGGCCTTAAAAGAAAATTCAACATCAAAACAATTAATCTAATATATCACAATAAACATTCCTCCGCAAAAAATCATGTAAAGTACCCCCACGTCGACGCTCCAATCCCCATCGAGTGCATGATTATGGCCCTAAAAGCGTGTCACTCCGACACTATTTGTCATATGCTAAGTGATTTTCCTCGTACAAGCGTTGGATTTGTTGAATCACCGCTTACACGAGGCCTTTGGTGTGTCTCTGCTTATATGTGTATGCATATAATATTCTTGTTTAATAATCCTGAAGTTATGTCGATGTCATGTGAATTTGAAAAATAGCGACAATACAGATACCTATATGATTGAACGTAGTTGTACAAACCGAATATTTTTAAACCAAGTATTCTTCTTATAATATAACACACTGCTGCAAAACACTATAAAAATTATTTTAAAAATCGATTAATAAATAACCATTTAATTAAAACTAGGTTTTAAAAATTTTAAACGGAGGGGGGGCACTTAGTTGATTTTTATTCCGACGTTTGGGCCACTTTTCAGTAGCCGTGATCACGGAAGACAAAAAAGAATTCAAATAAATGCCGGGCTTTAGTAATGTTAAGGTGATTTGAACATGTAGAGAGAATGGATAATAGTAGAATCACAAAACAGGTGTATGTCAGTATTGTGAAAGGTAGGGTTGTTGCCGGTAGATCAAGACGAACACACCATGATCAAATATCAGAAGTGTTACAAGAGAAGTCAGGTAAAAAGCATTTCAAATAATAAACGTGCATGTATGAAGAGGTTAATGAAAATAGGTAAAGCGAAAGTTGTTTGTCAGGATCGTCGCAAGTGGAGATCCATAGTCTCTGCCTACCCCCATGGGAAACAGGCGTGATATTATGTATGTATGTATGTATATATGCTTTGAACAGTTAAAACTTTGTTTTAATTAAGTATACTAATTGCGAAAACTTAAGAAAATACTAAATAACCATTTATTAAAATTTGGCACGTTCTGTAATGAGATACCTGGCAGTCAAACTGAAAAACAAAATGTCACATAGCCTCTTTAGCTTTGTATCCACTAGAGGTAGACTCGGGTCGAGCAGCCTCTGCTTGAGGCAGACTGAAGCTGATCACTTTGAGGAAGAGGGTCGAAGCACGTTGCGGAACAAAGTGAGGCCACGCGAGCACAAGTTTACTAAATGCACTCTCTTTTTAACTTACTTTTAGAATGTAATGCAATTGAGTATTTGACTTGTATTGTAATACTAGAGTTTTCCCCGGAGCTACGCCGCGGGTCAACTTTAGCAAACTCTACTTTAAAGGAGTAAAAACTTAATTAGGTTTTTATATATCGCGAGTGAAACCGCAGGCAGAAGTTTGTGTGTGTGTGTATATACTAGACTTTAATCCGCGGCTGTGCCGCGGGTTTACCTCTAGTCCGTGCTTCTTGTTTAAAAAGCAGGCATTTACAGGTTACATTGTACAAAATTTTTATGTTAGTGCTATTTGCACCCGGAAAATTCACTTAATTTTATATCGCAAACTATCCGATCTCCTAGCATGAGTATGTATGTTCATTTTTGGCATTAAAACTGCATTTAAACAAAATTACAATAAAACCAATCCAGTATTCCCAGTAATTTTCAAACTTAACAGAAAGACATATCGAGTTACTATCGCATTTTTTATAGACGATGAATTTTTGTATCTATAAACTTGAGAAATGATTGGTCATATCCAAACTTTCATCCTCTATTTCAAACCTAATTTTATTTATCTATACCCCGTCTACGAAAACTACAAAAATTACAAAAAGGACAAAAAGAGCAAAAAACGAGAAAAAAATCAAGAGTTAAAAGGATAAAAAAGGACAAAAGTGACAAAAAGCAAAAAGGACCAAAAGAGCAAAAAGAGCAAAAAGGACAAAAAGACCAAAAGAGCAAAAAAGCAAAAATGACATAAAAGACAAAAAGAGCAAAAGGGACAAAACTACAGAAATGACCAAAATAACCAAAACGGCAAATCACAAAAAAAATCAAAATCTATCCCACTTTCTGGGATAACCTTTACATAAATCTATCCCATTATCCGGCATGAAAAATATCCCTTGTTCACCCTCAGTATTAAAATTATATACATACCGAATCTCAGCCAAATCAGTATAATAGTTTTTCCGTAAAAGCATAACAAACAGAGAGACAAATATATTTTTATCCCGGAAACTATCCCATTTTTCGGGATAAAAAGTATCCTATGTTCATCCTCGGCAATCGAATATGTATATTATATATATATACTGAGTTTCAGCCAAATCGGTCCAGTAGTTTACCGTGAAAACGGAACAGACAGACGGACAGACAGCAGACAGACAAACAGACAGAGTTACTTTCGCATTTATAATATTAATAAGGATACACCTAGGTGTATCCTTATTACATACATATACAAAACAAAGAAACAAGAGACTCTTTCTAAATGCAATATTCTAAATTAAAATAGTGTTCCTTAACAAGCCTGTTAAAATATGTCAGTGATTTGACGTTTTTAATATATATATTGGCAATGCATTCCAGAAGCTTACAGCATGCACAGCAAAAGATTGTTAGTAAAACTTGAAATAAAATTTAAAAAATACCCAATTGAATCCAACATCATTGTTACAAAAGATAACTATAATCGCTCAAAATACAGAAGTACCTATTTCATAAAATAACATATCGAATTAACATACCACTTCGTGCCTCATTAATCACGCGCAAGTTACTGCTCGATTGTGTCCATTGTTATTGCTCCAAAGGCACAGGTCATACCACTAAATGTTATTGGAATATAGTTTACATTGGAATCAATATGGGCGTATATATACGTACGGTTATAAGCACCTAGTCAATAAGAAGGTTTTACACTGGACGATATAGATTTGTAGCAATTAGTTTTGCTGTTGAATATTCAGCATTGTATGTTGTAGTTTTAATCACTTCCGTAAAGGTAATATCCTTTTACGTCTACGTTCGTTTTATACTATTTTGTTCTGCTTTTTGGATTCCGTGGACATTTTAGCAAAAACAGAACCCTATTCTAATCATCATATCCATCCAAGGCTGATCTTACATTCATCCAAGTACTGACTTTGGGAGCTGATTGATTTCAAAATGTTCAACCGGGAATGTTGAAGTCAGTCAGTATTGGTACTGACTTCAATTTACACGATACCAGTATGAAGTCAGGACTAACTTCCTTCGAATTTGAATTCATAAGCTGGATTAATGATAGTCTATCTTTATTTGTCACAATATTTCTCAGAAATTGACGAACCTACAAGGAGTTCACTTTCTAATTCCTAAGTATTTTTTACCAACAGCACAAGCCCCCCACCTTGCCCTTAAAAAATTACTTATTTGACACGAAAATTACTAATGACAGATGGATCTTTTATAGGTGTATAATGTATCGATAGACGTAACAGTTCATGTAATAATATATTGTTACGACCGACAAAGACCTATGCACACCTGCAGCTTCTTACCTTTTTGGCATTTGGACTTCTGTTGTTTACCTTATGTTTAAAATTTGTAATTAGAAAACAGCCTTTTGTGTATTGTACTCGTTTATGGCCGTTTGCAGGCATAATTAAGCAGGTGTGCACATTACGAATTCTAAGAAATTAGATCTACGCGGGTGGGCAGCCATATGGTATCGGTGCAGTATATAGCAATGGCCCAATGGGGAGATCGGCAGTCTAGCGATGATCACAAGTGAGACAAGACGTGTGTACATTCGATAACCTATATATTGACGGACTTTGCGCGTGTTATTGAATCGTGTATTACGTTTGTACTGGTTGTGTCCAGTTATTTTTGTACCTGTGTTATACGTGTTTGTATAGTTCTAATAAATTCTACAGTAATTCCAAACGGCGTTTTAATTCGATTCCGGTAA
This sequence comes from Dendrolimus houi, assembly GCA_039645545.1. NCBI lineage: Eukaryota > Metazoa > Arthropoda > Insecta > Lepidoptera > Lasiocampidae > Dendrolimus > Dendrolimus houi. The sequence continues at coordinate 7,047,103 of CM077136.1, forward strand.
TTCGTAACAATATATAATGAACTTAGTCACTCAGACAACTAGTTCAAGGAAGTATAAAAAATACCTACCACTCGTGTTTAGACATAACAAACAGTTTATTTAACTTTCAACTATGACACAAGCAACTAGACAGCCAAAGTAGACAGATCTCTTGTGCTGAAAATGTTTATAGGCTTCGATATCCCTGAGCAGTCAAGCTGTTTGCTATGCTCCGGCAACAAAGCAATTCCATTTCTTTTTTTGTTGGAATTCAGCAAATAAGCTGCTTAAAAAGGGGACTAGAACTTGGTCTCTATTGTCGGAACACAACTCAAGGTTCGTATGTTGGAGTCTAGACCAGGACTGGAAGCCATCGAGACGGACGAATGCCACTACTACCTGGCAATAACCTAGATAATATTTTTTTAAAAATGTCTTGTGGATGAGTACCGTAACCAATGTCCACTTACCAAGAACATTCGTCATAGCCGACAAGGGAGTTAACATCGCATTAGCTAATGGATTCGCCGAGATAGGTCAGGCATTGTCGTTTGAATTATTGTAATTGCCATATGTTCGGACCGTTGAGGAAATTGATCTATACGTGATCACTGGACCTTATCAATGTGGAGTGGAAATTAATCATCGAGACAAAGACAGCGTCGCTTATTTTTGGAACGAAGTTCCTTGTCGCACGTTGCTCAGCGAATGGGTTGAAAAAAGTGTTCGCGAAAAAAAAAACGGTGACCACTGTATATTATTATACAATTTCAAACTTTAATACAATGAAATAAGATCTAAAATCTGTTTTGAAAATAGAAGGTCTTGTAATTGTCCTTATTCCTATACAATTCTTTGATGGTCTTCGATGGTCTCCTAAGGCCTCCCATGTCCTCCAATGACGTCCGATGGCCTCTGATGGTCTTCGGAACTTCGTTCTAACCAGGTCTTCCAAAGACACCTCATTAGTTTTTTTATAGAAGTTCAGGATTTTAGTGGAAACGGCCATACGTTTAAATTAAAATATACAAATAATACATCCTACAGGTTATTTAGAAAAAAATACAAATAATAAATAGGACCAACCTTCCCATCACGTTGGCCACATTACCGCGTTGGATGGCAACATTTATGCGTTGCCCAAAACACAAGCTAGCCTTTTGGTCGCTTGAAACTTCTATCAAGCGTGGTAGGTCTCGATAAAGGTGGTGAGCTTCTGGACTCTTTAGCCCCAAACACAAAAGCCACAAATATGTATCTACTGCCAACGGATGCAAATTTGCGGCATTTTAGGTCCTAAGCGCCACCTAATACAGCCATGTATGGAAGATTGGACGCTGCCAGTGTCAACACACGTGGCGTCCCAGACTAGTGGTAGATGGGAATCTTCCAGGGCACTAAAGACATTCCGTCTGGTTTGTTGCCATCGTTGCGACATGGTTGGGTTCCTGGATGACTGAGATCCTGGCGGTGACAAGAGCCCGGCGGATAATGTCATTAAGTGCAACATGGCGTCGTTTTCTCCCAGCACTCTTGACGCACGACAAGTCATGGTGATCTGAACTAACGACTTTATCTCCGCACTATTTAAGGTTAAATATTTTTTCTTGTGTTGTTCAAAATCCTTAATATTCAGATACAATTCTATAACGTCCATCTAAAAAACCCTATATCATTATAAATAATTTTCACAGATTTAGAAGGCAAATATTCAAAAATCGTTTTCGCATTTTTCGCCTTTCCGTGTTTTTTGTCCTAACGCGGCGGTGTCAGCCACCCTGACACCGCTATCTGAAACTGTTCCACTTTATTGGCATCGCAACACAAACATTCATTTTTAAATGAACAGTATTTTTTTTTAATATAGCTCACAACACAATGAATCAACTCTTCGGGTGATCAGAGTAACTTAACGATGACCTAGGCTCGGTGCTCAACTGATAGTCTTACAAACTAATATTAATTTATTAGGAGAAGTTTTCTAATTCTTCGAAATTCTATTAATTCTTCGAAAAGTATTTCTGTAAGATACTCCTGTATAAAACTTATAACAAAAGAACTTGAGATATGAATAGAACTAGTGGTCACCCGTGGTCGAAATTCGACCATAATAATTTGTCGTCAAAGACTTGTACTTCTATAATCACAGATTTTGCCAAGGCTACACTGTTAATTTGACTTGAACAATAAACAAAAGAGTATATATACCTGTGTATGTCAAATACATGGTAGTGTGTGTAATGATTTTTTTATTGATTTAATGTATTTTTATGCATAATTTTTAAAAAATATTAGCATTCGTCGCTTCTTCTAAACTATAAAACTATAAGTGTGCGAAATTTCATACATACTTTCGTAAAAAGGGGTACCAGGTTTTTGCTTCACTTTACAATAAGTTTCATCAAAATCCATTCGGTAGTTTTTGCGTGAAAGAGTAACAAACATACATCCATACATACATTCTTACAAACTTTCGCGTTTATAATATTTATAGGATTACTAGGTGCTAACAACGCTGAAGGAAAACATCGTGATGCAACCTGCACAACGAGATAACGGATGTGTCAAACCTACCAAGCCGCCTTGGACAGGCGTGGCGGGTATACATTCAAAGAGGGAATACGGTCAGTTTTTTGCTAACGTTCTTACCTTATAGCGATCTGGCACTGGATTTTCTATATTAATTTGTAGATATATATAGTTTATTATTAGTATTCAATATATACATGATTATGTTAACATTAGTAAACCAGTTCTGACCACCATTTCGTTCACGCAAGACTTTATATTTAAAACTAGCTGATACTCGCGACTTCGTCCGTGTGGTGCGGTTTTTAACTATCCCACGGGAACTATTTAATTTTTCGGGATCAAAAGTATCCTATATGTTGACCAGGTATATAAGCTACAACCATACAAAATTTCATTGAAATCGGTCTAGTCGTTTCGGCGATTAGCCGGTACAAACAGACAGACAAACGGAGAAACAAAAAATTTAAAAAAATCTACATTATTAACTATTTCACTTCTTACATCCCCCTGACTCGGTTTTTAACATTTGTTTTCAGTGTACAGAAATTCGACCTCTACAGTTTTATTATATCTATAGATTAAAACACTACTGGAGGTTTATTTATTTTATATATTACAAACCAACAAAAATATACAGGAATTACCCATAGCGTGACTTTTAAAACTAATAAAATTTTAAACCAGACCAACTAGACTTCTAAGCTGTTAAAGATAAATACCTAATAGCTTCAAACTCAACTATTGAATAAAGTTCAAGGAAACGCCGCAAAGTTCTCGCTAAGCTCCTACGTGCAAAGTCGGCTACGAACTTAGAATTCTGATGCCCAACTTTTTGAAATTTTAAAACATTTTATTTTTTAAATCGCCGCCTGAATATGTGAAAGGGATTTGGATGGATAGAAAGTCAAAGTAATTATGCTTAAAATCTAACATCATCCTTTTTAGGGTTACGTAGTTATTTTATCAAAAACCTTTATAGTATTGTTACAACCTAGGCCCCGACAAAGATAAATTCCACGTATAAATCTGTAAAGACGCATTTTATTACCTTCGTCGGCATTTGAACTAATTGTAATCCTTTTATGATCGTCTTCCTTTGCTCACTTATTTATTGGCATATGTTTCTAGTTATTGTGGAGAACAGCCTAATGTACTCGTTTATGGCCGCTTGCATGTATCATTAGCCAAGTGTTACGGATAAATCACACGCTGATTCTAGGAAACTATGTCGACGATACGATACGGGCACATTTGGAATTGTGAAGTATAAAATGACGGCCTGATTGAGAGAGGAAGCAGTTGAGCGAGAACCACGATCAAGGCGTGACGTGCGTACATTCGAAAATTTAATATTGACGGACTTTGCGCGTTTTGTTGAATTACGACCTTCTGCATTACGTTTGGATTTGTTGTGTTCGGTTATAATTGTACCTGTATTATGCGTGTTTCTATAGTTCTAATATACTCTATAATAATTCCAACGGCATTTTAATTCGAGTCCCGCAACTCGTAACAGTATCGTCACGGCCGTTTGTCTATTTTTGAATATCGCAATTGTATTTTGGAACGCCTCCTATATGTTGTGTATTAAATAAAAGTCAATTAATTAATTTCTTGTTTAATTTAATCTTCCGTAAGCATACACGATTTACAAATTCTGGCAGAAAGGTGAGAGAGCATAGATAACCTTCCATTGTCTTTGGTAGAGAGTGAATTAAACGTTTGGATATATTGACATTCAATTCTATGTTCGGATACGACTAATGCTTTGACTTCGTCTGCATTAGTGTTAAAGATTTAGGCAGTGGCCGAATGAGTCTCATTTAAAGCGTTAAAAATTAACGCCATTAACACATAGCAAGATTAGTGCATATACATACTTTATCTGCGAATATTTAACGTCATGAACAATGTCGCATCTTAAATATCACATTAAACCCATCGCGATATCTGCTTGAAACGGCCCATATTTGTAATACTATCGCAGATAAAGCCCCACCCTAAAACAAACGAAAACATTAGTGTATCCTTACACGTGAAGCATGTTTCTATGAAGAAAATATAAAGTTATCATACTTTCAACCAGATTCACATTTGCAAAAACAAGATCTCGGTCAGCTCGAGCCGTGGGCTGACGCGACAGTCCATACGTTCAACAAAAATCAGTTTCAACAATATTTTTGTTGAGTAGTTCTTTTAGACATGTGGTATTATCGGTTTTTTAATCTCTCCTTTATGAAACCCTTCATTGTGCGCGGACTGCTATGCACTTACCAAATTATTTTAGTTATTACACAGCTCATCTCTACCAACAATATTCCATGATATCAAGAGTTTATAGACATGTAAATAAATGCTCGGAAAATCTAGATGCTTTTTTATGTAAATGCTGTCTTAAACAATCGTTGATTATTCGCTCGTTCCCGGGAGCTCGGGGCCGACCCTCAGGAACATCTCGCCGTGAGTTTGCGGGTTTGACATGGAAATAGAGTTGTCCGCGATCCAGATGCAAATTTCTGAATAATCGGCTTATTGAGATGCGCCGGCAATGAGCTCGCGCCCTCTTGTTTGTTAACGCCCGAACAACACCAGTTGTTTCCTATCGATCTTGGTATAAAACGAAACTTGGTGTAACTCAGCTCGGCTTCATAAGCTGTCAGACAGTTGAACGACATATTGCATTAGCTCTGTTTAAAACCCAATTGGGTATTTGACACATTATACAATAAATTCTATAACAATGTACATAATAGAGAGTGTTCGTTTTTGATATCTTGCTAACAACTCACTTTCAAAATTTCATTAAATTAATCATATTAATTAATGTGTAAACAATAAATCAATAAGCTATTTGATTTATTAGAATTGTGACGTCACAACGCAGTAAATCCACACAAAAAAACAAGGCAGCTTTGATATTGTAAAAAAGTCTCAATTGATTAGGCTGTCAAGTACCCTATTATATATTAGTTTATATTTTTTTTTAATTTTGTACATGTTGATTCAACAAAGGTTTATTACATATATTAATTAATATAAATTAGTACTGTGAAGGAAACTTACCTTATATTGGTGGGTAATAAAAGAACAGCAACTGGTCACATATTTATAATCAGAGAACCTTACGGTTTTAACACATTTAATACACTGACACTTCACACTCGACTAGCATTTTTAGAACACCTCGACATCGCTCCAGTTTTACAGTCTAATGCCCGGTTTCTGAGGTTATCAGTTATTAGTTCAATAACAATTGATTCCATAAAGTTATGTAATAGATAAACTTAGGTTAACTGCTAACCTACAAATAGTACCAAAACTCGCTACTAAATGGATCTATTTAAGAAGGTATATCTAATATTTATTTACATCAAACAAAAACGTCAAACAAAAGTTATGGAATAGATCAACGCCTAGTTATTGGTCAGTTAAGTTGAACCTACTTTAACTATCGTACGACGGTGTTCAAAAACGTAATGTTATTAATTATTGAACCAATAACGCTAACGAACAGATAAACTACATTTAAAGTAACTCAGAAACCGGGCATAAGAAATTTAGAAAATTGGCACAACCAATAGCGGATTGAAGACATTAATAAACTATTTTAATTAAAGGGTTATGAATGAAAAGAATTTAATCCATTACTGTTTGGAAATTTTAGAAAATATTTTATATAAGATATTATATAAATTATTATACTTAAAGTTTTGCATGTAATAAAATAAACAGAACACAGTATAAATCTATGCGTCTGCCAACATAAAAATAAAATGTAATGGATACCGTCTATATACAATTGAGAGATTTTGAATTATAATCTACACAATTACCTCATCATATTAGAGATAATATTGTTACATAAAATTATGCTACATTATAGACAACTAGTCTATACAAAACAGGCGCTAATCACTGAATAAATAAAAATATAACGTCATTATTCAATTAAGGAAATGGCCGATTGTATCGTTTAGAAATAAGAGGGTACATAACAAAATTAATTATTAACTTTAAAAAGAAATATGACAAGAACAACTATGCTACTAAATAACTGTAACAATTGTATTCTACCTATAGTCCTTTAGGACTATAAGTAGAAACCTGAGCCTAAGTTATCAAAGTCAATGGATAAGGTTCCCAGAAGGCTGCCTATGTTACATCGCTGGATCGCCAAAGGTTTCCCAATACTCGTAATACAGATACTAAGTCTTAATTAACCCAAGAAATAAATATTAGGTTTTAATTTTAAGAATGGTTTCTTAAATGATTAGAGTCGACTCTGCCATTCGCCAGCCGCTATCACTCCCTGCGTGTATTGTAATTTAGTAAGTCGAATCGGACACTGTAAAGAAAACTATAATTATATTTTCTTAATTTTTCACAATGTTTTTAGATCAAGTAGAAATATCTACTTGTGATTTTTTAAATATTCAGTCTGGTATAAGGTTTGTAAAATTCTCATAAGTCGTAAAATAAATATTTCAAAACATATTAAAAGTATTTTACAATAAAATGTATTGCATAAAAGTAGCACTTTCATTTGATACCTCATTTGTCAATATTGTTTTATTAAGTTTTACCTAAAGACTAGTAACCTATAATATTGTGTAAAGATTTTCAACACTTCATAAATTTTCTTATGATCTTTCTTACGATTGCATCGTAACTCTCAGATTATTTCCATTCTCTAATAAGAAACAACATTTGCATGGTGTTCTATCGTCATTCACAGTGTTAATGTCCCGTATATCAGAAGAACACATTCAACTACCCCCATTAATGGAACCAAATCACGAGTTATGAAGTAACCGGGTACCCTACTAAGTATGCTATATTAACCTACTCCACAGCTTACTTTGGGAAATGTTCAGATATGGATGGCAGATTTCAAACAACTTTATTATTAATTGTAAGCATAATCTTGGCAGCTGATCGAATAATGTTCAACCTACATGATGTATATACACTGCGAACACCTGATTGTTTTATAAATACATATACATATATTCAAATATATGTTCTATTGTCCGACGTACTAACACAGACGTACAGACGTAAGATTTCCAGATGACTGCCAAGTGAATACCAAATAAAGTTTTGTTTGCTTTTGGACTGACTTGCTCTGCTGTATATAATTTAATGTCCTATACACAAAAAAATAACAATGTAAACTATAAAAAATACAGTACGCGCAAAACGCACTTGCGGCTCGATAGAAGTTGGTTTCAAAAGTACACGCAGGTCTAATCAATTCCTAACGTTTATTGCACCTGATAGAGTGTAGTGCGAAGGAGATGCCAGTTATTCCGAATAGCAAGGGCCCTATATTTGCCACTCAACTCTGTACGTACCACTTGTGAAGCTGCTATGATGTGTACGAACTTCAAAGACGCACTTAAGGTTTGTTCGTAGTTAGTACTATACTTTCGATAACAAGGGTGCAAAAGCATCCTATCACAAAAAATTGGTCAACTGTTATGCACAATAAAGGTTCTACAGATGTGACAGACGATCGATATTTCTGTTTCTTCTCTGTCGCTCGTCTTTCTTGAAAATACTTTTTATTCTCTAACATCTTGAATATATTCAAAATTTTTAAAAAATTAGAGAACGCAAATTTTTCGATTTCACGAGCGAGCGAGCGAACGAAGTCACAGATATAATTGTTAAAATTTACTAAAACCATATTTCCTGATTTTTTACTATATTTTCCTAATGAAACTGAATTAGAGGTCCAGCAACTAAGTATGAACACGCCGAGAGCAAAACTTTAGCAGTAAAATTAGGTATAACCTCAAGAAGATCACTCAAAGTTGTAAGAGGAATTTATCTTTTATGAGGAAAAATTGCAAACCATGAGGTGGTCGCCGCCGGCATACCTAATAACACTACATTCGTTTTATATTTAAGAAAAAATCTTTGGAAAGAAAGTCTGACTTGAATTTTAATTTCTAATATTTAAGGAGAAATATACCATATTTATACCTGTTCTGATATAAAGTGCCTACACGAGGACACTGACCGCGGGAGTCGTCCACAAATTTAAAGTCGCGCATCGGGCTATGTTAGGTGTTCCTCTTATGGATAGAATCAGAAATGAGGTTATCCGTACGAGAACCAAGGTAACCGATATGGTGGCAAAATTAATATGTTGAAGTAGCAGTGAACCAGTCACCTCTGGCCGATGAAGCAAACGTATCCTGCAATGGACAGCGCCTAATAAAAACATAATAAACCTAACATAGGATGTTCTATAGCCCGGTGGACCGATGAACAAAGTAAGGACGCTGGCAGGAGCTGGCTAAGATAGGTGCGAGACAGGGATATATGGCGGCAACTTGGGAAGACCTACTACTTATATGGAATTTCTACAAACATACTTAATTATTCAAACTGGAACCAACTCATAATTTTAGTAAACGGTTTCAAAACGCGTTATCTAAATCTACTTAAAAATGTAAGCTTATCTTAATTCTTTTTTGATATTATTGATTTTATTTTATTATTTATTTGTTATCGACACATAATTCAAGCAAAAATAGAACAAAAGAAACGTAACACCTTTATATTACTACATTCTGGCAAATAAAGGATATTGAATTGATTTAAAAGATGAGTCGCTACTCGTATATGGTTATAATGGCGTTGTATAAATGCATACCGGGCTAGAAGCGTACCAACGTAAATCAATTATGAAACGCAATGTTAAATAGTTGGCAATATTGCTAGGGAACTATGTGAGAAAATTATATCATGGCAATAACTCTGAAATAACGTGGATACCGAGCGCCGCGTCGGGACCCTAGCTTTAAGTCTAGGGCTGCCGAACAATTACAGTTAATTGTTTTTGTAAGTATTTTTATTTTACTATTTTCATATAGTAATTTGTACAATATTCGTTTTATCGTGAAAAAAAATAATTTTAATAAAAAAATGTTAACAAAAACATTTTTTACTTTTTAGTTGCGCAAATACTTCAACAGCTTTAGAAATAATATATTAAGCACATGTACAACTATTGTACAACTGACACGCGTATATAAATTTGCACACCCCACTCTTCGGTGTATATGCTCTTCGCCCTTGTTGAAGAGCTTCGCTTTCGATTTCCTTGCGATCCACAAATCAGATCCTAATTTAGTGTTCATAGAACCGCCTCGGGTATACATACTTACGAATAAAGGAAAAAATCAAAATTGTCCACAATTGACGGAGAAATCGCGTAATATGCTTATAAAAATTAAGCGCCTGAAAAAAATATAATACCTACACGCGTATATAAGCTGTTTCCAAGAATTCAGGCGCACAGCGTACTTTAATGAGGGTTATTCTCGATTTTCCTGGGATCCGATCCACTCATCAGATCCTGACTTCGTGACCATGGGACTACATCGGGAATATACACTTATGAGTAAAGAAAAAAATTGAAAATCGATTTACATTTGACGGAGATGTCGAATTACGTAGAAGTTGATTAACAATTTTTGTGTTTCTTTAATTCCTTGGAATCCACTGGTCAGATCCTGACATAGTGACAATGGGACCAAGTCCGGAGTATAAACTTTCGAATAATAGAAAAATTTTGAAAATTGGTACACAATTGACGGAGAATTCAAGTAACGAACATAGAAAAAAAACCTACGGCTAATTGACTAGACGAATTGAGAACCTCCTCCGTTTTGAAGTCGATTAAAAATCTTGGAAACATGAGGAATATTTTTTTGTTTTCATTTACATGTATATATATGACAAGAAGCTAGAACATATTGCGTTGTTAAACAATTTGTTTTAATACTACATATATTTTAAGGTTCTGTACACATTTTGGTAAAAAAAACTTATGCGTTCGCCCGTCCATCTATCCGTCCTGGTGCCTATCTAAGCCATAGCCTCTTTTTCTCAAAAATATATAATATTTTTTATATAAATACATATAATTTTATGCCACTACACACTGATGTAATGAACTAGACATAAAACTAAAATTCCATGATGTATGTGTGAGTGGATGACAGTGTGTTTCATATTGTCATAGTAAAGCTTGTGATTTCAGCTGTAATTATAGCTTATAGTTATTAGTTACTCAATGGTTTTAGCAATCAGCCTGTATCATTAAGGACTCTTATGAAAATGTCACAAGATAACATAAACACGTTTTTATGTCAACCCTACTAAAGATACCCTGAATCGGGCGAAAACCGACACGATTTTGCATATTTCTCAGATAACACACTACAGAAATTAAACATATTGAGATGTTACATCTTTATTTATGTTGTTTTATTAAGAAATCTAGCACCGACCTACGCTTAAAAATGTTTTATTTTATATAGATAGATAACTCTTAAATACTAGCTGTATTGACACCAATACAAAATTAAACTTACACACAAAAACCATATGTAATTGTGCACAAAGGTCGGTCTTATCGCTAAAATGTGTTACCTTCCGACCAACCCTAGGTATGAATTGAAATGATAATAAGGCATTATGACCATGGCGAATTGGAGCATGTAATAATAGCCCAGAAACGTCCCACTGCTGGGCTCGGGCTTCTCTCTATAGGAGAACGGACAGCATACCCGCCACGCTTGTTCAAGGCGGCATGGCAGGTCTGACACATCGGTTGTCTCGATGTGCAAGTTTCCTCACATATTAGGTTAGAAAACTGCTTAAGTAGTGCATGCATCCCGGCCAAGATTCGAATCTGCGGCCTTTGGGTTTGCAAGCCCTGTGCTAGTAATTACACTACCACGAATAGGAATATATCATTTGTAAAATGAACATATTAGGTTGGGGAAAAAGTTTCTTCGCATTTTATATAAAAATTCAAAAGGTTTTTTTATAAAGTATATTTACATTTGACTAAAGTATGTAGGTGCCATTTTGTTGGATAACTTTTTGCCATCTTGTAGGTAGGGACGTGATCCCTTTGCTATACAAATTTTGGGGCTTCTGATCAAAAAACTGCGACAAGTGGTTTTGGCAGTCCTCTCGTGATGTTAACCTGACACTGCCTAAGGAATTCTGTAGAGACCGAAACAGGTGAAAATCTGAAGGTGCACGGTCAGGACTATACGGCGGATGCATTAAAACCTCCCAGCCAAACTCTCGTAATTTTGCTGAGTGGCTAAAGATGTGTGAGGTCTAGCGTTATCATGGTGAAAAACCACACCCCTTCTGCTGATTAATTCCGGCCGCTTTCTCTCAACTTTTTGCTTTAATCTCATCAGTTGTTCGCAGTACAATTCAGAATCGATGGTCCTGCTTGGCGGTAACAGCTCATAATGAATAATGTCCTTCCAATCGCAGCATACACACAGCATCACCTTGTTGCGAGTTAACCCGGGTTTCGCCACAGTCTGTGAAGCCTGACCGGCCTTTGACCACGATCTTTTTCGCACGTTCTTGTCATACGTGATCCACTTTTCATCACCAGTTATCAGCTTCTTCAAAAATGGTTCGGTTTCATTACGTCGTAATAAAGAATCACAAATGAGTACACGGTTCATTAGGTTTCTTTCAGGGAGCTCATGAGGCACCCAAATATCGAGCTTTTTTGTGTACCCAGCTTTTTTCAAATGCGCCAAAACCGTTTTGTGGTCAATTCCCAGTTCTCCAGCTACATTTTAACTACTAATATGCCGATCTTGCTCCACTTTTTCAAAAATGGCATCAATTTTGTCCGTAGCAGGGCGACCAGAGCGACGTGCATCTTTGATATCAAAATTTCCGGATTGAAAACGCTTAAACCAAATTTGCGCTACTCTCACAGATACTGCATTAGGTCCATAAACATCACAATTTTTTTCGCGGCTTGTGTTGCATTTTTACGTTTTTTGTAGTAAAATTTAAAATGTATCGAATTTCTTCATTAGATTCACTCATTTTAACAATAAGAAAAACAAATGAAAATCACACATTTTCCTAATTTGAATTTGGAATTATCTTCTTTAAAATTAAAACTTTTTAATGATACCAAAACCAGCCAGATACAAATGGTATAGCCAAAGAGATCTTATTACAAGTTCATACATACTATAAGCGAAAAGACTTTTTTTCCAACCTATTAGTATAAACCTATAACCGTCTTACTGTTTGGTATAGGTGTAACCATCTCAATGGGCCAAGTGCTGTCTATGCTACGCAAGCTGAAGAGCACTGTAGAGGTGATAAAGTTCCACTGTTTTAACACTCGAAGGAACTATAAAAGAGCATTTAAACATTGTTGAGCATATTTCTAACGCCTGCCTATAATTTATTCATAATTTTCAAGTCATAGTTCCAAAGTTAAGAGGGGAGTACAATAGGGGGGTGACCAGTCAGATCATCTGAGATACTTTTTATAAACATACACAATGTTATAGCCTCAAAGTTTTTTTTTACATGTATTCAGCAGATAGGCGAACGGCCCACATGATGTTAAGCGATTACCATCGCCTATGGACATTTGTAACACCAAAGATGCTACAAATGCGCTGCTGCTCTCTAAAGGAAGACTGGAAGCTAGCCAGTAATATCGGAAAACAACTCAAGGTTGTTATGGCGACATGCTCTAGACCAAGAGTGGTAGCCAATAGATAGGCAAATATCCTATCACCTGGCTGTAGCCTGTTTTGTCCACGGCAGGCCGCCCGACCGCAAAAAATTCTATTTTTCCTCCGTTCCTGCACGGATAAAGAGAGATTTCGTACACGACTGTATGTACAGTCGCGGTATGAAAAGGTATGTCACCTTAAAGTCGACTTTTGCTTGCACGAGTACAAAAAACTGCCAACCTTTTAATAAATGTTACGTTTATAGAATATAGAAATGTGAAATTAAAAAATTGCAATGTTGACAATGGCAGTCACTAAGATTAATAATAAGAAACAGAGAGGATATAATCACTAGACTTATCATAAATATTAAAACCAATAAAAAGGTTTTACCTCTCTAAATAATCTTCTTAGACAAGATAGAAAATCAAACAACTTTGATCTTAATAATTTTAAACTTTATTGTCAAGCAACAAAACATAATTTTCTGTGAAATAGTCTGTTCTGTGACTTAGAAAAGGTAACATGTTCTTGCGAATCATTAAATAAATCAATTTGCAAACTGGCGAATCTTATCATAACACGACTGTAGTTACTTATGACGTCTTAAGTAGGTACATTATTGTTTGAATAATAATTAAAATTATTTGTATTACAATTCATTTTAAAAGTTAGATGATAGAATGTTATTTTAACGCCTGTTCTTTTATGTGTGAAAATATTAGAATTTATTGTAACATATGTCCGCATCCGTATTTTCGCAATTTTGGCAGCTAATTGTCTTAGCTACCTATTGAAGTTACAATAGAATCAATTTAGTATGGAAAATATATACAGCAAAAAGAATGGAGCATCTCTATCAAATCACGCATGCTTTATCCACGCCGCTTATTCACTAAGAAGTCAATCAATAACGTTTTGCGCACGTATTAGCGTCGATATCGACATGTTTCGGACCATCGATCAGTTGGAAAGACTAAAACTAACTTGTCAGATTGGAGCGTGATCACTCAATCCCCCATTTACGCTGAGACTATCAGTCAATCGGGGCTTATTCACCAGTGTTAGACACGATACGATATTGCTCCGATACGGCTTCCTATCAGTCTTTTCATTAGTGAATTAAAAACGTTCCACGGTTCAACTGCTATAATTTTGGATCATACTCTCTCTCTCTCTCTCTATCTTAAGCGGTTTTTCTTTTTTTGATTTATAAATATAATATGATCTTTACATTCAGCACGTGCCAATTATAACAATATTCACATTGAGTCAGAAAAAGCTCAAGCAGTACATGCCTCCTCCTAAGTAAAATTGATACTTGTCTACATATACTTGTACCTGGTTATCCACTGCTACCACATGGATTTAAAAATCTTATAAGTTCCATTAAAAAGGAGTTATTTATTTTATTTTATTATTTATTTTGTTTTACTGTGAACTATGAAATTTTTATTGTCTCTATAGCATCAATTGCTAATTATGTTTTTTAAAAACCAAAGATGTATATATAGAAAATAGAATGAAGCCGTATGGAAAGACCTTCCATCCGTAGTAGGCAAATATATGCAAAAATTGTATCAAAAATTATATCCTTTCCAAGGAATTAAGATAATTATTTATAAAACGGTATGTTCATATATCTCATGCCCCTATCCCACCTTTTTTACTCATCCCAACGCTGGCAACGCGTTAGCTCCGCCATTGGTGTTACAAAAGCCTATAGCTAGCGGTAATCACTTTCCATGAGCTGTGCCGTCTGCCTATTTGCCAGCTTTCCTATAAAAAAAAAGGTATATCGTTAAAGGTACTCTTAAGATATTGTATTGCTTTGGTGTTTCACTACTAGCCACTTAGTACGTATTGATTCACAAATTGTTACAGTTGGATAAGACAGTAGAGAATATCGTTAAAGCTATGTACCAATGGACACAGACCTCACACGAGGCAGTACACAGAGATGAAGATAGATCGTGGCGGAGTGGAAGCGTGGTCACCCCACAGCCTGGACTCGCTTGATCGATGTCCCTCTTGTTATGGCTATGTAGAAGTTTGTGATTGAAATAAATGAAAGTTACATCTAATATATTGAGATTTTTAACGATTTTTAAAGTATAATATTATTACAACTCAGGTCCCGACAAAAACAAAACCCACCTGCATATCTGAAACAAAACACATTTTATTACCTGCCGACATTTAAACTAATTGTAACTCTTTTATGATCGTCTTCTTCTGTTTACTTTGTGTTTAAAATTTGTGATTAGAAAACAGCCCATTGCTTTATTGTACTCTTTTATGGCAGTTTGCGGCCGCGTCATTAGCCAGGTGTGGTGGATTAATCCGACTTAGATACGGGGATATTGCATTTGTGCAGTATAAAACGATGACCTGGTGGAGGGGGGGGCAGTCAAGCGAGAACCACGAGCGAAGCGAGACGTGTGTACTACAATCGGGAATCTAATAAGTGACGGATTTTGCGCGTTTTATTGAGTTACGACATTCTGCATTACGTTTGGACTTGTTGGGTTCGGTTATATTTGTACCTGTGTTATACGTGTTTGTATAGTTCTAATAAACTCTATAGAAATTCTAACGGCATTTTAATTAGAGTCTCGCGACTCGTAACAATATATTCTGCATTACACACGTAGACACTCGCTATTACTACAGATAAAAATCGACTTTTAGTGCGGCTTCATCTACGATAAGGTTAAATATTTACACTGTGACCAATTGCGTCTTATTTGAAGCGTTGAAAAATAACACTGTTTACGAATAGCCACATTAGTATATTTTTTTTATTGCTGAAGCACAGCAGGCACGCTGACCGCCCAACTGTGATGTAAAGTGGTTACCGTCACCTATGGACATTAGCAATACCAGAGGTGTTGCCAGCCTCGAAAGGAAAACTGGAACCTGGCCACTGAACAGGTTAATAATCTAAATAGCGCATGCACTGCTTCGTAACAGTACGGTGGATTTAACATGAATATTAGTGTCATTATGTGCATATTTTTGTTGTTTTATTTTCTTGAACTCTTGACCACCCCACTCCCCCGCCCCTCTGAAATTAAAACTTCAATACGCCCGTGATACCTTTATATATAGCTTTCATTCAGAAGAAGAACTGTTCCCGAGGGATAGACGAATATAGCCGAAAAGATGACGCTCCAATCGCGTTTTATAGACGCCACCGTTGCAATTAATTAACAAATACACATGACAACGACAATGACATAAGAGCAATAATTTTTAAGTGTTGCTCTCAAGTTTAGTTTCACCTTCGCTTCGCTGGATGGCGTTACGGATATTTATCATTACCTACTTCGAAGTAAACTTTAAGTTCGATAGATGCCCACTTCATGACATAATATCCTTTCTTCGACGCGATCGAAGCCGCGGGAGAAAGCTAGTAAAATTACAAAATGAATACAATTTAACCATACAACCATTCAGTAACTTATAATACAAAAACCAACCAACGGAAAATTTATGAGATAAAAAGAAAACTATTTTATGTTCGCAATATGGTGACAAAAAGCTAACATCACGTGGAATGTATTCAGGGGCCCATTTGAGATTCTGTCCCAAGCATGTGTCATAGAGAGTGGCCCTCCAGGGACGCACCCGGGCAAAAACTGAATATTGCAAATATGTTCACATTATTGCAGTGAGTTCGCGTTGTTGAAGACGACACGATATTTTTCTAGTTACTTGCACTGAATTAAACTATAATGATAAGTAAATTGTAAATATTATAAGAGACAAATCCGTACTTTTCATCATCCATGGATGACCCGGAAACAAAAAAAGTTAATTTTAAGTGTTATACTGTTAGTCTGGCCATAAATACTGTTACAATTAAAAAGAAACAAAATATTACATTTGAATTTGGAATCTGTCATTTTTATATGATTGTTCGTGGTGTTTTCTCATTTTAGCGCCAATACATTGTACAACATTTTGCGATATTAAAATGGAGTGGGGCGATAAAGAGAACCAAATCGCTGTGATTGCATTACACAAAGTGCGTATGGAGCTAAATGCAATTTTTAAAACTCTCTATACGCTAGGTACTAGTCAAATGTTTGTGTACCGGGCTATTAATAGGTACAGTCAGACCTCCTCTGTTTGTGACAGAAAAAGACCTGGCCGTCCACGTAGTGTTCGTACGAAAAAGGTGGTCAAAGCAGTAAGGGAAAGAATTCGAAGAAATCCTGTCCGAAAGCAAAAGATTTTATCCCGGGAGATGAAGATATCACCTAGAACCATGTCGCGTATTTTAAAAGATGACTTAGGACTTGCAGCCTATAAGAGACGCACTGATCATTTCTTAACTCATAATTTAAAAGAATAGGGTGGTAAAATCGAAACAACTACTGAAGCGATACGCAAAGGGAGGTCACAGAAAAATTTTCTTTACGGATGAGAAAATTTTTACAATTGAGCAACATTTTAACAAACAAAATGACCGTATTTATGCCAAAGTTCTCAATTAGTCGACAAGAGTGCAACGTGGGCATTATCCGTCTTCAGTGATGGTTTGGTGGGGTGTTAGCTATGAAGGAGAAGGAAGGAGAAGGACTGAGCCATATTTTTGTGAAAAAGGTATCAAAACATCGGCACAAGTGTATCAAGATACCATTCTTGAAAAGATAGTTAAGCCCCTTAACAACACCATGTTCAATAACCAAGAATGGTCCTTCCAGCAAGACTCGGCGACGGGTCATAAAGCTCGGTCCACGCAGTCTTGTTTGGAAACGAACGTTTCAGACTTCATCAGAGCTGAAGACTGGCTATCATCTAATCCCGATTTTAATCCGCTGGATTATGATTTATGGTCAGTTTTAGAGAGTACGGCTTGCTCTAAACGCCATGATAATTTGGAGTCCATAAAACAATCCATACGATTGGCAGTGAAGAATTTTCCCATGGAAAGAGTGCGTGCTTCTATTGATAACTGGCCTCAAGGTTTAAAGGACTATATTGCAGCCAATGGAGACCACTCCGAATAAGCTTTTTATATTATTATTTTTATATTTATGTATTAAACTAACACACTTTAAAACTTATAAATATTATTTGCAATAGATTTTTTTTTTCTTCGTTACAATATTTATGGCAAGACAACTTATTCACCTGCTACAAACAATTGATAAAATCCCTTTAAACACAATACTTTAGAAGAGAGTTTTTTAACATGTCTAAATGTGCCTTATATCTCTAGTTTACAGGAAATAAATGTAATCTAATTACCTTGACTCATTTGACATGCATGACATGCGACATTTTTACTATTACATACGACAGTCAAGCTCAGAACTCAAGCCGACAGGGATCTTGAGAGTCAAAATGAGACGCCGATTGAGAATATTTTATATATTTTTTTATGAATTGGAATACAGCTATTTACTGTGAGGGTCGATACACGAAAGTTTTTGTTTGATTTTGAAAGGCATGTCACAATTTAAATATATTATTTTCATAATATATTCCCTTAGATAGAATGATAGTTTATCGTAATTTATTCATTTTAAGAGGTATAAAATATAAAAATAATACATGTACTTACGATATTTGAAATCTCCGCCATCGTATATAAATATAATTATCATTCGCTTGATTTATGTATGTTATTCGATAATGTTTAAAACGCCGATTAAGAAACGGTTTTATTAAATTACATCGTGGCATAATGGACACGGGCTCAAGTGTCTTATATACATAATAGATGGAGGTCGGACTAGTTTCAATAAAAGGATTTTTTGCAGTCTCTCTTTCGCTATTGTATTGAATTGGAACATCGTTCTCTATTCATATTAAAAATTATATTTATGAACGAGTATGAACTGCTGCCGACACGAGCAAGAAGAAAGAGGATGAAGGCACCATTTGACTAGTTCGTCTGGACATTTTCTATTATACCTTTAACATAATTGTAAAATAGTAGTAATCCTGTACCTGGCAAATATTTTTTTTTATTTGGATAATAAACAGTATTGTACAGAATTTAGTATTATGAATCTTATACATAAGTAGTTTTACTTAATACAACACCAACATCATTTGCCACATATTGAATAATTGAAATTATACTAGCTACCGTAAGTAAAAACAAAAGAGAGAGAAAAAAACAAAGTTTGGTATACAATACGTAAAAAGAAGAAGAAGAAGAAAGGGAAACCTCACCAGAACGCATATCCGGAGCCAAGATCACACCGAATGCCTGCGACCAGCCACAAGGAGGACGCAATTTTACTGTATATCCAAAATATATATAACATAACAAATTAATATCTACCTCATAACATTTAATCGACACGCCTGTAAGAATATCTCTCTCTCTCTCTATTTTTGTGACCCGTGGTGCCTTTCTGAAAACCATTTGTTAATTAGTCCGAAATCGTTTAGTTTATGTGCAGCTTTATCGTTTATTCTTCGGCCGTTCTACAAAGCGACATTTAGCATCTATCAAACTGATTTTATAGTTACGTGAACTATCGATGATGATGCAAGTAAAAATTGCAATCGATATAGGAAGTCACACATTACCGAATTAATTAAAATAAAATGGTCCATTATGTTTAAAAATATATTTTACGTTTCGTTGCCTTTTTTATCTTTAAAATGTAGGAAATATGCATTACCTAATTACGTATTATGTTTAAACTTTTCGATTATACAACAATCTCCAGGTCAGTGACTAATTTTTAAGAAAAAAAATGTTGATAAATATATCGATGTCACGTGTTACGTTTCTAAAGAAATAAGCTAAATAATTAAGGCGTTTTAATTTGATATATGTATATTATTTTGATACAAAGTTAGTTCGTCAGTATATAGATACTGACGAACTAACTTTGTAACAGGAAACTTCAAATAGGGATTCTTAGAATGGCTCAACCTATAGTTTGTATTTATGCTATAAATGTTTATTATTAATATAATTTCTTTCTACACAGACAATATACATATATCTAGGTATCTGTTCTGTGCAAATGTAATTTTCTATCCAACGTTTGTCTGGGAGGAATAGCTCACAGCATTAATACCTCCAATTGTACTTTTTGGTTACACTGTTAATATAGTTTTATTTCTATTTTGTGTCCAATTTATACATCTATACATATAAATAAAATTAAAGTGTCTGTTCGTAATGCCAAAATAACAGCTTTTTATTAAATGCATATGAAAGTTTACAAGGTTTTTATATCAAAAAATCAATTTTTAAAAGTTTTGCCTGTCTGGATGTTCCGGCTATCTCTGTAACTGCTGGACCAATTTTGATGGGACTTTCACTAGCAGATAACTGTTGTTATAAAGAGTAACTTACGCTACTTTTTTAGGTTTCGAGAAAAACAATTTCACACGGATGAAGTCGCGGGCACAACTAGTAAAGTATATAATATATAAATAAATACCTTTATAGTATAGGCTTTTTAATGTAGAATTAACGAATACGCAGCCAGGCGTCAAGTGATTGTCTCACTCAGTATTCAGATTGCGGGAGTGATTTTCCAATGAGCGGACTGTGGGGAATGCAAGCAAGATGACTCCACTGTGCCAAGGACACAGGGGTCGTATTCTAGAGGTTGACGAAATAAAAAAAATATCTACAACCTTGATATTTAAAATAATTTAGTTGTATAAATAAGTTTCTACGAATCAATCTCCTTTTGTAACATAATGTTAAGACTTAGCCAAAATTCCACGAAGCAAGCCGACAAATGTGAATGCGCACCTGCCTGCCATAACGCCCCAGTTTATTCCCTGCCCGCATTTGCACTTCTTTTATTTTCTTTGTGTTTAATATTTGTGATTAGACAAGCCGCCTATTGTGTATTGTAAACCTCTTTGGTAGGCAGTGGCCAGGTGTGGTTCTAAGAATCCATTGTTTACACGGTCGTGACATATTGTAAGCCGAGTATAAATGGATGCCCGAACGGAGAGATCGGCAGTCAAGCGACGATTACGATACGAGCAAGACGTGTGTACATTCGATGAGCAATATAGTGACGGACTTTGCGCGTGTTATTTAATTGTGCATTACATGTGGACTTATTGCGTCCGGTTATATTTGTACCTGTGTTATACGTGCTTGCATAGTTCTGCCAACGGCATTTTAATTCGAGTTCTGTATAGCTCGTAACAGTAATTTTGAGGCCTCCACCCGCCCATTGTCAGATGGTAGGGTATTTTCCCGTCTGGATGGTTACCACCCCTGAGCTAGAATATGCCGCCATAACAACCATGACGTGTTCCGGCATTTGTGACCAGGTTCCAGTCTCCCTTTTAGAATGCGGCGGCACATTGGTAGCACCTTTGGTGTTACAAATATCTATAGGCGATGGTAACCGCTTTCCATCAGGTGGGCCGTCTGCCTGCTGCTGAAATTATGCAATAAAATAAACAAAACCGTATCCAAATGACTTTATACTGAACCACATAATTGGGTAGATGACACACCTTACAATAAATTCTAAAATTATTTCACGTAAATGAGTGGGCTCTAGATTAGATGTGCAGGTGTGCGATCTGCCAAATCTATCCACTCCTAAAACAAACTACTAACTGTATAACATTTTTTTATTTATTTTGTATTTATGTATCCATTAAGAGAGCAGCAGCGTGTGTGTAGCACCTTTGGTGTTGCAAATGTCCATAGGCGATGGTAACCGCTTTCCATCAAGTGGGCCGTCTGCCTGTCTGCTGAACTCATGCAATAAAAAAAAAATGTACAATATATATGTACGGCGTATACATATATGTATTTTGCAGATATATATATACCTATAAATAAATATATATATTGTTATGTAGGGATGTTAAGAATGGTTTGATTTGTACCGAAACGCAAGTGTAGATTGAATGAGATGAATGATAGAAATATGATTGAATTTGAATGAACGGTGAGCTGGAGAGTCGTGAGCCGAAAGCTGAAGAGGGTGGTTGGTTGCATGTGTGAGACGAAGTTGATTTTAAGGTGTTATAGTTTAAAGAAGATTAAAGTCTTTATTCGAAGGTCTGTTTTATTCATTACCTATAATACAACCGTACCATGCTTAGCTTGGGGATATACAATGTGTGTGTTTGTCTGACGATTATATATATGATAAAGGGACTCTTCTTACAACTTGTGATTTAAATAAATAAATCATTAAAAAATATGTTATTTAAACACATCGTTAGCACGTGGCTATTGTATTACAGTGCACATTAAATAAAAATATAAAAATAAAATAACCACGTATTCTTATTTTCTAGAATACTCCCCCCAGCTTAGGTAACAGAGGTCTCCTCGTCTCGCTAATGAGATTCTTTGGCCCGCGGTTTGCATTTCAGATCAGATTCGCTCTGTCTCTGCGAGCTGTGTTCTCCTCTGTACCACGAAACCGTACCGATCCGTGTATTCTCTCCCTACCACTGTTTCTTATAAAGAGGCCACGTACCGAACTTAATATGTAATAGAAATTACCTAAATAGGTGTACTTATTGTTATGAAGCAATTACGTAAAATTATTTATTTTCGATTTTTAACATAAATTAAGTCACAATTTACTTATAACAATAAAAAATCTATTAAATTATAAACTAGTAAGTACAATAAAGAAAACTTAACTTACCTTTATTGTATTCTACCCGTAAAGGGACATTTGATTTTATACAATGAGGTTTAATGTACAGTAGTAGAAGATACGGACGCCTCCTCCAGTACGTAGTAACGTACTAGAGGAGACGTCCGTAACTAGCTTATTTGAACACTCGTTATGGCCCATGGACAAGAACTCGCTTAGTCTGCGCCGAGCTGTTGTCGATAATTTACATGCTTGAGTGAAAAGTAACTATCAAAAAAATACCTTCATGTGTACTAAGGTACTGTTCAGACCACTCAAACTCAAAAGTCAAGGGGTGACTTTTCACGGGTAAGTCAATAGTAAATAGTAATAGTAATAAACTACTGTTTATTACTATTACTATTTACTATTTACTAACTCTCGATAAAACATCTTATTTTAATTAAATTTTATCCATTTTAATTAGTCTCGACGCGTTATCGCTGCGGCCGTGCAAATTTAATACTCTCTAAGCGATCTAGCATTTGCGAGTTTTAATAGTTAGGTTAGACGGCATAAGTAGTGTTGTAGCGCAGCAGCAAATACAAGAGCCAGTCCACGGCACGCTCGCCCCGGGTAGGCCCCTTTTTTCATTAACTTCGAACCTTTTTTGTTTTAAGTAGCTTCTCTAGTAGGTACGAAGTGGATATAACTCAATGGCATTTATATGATCTAAGATTCTACCTATACTCTCTTAGACTATAAATAGAATAGCCTAGGTCAGCGAAGTCAAAATATTTTTCGGACCCTCTCTTTAGTTTTCATGATGTCCGATTCGTCCTCAGAGGCGTCAAGAAAAAATAAAAGAAACTCAAAAACAATTTCACTTTCACATTTGATTACTAGTCAGTATTTTTCATTATGTTTTTTAATGTCTCGGCTGCACCTGAGTTAATGTTAGTGACTGTGGCCAAATGCGACTTCCTTATAGCGTTAAAAAATAACGCCGTTAACCATTAGCTACATTAGTGTACTATGCTCAAGAAAGTGATGACAAAAAAGGAAGTCAACATTGTCGTTCATAATAGCAACACAGACAGTAAAAAGAAATGCAGTTCAAGTGCCCTAGCTGTCACCTGGCCCCTTTGGCTATTAGGATTTTTGTGATATTTCTTGATATTTATATATTGTGCATATTTAAAAAGTACACATAATAAAACTTGCATGTGATTTATCTGCCAATGTTTAACGTCATTAATAACGTCGCATTTCCAATAACGCATTAAGCCCTTGACTGTATCTTTGTGAGATAGTCACTAACACTATGCTAGGTGTAGCAGGGACATAATTGATATTCTTGTGTCTGACACTAACGAAATCAACTAACGGTACATTCGTCCTGCAACTCACAACGCTCAAAATGCTCCTTTAGCCATTCCATATAGCGCCCACGGTCGTTATTGTCGCCGCGAAAACGTGACTAATGACGTCATAATTTTCGCTCACACAGCGCTCACAACGACCCATGTAAGAAGTAATCCGTTTCACTTGAATGTACCATCATAACGCTCGCAAGCAAGTGGAATGGGAAAAATCGCGGTCGTGAACGTGGTCGTTGTGAGTCTTATGTGGAACGTAGTCTAAGCAGACCACACTGACGTGAGAAAAGTCACCGTTATATGGTCATTCACCGCAGATCACATAGATTCACATTTTTAACGCTAGTAGTAAGTCGCATTTGGTTACATTACAGTAACTATCACTAACAAATGTAAACTACAATAAGATAGGAAACCACTACATGCTACTAGGGGATATAAAAAGACCTAAATGGACCTTGTGTTACATAAGGCATCAAAAGTAAAATAAGTTAAGCAAAATAAATTTTATTAGATCAATATATAGAGATAGCAAACATAAAAATAGAGAAACAATAAATAAATACAGATTAACGTTTACATATGTAATAAACACCATATTAATAAAATGTATTAAAAGGCAGTCCACCTACTTTTTATACATCAGTATGTAAACATAAGATATTATTTATTTAGGTTTATGGCTTGGCAGCTAGGCCTTTAAGCCAGATCTTAGATTATAATGTAGTTTCTTCATTTTCTTAAGCCTATGTACTAGCACAGCTGAACTGTAGGTTATCAGCAGGTGCCATTCAACGGAGTTCTTGTGACAACTCAAATTATATGTATAGCCACATTTGACTATACAGTTCACATTTCTCACAAAACACATAATTACTACTCAAAAACTATCAATATCCTACAACTATTGCTCATTTTAGAGTAATTTTACACGTTTTTAGAAAATAAAACTGCACAGCACAACATCTTTCAGTTCCCGCCAAAATCTCTTAAATATAAGATAAGTAACTGTATATATAACTATAGGTTAAAAATTGTAAATTTTGGAAGTATTAAATAAATAAAATATATGACTCAGGCAATCTAGTTCGCCTGGGCTAAAGAAGGCGAAAAAACAACTATTACTAACATCAACACAGGTGTAGCAGGAGCACTACAAAAATCAGCACTGCTCCACTTGTCCTGTCACAAAATTGTAAAGGTTACCTACATAAAAAATATTTCAACAATAGAAAAAATCTCGTACAGGAGCTACGGTCCCAACTTTTCGATTCATTCACGTCACATTTGTACACGAAAAAAATTAAAAGCGTCCATCAAATTTTTCTTGTAACATTAATCGGATGGACATTCTGGGCATTCAGAGGAGGACAATTCAGAGTAGGCCCGTCGACCCATGTCATGTACACAATAAATATATACGCAGCATTGTCGCCATCTTGGAAAAAGTTACGTATTGTAGATATTGTGTGACAAATCAAATTATTTTCTGTATTACTGATTTTTTATAAATATAATTTAACCCTCAAATGTCATATTTACCAACGGTGTGGTACACGTTTACGTAACCTGCATAGTGTCTCGTGTACCAACGTTGGTATAACAATGCAAACTAAACTTTGCCTTCGTTTATTTCCGTTTGGTGTCGGTTTGAACTCTAATGAACTTCTCTATACGATAAATTAACCAATAGAAAGTAGTTTAGAATAGTTTTTAAGCATTAATGTTAAAGAACTTAGAGCATTAGTAGAAAGACGCAGTCTTGGACTGTCAAAGTGAAGCCGACTAGAGGACTGACCTTATTAGAGTAGAATAATATGATCAAGAAGAGAAATGTGATCAAAATTGACATATACTTTTTTCAATGCTTTACATTATCTAACCTTGCATTTCAACACTTCCAAAGAAGATTTTTGCCAGTATAGTCGCAATTGAGAGTATTACATAATCGAATTACTACGGATAAAGGTGGAATAGATTCCACTAGATACATTACTATTAATCACACGGACGAAAACCACAATTTGACGCTTTAGCTCACGTAGACTCCGTCTATATGTGAGATGGACTTCATATAACGCGATTCCCCATAGCCAACCTTTAAAAAACTAGTCACTAGCGACCAAAAGGTCGAAAGCGCTATGATTTATTGGCACTTACGTTTTCTGTTAGTGCATATATAATATACTAGGTGTGCCCGCGACGTCGTCCGGGTGAAATTTGTTTTCTAAACCCCCCGATTTTGAAACATTCTTCATTGGTGCTCCGCTCCTATTGGTCTTAGTGTGATGATATATAGCCTATAGGCTGCCTTCCTCGATAAATGGGCTATCTAACACTGAAAGATTTTTTCAAATCAGACCAGTAGTTCCTGAGATTAGCGCGTTCGATCGAACTCTTCAGCTTTATATATTAGTATAAGATTATTACTGTATTACTATCTCATACGCTCGGCGACTTTCCACATGTATTGGATGAAATAGCAACTCATAACCCAATCGGGCATTGGCTTTTGTTTCAAATTATGCGGTAAGATTACAAAATTAGAAATACAATTTTATTAACAAAATACAGCGCGAGTTAGACGTTTTTATTTAGAAGTGTAAGTTTTGTTTACAAAAATGATCCAGTATGCTGTAGTTCACCATTACGGCGTACGTGCTTATGAATTATTATAGTTTTTTGCTTTTATTTGCTTATTGTGTTGTTGTTCACGAATTTTACTCAGTTCTTTGTTCATAGCAGTGAATTTTATTTGCCAAAATGGCTTTAATTCATTTGGAGTGCTGCTCCACTAATTACTTGCTTAACGGAGAAACATCATTTTCCAAACTTAGTTTCGAAAACAAAAAACATGTCATTATCTTAGGCCATGCTCTACAAAACATGATTATTAATTACAAGAGGCGAGATGGCTTTTTTAAACATTTTCATATATCCCATGTTTTTTGTTTTTCATGTTTGTTATTCCCTGAGTCCAATTCAGTTGTGTGTTCAATTCATCTGGTGTGTAAAAAAGCTTTTTTACAAAACCACTTCTATCATAGAACAAAGTCGCTGTCATCAAATCCTTTGATTTGTTTGTATACTGCTAGTGTTGCCTTAATTTCGGTGTAGTCGGTGCTCGCATCATATGGTATATTTTTTCAATGGGCTTAGCCTAGCCGAATTTCCACCCCGCGCCACTGCCACTGCACCACTTTTATTTCGTCTCAGTTAAAAAGCAATCAAGTGGAAGAGCAATGTCAAAATATTGATCACAGTTATTAAATTTTTTATTATGCTTCCACCCTATTGAAATTCTGTCGTCAAAGACTACCTCCATCATGCAACACTTAAGGGACACATCATTACTTAAGGGACAATTGCCCAGTCAAAAGGGTAACATAACCCATAATGCTAGGTTTCACCTGCGTTAGTATTGTTACGAGTTTGTAGGACTCGAATTAAAATGCCGTTAGAATTATTATAGAGTTTATTAAAACTATACAAACACGTATAACACAGGTATAAATATAACCGAACACAACAAATCCAAACGTAATGCAGAAGGTCGTAATTCAATAAAACGCGCAAAGTCCGTCAATATTAGATTCTCGAATGTACACACGTCACGCCTTGATCGTAGTTGTCGCTCAACTGACTCCTCTCTCAATCAGGCCATCGTTTTATACTTCACAAATGCAAATATGCCCGCCCGGCAAAGTCGACATAATTTCCTAGAATTAGCTTATACTTATAATCCGCAACACGTGACCAATGGTGCTCTTGAGCGGTCGTAAACAATTACAATAAAACAATAGGCTGTTCTCCCCAATAAGTGGAACCGTATGTCAACAAAAATGAGTGAACAAAAAGAAGACGATCATAAAAGGATTATAATTATTTCAAATGCCCGAAAGGTAATAAAATGTGCTTTTACAGATCTGTACGTGGAATTTGTCTTTGTCGGAGCCTAAGTTGTAACAGTATTAAAGAAATTATTTATTAGTAATAAAGGTTAATGTCGAATGCTTCTTATTTAAAGCATTATGCAAAAAAACCGTTATTAACGCATAGTCACATACGTCAATATTTAACGTCATTAAAAACATCGCATCATAAGTAACACATTAAACCCATCGCCATATCTGCGTGAAACGGCCTATATCTGTAACACTATCCCAGTAGCCCCCACCCTAAAACACACGAAAACATTAGCGTATCATCTTACACGTGAAACATATAAAATATCTATGAACAAAATATAAAGTTGTCATATTTTAACCAGATTCTTATTTACAAATACAAGATCCCATTCAGTTCGAGCCCTGGGGCCCAATTCTACTATTGCTATAAAGTTTCTCGCCACCTTTAAATATAAATACGTATTACCTAATCGACTCCTATTTTAATCATAAAACTGCTAAAAATAACGAATCAATATAGCGTTCCAACATGGCAACATTACCAGGATTCTGGACACTTTATGTACGTATAATAGCCATACGCCGTAATGTGCTTGCGTGGAAAAAATTTCAGCCTATACGATTGTGGCGTAAATTTGACATTTGTAGAATCTATGTCTTCTTGAAAAAAGACGCCCACAAGACAGAACGTTGGCGTCAGTTCAGGACCTTGTATCTTCCCTTTATTTTGGTGAAATAATTTTGGTTTTCGTCATAATTGTTACATAATAGCATGAGAGAAAAATATTTTTCCATGATAATAGATTACACTAAAAATAAACTATATATACAAACTAAAATATGAGAACTATACAAACAAACAGATAGGGCAAAAAGGCTAAATAAACTAACTTAAAAAAAACCTATATCAAAGCCCGTCCAGCCCCACCAGACCACTGTCGCTGGGCATTGTACCTAGAAGGCTGACCTCGCTGGATACAAAGGCTACTCTTATGAGCGAGGTAAGCTCCAGCCTTGCGGTCTCTTGTTGTATCGACCAGACGTAATAGACGTTATAATAGTAATTATATAACGACTGATGAAAAAATAATTTGAGCAAAAAATGTAGTTATAAGGTCTTGGAGCCCAATTCTGCTATTATGATCTCGTCAATATCACCAAACACTATCGTCTCAACCATAGGTTTGATTTCGGTGTTATGGGAATCCCAATGACGCGCTATAGCTACGCCACTCTATCTTTATAAATATTTAAAAATATAAACTCGTGAAATAATGTATAAAATGTTGGTACCTTTTCAATTTTCATTTCGGCTAACGCCATTTCTGCTAATGGTATTACCAATTTTTTCTATCATTATTGGAGTTTTTGGCGGGAACTGAAAGGACACGTTGTGCTGTGCAGTTTACAATTTTCTAAAAATGTGTAAAATTACTCTAAAATGAACAATAGTTGTAGGATATTGATAGCTTTTGAGTAGTAATTATGTGTTTTGTGAGAAATGTGAACTGTATAGTCAAATATGGCCTTTTGAGTTGTCACAAGAACTCCGTTGAATGGCACCAGTTGATAACCTACAGTTCGGCTGTGCTACGCATAGTATAAGTTCTTTTTAAACATGTTTCGACTATAAGACATAGTTTCTATGGTCATGAATAAATAAAAAAAAAAAAAAAACTATCATTATTCTGCCGTGACGACATCGAGCAGATATTGTTCATTTAGTAGAACACGAATTTTTGACACTAACGTAATGGATTCGTACTTTAAATATCTTCACCACGCCAAGATATTGAAATAGCAGTATTGGGCCCCTAGGCTGACGCGACAGTATCTACACCAGTCCGTTCTTGTTTATAGATAGAAATATATATATAATATATAGAAAATCTTGAAAAACATTTGTATACGTTTTATAGATAGGTATGTATATTAAGTATATATCTATTTAATATATTTAATGTCTGTATATATAATAACATTTGTGGATTTATTACTAAAATGTGAGTGTTCTCTCTGACCTCTGGTATTGCTAATGTCCCTATGGACTTTAGCAATACCACTTGTGACGTGTGTGCGACGGTGATCACTTTCCATCACAGTTGGGCCGTCAGCTTGTCTGCTGTGCCTCAGCAATAAAAAAATCTAGTCGTATTATGGTTTACGTATACCACCATCACCATTATCATCTCAATTCATTTCTGGTATTGTCTGGAACCGCCCTTTGTCCATAATTACGTATAGTTTTTAGTCTGTTATTATTTTTGTATTGCTATATAATAAAGTGTCATTTATCTGTCTCAAATAAAATTACATATAACTTTTTATTATTTAAAACATAATTTTTAACTTGAATCAGTCGTAAATTTATATTCGTAATTAACTTCTTTTCAAATGGATTAAATTACTCATGTGTATGTATTTCTCAAGATGAATAAAACATTTCATTAAACAGTGCGATTATGACATGATGACAAAATTATCTTTTATGTCCCTGCTCCATCTGGGATAATGTTCATGTTAGTATTAGTGACTGTGGCACGCAGATATAGCCAATTTGAGGTGCAACATTGTTTATTACATTAATGTAGGTAATCATTACCGGTATTAATTTAACGCTGTAAACAAGACGCATTTGGCCGAAAACAATGATTTCATTTAAAATACATAAACTTTTTGCTATAACACAATTCGTCATAATAAGGGTTCCACCATTGTCTAAAGTTACTATGAATAATCTTGTGCTCCATCCAAGTAGGATTATTCATCAGATCACAAAGAATACATGCATCCAACACCGTCGATTCTTTGATGATGTAATGATTACGCCAATTGAAATAATCAAAGTAACGCTCCTTGTTCTTAATGATCAGATGCATAAGGTATGCTAAATTGTCTACGCCTAGTTTCGCAGCATTGATGTAAGAATTCGGTGGAAGGTATCTAAAAAACAAATAAATTTTATTTAATGCGACTTATGCTGTGTAAAGTATGTACGAAATTATTCCTAAGCTTGTCTGGAAGAGATCGCTCACAAAAATCGTTTCCAATACTAATTCGACTCCTTGTGTACAATTTGATAAAGTATTACCCCCTTATTCATAATTGTTATACGAGGTTTTCAGGCCCGATTAAAAGAGTTGTAATAAATACCATTATGAATAACATTTTTTCATACAACATCTATATGTAAATTCTGTACTTATAAAAAGAGACAAAAAAAAGCCTGGCTTAATTAAATAAGAAGTACAATAATTTTTAGCCAGACGTGTTGCTAGTAAATTTCTTGCTATTTCTCCTTAAACAGCGATAAGACGCTGCGTAGCGGTCTACATAGAATAGGGAATTGACTTACGTTCTTACATACACACACGGCTTTACATTACATGCATACACCGCTAGACAAACAACCGCTTATTTGAGGACGAAGCGTATACTGCGTCATCCGTCTTATAGCCCAGACCTCACACCATACTATATTTATTTATTCCCGAAAATATAAGAAATCTTCGAGGAAACTAGTTTGCGAACGCCGATAAAGTAGCAGTGTCAGCTTACGAAAAAGCCATCGAAGAGCCCCCCAAAGACGGACTAAATGCTTCTCCTAATGGTTCCATCGAATGCACTAATGTGGATAGGACACTACTTTGAAAGACAATAATAAAATAATTTACTTTGCGTCCTTTCTCATTTGTCTGTAAGTGTATTTTGTATTTTTACACTGTAAAATAGATATTGCAATGAATCAACAACAAACTTCAGTAAAAATAAACTCCGTACTATGTATGTACCGACGGTGTAGATATCATCAATCGGAAAATACGAGATGCTGTATACTTTAACATAATAATCCAAGTATGCACATTCTACCGAATAGTCGTTGTAACTCACTATAAATGAGCTTTGGAAAATACTTACTTACGATACTCAGCACCACCGTAAACAATTGGCACAGCATTATATTTATAGCCATACAAAACGCTGTCCGTCACAAAGTCAGCAGCAAACGAATCTTCCATAGCAAGATAGAAGTAATAAATCTTCCTCAACTTCCAATAACAGGGGTTCATTGTCTTCCTCTTACATTCCATGTTGCCGCATTTTCCGTATATATCTAAAGTTAGATTGTATTTTAACAATTCTTTCTTCAAGTTTAATAAAAATATCTCTCTTTTACTTTGACTTGCGCATGTGTCTAGAAAAATCGCG
Source organism: Dendrolimus houi (assembly GCA_039645545.1). Classification (NCBI taxonomy): domain Eukaryota; kingdom Metazoa; phylum Arthropoda; class Insecta; order Lepidoptera; family Lasiocampidae; genus Dendrolimus; species Dendrolimus houi. The sequence goes on from CM077136.1 coordinate 7,079,208, forward strand.
GCTGCCTTTGATTTTGTACTCAACTGGCTTCTGAGACTTGCGTCGATAGGTTGCATGTCTTTGATCCAAGCGAGATGTTCATTCGCTTCTATAGGATTGTCGTAATGAATGTTGTAGACAGAGAAGAATTTATACCGAACTATCGAATCTTCTCTGAAAATATAATATAGGTCCTCTATTACAGAACAAATGTTCATATAATCAATAATTATATTATCTACATGAAGATGTGTAGAACATGAAAATAAAGTTTAAGCGAACAAAGCTGCATGAAGTAGTATTGACTACCAGAGGCGAATTCTCTATTTATGAAGCTTACTACTTATGAGCCTACTTACAGTTGTAAAAAAATCCATTTAAATCAATGCAAAATCTAGTTTCTGTGCAAGAACGGAGAAAGAATACAATTTCCTGCTACCGGGCGGCCTGTTGTAAGAGGCGACAAAATGACCCATAGCCAGATGGCAGAGTATTTGCCCATCTGGCTGGCTACCACGTCTGTTATAGATAATGCCGCCTTAATAACAACCTTGATTTGTGTTCCTGCATTAGTGGTCAGGTTCCAGTATCCCTTAAGAGAGCAGCAGCGCATTGGTAGCACCTTTGGTGTTGCAAATTTCCATAGGCGATGGTAACCACTTTGCATCAGGTGGGCCGTTTGCCTGCCTGCTGAACTTATACAATAAAAAAAACTAGTTTTTTTATATTATTCATTATTATTGTATTATTCATTATCATTAATGGGGACTGGAGGCCTTTTACATCCACGGGGTCCTGGGTAACAGGACAAAAATCCCATACATGGTCCACCCCTGTTGACCACGCTCTTATCGAGATAAATTAAGAAACCAAATATTACCTATATGTCCAGGTCCAGTTAAAGAAATTCTCGTACACAGAGTCACAAACTGGGTAATTATCAGCCGAATCATTAGTAGCAAAAATATACTTCTGTTTCATAGCTCGAACGTGGGGTAAACCGTTTACACCGTCCTTTAAATCTTGCAGATTAAAAATTATCCCATCAAAATATCTTATATCACTGAACAAACTACGATTTGATGTGAAGTAACAATTAATTCTGTGACATTTTCTATTGATGAGATACTTTTGACCGTACTCAACCATACCAGGAAGTCTCGTCCAGATAAGCAAGTGTCTAAAATCTGCATGGAACCTTTCTATTTCTATTTTTACAGGTCCTTGGCGTATATTTGCTAAAAATTGCTTAGCACTATAATTATAGTGAAATGGCAGCTTAATTTAATAAGTTTCGTACATCTTGTTAATTGCATTTTATCGGTTATTTTCAGCAACCTGGGTTTCTTTGATATAGCTGCTTTCAATGACTCTGATTTAATTTATCAATTAGTTGTTTATAGTTGTATTTCCTTATAAATAACCTAAAGATCGGTAATCAATGCTTACACTTACATATCTATCTAAAAGCTGTGTATTAGTATTATTAAAAAAAAGGAGAACTTAAATTAAAAAACAACCCTTTATGATTACCTGTCGTATAAACAGCAGTTTTCACTACATATGTTTAGAAACAGTTATATTTTTTAAATAGGTTAAGACCTGACATATCTCACTCTATAGTAAGAAACACACTAGCTTCAGGTAAATTAATAGTGTCCGGATTTGAAATGGCTAATGCGTAGATCGAATTGTATGGTTCTGCAGCATTGACGCAATGTTTCACTGTTTACAAATATAAATTACGTTTTACAAATGATCGGTAAGGATGTACTTGACTAGACGTTCGTCAATTCACGGAAGACTGTATCCTAAAGAAATGTAAAGTCTGTATGTTTAATAACAACTGCCTTTTAATAATTATTGAAACGACACGGTACATTAGTTATGGTAGTCACTTCACTTGAAATTTTACTTCTATGAGACTCTGCAAGTACTTTATTTCTACATAATAGGTTGGGGAAAAAGTCTTTTCGCATATAGTATACATGAACTTGTAATAAGTTAAAATAAGTGAATCTAAAGAAGAAATTCGATACAATTTAAAATTTTGCTACAAAAAAACGTAAAAAAGCAACACATAGCCGCGAAAAAAAAATGATGTTTATGGACCTAATGCAATATCTGTGGGAGTAGCGCAAATTTGGTTTAAGCGTTTTCAATCCGGAAATTTTGATATCAATGATGCACGTCGCTCTGGTCGCCCTGTTACGGACAAAATTGATGCCATTTTTGAAAAAGTGGAGCAAGGTCGGCATATTAGTAGTTACGATGTAGCTGGAGAACTGGGAATTGACCACAAAATAGTTTTAGCGCATTTGAAAAAAGCTGGGTACACAAAAAAGCTCGATATTTGGGTGCCTCATGAGCTCACTGAAAGAAACCTAATGAACCGTGTACTCATTTGTGATTCTTTATTACGACGTAATGAAACCGAATCATTTTTGTGAAACCGAATCATTTTGGCGAAACCCGGGAAGCAACAAGATGATGCTGATAACTGGTGAGCTGTTACCGCCAGGCAGGACCATCAATTCTGAACTTTACTGCGAACAACTGATGAGATTAAAGTAAAAAGTTAAATTACGAGGGGTGTGGTTTTTCACCATAATAACGCTAGACCTCACACATTTGGCTGGAGTTTGGCTGGTTTTAATGCATCCGCCGTATAGTCCTGACCTTGCACCTTCAGATTTTCACCTGTTTCGGTCTCTCCAGAATTCCTTAGGCAGTGTCAGGTTAACATCGCGAGAGGACTGCCAAAACCACTTGTCGCAATTTTTTGATCAGAAGCCCCAAAATTTTTATAGCAATGGGATCACGTCCCTACCTACAAGATGGCAAAAAGTTATCCAACAAAATGGTACCTACTTACTTTAGTCAAATGTAAATAAACTTGATAAAAAACCTTTTGAATTTTTATATAAAATGCGAAGAAACTTTTTCCCCAACCTAATATTATACCTATGATTCACTATATATTTATTACCATATGTTATTTGTATTTTTGTAACATATCCACTAAACAAGATTAACATTGCATGTATGATACTTACGGTGTAAATGTAACCAACATATGCTTTACCAAACATGCGCTGCATATCTTGGTTCTCTGTTTTAGCATATCCAGCCCTTATATTATAATATGCAAAGTCACCTTGCATATAAGCATAATTCGCGCTAAATTTTATTCGTCTCCAAATTAACTGCAAATACAAACGTTGTACGAAAAAGCATTTATTGCTCAGGTATCTGTTGCTAACAGTTGCCTTCAGTCAGTGGCGGTGACAGGGATAACGGTCCTTCTGACTTCTCTGTCGTACAGACAAGACTCAAGGCATTGGAGAGAATTCTATGACCTTCGGCCACCGTAGACGCTTCGATTAAAGACATCAAGTCCATCGAGTCACAGAAATTTAATTGATCAAATACACGAGTTGGCCCTCTGATAAATGGAGAGCGCTACCTGCTGTAAACTGACACGAGAAACCCAGCTTCACACCCGTCAGAAACACAACGACAGTTCAGCTAATATCTCGACAATATGGTTCGGGTGATTTCAGGAAAAACGCGATAACGTGTACGACCACAATCCGTAAGATATTGCATCACAGGTGCTTCCGTGAAGCATCTAGATCTTTATCAATATAAATTTCTTACCGTATGTTTATTTATCATTCATCATTATTTATTAAATGCACCATCGTTAATATTAAAAATTTATCACTCCCTGCCAAGGGTTACCTAGAAGAGATCGCTTCTTAGCGACAAGGCCACCCGTTGTACTATCTCTTATTTATTTTCTGCTTCTGTTTGTCTATGCTTTGTTGTACAATAAAGAATTATCTATCTATCTATCTTTTTAGATAAGATAGCTCATAACAAAATTAAACTAACAGGACCGCAGATCAGATAATAACAGCCCATAAACGTCCCACTGCTGGGGCTTGGCTGCCTATTCTATAGGGGAACGGACAGTATACCCGCCATGCTTGTCCAAGGCAGCAGGTTTAAAACATCGGTTATCTCGACGTGCAGGTTTCATCACGATTTTTTCCTTCATCGTTGTTAGCACATAGTAATTGTTAGAATATGCATATTAGGTCCGAAAACTGTCTAAGTAGTGTGCATGCGATCCGGCCAGGATTCGAACACACGCCCTTTTGTTCAGGACGCGTACGCTATCAAGACGAACGCAGATTATTAAATATTAGCTGTACCCGCGACGTCGTCCGCGTGAAATTTGTTTTCAAAACCCCACAATTTTGAAACATTCTCAATTGCTGTTCCGCTCCTATAGGTCTTAGCGTGATGGCATAAAGCCTATAGCCTTCCTCGATAAATAGGTTATATAATACTGAATTTTTTTCAAATCAGACCAGTAGTTCCTGAGATTAGCGCGATCAATCAAACAAACTCTTCAGCTTTATATACCTATATTAGTATAAAATTAATAAACAAATTCCATTTTATAAAGAAATAAATATACCAGAATCAGCTTAAAGATGAACTAATAATATTCTGAAAGCTTCGTATAGGGTATATACTTCGTATAATTCGATAAATTGGAACGCAGCAAGTTAAGCCTAGAGCAAGCTGCTTGCGGGCTCCGATGTTCACTTCATTTTTAATGAACGCCACTACTTAAAGTGAATGTAAGATTTTGTTTTATTAATGATTCTGAGAAGCTTTCTAGATTTCTTTGATAGATATATTTTGAGTTATTTTGCATATATTATTTAGTACAAAGAAAATTGATAAAATTTAAATATGTGTAAATTCAATAAACTGATCACTCCACGTGTTCCAATGTAAGTGCAGATGATAGATATCCAGATACCCTCAATAGAAATGTGGAAAGACAGCATTTTTCTTCATCATTAATATTTGTAATTATTAGACAAGTATTGAAATTAGGTATCTGATAAGATTTTTGTATATAAATACTAGCTGACCCGGCAAACGTTGTTTTGCCATATAAATTATTTCTAGTGAATAATTTGGTAGTTAAATAAAAGATAACTAACTTATTCTTCTCATCCCCAGTCCGTGCTGTTTGCTGGGTGAGAAGTGACACCGGTAAACGCCTGACGGGGATAATTGATCAGTTATCGACCACTGAGAGCTGAAGATTATTACAGTACTAATATCGCTATTAAAATGGGGGTTGATGGTAGAAGGGTGAAAATTAAGGGTTATATGTATTTTTTTGATCATGCTATTCTACTCCAAAAATTAGATAAATATGGTGTTAGAGGTCCAGCTTTTAATTTATTGACTAATTATTTGAGTAATCGCCAACAAATAACTAGAGTTACTAAACTTGATAAAGATTCAAACTGTATTATAAACTACGATTCTACACAAAAAATTACCCTCTGTGGCGTACCTCAAGGAAGCATATTGGGCCCTTTATTATTTCTGTTATATGTAAACGATCTGCCTCTCGCCACAAAACATAACAGTATTCTATTTGCAGACGATACAACAATAGTTATAAAATTTTCTACTATCTATGACTACGAAAATGATGTTATGACATGTTTATCTGATATTATTAATGGATTCAACTCTAATAAACTAATTATTAATTTATCCAAAATTATTCAATTTAGAACAAAACGAAGTAAATTAAATCATCTAAATATTAACCTAATATTATAAACATAGAACAGGTTAAATGTACAAAAGTCCTGGGAATCCAAATTGACGCTCATTTATCATGGAAACAACATATTGACATGATTTGTAGTAAAATTAACAGTTTTGTTGTCGCCATTAAAAAAATTAGAACGTGTACATCCTTATTAACGGTGATAATGGTCTATCACGCTCATATTTGCTCATTAATCCATTATGGAATCATAATATGGGGAAATTCTCCTGATATTGCAAGAGTTTTTATAGCCCAAAAGAAATGCCTTCTTGCCAGATTTGGAATGAAATGGTCAGAATCTTGCAAACTGGGTTTTAAATCTCACAATCTCCTTACTGTGGCTAGTATCTATATACTTGAAATCGCTAAGTTTATCCAATTCAATGAGTCTTTGTTTGAAGAATTTAACAATGTTAACGTGAGACTTGTGACGTAAGTAAAATTAAAGATACCTGTGCCTTCTCTGGATCTCTTCAGAAGGAACTGTATTTACATGGCTCCTCTTATTTATAACTCTTTGGCAATTAATATTTTAAACGTACCCTCAAGAAAATTCACTGTAATCTTAAAAAAGTGGCTGATTAAGGAGTGTTTCTATACTGTAGATGAATTTCTTAAAAACGTGCTTGTCGTTATTATGTATATGGAAAATCTTAGTGATCTATTTGTTATTTTTTTTTCTTGACATTAATTGCTTATATAATACCAAAAATTGACATTCTAATTAGAATAAATAATAAGAATATTTACGTAAAATATAATTTTTATTTTATTATATCTTAATTTTTAATTCACTTTGTACACCACTATGTGGTAGAATGTACTGTTCACTGTAGGTGTATTGTATAACACCTGTATAAACTACATTCTTGCAAATAAAGATATTGATTGATTGGTTGATTTAATGCCAAATCATAAAAAAAAAAAAATTGGATTGGACCACCCTTATCACTTAGGGGTATAAAAATAGTTTACGACCTATTCTCAGACCTAGAGAATATACATAAATAATTTCGGAGGAGTTTGGTTACAAACACTGTGACACGAGAATTTTATATATATTAAGAAGATAGTCTAAATTAAATTAAGAATAATAAGCAAAACCACATCGAGGATACGCGTCGTCTTATTTTGTACTCCCTGTAGTATATGCGCGGGTAGAAGCGAATTTTATTTCCTATATAAGGTGCACGTGAAAGTAAGCTTAAGATCAGTCGACACGCGAACGCCATAGTAGTAGTATAAATAATAGCACACTAACGCGACGTCATATGGGAAGAACATTGTACTACTGACGTCTAAAAGATAGGAATGCATAGTACAGTAACTCCTCTTTCCATCGGTCGAGCGTACCTCTCGTACAGCAATTGAACAATGAGCTCTCTAGTGGTGCGTCATACTATCCACCAGAGTAACCGACATCGACATATCACTCGACATACTTCTACTCCCATAGCAGATCTACCTAATAATATCCCTAAGCAATAAATTGTACGACCTACACAGGTATTTAACGATCGATTTAAGGTCTCTGCCCACTACGTCGTATCATACTATGACCGTACTAGGAATGTATCTGACAAAAAATATACTTTCTATTGAAAAGTTATTATTATGTTTTTATTTTTCTTTCTTTATTTTTTATTCTTTATTGTACACAAAAAGTCACATACAAAATTATAGAATAGTGGTGATGTACACTCTTTGTACTTTGTGAGCTTAACCCTAAGAGTTTTCTTCCAGCAAACTTATGAGTCTATTTATTTTATTAAGGATCACCAACAGTTTTGTATATTTGATCAGTTACTGGACTTATGACTAAGGTTTACAATGCGATATAAAACTAATTATAGGAGAACACAGCTTGCAATTTAATATGTTCACTGTTATTTAATTAAACTCCAATAATAAAATTAACAAAAATGGGTAAGGTAATAAAATTAGTCTATTCGTCAGTCTATGTTTAATTAGTGTCTTTTTGGGCTAAACGAATCTTTTTATAAAATGAATTTTTGGAGTCAAAGCAAATTTCAGTAACATCACTGCTGCTGTTGAGAATTCTACACATTCTAGAGATAGGGGAGCTAGCACCTCGTACTGTTTATTGTTCTTAATGTTGCAAAGAGGGGAGTTATAGGTTGTCGCGGGGGTTTCGTAGGGACTCTTAGGCGGAATTGGCTTAACAATTGAAGGGAATCTATGTTATTATGAAACTTATAAGCAAACATGGCATCTAGAATAATTCTACGTGTCTCCAGGAAATCGATTTTGGAATAAATTAATCTTATTAATTTTGATATAAATTATTAGACGATGCCCACTATTAGAAAATTGTCGACCCTGCTACGCTCCGAGCATGGCACGCGACGTTGTCAAATCGGTGCGCGCAGGCGACGAAACGGGGAGCATACGGGTTTTAACCGCGTATGATGACCGTGAGAACGAGAAGCACACGGGTATGAGACTCTATTAATACATTCTAGTAAGCATAGTAGACCGCATCGTATTTTTTATTATGCGTGATACGTTCATAGCACGGTCATGGTATGATCCGGTGTAGTGGGTAGAGACCTTAATAGGAGTGAAGGCCACTCAAAAACACGGGATTTAAAGTTAAATTAACACGGTCGAGTCTGCGGCAACAATATCTGCTGAACACATTGTTTTATCATACGTTTTAATCTGTTGAAATAATTTAAAGTTTTAATCCCTGTTTGCTTGCGGGATGCGATCTGACCGCCTCATCTGTGGTAAACATACGAGTATAAGTATTAATAGTTCATAGACTTGATATAGGTCGTTTATACCAGGATTAATCAATTAAAAATACTGTTTGACATTTGTTTGAATGTACAAAAGTATTATTTTATTATTCCCAAGTCTAATAATAAATAACGAATAAACACTCTTTTCTTGCACCATCTATAGATACAAAATAACCAGAAGAGTACTCTTACTCTTCTGGTTATGTGGGCTACAGTTAGTAGTTTTTAAAATTATAATGATACTCCATTCATTATTTTTATTTAATTTTCGTACTTTCCTTTTTACGTATTCAAAATTGTAAAAAAATGTCCCCTAATCCCTCCCAACTCTTGAACTATGAAATGGAGTATTCTGAAAAAAACAGTTCTGCAGCTCTGCAGGCAATTGAGTTTAAAAAAACTCTCAATAAAAACTAGCTTTCAGAAAATCTATTGAGTAGTTCTTAACATGGTGGGTATTTTTGTAAAATATTTTTAGAGTTCTCTAACCAAATAACGAAACTGGTGAAGGTTGGTCACCCTACAGAACACTTCATTGTATGTAGATTGCGTGTTTATTACGTTAGCTGACCATTAGTGATAAATAATAGGGCTGTGGCTAAATGCTACAATACATTTTATTATTATTAATTTATGCTTTACTTAAACTTGCTCTAAAGTATAATTATGGAAATATTGGATTTTATTTTATTACTGTATAAACAATAATTAAAGCGCTACTTCTACTTGCACAAACTTATGACACCATAAGTTTACACGCTCGTACTATCTTTGAGGCTGCGAGGTTTTAAAAATATATAATAAAAACTATCTCACTTGATTTCAATGTCCGCTAATATACAGTTATTTAGTAGCATAGTTGTTCTTATCATGTTTCTTTTTAAAGTTAATTATTAATTTTTATGTACCCTCTTATTTTTAAACGATACAATCTGCCATTTCCACTACTCATTCCACATTACTGTTATATTTTTATTTATTCTGTCATTAGCGCCTGTTTTGTATAGAGTAGTTGTCTATAATTTATATATGATGTGTTAATTGTGTAGATTACAATTCAAAATCTCTCAATTGTATATAGACGGTATTCATTACATTTTATTTTCATGTTGGCAGATCCGATAGATTTATACTGTGTTCGGTTCATTTTATTACATGCAAAACTTAAGTATAATATTTTATATAATATCTTATATAAAATATTATCTCAAATTTCCAAACAATAATGTATTACATTAATTTCATTCATAACCCTTTAATTAAAATAGTTTATCAATGACTTCAATCCGCTATCGGTTGTGCCAATTTGCTAAGTTTCTTATACTGTAAAATTGTTGGAGGGATGGCGAGGTGTTCAACAATACTTGTTGAGTGTAAAAAGTCAGTGTGTATGTAATATGTTAAAACTGTAAGTTTCTCTGATTACAAATATGTGACCAGTTGTTGTTCTTTTATTACCATAAACTCTTCTGAGTTGTTGCAAGTATTACAGTACACTAAAGTATAGTATAGACAAACAAAAGCTAGATAGATAATTATTGTTACGCGAACAACAAACGTTTTATACGTCAGTGCAAGAAAGCTAATTTTCTATATGAACTTTCCGAGAACTGTCTTCTAAAGCAAACAGAAGCGTCATTAAATATTTTCTCAAGTCGACTCGACTTTGCTGCACTTTCAGATTAAAAGTTAAAATAAACTTGCTTTTCATTTGAACTTCGTTTACGCTAGACTCGGTCTCATACACATAAGAAACTTTCTTTACATAAAATAGACATTAATTTGTACCTAAATAAAAATCTCCATTAAATTGTTCAAAAACATAAGGCCTTAAAATATCGTCTTACGATTATATCACGATAAAAGTAATTTTAGTTTAAGGTTCATAATATATCATTAAAAACAAACTTTTTATACTAACCAGAAAATTTCCAAGCCCTAGACACTACCTCTATTTTTCTTATATAAAAGCTTAATTAGGTTTTTTATATATCGCGAGCTAATCCACGAGCAAAAGCAAAAGGAAATTCGGCTAGGGTAAGCCAGATGAAAAGTTATACGTATGATGCAAGCGCCGACTACACCGCTGTTGCAGAAATTAAAAACCTACTATCAGTTTATTAGCGTACAAGAAAGCACAGGATTTGATGACACTGACTTTAATGTATGATAAAAGTGTATTCATGTATATATATATATATATATATATATATATATATATATATATATATATATATATATATATATATATATATATATATATATATATATAATGTGTAATGTAGTAGGTACATAATTATGTATTGTTGTTTATAATAATTAAATTATCTTATATGTTACTATTTATTTATTAATAAACTAAATTATTGTACTAGTGCTGGTTTAGCAACTACCGACTTTTGTTGTCCTAGGTACTTACACTCCCTCCAAAGATTGTCTGGAAGAAATCGCCATAGGCGATAAGACCGCCGATTGTACTTGTATATTATGTAAAGAGCATTAAAAATAAACATAAAGAAAATAATTATAATAATTAAAATTACCTAAATAATATATGAGTCACTAAAGCACCTTAATCCTACACGTCTAGAAGGTGGCACAAGTCATTACTTTCTCCCTTTAGAAATATAATTATTTATAACATTCTTTGAATTTTTTTCTTTCTTTATAAAAAAAATGTTTTTAATGCAAATAGTAGCCTATATTCTTCCACGTCATTCCTTTCATCGAGATCCCTGCAGCCATTTAGTCACGAGATGTTAAGAAACAAACGTGTATATAGGTATATATTATTGGGGATCTGCATTAATACTTGCCTTTAACTAAACTGGCACGTCTTAACTGCTTTCGCATATCTTTCAGAATTTATTAGGTCTTGGAACGTATAGAGGCGATTAGAAATTTAGATTGGCCCCGGAGAGGCTCGCAAAAACTAGACTAACACTGCATTGAAGTCAGTCTCGGCCCGGTATACGCTTAGCATAGTAATTAAACATGTTTTAGCCCATGAAAGATGTTCCTTTACTAGAAATGCTAATGGAGCAAATTTGATATCATAAGAAATTCAAAATCTATCCATGTGTCATGAGATCTCTGTTGGGTGTGTCGAGCTTGTACAGAGAAAAAACAAAAAAATCGGAGTTGCTAACTTAGGCTAACAAATTCGAAAAAACAATTTTTAGACATTTTTCTGTATGTCTGTTAGAGTATAACGTGAAAACTACTAAAATACTTTATGAACACTTCACTGCTCGGGATAAAAAGTTAGTGAGACTAAATGCCGTCTGCTGGATATCATATTTACATAATTAATACCATGAAGATATTGCAGTTCAGTTCCTGAATAAGTATTATAAGCAAATTCACAAATAATTATTAATTTAAAACTTTACATAGAATCAAGAACAATTTATTGATTCTACTCGCCCCTGAACTATGTAGTTTGCACTGTATTTATAACCGACTTCAAAAAAGAAGGAGGTTCTCAATTCGTGATTATGTTTTATTTTTTTGTATGTTCGTAACTCGATTTCTCCGTCAATTGTGGACCGATTATCAAAATTTTTATTTTAATCGAAAGGTTATACTCCTGAATTGGTCCCATTGTCACCATGTCAGGATCTAATGAGTGGATTCCAAGGAACTAGAGAAACTCACGAAAATTGTTAACCAACTTCTTCAATCAATTGTAAACCGATTTACAATTTATTTTCTTTACTCGTAAGTGTATACTCCGGAGTTATCCCCATGGTCACCAAGTCAGGAACTGATGAGTGGATCGGATCCCAAGGCTATCGAGCATAACCCTTATTAAAGAACACCGTGCGCCAAAATTATTGGAAAAAATCTCGTATACGCGTGTAGCTATTACATTTTCTACAGGCGTTTAATTTTTTATATGCATTTCATGCGATTTCTTTGTCAATTGTGGATCGATTTTGAATATTTTTCTTTATTCATAAATATGTATACTCCCGAGGCGGTTTCATGGTCACCAAGTTAGGATCTGATGAGTGGATCGCGTGGAAATCGAGAGCAACCCTTGTTGAAGAGCATATACACCGAAAAGTGAGATGCTAAATTTGTAAGTATACGAGTGCCAGTTGTACAATTTCTACAGGTGCTTAATATATTATTTCTAAAGCTATTGAAGTATTTGCACAACTAAAACGTGAAAAACATATTTTTTTAACAAAAACAAAACACATAATACCAAAACATAAATATTTAACAGACTCCTTCTACAACATCTAGAAGGAAGTGTCAAGTAAAACATATAAATTACATACTATATTTTGTAAATTTGTTGTTGTTATTTTGTTTTACTTGGCACCGATTTCAAAATGTTGTAGAAAGAAATCGGTTAAATACTTATTTTTAAGTGCGAAGTCGGTTTTGTTAAAAAGAAATTTAGGGGCTATAATTTACTCTCTGCGGCTTTCTTACAGCACTACAATATTGGGGTCTTTAAAAAGGGCATAAACAGTTATTAGTCTCAACGAGGTAGGCAACGCATCGAAGAATCGGTTCCGTTAACTTCCCTTAGTGTTCTTCCTTTCCTTCGTGTAGTAGATCGCCAAGAACGAAGATGACGGTAGCCATCACCACCAGGTGAACCGTTTGCCAGTTTACGTACAAGCAAACATGAAAAATAACTTTTAAGAAATCCCATTACAACTGAGCACTATCTCATAGTTAAAGTAAAGGAAAGACTGTAGATGTTCTTAAGTTTCAAAGTGAAATAGTTTATAAAATGCATTCCACTTCCCGGTGGTGAAAGTACGTTTGCGTAGGCAAATTAGTTGCTAGTTCTATCTACGAACAACTTAAATTGCCTTCTTGTCTCTATACGCTTCCATCTTTATTTAAACGGCAATTGAGTTTTACTTTTTATATTTTTTGGTTCCGTAGCCATTTCAGAAAAAACGGAACCTTTATCTAATCGTGATATCCGGCTATCTGTCTGTCCGTTCGTCTGTCTATGTATGTCACATTCATTTTATAGGAAACTTCTAGATCTACATGAATGCAATTTGACAAGGTGTAGTCTATTTTGAGCTACAAAGCTATGTGGTAACAGCGTGAAAAAATAAATACTAGGGGTGGCCACCATACACGTAACTAAAGGTTGAAATTTTATTTTTCAGTGTGCATAGTCGCGGATCGTTAGTCAGATCTTTAACAAAACGGAATGATTCTCCTTTACCTATTCGGCTTGTGGGTGGGTGTCACTTTTAAAAATAAATCTTTTCTTTTCTTTCCGTTTCTTTTGTTTTCGTTTCGTTTTTTTTCATTTCTTTTCTTTTCGTTTCCTTTTTTTTTCTTCTCTTTGTTATCTTTATGAATTATTTGACGAAATGATGGCAGGCAGCTCCCAAAGTCATTGAAATTTTATCCCCGCCCCTTTAACTTTAAAAACTATTAAGTGGAAATATCTAACAAAAAATCAAGGTAGTCGAGTTTAAAAAATACTTCCGAATAAGATTAATTTGAACAATGTCTGTTCAGCAGTTTTTGAGATAGGAGTTATATTGGAATAAATCCATTTTGTGGTTCCTTATCTAAACGACGAAAACAGTAAACGTTTGTCATCCATACGGAATCATTCGTAACATTTGCAAAAATACATTGTATAACTGAACGTAGTTTTAAAAAGTTATTTTGACAACTAAAATAAATTTAAATTGACAAGTGAATAAAAACAGCTGAGCTAACTTATTAGAAAGTTAACAGTTAAAACTTAACAAACGTTACTAAAATAGACACAATTTGCAATATCTTTGCCTAAAATTGCTACATACAACATTTCAAAAAATTAAAATCTTGACTAGAGTTTATTTTCTTTGTTGTAAAAGTTAGGTTATGTGCTCTAAATAAGAGTGACTCAAGCAATGATACGAAGATTTTCAAAGTCGTGCCTTTGATTCTTGTTCCGCTTTGCCTTAGAAGGTTGTAAGGTTCTCCTTACCCAGTCTGTAAAGACGTTTCATCATGAGTGAACGTGAGGGTCCCAGTGGTTCAAACTCTCAGAGTTCAGACAAAGAAAAGATCAGAACTCCATCACAACCTGTTCCCACTGGATCAAGGTAACTTATTGTTTTAATTGTTTTAAAAGTTAAATTATTATGCAAGTAATACAAGGAAATAATTACGAAATTAAAAGTACTTTTACTTGTATATTTTTATTGAAGTTTGAGCAAATAGAAACAACTATTTATAAGATGACATATAAAAATATAAATTTAACAAAATGAAATACTATATATATATTTTATTTCACTTTCTGAAACTATTATAAAACATAGGGTATTTTATATTGTATATTGTAATAGACCACAAGGCAAATTAATTCAATATTAAAAGTCTGAAATCTTATTTCCAGTTATAAAAGAAGCCTTTATTAGTCTTCGATATCAAATTTACATATTCACCAAATATCATAATTATCAGGTTAATTCGAAGGCATAAAGAAGGAATAAAGGAATGTACGAAACAAAGGCATTTACAAACATTTTAATATACCACTCGAATAAAGTAGTAATGTAAATTCAAATTCTTGGGTTAAGATAAAAACAAAGAAAAAAACTACTATACTAATTTTAACTTTTATCAAATAAAAATTTTGTTTTTTTCTAATTAAGCTTTGTAAAAGAATTTGGAGTAGCTTTTCACATTACTTAGTTTAAAGTGTATTTGAGTACTTGACATTTTTTTTCCTATTTCAGCAGTCACAGTTACTATGCCAGTGAACCTATCCAGTTTAGGGTACGGGGCTCAACCATCACCGGAGCGTCACCCCCGAAGTTCGTCACATTGGAAGACATCATGAAAGCTGCACATGGCATGCAGAATATGGCATTGGCACATGAAATTGCAGTTGATAGTGACTTCAAGCTGGAACCTTTTGAACCTCCAGACAATAGGTATATACATTTCAATGCTTTTAAATTACTTTATCTAATAAATTATTACTCACTAAAATATGTTATTTCTTATTGCAAAGCTGGCAATCAAGTAGCAGGCCCACCTAATAGATGGTCATGTTTGCAAGACCTGGGTGAAGCGAATGCATTGCCAGCCTTTAGGATGGTGTTGCGGTTTTTTATTATAATATAGTGAATCTAAATTGAAATAATATTTCGCTTGTTCTTACAAAAAAATTTCACAAGTAACATATTGAAAACAAAAATTATCACATTACATCATGATTTTAGATTTGAAAAATATATTCTAAAAATTTCTAACACAGTCCGGGCCTGGCGATGCATATGCGCAGCACATTCAATGTTCAACCCGAGTGTGTCCACTGACTTTGGAGCATCATTCATATGGATCCTTTGGCCGAAGCATTTGGATTGCCCTAATGTGTTCATCATTCTATCTCGTTCATATACAACTCAGTGCAAGCCATCTGTCCCTATCTTATTTCCTTGAAATTCATAAAGGATCTACAAATTTTTCTTGGGGCAAAGATAGATACATACAAAATGGTATATTTCTAAAAAAATTAAGATTTTTATATCAGTTGTTCTCCAATTTAATATAATATAGTGCATCTAAATTAAAATATTTTGCTTCTAAATACCATTATATTTGACTTGTTCTTACAGAAATTTTTCACAAGTGACATATTGCAAACAAAAGTAATCACATTACATCATAATTTTAAATTTGTAAAAACACATTCTAAAAAGTTCTAACAGATGGGATGAAAAGGTTGGACAGGGGGTTGAGATAGAGGGTTCAGACAGAAGGAATGCGATAGGAGGAGAGGGAAGTGAGCCTTCGGATCTCTCACTCATCCTACAAACATGATTAGCCCAAGGCTAACCATTGGACACCAATAGTCTGTAGTAGGTATAATGGTATAAGTATAAAAATTTATACTTTTACACACTTATACATATACTTATAGAGTTATAATCGTATATGACTTTTCTCCATGCAGGAATGGAAAAAGAATTCTAATTCCTGCGGCCGGCCTGCCTGTCTTAAGAGGGAGAAAACAACCCACAGCCAGGTGTTAGGGCATTTGCCCACGTGGATGTCTACTACCCATGGTCTAGAGTATGCTGCCATAACAACCGAAATGTGTTCTGGCATCAGTGGTCAGGTTTCTCCTTCAAGGCTGGCAGCACATTGGCAACACCTCTGGTATTGCTAATGTCCATAGGCAATGGTAACCTTTTTCCATCACGGTTGGGCCGTCAGTCTGTCTACTGTGCTTTAGCAATAAAAAAATAATAGGTTAGCTTGCAAATAATTTGGAATGGAGTAATCACCGTGAATTTGAAATACACAGCAGGGACAGGGACAACAGGGACATTGTGGTCCAGAATCTGTAAAGACAGAGAGAAATGGGCATCAACTAGCTTGAGGGAGGCCTTTGTCGAAGGACTAGCTGAGAAGGAGGCAAAATTGGATACCAAATAGCAAATTAATTAAACTAACCTAAATGTAATAGTTTTTTTCAGCAATAAAAGCTATTTTTATTTATTTATTTATTTTAATCACCATGTATTATAGAATAGATTGTTTTTGATGTAGTTATAGACAAAAGATACTTTTCCTGAGAATGTGGGTCAGTTGGAACCAATTACCAGTGAAAAATACCACACAGTGGCACCATGAGCTGGCTGTAACATATTTCCAGTTTCTCTTACATGTATTTAAATATTATTTTGTAATCAGTAATCAATTTTTAATTTCCAGCTATCAAAAACTTGTGAAAGAAACAATGCACAAAGCTTACTTTGATATACTGAGGGAGCAACTGAATTCAGACCCTCCTGAGTATAAACAGGGCCTAATATTACTGGAAGATGTTAAGCAGGTATATTTCTTTATTTTTATTGCTGAAGCACAGCAGACAGGCTGGCGGTCTAATGGTGATGGAAAGTGCTTACCATCTCCTATGGCCATTGGCAACGCCTCTGGTATTGCTAATGTACTGCCGGGCTTGAAGGAGAAATTGGAACCTGGCCACTAATGCCGGAACACAACCCAAGATTGTTATGGCGGCATACTCCAGACCAGGGGTGGTAGTCATCCAGTCGGTCAAATGCCCTACCACGTCTCTGTAGGTTGTTTTGTCGCCTCTTATGACAGGCCGCCCAGCCGCAGGTATTAGTATTCTCTTTCTGTTCCAGCATGGAAAAAATTATATTTTTTATAATATAAATAGCGGCCGCAGTATAACTTGTCTGCCTGTAAAATAAAAAAAATCTAACTCAATTCCAGTGCTATCTGCCTGATCCATTTGTGTATCTGATCCAAACCATTGGGGGACCCATAGGAACATACACAAAAAATTCGTTAAAATTGATTTAACTGCTTAGGAGGACATCAGTGATATATAATATATATATACACAGTTGAACAGAAGTATTTTATATATAAAGACTTCATTCTTTATAACTGACTCTCTCTCTCACTCTCTATATATATTTTCCTTAGGAACACACATCATGATTTTAAAATTATTCCTTTTCTGTCAGATTGTGGCATTGTATAATTTCTTGTAAAAAGCATTAGTTTATAAAACCTAGTGAGATTGTAAACTGTGAATACCTATTCACAATCTTTGACAGAATGCCCCTAGTTCATTCGGAATTCTACGTGCATGAACATTTGAATATACCTACTTTAAAGGAAGAAGTAACAATACTACAGCAAAGCATATAAAAACCCGCTTACAGTATCACAGCAATAGCTTGGCCAGAGTACTGCCCACAGAAAGAAAGAAATTCATGAACTAGAGAGATGGCATATATTAAACCTGGACCAAAGACAAAATATTTGATTATGGCTCTCCAGCCGATTGAAGTTGAATAAGAGGAAAAAAGAATACCCCATAGGTTAAACAGATTAGTAATCAGTGAATAGCTCTGGTACTCGCCGGCCGTCAATGGGGCACCGCTTGTACATTTTGGCTTAGACCAAATGTAATGTGCGATGCGAATTTCGGCTGTAGATCACAATTTGTTATCCACTTTTAAAATCTCATATAACATTGTTCGCTTATGCACGGATTAAAGTGCGCGGGGGATGACAGGCCGCTCCAGAACTACAGCTGGGTCGCAGGCAGGGCCGGATCTAGGGGGGAAATCCAGGGCCCACGCCCTGAGCGGCCAGTTCGAACTTCGCAGACAAATACACAACTCATCGTTAACGCAACTCTGACCACTGAGTTGTCCAGTAATTTAAGCACATAAATAACTTTTCGCGGGGCGCGTAGGCATAGGTTAAAAACCATCGACGCACGCGTGTCTGTCTATCAGTGGGCGTCTGAAAATCTGAAATGATGTTTATTAAGGTAAAGATATTGTTCAGTTATTGTCCCCCATCGAAAAAATTCAAGATCACCGACCACTCAATCACCCGAGGACTAATATGACAGACCATAGGGATATTATATTCTTTGCTTCGTAATAAACCAGCATTCATAGTACAGCCCACATCATTTAATATAGCAACCTTATCACTATGTCAACTACAACACACTTTTCTACAACATTAACCAACCAAATGAAGGTTTACAATTTTGTTAGCTGTAACTATAATTTGACAAGCAGGCATCGCAAATTACAAACGTAACATTATTATCTATTCATAATTTACAATGGTTTATAATCTTGACTAGTTACAGTACAATATTCCACTGAGGTACAGTTTTCGAAAGAAAAAGCTACATGCCATTATATGATTTAACGTTTCTTTTCAGGGCCTATTCTCTATAATGCTTCCACGTCACACGCGAATCCGTGAGATGATTGAAGAAGTCCTTGACACAGATTTTATACAACAACAAGCTGAAAACAATAGTTTGGACTTTCATAAGTATGCAACATTCATTATTGATCTGATGGCAAAACTTGCAGCACCCATTAGAGATGAAATGATTCAAAATATTACTACACTTACGGATGCGGTAAGTTTTACCTTTTTCAATTATTATAAAACTGGACAAGTGTGCAGCAATCCTTAAACTATAAAGAATTTTATAGAACTTTATTTGTCATACAATAAAATCATATCTAATCATAAATCATATCAAGTATAAAGGTGTCTGCTCACTGCACCAGATCATACTATGACCTGCTAGTACCATGAATGTATCAGGCACAGTAAGAAATACGATACGGTTTACTATGCCCACTTAGTTAATATATATAGGTATAAACATAAGGCACACACACACAACACCAGCATGTAAAAGATACACTCTACATTAGTATAAGTTTAGTATTAAAATTTAAATAAATTAATATAATAAGTTATTCATAAGGTACACCACAACACAAACATACACCCAATAAATGTCATACACAATAACAAATGAGTGTGTATAAACTTTAAAACCTTTTTTCTAAATTAAGTTGTAAAAAAGGGTACGGAACTAGAGTCCGTAGAGTTGTTAATAACAAAAAAAAAACTGCACACTAGAATGTATCAATAGCATGTCATACCTGTACAAAACGGGTTTAGTGGCTGTAGCATCCGCGTGTTATATCCGTGTGTTTCCCGTTCTTTCATTTGTAGTAGTCCATCTTTGTATTAACAGGTTTAAACGGGCTTAGAAGGTCATTATATGCAGTTCAAATCCGAATGCTACCCATTTCACCGCCTGCGCGCACCGGTTTTACAACAATATTCTTGTTGACAGGTCGTTCACGTGACGGTGTTGGTCGGTGATGGAACGGTCTAGTGGGCATTCTAACACTTTTCAATACAATGAATTTTTTGCCGGATACGCTCCTAGCACGGTCATAACTCATAATATAATAATCGGCAGGCAAACACGTACATTGTATATCCCCAAATTAAGTAGGACACGCTTGTTTTATGGGTAATATACAATGGACTACTCTGGGGCCATCCCAAACAACCAGACAATAACAGTAAATAACGAAAATTTGTTTCCCAAATTTACCATGCCAGGAATCGAACCCGGAGCCTCTGCGTTGCAGTGACGTACGCCGACAAAGGGTTACCTCGCTCAACCACAGAAGCCGTCAATGCGAGGCGGTCAGGGTGTGATATGATATAGTGGGCCGATACCTTTAGACATGAAACGATTAGCCTTCAGCTAATTGTGTTTCACGTGGCGAATAAGATTTCCGATGGCCCATTTCCTCCTCCAATCCCATCCCCCATTCCAATTCCATATTCCATCCTTTCTAGCCCATTCCTCTTGTCTGATCCCAGTTTCTCATCCCCCTATCCCCTCCTCTTTATCACGTCCTAAAGGCTGTCACCGCGGTGGCTACGCCCTTGGTATTCACTTTCTATGAGCTGGGCCATCTGCCCGTTTGTCAGCGTCACAATAAAAATACCCCGTATCTCAAATATGGGAATTTTGAAGAAATACAAAGTACAACCTCAATTGTTTACAGGATTTCCTTCTTTTTATTTCAAAAATGTTGAGCAGTCATAGTCAACCTTTTTATTTTACAAGGGCCACTACATACAAAAAAAGTGTGCGAGCCGCAATATTAATTTATATAGGCGTTTTCTTATTACAACAAACAAAGTTGCACTTGATGAAAAATGGTTACCGTTGTCTGTGAACTTTTGCAATACGAGAGTTTTTCCATTGTAAATCCGTTATGTTATACGAATTATTAGTGTTAAAACTGTTATGAAATTGTAATTGAATATATAAATAAATATTAGTATGTCGGGTTGGCCACTCCCAAAAGCTCGGCGGACCGTGGAGTTAGAGGATAGGTACATTTTTTATGACTTTAAGCTATTATATCCCCACCTAAACAAGAACATCATGAAAATGATTCTAGTTTAAAAAAAATGAATGTGACATAAAAAGACTGACGTCATAAAAAGTTTGCCCAAAATTTTATCAAAATTGCTATAGAACTTCAAAATCACATCATATGGAAAATGTTAATTTATTTGCATAACATTTTTTTATGTCATTATGTTATCACTGATCTCCGAGACATGGTTTTAAACTTAATTATAATTTTCAGGTTGACATATTTCGAGCAATTCTGGAAGCATTGGAAGTGTTGAAACTTGATCTGGCAAATTCACTCATAGCCATGTTACGGCCGCACGTGCAACAAGAAAGCGTGCATTACGAGAGAGCTAAGTTTGAAGAGATTCTCAAAGTTACTGAAGGTATACTAACTGGTTTTTATCAGTTATTTTTTTTGCATAGTTTTTCCAGTTCCGGGATGAAAGTAACTGATCATCATTTTTGAGGACCTGAAATACTTATTTACCAAATTTCATAAATATTGAATACTCAGTTAACTCATAAATGTTGATATACCTTTTATATTGGACACAAAAACGATATAATATTATTATTATATGACTTAGCATACCCAAACAGGCTTAATATATAACCATATATTACTGTTGTTTGTTGTTTCTATGATCCACATTTTACTCTGAAAAAGAATGAAATTTCACAGGTTTTCTTTAATTATTCATTCGTTTTTTTGTTAATAATAACTAAATAAACTAAAAACATACTTTTTTAAAAGATAAACAATAATGCGATATATCCTTTTATTTCTTGTTTTTTCATGGGGTTATTATGAACACGCAAAACATGTATATCTTTATAAATAATATGGTTGTTGTTTCTATCACCCATAAACATGTATCTTTTTACTTCCAAATAATAAAGTGTATAATTTTCAATGTAATATTTCAATGATAAAATAAACAAATTAATCTTAGATGGACTACAACACACAAGAGAATGGCTAAAAAGAAACATTGATAAAACAGGCTTGAGTATTCCTGTCACAGACCAGAATATAATCAGGAATGTGACCGCACAAACCTTAGCCAAAGCATATCTGGAGTTACTAGAGTGGGATGGTTCTAAAGAATATCCAGAGGTAATATATATTTTTGTTTGCCTCTAAAGTGGGCATTGCGTCACCAACAGTTGGGAATCACCAACAGAGCTCTAACAATTTTTGAACAAATGTATATATAATACATACAAATAGTTTGGACCGGCTGACATAGCAATCGGCATACGTGGTGTAGAGGGGAGGGTTGATAGCACACAGCCGCACATTACCTGCGCCGTCTTAGTTTTAGTGCTGCATGAGTCCGCATCAACCTCGTTTATCGATCTCTATCACGTTGTTGCTGGTATTATACGTGTTTATTGAAAATAACCTCGGTTTATTATTCGGTTGCGTGCCTCGTATTTCTCTTATTTGAATTAGCGACGTGCGATTGTTATTTAAAAAAAATAAAATCGACAATTGTGCAAGCGCGTATTCGATTGTCGATTCATTCGTCGTAGTCGAATAATAATTGAATGTAAATTAAAAATCGAATACAATTTCACGCGCACAGTGCGATATATAGGAATTACTCTAATTACACCCCATGGCAAGCACTGAACGGGGCGGGGGTAGCCGCGGTTGCCGTCTGTCGATTATTACGACCTAACTTATTGTTGATTTTCACTTTAGGTAATTGTTGACACAATGTCGTATTTTAGTTCGATTTTGTATTTTAAGTTATCCTTTTAATTTTAAGTTTAGCTAACAACGATTTTGCAATTCTTGCAAATGTGATGATTTTTGTGTTTTTTTAATGTGACCAGAGTCAAAAAGTCTATATTTCATTTCAAATAAAAGGTATTAAATTTAAAAGAATATTGCTTTTGGCGTGCTGTAATTTTTGTTTTATCGTAATAAAACATTATATCGATCGTCCTGCGCGAGCTTCGACTGCGGTGCGGATTATAGTAATTATAAACAATCGAGCGCAGACCAATTGACAATTACTGTGAACCACGAACACAAAGAAGTCACACATCAATAACAATCGAAAAACACCAAATGTTCCGGAACAATCGAATAATTCGATTGTTTTTAGTAACTATCTACCACCGCTAATTTGAATGATATGCCTCTTATTTGAGTAAGAGGCAATCGAATATTTGTCTAATATTTTTCGGGCTGATTTTCGTGTTTAAGAAAGAACATTGAACAGAAAAATAGTTGGTAATGAAATAAAAAGATAATAATAATTTTTCTCTCATTTTGATGTGTATCAAAAAAATTATCAATATCAACTACTCGGTACGTGATGTCCCAGCACTAGAAAATTTTCATCTCTATCTGACGCGAACTATAGTTAGATATTCGTGTAGGGATATATGTTTTTATGCAGATTCTGGTTTTTTTTGCTAAATTAGCCAAAAGACATTAAAAATCTAGTTTAAAATTTCAAAAAGTGGTTATGGTATTTTTTTTCAGACTGTAACATTAGATGCGCCTCGTTTCGCAGAGTTAGGTACTCAAGTGTACAGACTGATAGCAATTGCGTCGCTGTTGCTCGCTAGTCCATCGGCTGCTGGCGACCCGAATACGGCTGCGAAACACAAACAGACTCTCAAAGACAAGATTACTATAATTATTGGTAATGCGTCAAACGATATGTAAGTATTTTCATTAAAAATGAAATCATTGAGTTTCTTTATTGTTTAAGGGCCTTTGTACACGCTAAGAAATTTCACCGTGTGATAGGACCAATGCATCGTGTACACGACTAGAATTTGTCGGATCTAGCCACGAAAATAAACAATTTGCATTGCTCCAACTTTTGTCTCAAGACTATCACATATTATAAATAATAAACTAAATTCATTCGAAAACAAAACATGAAATATTATAATAATAATAGGGGTAAATGTGTGTTAAATGTAACTAGTTTTTTCTCTGTAAGTGAATTGTAAATTCTTTTGAAAAATAAATGTCTTAAACCTTAAAAACCTTAAAATTAGCCATGTGTGCTCCAGACAAGACAAATAGGAACGTGTAAAAGATGACGTTGTTTTCGGGCAGTTGCATGGAGGGTATAGTATAGGGTGCACTAGTCAAGATTCACCTTCTCACTTCTCACCTTTTCCCCTCCCGTCGTCGCAGCAAAACAGAGTGCGACGTGTGTGTGTGTGTGTGTGTGTGTGCAGACAGAATTTTTTATTGATCAGCGCCGGAGCAATGTCATGTGTAGAAAGACACGAATTCTCGCGTAGTCCCAGCGACTTTTCTTAGCGTGTACAAGGAGCCTAACGGTTTGGGCTTTGGATTGTTTTGCTGATTCGAACTCAGTTAGCGGGTTTGTTTACTGATAGAGTAAATGTCGAAAACTCTCTTCATGTTACTTATTTACTCTGGTCTCCGTAATATTAGGGTCGGTTTATTGTATCTTACGGATAACTAAATGGTAAATTAAAAGTTAGCTTGAGTATGTACTGATGTGTATGTATATGTTCATCTCTAGATATTTAGTTTTATTTATATTATATATGTTTAAATTTGTTATATTTTGTATAAAACTTAATCTAATTTCTTGTATTTACAAAAATACTAAAGTGTCTTTCATAAAATAACAAAAAAGATTGTTTTAAAGAAATATACACATGTGTGTTGATGTTTATTATTAATTAGATTGTTTTACGCTTTAAGACGTTCAATCGTGAAATTAAGGTTTAGAAAGTGTCGGTAAAACAGCATAACATGAAGGGGTGTCGCGTTACGTATTTAGCAAAAAGCATGATTTAATGTTCACCAATTTTGAAACTTTTTAAAAACCTCATATTATTTTGTAAAAAAAAATGTTAATAGTTGCAGTCTAGGATTATAAAACGTTAAAAATGTAATTTGCAGTGAACTAAAAGCAATACTCCCATCAGTTGCCGAAGAGGTTATAGTAGTGACCGAACGACTCTTAGAGAATCTCAGCCAGCCTCCATTGGATAGTGATACAAAGGAAATGATCAAAACACAAATTATATCACTGGGCGATCCTGAACATAGGGTCCGAGAAATTGTTCGTAAGTAACCTTCAAAAGCCTTTACTATTTGAAACTTTCGTCAATCACGCATTAGGCTTTTGTGAACTTCTTAATTTCTTAAATTCACATTGAATGGAACAATGTTTATTATACACTATTTAGACAATATACTGTTGAGCGATGACCGACCGTATTGTTCATTGCCATCTCTTCTTTTATATTCTTGCATGAGTGTATGTGTGTTAATTAAGTGTGTGTAAGTGTAAGAGTGTGAGTGCGTGTGTGCAAAGACAAAAGAAATTTATTTGTAAACATGAGTGGGCACATGATGTTAGAAAACGTATTGAATGCGATAATGTTTGGCCAAAAAGGCGAACAAAATGTATTTAAACTAATATGTGCAAAGACTTGAGACGACGTATGTGAAAATGTAAGAGTGTGAGTGTATGTGCAAAGAGGAAGCAAATTTATTTGTGGAACATGTGTGGACACATGGTGTTAAAAATGTTTTGAATTCGCGCACGTTTCAACGAAATATATTTAAATTAAAATGTGCATAAACTTGAAAGTACGTGTGTGATTTAAAAGTGTGAGTGCGTGTGTCAAAAGAAATTTATCTCTATTATATGAGTGCAGACATGTCATAAAGAACGTATTGAATGTGATAATGTTCGGCTGAAAAGGCGAACAAAATATATTTAAACTAAATGAAATGTGCAGAAACTTAATAATGAAAGTATATTAACAGTGTGAAGAAATAAGACTCCCTCTTTTCTTTCACCTTCTCCCAATTATCTGTCTTGTATATATGTCTTTTTCTTCCATGTAAAGAACTAAGATTATCAATGCGATTTCGGTGATTATTTTCTTTTTATAAAAAACTAGCTGACCTGGCGTACTTCGCCCCGCCATATTGTCTAAGTTCCTAAACGACTTTGTTTCATGACAGAAAAACAAATTCACTAAAATCGGTCCAGATGATTAGGAGGATTCTAGCACCCGATCACAGCGCCACCTACCGGTTCAAATTGTGAATCTAAACCATCCGGGAAACCGCTCAAACACACAAACAAAATCACCAAAATCGCTCTAGGTGATTAGAAGGCTTCTAGAACCCGATCTCAGCGCCTCCCACCGGTTCAAATTGTGAATCTAATACATCCGGGGACCCATTCAAACACACAAAACAAATATCATCAAAATCGGTAAAGTCGTTCTCAAGTTATGCCCATGCATACATTTCTATAATTCATTTTTATATATAAGATATCTTATAAGGATGTACATAATATTCTGTTTTCTTCCTTTTAGGGCAAAGAGTAGTCGAGTTTCTCAAAGTAATTCTAGTATGCGCAGGCGGCTCCCGTCAGATCCCCATAGGCCTGTCATCTTTATCTAAAGAACTAACCACAATTTCTGGGACATTGCTAAGATACGTCATGCACAATAAAGCTGTATTCACAAAATACTACATGGATATTGTAGAAGAAGAATTAAGTAAGAGTTAAGTACATAAAGAATCCTATTTCATTAGAGAGTGACCAAAGTGTAATGGGTATTTATATGACATTTATATAAAAGTTTATTGTGTTATAAGTTTTAAAATTGATGAATATCCCCCAATAAATATAACATTTAAAATAACGTAATTAATCAGAGGGCCAAAATAGAATTATATAAAAATAATACAGTTCCAAACTAACTACATAAAAATTTAGATATTTAAAAAAATGTATTTAGTCGCACAAATGGTTACAGTTAAAACAACTTTAATAATTGAAGTTAAATTTAAAATTAATGAATACTCATGTAGTTCTCAAAACTATTTTTATAGGAAATTAACTAGAATCCTATAATTTACGTAATCCTGTCATTTTTGGTCATTCTTATTTGAAAATATTTTTTAAGAATGCCGGTTTTTTATTTTATCAATATTCATAACAATGTATTTAAGATATTTGTGGGCCACATGTGTCTATTGCATGCCCAAACATACTCGGTTTTGTCTTAGCGATGAACTATAATGAAATGTTCATATACACTGTTTCGATTAATCAAACAACTCGATTACTCTCCATTGTTTTCACACGTATTGGATAGTTTCGAGTCCGACTCGGGCGTTCTAATCTAGGGACACGTTGCTGAATCGATGCGACTTCGAATACGAGTTACGATTAATTAGTCGATCGAACGTCGAGTCGATTAAATCCACTCGAAACAAACGAATAACATCTCGATTGTTTTGTCGAGGAACGCTTGTTAACGCGATTGTATTTTTAACAACTCTTATTGCTAGATAAATTATCTATCATCTTGTGTACGCAAATCTATTTATGTATGTTTGATGTGTAATGGACTCATTTGATCTAATTTTTGGTCTCTTTATTATATGAAATAATGGTTGAAATAAAAACAAATTTATTTCAAAAATAATTGAATATACAAATATATAACATGCCTTAATATATGTAAGGCCCACGAACTAGGGGCCTTGTTAAATTCAATAAGACCAAGACCAACTCAATTATCAACCTTTTTCCTTCTAAGTTTTAAAGCAAAACTTGTAACCATTGCATTTAGCAACCATTCCCAAGCCTAACATTCTTCTAAACATGTTATTTCATTTCATAATAAGAATTACATCTGAATCATTGACCAGATAATATAAAGTTAATGGTGCTCATAAATGACTAATTATATTTTACTAAATAATAATGTTAAGAAAAAAACATTTTTCATACCAATAATTATATTAAATGCAGTTATGTATAATGTCTCAAACACATATACTTTTTAAACTCACTATTTTTAATTGTAAGCCGATTTGAAACCATCAGCAAACTATCAATGTGTAGTATGTTTTTTTTGGAACACAACATTTATGGTGTCCCTACGTTTGACAGTTATCTGACTATTTTGACAAGTCTCATTTCGTTGGAGCAAACCATAGACTAGACTCTGTCTCACGAAATAAGTCCCGCAGACACGGCGCTACGATCGCGCAACGGAATGTTAGAAAATAAAACAATTTGGGAAAGATTCTAATTTAACAGTATTAGTTAATAGAATAAAAATGTAATGTAAGATTTACATTAAACACTTTTAAAAACAACATAATAATGTGGCTGGGCTGATCTGTATAATTAGTAACATTTCTTGCTGCGGGACTGTTTATTGTGAGACGCGCTTTAATTAAACAATTTACATGGAAAATTACGATATTTTTATAAAAAGTACAAAATTATTGACTAGGGGAGTCCAAGCGGAGATTTTGGTATTTATTCGAGCGTGGCAAAATAACATAAGGGAAGAAACCATGCAACCTATTATGTACCCCCACCATATATTAACCCTGCATATAGGGTGGGGGTGTTTTTTATTCTTGAACTTTTTTTTCAAACCGTCTGATTAAGGAAATTCCTCTACGTATTTCAGTCAGATTATGGGTCAGCACGCCAAGGACATCAAGCTGAACCGTCTGTATATTAATCTGACGCGCTCGAGTGTTTTAATGTTACGTTTTTATTTGCATTTACAAAATCGGCCATGACTTTTGGTAGAGTCTAAATCGTCAATCTTTTGAATAGGAGTTCCTTTAGGGTTCACTTAACATCCCTTTTGAATATCTAACGCGCTTGAGTATTTCTGCGCGACTCTTTTAAAAAAAACCTGACACGCTCTCCCCACCAGTGACATGGCATACATCATATAACCTTTTTTCTTTTTAGCATCTAATCTTCACAATCTAAAAGGTCCCCGCGACGCTCGAGTAACTCCACATTTGGCATCTTGGGCTCCCCTACTACTATGAATTATTCTTATCTATAAGTATTTTTATCACATTTGAATAGATAGATGTATTTTAATATATTTCGGACTAAATTATGTGTTTTGTCTAATTATTTATTATACGATGTAATAAGTAGCATATTGCGTAAATTATGTATTTGCTGATGTGAAATTGCAACTTACCCGCGTGGTAAAATATATTCTGAAGCTTGAGTATTTTGCTTATTTATTATTTAGCCTTAAGTTACCTTTATTTGTCGTTCGCTCCGAACTTTATGGCGGTTCTTAGAGTTGTTCCACATGATGTGTTGCGATGGCGGATTGACGCCTCGGTGATATGGATCGGCAATGAGTAAAACAGAAGGATGTACGACAAACAATAGTCGGTTAATAAATAAAATACGGGAGCGGTATCACTCCCATACCGCAACGTATACATCCCTATTTCGTCTCGTTATACAAGCCCGCTGTTTAAGCGGCGCGAGTCGAGAGCGCAACATGTTGTATACTAGGGATATTGTTTCTGTACATAGTTTTTTCTTGGATTATTTTTGTGCTATCAATACATTATTTAAGGTTTGAATTTCGTATTTGACTTAAGGAACATATAAAGTTAGATATTAAAACTAAATATGTATTAAATTAACCATCTAAAATTTACATACATACCTAATATTACCAGTAGCGGATTTACCAATACACTGAGTAGGCTGAAGCCTAGGATGGCAGATTTTGGAGGGGCGGCAAATGTAGCGCCATTTTTTTTTATTTCTCTACGAAATAAAAAAACCTATTATAACTAAATGTTCTTGATTGATCGCATGAAGTGACATTCCAGATAAAAAAATCTTAAATTATCCTATATGATCGATAATCCTATATGACGGGATGTTCACCCCCATTTCCTAGAGCTCCCACTCTCAACTACGCAACGGTTCCTAAGAACATTTATTCCGCGTACAATGATCTGGAGGAGGAACTTCCCTCACGGTTTTCCCCTTGCGTTATGATATGGGGTTTTTTAAGAAGGGGATTATAAATTTTCTTAGAGGTCGGCAACGCGTTGGCGACACCCCTGGTGTTGCAAACGTCTATAGGCGACCGTACCGCTTTCCATCAGGTGAACCGTCTGCCTGTTTGCCTACTTCAGGCAATAAAAAAAATCTATTATTCAACACCGCAATAATTTTATTTTTCATTCTTAAATACTCTCAAATTCGTGTTTGGCTACATACAGCAGAAATAAACACATCGATCCCCTAGTTCACAATCTACAAATTACAGAAAAAATGTAGAGTAATAAGACGGTAGTGCACAAATCATAGTTACAATTTCATTGTAAAAAAATGTATTTAATTAATATGATTGTGAACTAGGGTATCGATTCCAGACGTCGGTGGGGCGGCAAATATGTAAATCCGCCCCTGATTATCACGTCTGTTTCTCATGGGGGTAGGCAGAGACTATGGATCTCCACTTGCGACGATCTTGACAAATAAACTTCGCTTCATCTACTTTCATTAACCTCTTCATACATGCACGTTTATTTGAGATGCGTTTTACCTGACCTCTTTTTAACACCTCTGCTATTTGATCATGGTGTGTACGTCGCGGTCTACCGGTACCAACTCTATCATTCACAATGCTGTTATACACTCGTTTTGTGATTCTACTTTAATCCATTCTCTATAACTTAATTATAAGTAATCGTACAATAATACCGGCCCGCGAAAGACAACTTCACTGTCAAAAGTACAGACCACTTTTTTTGTGGGCCAGTGTAATTATTATATATATAACACTCGCCACTCCGAATCAGTAAGATTCCTCCCACGGGTTGTCTGGAAGAGATCGCTTTTTAACCGACTTCAAAAATGAGGAGGTTCGTAATTATATGTTTTTAGCGATAAGACCGCCCTTTGAACACATTTAGAATAGTACCAGCTGGTTTGTTTTCTTTGGTGTACAATAAAGAGTTATCTATCTAAAGAACACAATTTTAAAAATAAACATGACCACCGCTACAGCGCCGCGCCGCGCCGCCAACACAACGCCTCGTGTGGATTGACTCAAAATTAGCAGCAGAAAGCTGCGCAATAATCGCTTTTTCATACGAAATCAGGCATTGCCTAGTTCTATTTCAAAAATTTGGCGTAGACTTTATTAATTTTACAATATTTAAATTATATAGCACTTTGCTTTATTTTTATAATTCTAATATAGGATAGTCATGGGTATTTAAAAGATACCAAATATTTTTTGATGAAAATAAATCACTGAATTTTGTTAACGACATAGTTATTGTCAATTACAAGCTAGAACGTTATATAGGCAAAACTAATAAACAAGATTTTTAATAAACTATATAGCCAATAATGTTTTATGTAAAAACAAAATCAATTGAAAAACATAACCGGAATTTTGTGTTGTTTATGGAACTCACTTGAGACGTGATTAATGGACTAATAAAATTATTAATACATTTATAATTTGTTTTATTTCCGCTTCACATTGTGGGCTTTTTTTTCACCTCCAGAATTTTTTGTCCTTTTCACAGTTGCCAAATTTCATCTATTCGGTTCACATCTAAAGTCAAGAATAGAGAACGTTTTCATTTACTATACGTTGGGACACCCTTACAAAAACTTTATTTCTGTATCCTACAGGATATGCGTTATCCGGGATGAACAGTATTCCGAATTTGGTTATAAATAATTTGAAATAAATATGGCTGGCACCCTATTAATTTATACAAACATCAAGAAATCTTAAATTTTACTTTGTAGCCATAATAATAACCCCATAAACGCCCCACAGCTGGGCTCGGGTCTCCCACTATTAGGGAATGGACAGTATACCCGCCACGCTTGTTCAAGGCGGCTTGGCAGATTTGACACATCGATTATCTCGATGTGCAGGTTTCATCACGATGTTTTTTAGCATATGGTAGTTCCAAAAACTGCCAAGTGGTGCATGCGTTCCGGCCAGCATTCGAACCCACGGCCTTTGAGTTTGTAAGGTGTGCCCTAGCCATCACGCTACCGTGACTTTGTAGTCATACAGTGATAATATTAGTGTATGGCTACAAAATATTAGGATGTCATGTCTTGAATAGACTGGATGCTAATTATAGGATGAGGTGCCAATAATGGGTATATGCCTTATTGTGATTTAAATTGAGAATATATTATAATTATATTTTAGACTTCCAAGACGAATCGATATCGAAAATTTAAAGGCGGAAATTCAGAATAAAATATTTTGACGAGTGGCATAATTATTATATAGGTTAATAAATATGTCGGCAGGTACTCATAAAGGTAGGCAATGGCAATATATAATAATATAATAATAATAGCCTTCCTCGATAAATAGGCTAACACAAAGAATTTTTCAAATCAGACCAGTAGTTCCTGGGATTAGCGCGTTCAATCAAACAAACAAACTCTTCAGGTTTATATATTAGTACTAGCTGTGCCCGCGACGTCGTCCGCGTGGAATTTGTTTTCAAAACCCCCAGATTTTGAAACATTCTTCATTTTTGCTCCGCATCTATTGGTCTTAGGGTGATGATATATAGCCTATAGCCTTCCTCGATAAATGGGCTATCTAACACTGAAAGAATTTTTCAAATCGGACCAGTAGTTTGAGATTAGCGTATTCAATCAAACAAACTTTTTAGCTTTATATATTAGTATAAGATTATTTTTACCTGACCTTTCTTTAAAATTCATATTTATAGCTTTCTTCAAAGGTATAAAATATAACATAAATGAAAATACAAACAATATTCAATTATAATTACACACTTTACATTCATAGGATACAAGAATGTTGCGTCAAATATCAAATTAATTGATTAGGTACAAGTATTAATTGATATATCAATTTAACTTCAATCAGAACCGCTGTGCTTTGATGAAACGCTGGACGCTGAACCACTTCTTGATCCCTGAAATAAGAAAATACAGATGAAAGATTAACAGTGAAAGAATCAAGTAGTGATGGCAGTGGCGTAGCGTAGGGAGGGGGCGGGTCAAAATTCACAATAAATAATATAAATTTTGAACCATCGCAACTACAAATTCGGACCGATTGAAAAGAGTACGGAATTTTTCATTACCACTCCGCTCCTATTGGTCCTAGCGTGATGTTATATAGCCTATAACATTCCTCAATATGTGGGCTTTCCAACACAAAAAGAATTTTCGAAATCGGTTCAGCAGATCCAGAGATTACCCCCTAAAACGTCACAAACACAAACTTTACCTCTTTATCATATTATATAGTATGCATTAAATTTATTAAATTGAAATACCTAAATACAAGGGGGGCAAAGTTGTCTTCCGCCCCGGGCGGCCGTCACCCACGCTACGCAGCTGACTGATGGAATTGTTTCTTTAAAGGGCATTATTTATCTATAATATTATAAAAAATCTAACAAAGCCGTGTCTGTACATTGAAGCTATTTAAAAAAAATAGACCATATAAACGTCGGAGAATACGATCCATTTTTTAGATTTCTTGTCTGTTTGTTTGGGATTCACGAAAACTACTGGGCCGATTTCGATGCGGTTTTCACTGATCAGCAGCTAATTCGTAGACTTAAACTCTGCGCTTCTTTTTATCCCGCGGGAATTTCTCTGGGAATAATTTAAAATTTTTAAAAATCGAATTCCAATGCGTTATTTTTACTGCCCAATGGCAAATTTAATGTGATAAAATGTGTGCTATGTTATCCCGGGAATCCTGCAAAAATGTTCCTGGGAACGGTTTGAATTTGTTCGGGTGTGCGCAAAATTAGCTTATACCGAC
The DNA here is from genome assembly GCA_039645545.1 of Dendrolimus houi. Classification (NCBI taxonomy): domain Eukaryota; kingdom Metazoa; phylum Arthropoda; class Insecta; order Lepidoptera; family Lasiocampidae; genus Dendrolimus; species Dendrolimus houi. The sequence goes on from CM077136.1 coordinate 7,113,010, forward strand.
ACAGTTTTCACTAAAACGATAGCTTACATTCTTTTTCAAATTCAGCGGTAATTTGTTTCTCCGGAATTTAAAGTCGAGCGTAGACGAAGTCGTAGGCCTAACCTAGTTTATATAATAAAAGTTACAAACTGACTTTAAAATAAATACCAAAAATTTCAGTGAAGTCTGCTATTTATATCCCTAATTATTTATTATAAATTATATTTTTAGAATTTTCGTCTGTCAGTCAGTCCCTTTGGAAGATTGTTCGGATTGAGCTCTGAAACAGCTGAATCGATTTCAATAAAAATAAAAAGATTGATTTAGGGTTATTTAAACAAGAGTTAAAAGAACATAAAGTTGTAATTAAAAAAACAAAAGGTTAACTTCTCTCTAACGCTAAACAGATTCTAACCATTACGGTATATTGTAGAATTTGTAGGGTTCAAAAGATATAAATATAAAATTCAAGTTTTGTCCGAAATGGTAACCACAGATTGACACAGCCTCCACAGAGAAGAATATAAAAAACATCATAGTTCAAGAATACTTGCCTGCCTAGATCCGCTGCCAGACCGGCTCCTAGACCTTCCAGACCCGCTGCCAGAACCTGAGTTCCTCCTAGAGGATGCCTTAGACCCTGAACCCTTGGAAGAAGCTCGGGATGCCCGGGACGACGCCCTGGATGAACGTTTGCTAGCTTTCGATGATGCACGAGAACTGGCTTTCGAACTAGCTCTTGAACCCTGTGAAGAAAATGGATATTTATATAAAAAAATATTATGAGGTGATTCAAAACTAAATGATATGTACAGTAATCCCCCTATAACCCGGTAGATTGGTTCCACGTTATAGGAAAACGCGTTGTAGGAGTATTCCCGTATAACGCGTTATGTATAAATTATTCACGTTTAACTTCTCTCGCGAAAGGGGGTTTAAATAGAATATTAAGAAAAAACTATATCATAAACGAAATATGTACATTTTATTAAAAACAAACTAATCTAAGAACATTTTAAAGCTAAAATTAAATAAAATAAAAAATCTCTATTAAATAAATGGGATTTTGACACTGTGATAATGTCACCCTGTCCAATTTTACAATTATTTCTATTTCCTTAAACTAAGTACACAGATATAATAACTGAACGAGCATTCTGGCCTCCCCAGAAAATGGAGAAGACAGGATACTGCTCCAGCTACCCACATTACAATCGACCGGGAGCTGACGCCGCAGCGCCTCGCCCCGGACACACTCCGCCAACACGTGATAAATATCTTCCATCTTTTGGCATTCAGAGCAATTTGGTGAATTAGAAACCTTCATCATATATTTGAACTTGTTTGAAGGAATGTGCCCGGAGCGAAGTCTTAGTAGAGCTACAATAGTTTTCCTGTCCAATTCTACGGATGACAAAGCGAAACACGGGCATCGAAGGAGTCGACACTGGATGGTTTTGTACCAGATGCCTTCGATAGCGATCGTTCAATTTAATTTTATAACAACACAATTAACACACGTGCGAAACTAAATATAAACTTTACAAATCATTATAAATTTCACAGTACAGAAATATAATGTGGGAAATTCCCGCGTTATATGGGGGAATGCCCGTGTTATACGGGGGATTGAAATCTTGTAATATGAAAATGCGTTATAATAGTACCGTATTATTGGGGGGATTACTGTATATGGTACAGCGTGGAGTTCATACAACTCGATTCCTTGTAGCTTACCATTTAGGAACTAGCGCCAGCGATTACGACCAAAACCAAAAGGTCGAAAGCGCCATGTATTCATTGGCGTTTAGGCTTTTTCGCTGTTACGTTGTGTAGTGTTTCGTTTTTACCGTATTACTATCTCTTTCACTCGGCGGCTTTCCACACGTATTGGATGCAACAGCAACAGTTACTTATAAGCCGTTCGTGCACCGGCATTTTGTTTCAAAACATACAGTGAGGTTGCAAAATTAAAAATACAAATTGTAATAAGAAAATACATCGCGAGTTAGACGTTGTTATTTAGAAGTGTAAGTTTTATTTACAATAATAACTCTGTATTTATTAGCTACTAGCTGTGCCCGCGACGTCGTCCGCGTGGAATTTGTTTTCAAAACCCCCAGATTTTGGAACATTCCTCATTGGTGCTCCGCATTGGTCTTAGCGTGATGATATATAGCCTATAGCCTTCCTCGATAAATGGGCTATCTAACACTGAAATAATTTTTCAAATCAGACCAGTAGTTCCTGAGATTAGCGCGTTCAAGCAAGCAAACAAACTCTTCAGCTTTATATATTAGTATAAGATATTCGCCATTAACGGGAATCACAATATAACTTCAATGTGTTGCTCTCACGGTTAGTTCCACCATCGCTAGATGGCATCACCCGTATTTACTAGGTGTATGCATAAGTCTTTTCCGGTTCTACTAAGCGATGGCACCATCGAACAATACGCCACGTATAAATTCGACTCCACATCAGTTTTTTTTTTATTAAATATATATGTATAATAATAATAATCGGCAGACAAACACACGTATTGTATATCCCTAAATTAAGTAACTAACGTTTGTGTTATCGGTAATATACAACGGACTACTCTGGGGCCGATCCCAGACACCCAGACCATAGTAAATAACGGATAAAATACGTTTCCGAAGTTTACCATACCAGGAATCGAACCCGGAGCCTCTGCGTTGCAATGACGCAGGCCGACCACAGAGGCCGTCAAATTTGTATTTGTATGACAATAACCTACAAAAACACATACAAGTTGTGTCTGCCAAATGATAGCAGCTCTGTTGTATAGTTAAGTTTTCAATGTCGACTTTGTGACGCTTTGCTATTTCTATTTCGTCTAAAGAAAAAGGCAGTGGAAAGTCATCGTAACCGTTAATGCACAACGCTATCGCCAACAAATGATTAATTTAAATCACGCATTGATCGAAAAACGACCCGAATGGGCCAGGAGACATGGCAAACTGATTTTGTTACACGACAATGCGCCGTCTCACACAGCAAAACTAGTGAAAGACTTTTTTTTTTTTTAATTATTGGCTGTAGTAGGCAAACAGTCAGACGGCCCACCTGATGAAAAGTGGTTACCGTCGCCTATAGACGTTTGCAACACCAGGGGTGTCGCCAACGCGTTGCGGACCTCTAAAAAATTTTATAATGCCCTTCTTAAAAAACCCCATATCCTAACGCAAAGGGAAACCCGTGGCGGGAAGTTCCCATCCAGATCATCGTTGTACTCGGAATAAATGTTCTATAGAAAACCGTTGCGTAGTTGAGGGTGGGAGCTCTAAGAAATGGGGGTGAACATCCCGTCGTTGGCGAGCTGTGCGGTTGTAGAAGTGAGGCGTTGGCACCAGATCAAACAATTCCTCGGAATACTCCCCGTTATACAGGCGGTAGAATACGCAGAGGGACGCGAGCTCTCTACGAAGGCTAAGCGCTTCTAAACCGCCTGTTAGTATGGGATCGTCGACGATACGAACGGCGCAACGCTGGATGATCACGATGATGATTAACAATACTCGTTGACACTTGACATCTTTGCCTTCCGTGATCACGGCCACTGAAAAGTGGCCGAAACGTCGGAATAACAAAAATCAAATAAATAACTTATTATGTATACAAGTCGCGAAAACTTAACAAAATATTAGTGAAAGACACTTTGAAATCTCTTGGATGGGACATCGTTTCGCATGCCGTACTCCCCTGATCTGGCGCCATCAGACTATCACCTCTTCGCATCAATTCGATTTCGAGGAAGTTGGAAAGTGGCTTGACGAATGGTTTGCCGCAAAAGACAAACAATGTTTCTGGCAAGGTATTCATAATTTACCTGAAAGATGGGCTAAGTGTGTAGAAGCCGAAGGCCAATATTTTGAAAAAACTCAAAATAAAAATCCTTTGAAATTTATGTTTATTTTACCACAAAAACCGGAAAAGACTTATGCATACCCCTGGTATTATTAGATTTTTGGAATTAAAAATTAAGTTTGACATTTTTAAGAATAATTTATAATATTGGGGTTGACTGGAAGAGATCGGTTTTAGCGATAAGACCACCCTTTGTGCACAAATATGTATAGTTATAGTTTGTAAGTATATTTTTGTATCTCCACCTCACGACACACATACTTTTATAACGCCAACGATGCCGTGGGCGAAAGCTAGTTTTCTGTATAAGTGTAAACAATGGCTAATTTAAAATACTTGCAACACATTAGGTAAAAATTTGCTTTATTCTCTTTTTTATGTTTATGGCTTGGCAACTAGGACTTTAAAGCCAGGCGCAGTTGTATTGTAGGCTACAATCGACGTCATCCAACAGAGTTCTTGTGAAAACTCGAAAGGCCACATTTGGCTATACAGTTCACATGTCTCACAAAAACACATAGGTAATAATAATTACTACTCAAAAACTATCAATATCCTACAACTATTGTTCATTTTAGAGTAATATTACACATTTTTAGAAAATAAAACTGCATAGCACAACATATCAGTTCCCCCCAAAAACTCATCTTTATTCTCTTCTTCCACATAAACTAGGGTGAGACTGTGTCTCGGTAAATGTAGTAAAGAAGGCTGGCCAGTTTGTTGGACCGACGACGTGCGTAAGGTAAGCTGCTGATGGAAGCTGGGTGAAGAAAATGTAGGACGAATAATACGGTGCAAACTTAAGAGACCCATTAATTATCCTGCAGTGCAGTCCTGCTGTGGGCGGGGCTTGCAGATCTCGAGAGGCTTCTGCTCGGTGTTTCAGGACGCAATGCAGGCTTTGCAACAACATTCACGGTTCTGCAATACGCGGCGGACTGCTATGTGCACTGCCATGCAGGACAATGAATGGGCCCCTTCATGGAGGCCTACGTCCAGCGGTGGACAGTGATTGGCCGACGGCGCCATACTCAATTATGTTTACACTACCTTATGGCTTCCCTTCGAACTCGCCCTAGAGCCCCTTCCACTTCCCGAACTGGCCCGCGATCCGCGCCCACTCTTGGAGCTGGCCCTCGAAGACGCCCTCGACCCTGACTTCGACCGAGATCTTGACCGGGCCGAACCAGACCTAAAAGGGAAAAAGTATCTAACACTCATCCAGGTAATAATTATAGCGAATGGAAAATTCGAAAGTTATTCAAAGCCTTGTTTTATCCTTAGGGGCCATTCACAAAATACGTCACACGAATTTCATGATTTGTAACTCCTCCACCGTCCTAGTCACAGCTAGTCACATTTGTGATACTCCTCCCTCCCTAGTGTAATATCACATATTTTGCAATTTTACACCAAGAAATTATTAAATAAACAATTTTTAAACATTGCTTATTCAGATTGGAGTCGGAAATATATATATATATATATATATATATATATATATATATATATATATATATATATATTTATACTCCAATCTGATATATATATATATATAATTATTTATTTAATAATAATATTTAATTTAATATATATATATATATATATATATATATATATATATATAATGAATAAATAAACGTGCATGTATGAAGAGGTCAATGAAAGTAGATGAAGCGAAAGATGTTTGTCAGGATCAATTAATATTATTATCCAATTTATTTAATTATTATTGTAAATTAGTTTCAATTTAGTTTTAGTTATAAGATCTGAAAATTGCACGCCTAATAAGGCAAAATGTATTGAGACAATTAGCACAAAAAAAACCTATGTACACATACATTTCTAGCAATAAATTATTATTCTATTAAAAAAACTCATTCCACCTGAGTAATTATGTGGATATTCTATACTTGTGGACGAAGTACAAGTTGGTTTAAGGACTATTTATAGACTACAGGCACTGGACCTAAAAACATACCTAGCAGATCCAGACTGTGCCGATCCAGACCTCGACCGGGACTTCCTCGACCCAGATCCAGATCGTGAGCGACTCCTCGACTTGGACTTCGACTTCCGTGACCCCGAAGCTGACCTTGAACGTGACCTGTTCGACCCCTTCGACTTCTCCGACCCTTGGGGTGACTTCGAACCGGACTTTGAACGGGAACGTGACCTGTAAAAGACATTGAACAAATTAATTGTTACTTAATGAATATACAAATATTAGTACTACTATATTCCCGCGATTTCATCCACGCTTGATTTAAATTCCCGGGACACAAAGTACCGCAGCATTTAAAAACGCCATTAAATGACGGCCGTTGTGGTTGAGCGGGCTAAGTCGATTTCGTTTGATTCTTGGTATTGTGAAATTTCGGAAACAAGTTTTCTCCTTTATTTACTATAGTCTGGGTGTCTGGGAAACGGTCCCAGAGTAATTCGTTGTATATTACCCATAACACAAGCGTAACTTGCTTAATTTGGGGATATACAATATGTGTAGTTCGTCTGCCGATTATTTATTTTAAAAAAGAACGAAGCTCCAGTGAAAACTGTGTCGGAATAAGCTAATTTTTATGCTCCCGTACAACTACAAATCGCTCCCAGGAAAATTCCCACGGGATTCCCGAGGTAGGAATATCATACATTTTATTTAATGCACAAAATTTGTTATCGATCAGTGAAAAAATCACAATGCAATTGCATTTTTTTTAAAGTGGTCATTTTAAATAATACACAGAAAAATCCAGCAGGATTCCCGGGACAAAAAGCAGCGTAAATTTTAAGTCGCAAGAATTTACTGTCGATCAGCGAAAACAGCATCGAAATCGGCCTAGTAGTTTTTACGTGAATCCTGAACAAACAAACGAGAAATCTAGAAAAAAATTTCATCAGGTTCTCCATTGTTTATAACTTTATATAGTCTATTCCAGTTGTTTTTTTTTTTCATATACAATTATTTGTCCGCAATGATAGCTTAGAGGTTACAGTCTCGAGGCTCAAACTCGCTGTTCAAGTGACGCGGGTTTGAATCCTGGCCAGATAGAGAACAACGGTTAGGCAATTTTCTTACCTACTGTACATATTGTTACAATTACAATATGCTGTCAGTGAAAGAAAAAACATTGTGATGTAACATTGCACATCGAGATAACGGATGTGAGTAACTCTGCAATCCGCCTTAGGCAAGTGAGGCGGGTATACTGGCTTCCCCCTCTCAAAAGTAGTGCCATCCCAGTTCATTGTGATTTGCGGTTGAAAGGGGTTTGCACAATTTTATTTACACAAATTAATTTACCCAAATGTATCGAAATTATATATCATTTAAGTACACCAGCTATTTAGAACACTTTCACATCCTGGACTCTAACATGAAACAACATTCGCATTTTGTAAGCTACTCAACCACCAACTTCTGACTTTTTATCCCGGAAAATGCATGTATTCCTCTGGCAAGCAAGCAAAGTATACATAACTAGCGGTTCCGGCAGACATTGTCTTGCACTGAAAAAATAAAAATCTAGTACCCGATTCCAGCACTAGCTACCAGGTCTAATTGTGAATATAAACCATCCCGGCACCCACTTAACCACTAATTTTTTACAATATTGAAGTTCCCTAATTTTTTCTAATAATAAATATAGCCTATATTAATCTGGGATAATATAGCAATATAATAGTGAAAGAATTTTTGAAATTGGTCCAGTAGTTTTTGATTTTACTCATTACGAACATACAAAAATACAAATCTTTCCCTTTATAATATTAGTATAGACTAGTATAGATTGTGACAATAGGAAAAAACTTAATATAGACATAAATCACCTTTCTTTTCCCTCGTTCTGTTCTTGTTTCTCCTCTTCTTCGTCTTCTTCCTCCTCCTCTTCTTCTTCATCTTCCTCCTTAAATTTGAAACATTTATTAACATTACTCTTACTATTTACTAATTGGAGTATTAATAATAACATCCCATCATAAATAAAACTTTCTTCTGAAACAGCATTTTTAGGGTACCACAGATTTCTTTGGTTTAAATGGTTCCTACATATGTTTGTTTCTCTATGTATATCAAAGCCATGTTTCTTAAAAATAGTGGCTAACGAAATTTGATAAAAATGTGTAGCTATTCCATAGTCCCTCAAACACAGTGGTGCTGTATGTTTTAAAATAAACCAAAGATGGCCACCATACATATAATGCATTTTATTACCTTGAGATGAAAAATTTTTAGTGTAAATTGGTGTGTAGGGTAGTTAGTCGTTAGACATGTTTTCCAAAGATCATAACAAATATTTCCTAGTGCCAAGTTTTGAACTCTAGAGTGCAGTATTCTTATAAATTCAAAGCGGAAAAGTTGAAAAATAATTTTTAAAAAATTATATGAACAATTTTTTTTTGTATGTTTTTCAAAATAAAAACTGTAAACACATCTATGTAATATTTCCTAATAATAATAATTACCTGTGGTGGTTCAAGTTGTTTCTCCCTCAAGCGCAACATGCGATGTTCAGCCGCGCTCAATGGGCGATGGGTGACCACAAGTCTAGTGAGCGCTTGCGCCGCAACTCCGGCACGAGCGCGTCGCTTCGACAGGCGCACGCGCGTCTCAAGCTCATTGTAGTACACACAGTGGTTTCGTATAACCTGAAATGTATGACTTATTATAAATAGGGCCAACTAAATTCTATTTCAAGTAGGACAGTCTGGCTGACACACTCATAAAAGTAGCTTGTATTGTTATAGTAAACTTTCCTACGAATTATGTACGAATTTTAATTATGTAAAGATACATTTAGGATGGTGTGCACAGACATTTCACTGATGGTTAAAATAAAATAATCTCTAAAAGTATATGGCTAAATAGTGTTTATTTTATGTTAACCGTTGATTAAATGTCTCAAATCCTGTTACTATTTAATCACGTATTTATTACTCTATTTAGGTTTTTTTTTATTAGAATATAGGTTTGCATTTGACCAATTTGACGTATTTCTCCTGTACTGTCCTATTTAAAATGAACTGTATACAATTTTTGGTAACTGTCCAAATGATTGGCACCCTATCAATTTATTCAAGATATTAAGAACTTTATTTTGTATACTTTAAATTTTAAAGCCAAACATTAATATGATGTTTTAATATTGTCTGGTAACAAAAAAAGTCTCAATCAATGAGGGAGGGGGGGTCTACATTGGTATAATTTACCATACAAACAATTTTTAAACATATCTAGTAACTAATGCAGTCTAGCCATTATTTACTCTAGTCTGGAATCGGTCCCAGAGTAGTCCGTTGCATATTACCCATAACACAAGTGTAACTTGCTTAATTTGGGGATATACAGTTGTGTTTTTGTCTGCCGATTATTATCATTATATTTTGACATTTATATTTGTAGTATTTTTTACATTTATGTGCCATTATAGTCAACAATATATTTTAGGATAAATAAATTCATTATGAAAAACCATACTGATCATTGTACAGTCTTTTATATCTGATTTAACAATTAAATCATTGTGCATAGACATTTAAAACATGCTAAAATCTTAATCAAGTTAAAGCTGATAACTTATAAAACAGCATACATGCCACATACATGTTAAGAATATGAAAACAAAACTTACCAAAAAGTAATTCTCCTCATAACCTTTAGAGGCTTTACTTTTAACATTCCAATTATATTCTCTTGCCATCTTGTATTCATATGTATCTCCATCCATGTAAGGAATGCTCTCAACGATATCGCGGCGACGTTTCAGTGTTGTTTCCTCAGTTGGCAGACAGTAGGCCACAAACTGTTCACCGCTCTCATCCATCACACCTCTGAAATGTTTAAGTGTCAAAGTGTTATTTGTTTGGTTATTCCAACCACCACCATCCTATAAGAACAAATTACTACAATTAATTAAATAGCATGGTCTTTAAAATAACAAGTCCCAAATGGGTTAAGAGGTTGATCTCACAATAAAATTCTGAAATATGGAATAGCACAGTCCCAGGTTAAAACTCAAGCGGTATTTAGGTTCCGTTCTAAAATTCCAGAAAGCATAGGCAAGAAACAAGTTTTAATGTATTTCTTTACTTATTATATAACTGTTTTGTTGTATGTTTAGAGAATTTTCAATCTATATGCTTTTAAAATATCCTTTGCTGGCGATTTTTTTAATCTTATGGAACCTACATTAAAATACATAAGTGTAGGCTGGTTATTTCTATCCTCTTGAAAATATGAATATAAACTGTTTTTCATAAAATTTAGTGTAGCTGTTTTATAGTGACAGAAATGAACAAGTGATATCAGTGATGAACATAATCTACATTTTATTCCAGAAAGACTGTGCTTTAATAACTATAATATTGTTACGACCTAGTCGCCGACAAAGACAAATTCACACCTGCATACCCGTAGAAACACATTTTATTACCTTTCGGCATTTGGACTTCTTTTATTTACTTTGTGTTTAAAATTTGTGATTAGAAAACAGCCCATTGTGTATTGTAATCTTTTATGGCAGTCATTAGCCATGTGTGCGGATTACGATTTCTAGGAAATTGCGTCAACGCTTGCCGGGCAGACATATTTGCATTTGTGCAGTATAAAGCAATAGCCCGATTGAGAAAGAGGCAGTCGAGCGATAACCACGAGCGAAGCAAGACTTGGGTACATTCGGTAATCTATTAAGTGACGAACTTTGCGCGTATATTTGAATTACGATCTTCTACATTACGTTTGGACTTATTACTTTCGATTATATTTGTACCTGTGTTATCCGTGTTTGTATAGTTCTTATGAACTCTATAATAATTTCAACGGCATTTTAATTCGAATCCTGCAACTCGTAACAATATTATAAAATTGTAAAAGTTTAGTCTTTTTTTTCTTCCATTTTTTGTGTTTGTCTATCTGTTCAGGATTCACATAAAAATTACTGGGCCGATTTCAATGTGAAAATAAAATTTGCAGTAATTTATATCCTGAGAATCCTATAGAACTTTTCTTAGGAGATAAAATAAAGTGTTGGGGTCGAAAAAAAGTTGATTCTGATGCGAAATATTCACTGATAGATAAAATTTTTAGTAAAACAATTGTAGTTGTAAATGCCTTTAGCAATATTACTTATTCCGAGTTTTTCGGGAATTTCTGGGAATAATGTACTTTCATATAAAAAAATCCATTACCTCACTGAAAATAACATTTGATTTTATATTTAGCAAAATACAGTATATTTTGTTACCTGTCCAACGTGGACTAAGTTGAGGGAAAATGCTAGTAAAAGACAAGTTCAATTAACATTTATTTAAGTGCAATTAAGCATTATGCAAGCCATGGTAGCTTGCATAATTATTAATGGCCGGCTCCTATATCTTACTTTTCATTCACTTGCCTTACCACTGGTTGAATTTTGACACTACTTGTATGGAGCTTTGTCAAATTTTAACTGATAGTAGAGCAAATTAATGGTTGGTAAGATATAGGTACAGGCCATAATTGCACTATAATGGTAAGCACACATATGCCTAAACCGAAAGGGTTCAAACCCTTCCCAGAAAGCATGATTATTAGGCACTTTTGTCATCTAATCTGCAAATTGTTATAATTACCACATGCTAATGATGAAGGAAAACATAGTGATGAAACCTGCACATGGAGAAACCCAATGTGTCAAACCCACCAAATTGCCTTGGAGAAGTGTGGCAAATATATCATTCTTTCCCCCCCTATATATGACGCTGGAGCCCAGCAGTGACACATTTATAGGCTGTTATTATATGAATGCAATAAATGACATCAAATGGTTTGAAAAAACTAACCGAATCATAGCTTGAGACATGACTTCAATCTGTCCAGCGATATTCTTGTCTGAAGGTGCAGGATCAGTGTCGAATATGACTTGAGCGCATGGATACTTCCACATTTCAAAATCTGGAAACAGTGGCATGATCTCCACTGGTGTGACTCCAGGTTTACTGTAATGTTTTTCAATAGGTTTTTTGTTGTCTTCAAATGTCTTTTCTATTGCCTTTATCTGGCTTTCTCGGTCCATGTAAAGAGTTTCTTCACTAAATATCTTTTTGATATTGTAACCAACTTTGGCTTCAACCTGAAAATGATACAAATTTCATAAAGTTAAATTATCAGTAATACCAGGAGTGCTCTGAATTTCCTTAATAAAAATTAATAATAAGTGGAGACTGGTATTTTTTTTCGAAAAACATGAAATTTTTTAATGCAAAATTCCATTCATTTATCAAAATGTAATGCATATTATGGATTAATACGAGGGTGAATCGAAAAGTTCTTGGAATCAATATTAAAAAATGCAAAAAATTAACAAAAATATATTTTAGATATATCCCTCCAATGCAATTAGGATAATGTGTTTCTAACTTCCTTATTCCTTGCGAAAAAAATTGTTTTTCTTGAGTCTCGAATAACTTCTCTACGGCAGCCATCCATAACCACATCATTGTATTATTATCGTGAAATTTAGATCCATGAATTTCCTTTTTAAATTTTGGGAATAAGTGAAAATCACTTGGGGCTACATCTGGAGAATGCAGTGGTCAAGCAGATTGTAGCCAGCACAGCGGATTACATTGAGTGCAAATTCCAATTAATGAGCGGGAGTGTTTTCGTGAACAAACAACATGTCAATGACAGTTTTCCACGATGTTTTCTTTTATAGCTTCATGCACTTTCGGAATTAAATTTGCCTAATATGGTCCAATAATCATCTGGCCTTTTGGCATGTAATCAATAGAAAAGATTCCTTCACTATCCCAAAACACTAAGGCCATAACCTTGCCAGTGGCAAAATAAGCAACTCGAAATTTCTTAATGAATGGAGAGGATGGTCATTTCCAAGACATGCTTTGTCTCTTAGTGTCAGGATTGAAATGGTGAACTCAAGTTTCATCCATGGTGACAAGGTGACGACAAAAATTATATGAATCACACTGGAACATTTCAAGATTATGCTTAGAAATTTCCAAATGTCACTTTTAGTTTTTGTTGGTTAACATTTGTGGCACCCATCTTGCCCACGCTTTAACACCAGTGGATCAATTAATGTAGATTGAACACTACCAAAAGATATCTTTAGGAGATCCTAAAGATATCTTTGATAGCTGAGATCAGCTATATATCTTATTCTTAGTCTTATAGTTCTTCTGTCTTAAAAAACCAGATTCTCAACCTTTTTGACATTTTCTTCTGTAACAGAGGTTGGTAGGCCACCCAGAATGCAGGTCATCTTTACAGCTTGATCTACCTCTTTTAAATTCAGCCACCCAGTTTGCAACAGTATAATAGGGTACAGCATCATTCCCCATTGTCTGCTGAATGTCCAAAAAAGTTTCTTTCATAGACATTTTTTCAAGCCGAGATATTTTATTTACCACACATAACTCACTTTTATCCATAATTATGCATTTTTTTAGTAAATTGTTGTACGAAACAAACTGACAAAAACAAGTGACAGTTGGCATAAATATTGTGTAATTGACACTCTTTAATTTGAATATCCAACTTCGTCAAAAAGGTTTTATATATATGCACTTCTAAGAACTTTTTGATTCACCATCACATGGCTGGAAAATTACATGTAATTCAGGCATCGAAAGTATGTAATTACTCATTGTCATGAGCACTATTTATTTTTAATGCTGAGAAAAAACAACAAAAAAATGTACAAAATGATTATGCACAATAATGTAAACATTTACGGCCACTGCAATATATTGCTTAAATTTATTTAAGAAACACAATACGCATAACACCCTCAATTACAATTAGCATCTTGCGCAACTCAAATTAGCGGCTAAATATGTTTAAAGAACTGTCAAAGTTAATCACCCAAAAATGGGTATTTAATGCCCTAAACACATTTAAGGACAAAAAAACTGCATTCTGTTTTGAACAATAGAACTGCCAGATGCGTTTGGATTTTACCCAAAGCTAGTTCATTTAGCACAGCATCAACACTATAGAGTTCAAATATCTTTGGTTGAGATTTTCTGATATATTTAAATATTTTAATTCTTAAGATGGGTTTGCACTTGTTTGATTTGTATTCTGCCAAATATGTGACAATACGATTGGGAATGTGTGTAGATATGCCAGGTATACCTTACTTCAAATTAAAAGAATACAGAATTAATATAAATTATAATAAATTTCTAAGTATGATCAGAAACCTGGTGTCCATAGTAGAGAAAACTAATTTTGTAGTAAAATATTTATTGGTCTTTATGATTTGTGTATTTAGCCAGGGTCAAGTTAGAATTTGGTTGAGGCTTAACCAAATTGTAGGTCTTGGATTTCCTTAAATAGTTAAAATTTTTAACACAAATGCACAATTCTACATTATTCAATTATAGTTATACAACTATAGTTTACTTCTAACCAGTATTTATTATTTGAAAATAAAACAGCACAGCAAAAAATCATTCTTCAGATTGCCACCAAAAATTCCGAAGTAAACTTAATCAAACAAACGAAATTCAAATGTCAAGTTGACATTGGGCAACTAAATTTCATTTTTACGCAAGAAATAACTAACATTAAAGCTAAATGTTGTGTGTTTGTTCGCAAAATGGATCGCAGCATAAAACGGAATACATTTGGCTGTTTTACCGATGGCATAAATACACCTAGCTAAATAACATGGGAGACTTTATGCAAGGCATCTTAAATATCTTTTGTGTAAAACATATTTAGGCAGTTTAATATGATTAACTAATTTTTATTTAAAGGCGATCTACGCAAGTAGCCCTTAGATTTTAGTATGAATAAATTAGATAATTTCATAGCCATATGCTTACCTTCTCCATAGATTGAGGTTGGAACCTAGTCTGTTCAGTGGAAATGTATTCAGAACGTCGCAACCATGATACACTTTTGGCATGGTGTCGCGATCTTTTCGAGTCTTGCGGTGTAAGGACGTCATCTTCCAAAAGTTTTTCATCAGCTGGATCTAACAAAGCATTGCCATCTCCCTGGTATATGTCTCGGTTTATTAAATCTATATGTACTCCAAGATCATGTTCAGTCAGAACTTCATATCGATAATTTTTCTCTAAAGATGTTGGATTATATTGTATGAAACGCGTCGAGGGGAAAGGGTAGGTAATGAATTTTAAGTCAAAAGGTATATTTGGGAGTGTGTTACAATATTTAACGCGAGTTACGAGTTCAGATCTGAAATAAATATAAGTATTAATAGGTATGTTTACTAAAGCTATTATAAAAGGGTCAAGTTTGGAATACAAAACTAACCTTCTTTCGCCAGTTCTCTGCGGACGTTTTTCTCTTTCAGGCTCGTTTGTTTGCACTGTCGGTGGCATTATAAAAACTAAACTTTTCGGGAGAACACTTCAATAATTTAAATTGTTTTTTCTGTCTGTAAAATCACAACAACACTTCCACATCAAACATTTTGTTTTATCATTTTTTGAGTTCAGCAGACAGGCAGACGGCCCAATGTTAAATCTATTCTCTTTTATTGTTGTTGTTGTTTTTCAAATTTGCCACAAAGGCAGGCAAAGGAATCTTAGTCCATACAGCCAATTCTGATGTAATAATATGTCTTCGTATAGTAGCGCAGTTGTATTGCAGGCTACAACCGACGCCATTCAATGGAGTTCTTGTGAAAACTCGAAAGACCACATCTGACTACACAGTTCACATTTCTCACAAAAATACATAATTACTACTCAAAAACTATCAATATCCTACAACTATTGTTCATTTTAGAGTACTTTTACACATTTTTAGAAAATAAAACTGCACAGCACGACGTCCCCTTTCAGTTTCCGCCAAAAACTCCTATTCTCTTTTATGTTTTGCGAGTTTGCGGCGTAGTGATGTATTGCACATTACACATTTGAATGATCTCCCGTTAAATTACGGTGATTAAAAATAAATAATTTTTCACTCCAGTTATAAGAATCAGGACAGAAATTTCACTAGGTGTAACGATTTTTTAAATAATATAGCGAATCTAATTAAAATCATAATATTTCGCTTCTAAAACTATTATAATTGACTTTTACTATTTAATGTACTTGATTTGACTTGTTCTTACAGAAAATTTTCACAAGTGCAATATTGAAAACAAAATTTATCACATTACAACAAATTGAAATTTAAAAAAAAAACGCATCATAAAAAGTTCTAAGTCTAACACTAGGGCAATATTGCCACAAACTACTATGAATATTGTGATATGTCACGTGGGACAAATTAGAAGGTTAACTCCGTAAAAACTATCGTTGAAACTTGAGATTGTGAGAAATTAGTTCAATTCACAGTAAATTAAATTTACTCGCAGTTCTAATCACCGCGCAGTAACACGCTTCGGCCGTTATTTTTGAGTGAACTTATCATATCGTATGCAATTTTTTCAAATATTTTTTTTCTAACAAATACATGGTGTAAATACATAGTGTAATAATAGTGAGTCATTAAACTTAGTAATTAATAATTATGTCTCCATTACGCAATCATTACCACAAAATCCCAGAAAAACAAATATTGTATATTATCCTCATAACCTAAATCAAATGAACTTATAAAAAACAAAATTAACTAAAATTGTTAATATAAAAAAGTAGAATGAATTGATTCAATGAACTTTGAAATATACCAATGAAAAATAAACAATGCTAATAAGCCAACTCGAGTCACCATTTCACCTCTTGTAACTTGTTGATTACTTTTACGACTTGTAACGGGCGGAAACAAATATAACTCCTGCGAAAATACTCGTCACCTATAAAAATATTGGACAGTGATTTTTCACATGTAATTTAACGATGATAAAAAATAATATTTTCACTATTTTATCTATACATTTAAGTAGCGATATTTTCACTAGTTAGCGGTGACATGACAGTTTGCGTAGAAATAGAGATGGTATTGGGTAGCTATTGTAAAGAATAATTCTCGTTCACAAAGTAGGTATGTCCGTGGAACTGTTGTTCATCAACTTGCCAGCTAGGTAACTAACTATTGTTATCTGACAAGTTTACGGCTTAATAGCTATTGAATTGTTTTTTTTTCTATTGATTCTATATTACCCGGGTGGTTTTTAAATTTTGGTCGGTTTGGTTACTATCACTCACATGGTTCGTCAATCACAATTATTACATAGATTGACAGTGACGGACTGATATTGACAAAAATTACGACTTCGTTTTTAAAAAAGGCAGTTGTTTCTGTACCGGTGATTGACGCTTCTTTTAGTCGATTTTATTTATAGTTCCGGCAATGCTACCAACATAATAAATATTGTATACAATCATTTTGCAGGCTTGCAGCTTCAGCCGAATTCATTCGGTCATTCCTCAACCTCAATCCTCAACTCAAATCCTTGTTAGCTCATTGAATTTTGTCGCCATCTTTCTTTTCTCAACTTTTGCGGCAGTGAGGTACGTTTTAATTTATGGATATTACATTCAATAAAGCAAATTTGTGAAAATATTATAATTCTTTAGCCGCACCGGTTGTTTTGCTATTGAAATTCAAACTGTAAGTAAACTTA
The DNA here is from genome assembly GCA_039645545.1 of Dendrolimus houi. Taxonomy (NCBI): domain Eukaryota; kingdom Metazoa; phylum Arthropoda; class Insecta; order Lepidoptera; family Lasiocampidae; genus Dendrolimus; species Dendrolimus houi. The sequence continues at coordinate 7,130,433 of CM077136.1, forward strand.
TTTTGCGTAGTATTTGAAAAACGGCTGGTTGCCATGTGGTCGGTCAAATGGTTTTTCAGGCTACTACGCATTATGTTTTTCGAATAAGATTAGAAGTTTCAATGGCTTTTTTATTCGAGGATAAAGATTTAACGTACTATGCGCGACAACAGTCTGTAGCGCAAGTATAGTTTGTTAAAAATTTACCACAAGCCGGTATGGTAACCAACGTGGCGCGAAGTCTTAATTTGTTCTTATTATTTTAGTTGCTAAAATGGGTACCGTGGAACGTGCTGGTGATGATCATAATACTTCTGAAGTTGAGTCCGGCGAAGAAGAGGAGGTAGTAGGCGGTGGAGAACTAGCTCAGCGACTCATGAAAGGGTAAGTCTCTAGGTTACAAATTAAATTATTATTTATTGTAAAATGTTTGGAAAATTATTTAGCATGTTTCAATATAAGTCGTCGTTGTAACCTTTTTTATTTTTAATCAAAATAAATACTTTTCAAAGGTCCTCGAACTTTGTGGCAGCTCGTTACGGCTGTTCAGTAAACGGTTTTTTATATAAAATTATGTACTGCCGTACTGCGTAGTTTATTGAAAGTCATAAGTTTGGTGTGATGTATTATACTCTGAATGTCAGCCTCACATTGTAATTAAATATTTGGCTCTGATCTTGGATCATCGACTTATCAATTCACCCTCTAGTTATTGTAATAGAGAATAATGTTTAACAATACATAGTATTCAATATTTAGACTAGTAAATTTTCTTAATCACATGGTGTCCGATGTGTTGTGCAAGTTTAGCAATATTTAATCAAAGATAAGGAAAAAAATCGAAGATTTGAGTGCGAAGCTTTACTTATACAGAGGTGACACAAACAACCACTCTTTGTTTGCTACAGGAATAAAATAATTGAATATATTTCTTTATCTTAAATATTACACATGTTCTGCTATCTGACTTTTTGTTCAATTCTCCATCTCATAGTTCATTAGCTTTAGAGCAATCATACTCAACCTTTTCTTTATATGGGCCACATAAAGGTATTAGATGAGTTGCAGCAGGCCACAACATTATTTTATTTTGTTTAGGTCTTTTACTATAATAATACACAGTAGACAAGCTGACGGCCCACCTGATGGAAGGTGGTTATATTGTCAATGGACATTTCAAATCCATTGTTACCTACAACTATTTAGTATGAAAGTTGGGTCATGTGGGGTCTCATGAGCTGCTGGTTGAGTATAGCGGAATTAGAGGTTTAGCTGAATTTTTATGACTAAAACAATATCTGTTTATTGATTTAAGTCATTCTATCTGCTGATTATTATAATTACCATTTACTATCACTTATATCTCCAACATATTAATAAAACCAATTTATTTGATGTATGTAATATACAATTTCCATATAATTATAGACAGATGGACAGGCATTTAAAATCAAACTGCTGAAGTGAGTTATGCACCAATACATTTGAAATGTGTTGATACATCCACACAGTGAAATGAGTAGTGCAGTGGTACCAGGGTCTCCAGATTGAATTTACGAAAATTCCCCATATCTGCTGAAAAATGTCTTCAAATGATACACTATTTCAGAAATCTTTTCCCATGGAGATGAAAAAATTGGAAAAGTGCATGTCGGACTACACACATTGAAGGATTTTTTAGAGGCGGCAAATTTGTTACTTTTAACCAACTCAAAATAATTAGAACTTTCAGTTCATTATGTCAATTAAAATTAAATTAAGACCAAAAGTAATCAATACCATTCCAATGATTGTATACAGACATAAAAAAAACCCAATCTGGAGATCCTGAGTGTTGCCCATCTAGCATCCTGTAATTGTAAACAATGTGTGCATTTTAGGTCAAAGAAACTGCATAAACAGTAAATGGCACTTGGCCAGGAGTTGAATCCACCTCCCTCAATGGCTGGTCCTTATATCTTATTATTCATTCACTTGCCTTACCATTGGTTGAATTTTGACATTACTTGTATGAAGCTTATGTCAAATTTCAATCGATAGTAAAGCAAATAAACAGTCTCTAAGATACAGGAATTGGGCATAAGTCAGACATGGGTGATTTATCAATTCGCTTACCATGATTACATATTTATAACTATCAATCGTTCAACTCGCTTTTGATCCTGAAGTCTGGACTTGATGAGTCACAGTATTCATTATTATTTTCAGGGTTGTTCCTAGCTTATCAAAATAAGTTTTTACAATACAGGGTCATGGTTCAATTTTCTATGAATATATCGTCGATATTATGTTTGGGCCAGAACTTTTGGCTTGGCGCATGATGAGCTAAGAGCCCGCGTTGCCATCGAGTGTGGCGACTCCTGCTTCATAAAACTTATAGTTTTCTTTTTGACGCCTGTCGCGTCGCGCTCATAGCGACAAGGCGCTGGCCAGGCCGTTGTTAGGCTTTTTGAATTCTGTGACTTGATGAATGAATGCTGCATGTGTCATTCATTGTATTTAACCTATTAACTTGATGTTCCTGTCCCATAATTCCCATATTATTATGATGAGTCACTGTTAATTCTTGCTCTGGGTTTGAGTTGTAACGTCTTTTAGTGAGCATACAAGAACAGAATCTAATAGATAACAGATTTAGTCATGTAGTGAACTGGGAAACTATATCTGGCGTATTTTCTGAACTTTTAATCAAATTATGAGGATGTCGTGTCTGTTTTATATTCTGCGAGTATTCATAAATATTGTTGACGTGGTTATGTCCTGACAGAAGGGCATACATCATTTAGGCATTTGTATGGCCTTAACTTCATATTTTTACAATAACTCTTGCTGATGGTGAAGAAAACCACCTACACATCGAGTTAATCGATGTGTAAAACTCTGTAATCCACTTTGAATAAGCGTTATGCACAATGACGTTTGTTCATTTGAAATGGGGAGGCCCTCAGTAGCTATGATCGCGATATCGTGCGCGGGGATGGGATCAAGAGGCCCAAAGCAGCCACTTATGGAGAATCGCTTTGTGAAATTGACACGTGTCTAGATCTATTGCTACATGTACAAAATTACACAAAGTTCCACTTTGTCAAATTCGTAACCTTCTTTTAAACCTTGAAAGATAATTAAAACATACACGAAAAGTTAAGTCAAAATTCTCTTTTAACTCCTAATATCTTTATTGAAATCCTTTGACACGTTTTGAAGGCTATTCGAGCTATCTATAGACATAAATATTAAAAACGATGTTATATGATTCAATAGCGTATGAATAGCAGTTTTCACTAATTATCGCGTGAAATATTTGAAAACACAGACCGATTAATACCTTCGATTTTATTTGTATTAAAATTTTATTATCAAATCTTAGTATTAAATAGCCACAGATGAACAGTATAGAATACTTTTTATTAACATACCACAGACTTTGTTACACTTTTTACAGCGTTCCAGTCCACAAATAAAAAGGCAAGATGTTACAGGTCAATGAACCAAATGAGTCATTTTACGCTCTACTTGATCGATAATTCCTAGATAGCTCACGAATGCATCCAACGAAGCTTAGTGATATTGAAATCCAACCATGCGGTGAAGTTTTTTCACTGAATAAGGCCGGCGAGCTCCTGTGTAAATACGTACATACATAGTGTTACAACTTAGCCAAAATTCCACGAAGCACGCCGATAAATGTGAATGCACACCTGTCGGCCATAAAGCACAGTTTATTACCTGTCCGCATTTGGAGTTCTTTTGTTTACTTTGTGTTTAAAATTTGTAATTAGAAAAGCCGCCTATTGTGTATTGTAATCCTTTATGATGGTCGTTAGCCAGGTGTAGTTCTTGGAAAATCCAGTCCAAACGGTCGATTGTTGTATCGTATAGTTAGTATAAAACAATGCCCGAACGGAGGGGTGAGGCAGTCAAGCGACGATTACGATACGAGCAAGTCGTGTGTACATTCCATGAACTATATAGTGACGGACTTTACGCGCGTTATTAAATCGTGCATTACATTTTGACTTATTACGTCCGGTTATATTTGTACGTGTTTGTATAGTTCTAATAAATCCTATAGCAATTCCAACGGCATTTTAATTCGAGTCCTGTAACTCGTAACAATATTATTATCACGCCTGCTTCCCAAAGGGGTAGGCCAAAACGATGGATTTCCACTTGCTACCATCTTGATATACATCTTTTGCTTCATCTACTTTTATTAATTTCTTCATATATACACACTTATTTTAGATGATTTTTACCGGCAATTCTTTAAGACATCTTTTTTTTTAATTGCTGAAGCACAGCAGACTGGCTGACGGCCCAACTGTGATGGAAAGTGGATGCCGTCGCCTATGGACATTAGCAATACCAGAGGTGTTGCCAATGTGCTGCCGGCCTTGAAGGAAAAACTGGAACCTGCGCACTGATCCCTGAACACAACTCGAAAGTTGTTATGGCGGTATACTTTAGAACAGGGCTGGTAGCCATCCAGTTGGGCAAATGCTCTACCACCTGGCTGTGGTTTGTGTTGTCGCCTCTTACGACAGGTAGCCCGGCCGCAGGAATTAGTATTCTTTTTCCGTACCTGCACATCTACGATTTGATCATGTTAAGTACTACGCGGTCTATCAGCAGCAGTACCGATCAACTAACCACACTTGTGTAGTCTAGTCCTTTCTAGTTTTCCGTATCTATTTAAGCAAAAACAACCCACCCATATCGTCATGTCCCGTCAGTCCTATGTTTGACACATATTTCTCGGAAAATACTAGACCTATATGGAAGCAAATGAATCCTAGAGTGGAGACCGCGCTTCGGCAAACATAGGGTGCTTATCCAGCCCGATGGACCGACGATCTGCGCAAGGCCGCCGGTGGGGCTGGATGAGAATAGCGGACGGGGATAGACGGCGCAAACAATGGGGAGACCTACTTCTAGCAATGAACAACGGTTGGATGACGTTGAAGAGAGGTTATTCTTTGGTTCATGGTTGCCAGCCGTCTGCCACTTGACACCAAAACAGTAACTCCTGTGAATAGCAATAGCTTGGGCGCCGAGATTCGACTGAAGTCTTCCCACCATCACCACATCCACTGGATTATCATCACGCTGCCTCGCTGCAGCTCCATTGTCACTTATGAACTAGGGGTATAAGAGGGCAGCTTCTCGCTTTAGAAGGTGTCTACTTTCCTTAAGGATCGTGTTAATAAGAAGGAAAAAAAGGTAGTAAAAAATTGAGTAGTTTTTGATTTATAGGTAGTATCGAGCTTATTTTAGAGCGTCGTAGTACATCCACCTTCTACCAAACCAATTAATGTACGTAGTTCAATACGCACATTGCCGGTTTTGTTCTTAACATTCAATTTAACTATATTTATATTTTAGACGTGATGGAGCCACGTAGAAAGCATTATTTTGATTACCGCTTTTTGGGCCGACGCGTTCAGTGTGATATCGCGCTCTCACAGACTATCGGCGTGAAACGATTAGCTCGAGCCTTCCACATATTTCATTCCTCCACTCTGATCCCTCTTTCCCATTTCCCATTTTTATTACATCCTCTATGTCCAATGCCAAATACTGGCAACGCGTTGGCTTCACTCCGGGGGCCCAATTCTGCTATTATTATCTCATCAAAATCACCGGTCAATTCTCAATATCAATCGTTGTTTTGCCTGATTTCGGTATTCTATTACCAGCAAAATGGCGTGCCCGTTGCACGCCAATCTATCTTTGTAAATATTTATAAGCAATACTCGCGAAATAAATGTTTTTAACATTTTGGTAACCTTTCAATATTTATTTTGGCAGATGCTATTACTGTTAATGGCAATGCCAATTGTTTTGTATCATTCCGCCGCGACGATTTTGAAAAGATATTGTGGATTTAGTACAATACGAATTTTTACACTATGGAAATGGAATGGTACATGAACATATTCCCAACGCCAAGATATTGAAATTACAGAATTGAGCCCCTTGGTGTTGCAGACGTGTATATACGACTACAACCACTCTCTACTTCATGGGCGGACTGTCTGTTTACCTTCGTAATAAAATAAAAAAAGTCCAGTAGTTAAAAGTGTTTTATAATTAAGTACTTTCACACATACAGGTGAGCAAAGATGCTATAAAACAGCCTGGAACGGTTGACATCAAAAACCTTTGAATGTTGCGTATAAAGATACCTCGAACAATGCAAAATTCGGTCGACGACACCGCCTGCTCGCAGGATGTTGAAACTTCCGAGACCGGCTTTTCTCTTTTTTTACTTTTTAAACGTTGCCTGTGGTCCACAGTTTTAACAAAAAAGGCCAAGACAGGATACGCAGTGCGCTCCATATCGTAGCCATTTTTGGCATGGTTATTGTACCAAAAGCGCAGAATAGCGAAGTACTGTATAAATGTATAAACAAGTGAAGACTTATCAAAAATTAAAACGGATCATTTAATACTAATATTCCATTTACTTTTAATGGCCGTAATTTAATTTCTAATTTTACTCTTGTGTCTGTATTTCGCTTAAGTTTGTCAATCAACATTGTCAATTCGCGACCTTTATTTATTTTTATGCACTTAAATGTAAAATCATATAATGATTTTACATGAATACAAAAATTGAACACTGTCTAATTTTGCGCAATGCGCTATCACTTTTCCTGTAATCATGCTCTTTAAGTTTCATGTAATTCGAACTGTAGCTAAAATACATTTTCTGCTAGTACGGTAGCTTAAATATATAGGTTTTTATCATTTTAAACTTTGAATTGTTTCGTAGCGTAGCGTGTAGCGTTTGCGGCTTAGATTCGAGTCCACGTCATTAAATCGACATAAATGTCACTGAAAGGACACTGTCATTAAAATGGCGCCTCCATTAAATTGACATCAGTATCACTAAAATGACACCGTGCGGTAAACCAGCATACGACACAGTACCGAATTTTGCATGGCAGTAAAACATTAAGCCGTTTCACACGGTTCCTTTAAATAAAATATCTCTACATCTAAAGTTATTATATTAATCACATCATAATAAAAACGTGTTTTGTAATTAAGATGCTAATTTTATAAGTGATAGCTTTGATGTTTTGGTTTCGCTTTTATTTACATAGCCTTGAATATAATTTGATTCTACTAGACAGTGCGAGCGTGAAAGCAAATCGTTATATTTAATATGAATGTTTTATACCTAGCAGTGGCGCAGGGTGGATATTAGACTAAGGTAAGCCGGTCGAAAAATATACCGTATGATGCAAGCGCCGACTACACTGCTGTTGTAAAAAGTTAGACACTTGCGATGTATTTTCTTATTACAATTTATAATTTTAATTTTGCAATCTTACCGCATATTTGAAAAAAAGCCGGTGCGCGATCGGGTTATGAGTTGCTATTTCATCGAATACGTGTGGAAAGCCGCCGAGCGTAAGAGTCGGTAATAGAGTAACAATATATGCACGAATAAAAACCGTAAGCGTCAATAAATTCATGGGACTCGACCTTTTGGTCGCTAGTGGCTTTGTGCTGCTTCAAGGCAGGCTATGGGAAATCGAGTTGTATGAAGTCCATGCCACTGATACCTAGTAATACATCATTCAGAGAAATTTTAAACTACGCTCAACCACATTATTTTTTTTTTTGCGGAAATTACAAATCTCTTCTGCTCACAGAAGAGATTGAGAAGAACGTTGTTTTTAAAAACCGGTTAAGTGCGTGTTATTCCACCCACAATGAAGGGTCCCATAAGTTAGCGACGAACGGTCTACTATTTATGTCAACAAATACTCAAGTAATCATGTTCAAATTAATTCTCCCTGAAAATGTACAATACAGTATTCTCTATTGTACATCAACATTATAGAAAGGAACACAATAAACTTAAATATTATAAGGTAGTACAACGGGCGGCCTCATTGCTTAAAGCAATCTCTTCCAGGTAGAGAATACAATCCCGAGCATGTTTTTCGATCCCGGGATTACGGTATTCTTGATGCGTAATCCCATGATCCCGGGGCTAACCCGAGATTAGATTATGTGGTTTCTAATTGGGCTCAAATGTAAAAAAACGAGTAATTTCTATAAAAATGTTTTATGATTTTATTCCACGAGTTCAAATCGCAATATGGCAAGAAAATAAAAAAGACAAAACAAAGACACTATACTTTGTTGTAAGTAAGAAATAACGAGACAAAAAGATTTATTTAGAATTTCTAAAATACAGTCGTAGAAATATCAATGCATCCAAGGTTTGACTTCCAAGCCTGCTTCGTAGTTTATTGCCAACATAAGCAGCAACTGAAAACGCTCGTTCAGATTCTACACTGGTTGGAGGAATTTTGTGATATGAGGTGACCGGGTGATTCCCCTATTGGCCCGTTGGGGAATTTTATTAAGAGTATTGTATTGAAGTATCCCGAGCGGAGAAATCCCTTCTAAGTTCTACGACAAACATATTATTAGAGCTGTACCTATGTAGTACGTATCATACGCGTATCAAAAGTTTGTTTATTTTGTCGATATGTAATAAATGCTATTAATATAATCTAGGCAAATTCATTGTCAACTCGCAACTGACAACGGAGTGCAAACTAGACCTGTTTGTGGCCAACCCAAAAATCCCGAGATTAGCCAAGTACAGTCCCGGGAATTTCGGGGTCAGGAAACGTTCGGGATCCCGGGATTGTATTCTCTACTTCTAGGTAACCTTTGGATGGATAAACTCTAATTTTATAGATGGCGGTGGTGTGTAGTTGAACAAAATAACTAAGTGTAAAACGTATAATAGTATATTGTCACGTTCTACCAGTTTGAATTTAATTTCAGATGGTGGGGCCGCTATAAAAACGCATACCTCATATTGTATTCATAAATTACTATCGTGTTGGATTTTTGCCATATATTGGTTTTATTGTTGACTTTTTTTTATCGAGGTGAATCAGTTTGCAAGTCACACTATTATTACAATACAAAGGTGCGTCTAACCTTAATTGGACCCCTACGTAGACCCTGGCGCCAACCGCTATTGAGAACCGCTTCCTTAGTTAATTAGTAGAAGAATAATGGGTATAGTATACTAAAAACAGTGGCTTATCAACCAAATAATTATTCTAGTTAATTTTAATGAATGACCATTATTATATTTTTATTATTCTGGTTGCGTTTGTTGTCTTATTTATAAAAAAATAATAAAGTATTACGTTTTATATTTTTTCTGGTTCTCATGGCAAGTAAATACATTTCGGTTCAGTAAAGATTTCACTAATAATGAATACATTTTATTCATTACACTTAGAAATGCTACTACGGACAAGACAGGCTATTGTGTTATGCCTATATCTCATTTAGTTACCGGTTTTTTAAGAGAATTTATTATTGTTCAAAACTCTTCAACCTTTGCTCTTCATTCGTGTTAATAGAGGTATGTAGTATTGTGCAAAAATATTCCTTAACCACTGTCCTGAGTCACATCTTATATATTCTTTAAACAAACGGTAAACTTCGTGCAATCTGTTAATTCGCAATCGTTCCAATATTTTCTAATTCGTCGGAATCTAGTAGGAGTGTAAAAACTAAAAACTACACACGGCTGCTCCACCAACTAACTAACTATTAACTGCATAGTGATTCACCTTATAAAAACTACGCCTTTGCACATCGTCAGTTGATGAGATATTTTTGCGTCTTACGCGTATTATTTATATCGCTGGTACATCATTATTAAGTTCATATTGCAATATTGGCGTACATTGTGGCATGTATTTTAGAATTAATTATATAAACTAATTGACACTTGGGAAATATAATCATTGGACTACATAACAATTTTAATTTATTTGTTTAAGAATCACCAACAGTTTTCTTTATATCTATTCAAGTACAATAATAGGCTTACAACTAACTAAATTGCAACGTTGAAACTCCTTAAAGTTGAACACCACTTGCACTGTAATATATTCACTGTTATTATAAAAAAATACATATAATATTAAATGCTGAAGGGTAAACAAAACTACAAAATTAAACAAGATAACAAGATGTTATCTTTATAGTATTAACGAATTTTATGTTTGAATTTTTTTCGTTCTAGAGTATGGACTCTGATGTAATATAAATTCGTAAAAAGAACCTTGCTTTTATGTGATTATTGTATTCCAATGTGAGGGTTATAGAAGATATTGATAGTTTGTTACTTATAATTGTCAACTTATCCGACAAAGTGACATTATAAGTTGCACGTGGCAGTGGGTTGGTTAATTTTAAAATAATGATATGTAAGACTGAATGATTTAGAATAATTAAATAATTGTAAATTTTCGACTCTGCTTAATTATAGTGTTTCTAAAAGTACTACACAAATCTAAATTTACATAGGCCATAATTTTGCATGGTCTGTCACTTTTAGGTATGGAATACTTGGCCTTAAGCTTTGGATGAGTTTTGGATTAACTTGGTAATTTGTCCACTTGATATTTTAAATAAAAAGTTATATTCATAATAGTGTATAATAACTTAAAAAGTGATTGCGTAATAAGGTTATCAACCTTGTTATTCTCAGATGCTGTCGTGAGTGATCGTAATAATAAGTACTATAATATGCTTTTTGTCGAGGCTATTTTAGCACGAGTCATTTCTTACGCTAAATCCGAATGCATGTATCTCTTTAAGATCGATCAATGTTCACGTAGTTTTATACTTTACCACTATTATGGAGAAATATTTTCAAATAAATTATTAAATTTTGTCCTCTTGTGAACAGTAGAAGAGATGGTAAACCGCGGCTTAGTGACCAATAGCAAAACGCAGTCTTATTAATTAAACGTAAGAAAAAGAAAGAAAGATTATTTGAAGAAATAGCGCTGTAATGACATGCGCGTGGCTGGGTGGACAAAAAAAATGATTTTTTTTATAGTCATACTGAAAGATGGGTTGCTAGACACCTTTAGAGAATTCTCATCAACAATGAGCTCTTAATTGCAATAGGAAGCTCCTCCGTATTACAATTTTCGATTTTTTCCTTAGTCCAATAGAAAAAAAATCATATCTCCGTTAGTAATTGATTTACCAGCAAAATTCAATGCACTTTTTTTGTAGGAAATCGAACGCTCTACAAAAAAGGTCTCTTACAGTTTTATCGTAAATGTCACCATTTAAGAAATATTGAAGATTAAAGTTTGTTTATTTTCAGACAAATTTCTTTTTTGCTTATGAATTGTGTAACTCATGAACAAATAAAGTTTATAAAATGGGCCATGTACATTTTTGTAGGAAATTGAACGCTCTACAATAATGTATTGCTTAGTCGATTAAATTGAGTGTTTCAAAGATATTCATTATCAAACTTTGATCCATACTAATTTTTACAGTTTTTGATAATTAATTCAGAAAATTATTTTAGGAGTTCAAAAAAAATACAAATTTCCGTCTTTCCCAACAGATAAATGCTTAAAGATATATTTTAAGCTTTTTTTAAAACTCATAAAATAAAACGGAATTTTCTGAATTAATTATCAAAAACTGTAAAAATGAGTATGCATCAAAGTTTGATAATGAATATCTTTGAAACACTCAATTTAATCGACTAAGCAATAGAGACCATTTTTATAGAGCGTTCAATTTCCTACAAAAAACTACATTGATTTTGCTGCTAAATCAATTATTAATGGAGATATGATTTTTTTCTATTGGACTGAGGAAAACATTGAAAACTGTAATGCGGAGGACCTTCCTATTGAAATTAAGAACTCATATTTGGTGAGAATTCTGAGAAGTGAGAAGTGTCTAGCAACCCATTTTTTCAGTATAACTATGAAAAAAAAAACGATTTTTTTTTTGGCCCACCCTAATATATATACATAGCATATTTTGATAATTTGTACGCCGCATTTTATTTATAGTAACGGTTGTATCAAGTAAAAGTATTTAAAACAATATATTATAATAAATAATAAAATATAAGGAGATTAACCAAAATAAATGAAAAGTATTTGCCAATTGGAGACGTCTGCTAACCCCCCTTATCTTTCGCGTTTTATTCATAATTTATATAAATTTCAAAATACATACATGACTGTTATTGGAACGAGTTTTAACGGCTTCTTAAAACTATTCCAATGATCTTTTTCAAAAGAATATCTAAAATGTCAAATTTCTATAACAGCTTTTCTTACTTTCTCTATTGTAGCCAGTGGATTATCACACACGTACCCTCCTTTAAGTAATGTAAACATTTTTGTTTTGTAACGTCGCTCTATTTCAGGGGAAATGGGTCACAGTTCAACATGTGCAGCTAAATTATAAATTTTCCTGCTCCGGAATCGAAAACCATAAAAAAGTTTATATTGCTCTCTGTAAATGAAATCACGCGATAATTATAGTTTTTTTGCTGTTACAGTATTAATTACTATTTTAAATATATTCGTTTCTTCTAATGTTAATTATTTTAATACACTTTCTAAAAATTATTTATTTGCTTAAATTTTTAATAATGTTCCTTATGACCCTAAATGGTAGTTTCCTCTGTTTTGTGCAAGGTGTACTCCGATTTCAATGTAGCTTCTGGTGATATATTGGAGATAAGTAGGGAATAATTATTTCTTTCATTAAAATTGGTTAACCACTAACATCATTAATTTCATGTATTTATCATGTGAATCCAATGACAAACTTGTTTTAAATGGAAATTCTAAGAACTCCACTCATACCGGATTGTACATATCTCTCCATTTCTTTGCTCTTACAACTGGTTTAAATGTCTCTTAAAACTTCTAATATATGTAAAGTGTTAACCAGTAGTAGGCCAATTAATTTTTAGTGAGATATAGAAACCTAGTAATAAAGATGCAGAGAGTGCAACTGACTTTGTGACGTAACGAAACTATTGATTGTGAATTTGCTTGTATTATATTTGGCTCACGCATGAAAGTATATTTGATCCAAGTTAGACTAAATGAAAATGTCTGTATAGATCATTAAATAATTAGAATGACAATGTAACTGTTCGTTTTCATCTCTATCTCACTCAACAACGCAACGGTTCATTAGAACTTTTTGACTACAGTAGTGGTCTCTGGGGGCAATTTTTCCTTTACTATGACAGGGTTATTAAAGAAGATAAGTCCTAAAATTCCTATAAAGGCGGCAAGGCGTTAGCCACGCCCAGGGTTTTGTAGACATCCTTGTCTACTGTCCGCCTACTATGATACTAAAATCAGGACTTTGATTCCTTCAGAATTAAGGCCTTATCTTTTATTTTTATGTTCATATATTTTACAAAAGCTGTTACACTCGTAATTTTTTCGAACTTCCAAAGGACAAGGTTTGGTTGTTGTTTGGTGATCAGTTGATACAGATTTTAACCTACTGCTGACACCAAGCTCTTTAAAGTCGATATAGTGTAATAAATTGTCACTTTATAATTTTTTTTATTTATAGGAGCAAATACATAAAAAAAATATTGATCTTGTTTTTTTTATATATAATAAATATTCGTTTCTGTTACTTTTCGAGACTGATAGTTTTTTTACCTCTTTATGTTCCTCTTTTTCAATTTTTACTTCATATTTTCTATGGGGGAATGGGGCTTTTTTGATGTTTCTTACAATTATTAAATTACTTTCTCGTTATTATAGCGGCATGACCCGCAGCGAGATGTTAGTCGAGATCTCCAATCGTCTCCACGCCGAAGCGATAGCGTCGCTTCCGCCGAATGTGCGCCGGCGCATACGCGCCTTGCGCACCTTGCAGAAGGAGTTTGTCGACATCGAGGCCAAATTCTACAGTGAAGTCCATGCACTCGAGTGCAAATATGACAAGCTTTACAAGCCTCTCTTTGAGAAGGTATGTGTTTCATTAGGGTCTCCTTTATTGCTTTGTCAGAGGAAATATGAATTTGTTACTCTTTCACACTAGAACAACTGAACGGATTTTGATGAAGTTGGACATTCCTTTTCAGAAATTGATCCTAAAACATTTTATTAAAAACCAACCCTTTCCTTTAATTTAATATTTCTTCACAAGTTTTGATCCTTTCAAGTAACACTATGAGTTGGTAAAAAATACATGTTTTTTTTTACAAAATCATCAGATTCAATTTCCAACAATTTTAGTTTTTATCTAAATTGGTCGCGAGACTCTTCAAGTGTTTTCACTATCTTCTATGTTTGTTGCTCAGTCACTCGAAAATGGATCCGGAATGAAATTCAGCACAGTGATAGATTATAGGCTACTTTTTATCCTGAATTATATTTCACGGAAGCGAAGATGCGATCAAAAGCTAGTATCTTACTTTCGGATTTGGCCACATAGGTCCACTTGAAAAATTCACCTATATAGTGTATAGCGTTGTTTTGTTTCGGCAGCGTTCCCAAATAGTGAAGGGCAGCTACGAGCCGACGGACGAGGAGTGCTTGAACCCGTGGCGCGACGAGAGCGAGGAGGAGGAGCTTGCGCGCGCCGTCAAAGACACCAACATCACCGATGCCACCGACAAGAGCAAACCTGAGGAGAAACCCGCCGAGTACGTACACATTGCCGCTAATATACTTCGGGTCCCATATCCAAATGACGTAGATGGAACTATTCGTATGGATGTATGATGTAATAAAATAATAACAACTCATAAACGATTTACCGCCAGGTACCGTCTTTCCTTTTTATGTTAGAGGAATGGACAGCATATCCGCTTTGCTTGTATAGTGCGGATTGGCAGGTATCGCACATCCTTTGTCTCAATGAGCAGGTTTCATCGCGATGTTTGCCTTTGTGGTAATTTTAAAAATATGCACATTAGAACAGAAAACTTCCTAAGTCGCATGCTTCTCCGTCAGGTTTTTTACCCGTGACATCTGAAATTTTTAAACTTCACAGTCCTCTGACCAGAAAAACTGCCTAACCGCGAATCACATTGCTTTTTCATCACGATTTTAACCCTTGGATGAATTTGGAATGATGAGTGCCTTGACTATTGAGATATCAAGACTGATTTTCTCGATGTGTCTTCAACTTGTATTTAATAAAGAGCTTGAATTTATTTTTCACTAAAATAACTACAAATATAATTACCTGCATTTTTGTTTCTTAGTGATTTTACACACCTACCATATCTAAGAGGTATTAACACAATGATACTAAATGATGACATTCTACACCCAATCACTGATATGTCATGATTGATTTGTTTTGAACATGCATCACCAACTGAAGTTTTAAAGCAAACAAATGTAAAAAATTGCTATTTGAAACATAATTTTAATAGGCTATTTGGTTTTCAGGCCTCCAATGGACCCCAATGTTAAGGGAATCCCCGATTTCTGGTACAATATCTTTAGAAATGTCTCAATGTTGTGTGAAATGATGCAGGAACATGATGAGCCCATTCTCAAGTGTTTGGAAGACATCAAAGGTAAGCTAATTAACTGATTAACTTTTTTATTTTATTATATTGGTAAGATAGCGCTTATTGATTAAGTTTTTGTCTAATAAGTTAACATTTTGTATAGAAACTCATCATATAGATACCAATAAATAATACTCAAGAGATATACTGTTTTTTTAAATAAATACAGTGTTACACAAGTAATAAATCCCCTAATGTTCTTGTGTGTAGTAGACAATTTTAGTAGCACCGACACATATTTATTGTATAAGCGGAATAGAGTAAGGAATTTATAGCAAGCAACACTGCCTGCCATTTCTGCTTGTCAATATAGTTTAGTATAGATTATTTACAATGTCGGAAAACCGGTCTGCATTTTTCTGCGCAAGCCAAAACTGCCGACCGCAATTATAAGTTGTGTAAAACTGTAAAAGGCCGTATGATATATGACCGTTTTTAAAATTTTTTACTGTCAGTCTGTCTAAACGTTCATCTCAAATAAGCTTTAAAATGGCTTAATGTATGAAACTTTTAGGTATCAAAACAGCAAATTTATCTTGAATTTTGTTGTTTTATTTTGATATCTTACAGGGTTCAGAAATTATAAGAACAGTAAGAAATTATGCCCTGCACAAACAAAGTGGCAAGTCCAGCTAGTTTATGATCATTTCAAATAGAATTAATTGTTTAAATTGATTGATTTTATAATTTGTGATATTTTATGTATTGTATGTAATTATTTTGTGGTTTCATGTGCATATTCTTACAATTTCTTATATTGAAGGTGCAGGAGAACATTATAAGGAACCTTGTCTTGGACAAATATGGTGCGTACACCACCACTCATCCAAAATATGAAGTCTCCTAGCTTACAAGGGGGACATTAATGGGCTGATGTTATAATTTATCAAGCATAGTGGCTAATTTCTAAGAGAAAAAGTTTACAAGCCTCCAAATGTAAAAATGATGACATTATACACCAAAGATCTGAGAATCATGATTGATTTGTTTAACATGCATCACCAACTGATTTCCTATTTTCATCTAGTCTTTGTTTAAATACCTAAGGACATATTTTTGAAATGAAATATATTACTTTGCAGTGCAACTACATGAAGATCCGATTGGGTTCACTCTGGAATTCCATTTTGCTCCAAATGATTATTTCACAAACACAGTGCTCACGAAAGAGTATTCCATGAAATGTAAGCCTGATGAGGAGAATCCTTTGGAGTTCGAAGGACCCGAAATTTATTCTTGCAAGGTATGCCTACTTAATTTAGTGACTTTCTATGGTCTAAATTTCTAAAGGATATTTTTACGAGTTGCAGGACTCTAATTAAAATGCCGTTTTAATTACTATAGAATTTATTAGAACTATACAAACACGTATAACACAGGTACAAATATAACTGAACACAATCAGTCCCAAAGTAATGCGCGATTCAATAACACGCGCAAAGTCCGTCACTATATACATAGATTATAGAAGGTACACACGTCTTGTCTCGCTGGTGACCATCGCTAGACTGCCGATCTCCCCATTGGGCCATTGCTATATACTGCACCGATACAATATGGCTGCCCACCCGCGTAGGTCGAATTTCTTAGAAATCGTAATTATGCCTGTGAACGGCCATAAACGTGTACAATACACAATAGGCTGTTTTATGGCAAGCAGGTGTGCATCCACTTTTGTCGGCGTATAAAAATATTTATCCTTTATAGTCTCAGTGGGATTTTTAAAAATTGTCACTAACAATGGTGCAACTCTTAAAACATTCTTGTGTATACAGTTTTACACAACTTATAATTCCGATCGGCAGTTTTTGTTTGAGCAGAAAAGTGGAGACTGGTTTCTGACATGTAAATAATCTATCTTTATTGAGCTTCATTTTCAAACCGAAATGGCAAGTGTTGCTTACTATGCATTCTTAGCTCTGTTTCACTTAGACAATTCATATGCTGTGGTATATTGGGACTAGAGGAATTATTAGTTGTAACTGTACATTCGTTTCTCACCTTAATCATTGCATTTTCTTGTAATAATGGATAACAATCCATCTCTGCTGTATTGGCATGTGTGAAATATGGTGTTAAACTTTACCACAATGCATCACTTCAATCATTATATGTTGAATTGAATTGAAGTAAGACACTACTTAAAAATAGTGTTTTATAGGTTTAATTAATACAGTAGCATCTCGATAAGTCGAATGTCAAGGGAAATGCAAAAAACTTCGACTTATTGAGTGTTCGACTTAACAAGAAGTTCGAGATATAAAGTACTAGCTTTGCCTGCGATGTCATCCACATGGAATTTGTTTTCAAAACCCTCCGAGTTTAAAACATTCTTCATTGTTGCTCCGCTCCTATTGGTCTTAGCGTGATGGTATATTATATTATATATCATATATATATATATATATATAGTATATAGCCTATAGTCTTCCCCGATAAATGGGCTATCTAACACTGAAAGAATTTTTCAAATCAGAGCAGTAGTTCCTGAGATTAGTGCATTCAATCAAATAAACAAACTCTTCAGCTTTATATATTAGTATAAGATTTGATGGCAAAAACTTCGACTTAAGAAGGCGCGTTTTAAGACTCATGTTGTTGCTAGTTAGCGGCCAAATAAGTACTGATCGAAAAAACAACTTCAGTTTTCTTCATTACCTTATGGTACACAACAGCTGTGTGACTTAGAAAGTTTAATTAATAGATTCATTCGTTGCACATGTACTAGGCAGAAACAATAGAATAAATGCACCGGATTTACCTTTTCGATTTTGCTTCGAGTTCGGGGAATTCCAAGTTTGACTAACTTAGACTTAGTCTTTTTTGAAATTCGGCTTATCGAGTCTAAATATGTACTAAAACACCTACGCAGGGAAATAACATTTTGTTCGAATTACAAAGTCTAAATAATTCGAGATTACCGAGTATTTGGCGGTTTAGTGGAAGGGAACAGCATTTCTTTTCGACTTACTGAGGATTTCGACTTAACAAGATTCGAGTTATAGAGATTCTACTGTATATATAAAAAGTATATTCAGAATTAAATATAGTAGAGCCATGGTAGTGTGATGGCTAGCGCACATGTCCCAAACCCAAAGGGCGCGGGTTCGATCCTGGTCGGAACGCATGCACCACTTAAGTAGTTTTTTGACCTAACATATTGTTACAATTACCACATGCCAACAACGGTGAAGGAAAACATCGTCATGGGACCTGCACATCGAGATAACCTATGTGTCAAACCTGCCAAGCTGCCTTGGACAAGCGTGGCGGGTATACTGTCCATTCCCCTATGATAGAAGACCCGAGCCCAGCAGTGGGACATTTATGGGCTGTTATTATTATTATTTATAGAGCTATGCTGGAGTCATCATCATGATTTCAATTCTTAGCGCTGGCTCTATCGGTGTGATACCACGCTCTCACAGAATTTCGGCGTGAAACAGCCCTAAGCTAATTGTGTTTCATGTGATCAGTGAGTGAGAATTTCGCTGGCCCACTTCCCCCTCCGCCTATCTATCTTAGTCTTTCTATCTGATCCTTCTATTCCATCCCGTTTGTCCCATATTTCTTCCTAAAGGTTATGCACTTAGTGTTGTAAATGTCTATGGGCAATATTGTCATCCATTGCTTATAGATGTTTGCAACACCAAGTGCATATGTGCTTACGCACGTTCTAGTGTGACGGTCTCTCTGTTTGCGATCTTAGCAATAGAAAAAAACAACTAAAAAATTGTATGTTTTGTCAACAGGGTTGTGAAATAAACTGGAAGAAGGGCAAGAACGTTACGGTGAAGACGATAAAGAAGAAGCAGAAGCACAAGTCGCGCGGGAGCGTGCGCACCGTCACCAAGTCGGTGCAGGCCGACTCCTTCTTCAACTTCTTCTCGCCTCCGGCCATGCCCGAGGACCCCAACTCCACTCTCGCCTCCGACATACAGGTGAGGCTCCTAACACAACTCATCCTAGTAATCGTACATACGAGAAGTTTGTTAATTCACACAAAAACTGCTGTACCTATTTTTATGAAACTAGAATAATTATAGCTTATACATCAGAATGGTACCATAGGGATGTGGACAAGTGTTATAATAAATTCGAACATTCGCATATAAAATAACAGGCTTTAAAATAATGTCTTAGCATCCTAAATTTTAGAAATAGAATAGAAAAATCTTTATTGTTCACCACACACATGAAATAAACAATTTACAGTAGTTGTTTGTATTAAGCTGTAAAGGAACAATGGGCGGCCTTATCGCCTCCAAACAACCCAAGTTATAGATTTTATGAACAGGATTATGATAGAAATAATTGTAATTATGTTTCTTCTAATAATTTGACTATGTCTGCTTCGAAAAATAGTCGCAAGGGCACTTCAAAATGTGAGCTGCAAACTAGTAATAAATAGGAATAAATTCTGCGTAGAATTCAAAGATGCAAATACTATATGCATGTATGAGCATGGTCAGAAAATACTATCTACAATATAATGTATCATATACAATTTTATATAATTAGTATTATATTGTATATAGGTTATGCTTATTGTTTAAATAGTTGCATTTTATTACTATATCTTGTGTATACATATATATATAACTTAGTTTGTATTTATTATTAAAATGTAAGTAATGATGTTTACTATCATCGCCACTCCTAGTCAGCAATATTCCTGCCACGGGTTGTCTGGAAGAGATCGCTTTTTAGCGATAAGACCGCCCTTTGTACACAATTAGAATAATACTAGTTCGTAAGTTTTCTGTAATGGTGTACATTAGAGTGTTATCTATCTATATACATACCACGTCTCTTTTTTTTAGACTATCAATATGTTCTATACCATGCTATGCTATCAATTTAACGAATGGTTTCACAGAGCTCAATAATTTTTAAATACTTATATCCTATAATATCCTATAAATATTATAAACACGAAAGTTTGTAAGAATGTATGTATGGATGTATGTTTGTTACTCTTTCACGCAAAAACTACTAAATGGGTTTTGATGAAACTTTACACTAATATAGCTTACACATCAGAATAATACATAGGCTATAATTTATAAAGATATTGTGAGAATTAACCAAAATTTAACGATTTTCCATCACCACGTGGGTGAAGCCGCGGGCGCAGCTAGTTACCTATAAATACAAAAAATAGTACGGAAATTGTTTACAGCTCACCCAACGTATACGCCGCGCGCAATTAAATTAGTCTTAATTGCTATTTGGACAGTAATAATTTAGACGTTAAATTTGTGAATCAGGCGTTGCTGACGGCCGACTTCGAGATCGGCCACTACATCCGCGAGCGCGTGGTGTCGCGCGCGGTGCTGCTCTACACCGGCGAGGGGCTGGATGACGACGACGACGACTACGAGGAGGAGGTGAGCACGCACTCAGTACTATATCCAATGTGTATATATGTATGATATGTACAATCGAAATGAGGGGACCATTGGTGAAATGGCAAAGTTTAGTACATGCCGTGTCAAACTTGGCTACACGAGCAGAATAGTAGATTTAGTACGAAACTTTTTTTTTTCAATTGCGAAACTGGCTAATGCTATGTTTACATGGGCTAGTGCTTGTCATTAGTAGTAACCTGCATAATGGCAAGTGAGAAGTAACCGTTTACACGTTGGAATTAGTAGAAAGGTACTAGTGACGAAAATACGTATACAGACAACGACACGTGTTTTCACTTCTCGGTACGACTTGTCACTAAGTCACTTGTCTTAGCTGTTTATACACAATCAGCAAGGGACAAGTGCTTAGTAACTTGTGGTAGGGGTATTGACTTGTCGCTAAGTAAATATGATCGAATTCTATTCACTTGCAATGTACACAAACACCAATACTAAGCACTAATCAACATGCTTACACATTGGGTATTAGTTTAAATGACAAGTAATAAGCATTAGTTACTAAGCCCGTGTAAACCAAGCATCAAAGGTAGACTGCCCTGCAGATGGAAAGTGGTCACAGTCGCCTATAGATTTATCTAACACCAGGGACAAAACCAACGGTTGCTAGCCTCTAGAATAGAATAGAGGGATCCCAACAGGAGGAATGAGATAGGGTATCAGCATAGCGGAGCAGGAAGCAGGCCACTGGAACTCGCTCATCGTATGAAACACGATTAGCTCAAGGCTATCTGTTACACGCCGATGTCCTTTGTGAGCGTGGTATCGAAGCGATGAAGCCGGCTCATAGAGCTGTCAAGATATTGATTCCAAATTCAAATTCATTTATTCAATGCTTAAATATACAGTCGCGGTTTGAAAAAGTTTGTCATCTTAAAGTCGACTTTTGCTTGCACGAGTACAAGAAACAGTACCGCCAACATTTTAATTAATGTTATGTTTATAAAATATAGAAATGTGAGAAAAGAAAATCGCAATGTTGACAATGACAGACACTAAGACAGTTTTAATCATCAGAAAGAAAGAGGATATACTTAATCACTAAGCTTATAGTAAATATTAAAAACAATAAAAAGGTGTCACATCTCTAAACAATCTTTTTAGACAAGATAGAAAATCAAACGACTTTGATCCAAGTTATCTTAAACTTTGTTGTCAAACAGTTTTACATAATTTTTTTGTGGAATATTCTGTGACTTAGTTTGAAAAGGAAACATGTGCTTGTGGAACCTTAAATGATTCAATTTGAAAACTGGTGAACGGATTCATACCGTAATTTACGTAAAATTAATTATACAATAACCCTCGAACGGTCTTATTCATAGAGTGTAAGTTTGAACACTTCTTTATGGTTTTTAAAGAAGCATTGAAACTTACTCCAACTCTATGAATAAGGCTGTTAAAGTATAGTGTGTCATTTAATAATGCATTCTAACATGGCTCTACTACACAATAATTTTATTGCGCAGCCATCTTGCTAAGAGCCACTATCAAGTTTGATGTGTGTAGTATAGAGAGTAATGTAGTACATTACACTGGCTTTTTAGTGTATTGAGTAATTTTTTTCTGATACTAATTATCTGTGACACTGTTAGTCCTAAGATAATTTGGAATCTTTCTTTCATAGTTGTTTTGTACAGGTTGATTATCATTCCTAGTATTGTTTGATGTTACTAATTTCCATGATAATTGGTTCATTAAAAAGGTAGTAAAAAGGAATAAACATCTGAAGTTTCAAATGAAATATTGTAATTATTGATATGAATTCACTTTTATCACACTATTAGCTGCTTCTTAGAAACATAATTTTATACATACCGACAGTTCCTCTCATTTCAATAATATATGTATTTAATAAGTAGTAATTACAAAGTAAATTTAAGTAGAAATACAATTATATATGTGTTCTTTTCACTGGTCATCGATGATTCCATGCTTTAATCTGCATATTATATGTGAATTCTTCAGCCATCTAGTATTAGAAGGTTAGCTTGATGCATGGTAGAATTTCCCTTCGAAGCTTGCATTAGTTCATTGGTGAATTTGAGTTTTTCCCACCCATATTCCTCTATTCCAGACGAAGGTACGGTATCGTTTGTGCCCTGGGTCCTTGTTTTATTTTGTTTCATAAAGCATCAGTCGTGAACAGATGTCGAGCGTTTTATGCGTATATTTCAATTATTCGTGTAATAATATAACACTAGCTAATTAATTATATTTTGATCTCATAAGTGAGATGCAAAGTTTATATGAGAATTTTTTTACACACACTAGCTAATTTGACATAACTCAAGCGCCATCTATTATGCATTTATGGCACTACGTTAGAAACATTCTCTCCGATAACTACAAAGTTTCAAGTCATGGCCTGTTCTTTATATTTTACCGACCATACATTTGCGTTACTATCGGTTAAAATCTGACATTATTATAATGTCAAAATTCAACCGACGGTAAGGCAAGTCAATGAAATAGTAAGAAGATATAGGAGCTGGCCATCAATCGGATGAACGGTGCGCGGACGCGTAAGTAGTGAATGAATTGCACGATCATAATTTTTTATAGTCTTACATATGAGGCGTGCCTACCAAGTGACCTGAATTCGTATCCTGGCCGGAGAGGGTGTGTATGCACCACTTGTAGTTTTTCTGACCTAGTCTATAGTGTCTACAATTGGGAATATGCATGTATTATTTTGATAATTTTTTAATATATCATTTATGTCAGTGTATAAAGGTAAAGCACATTTTCCAAAATAATTATTCTAATGCCATCTTGTCGCCTTGTCATAAGGTTGTCGCTGAAGTCATATTACAACATTGGTATTTTGTAAACTAAAGACACCAGTAATGTCTCTTTTTTAATAACTTGAACTTATATTTAGCGTCACGATTCAATTAGCGTCGTTTGCGATTTTAAATTTCGCGCTTATTTTTAGCACCTGTTTTAAACTGCAAACAAATAATAATATATAACGTAAGTCTAGTTCTACGGTAATGTAGATACAAAAATAAAATTGACCTATGTTAGAATCACATTACATACATGCACGTTCCCTAGTATCAAGAGCAAAACACTTGCGCGTCTAGATTGCGGATATATCACTTGTTCCCGTGCAGTGTATAAAATGCATTCAAACTGTAAAGTTTTACACAGCTATTATATAGCCGTCTCTCTCGCCCGTGGCCGCTGTGCTAGCAATATAAGCAACATATTTCTCCGCTTTCGAAAGAGAGACGATGTTTTCTGCATTCAGATAGGATAAAATTTAGTGCTTAGGGAAGATACCCATACTAAGTGACCCATTTTTTTATATTTTACCCCCCTATTTATGGCCACCCGTATTATATGTCAATACCCCCTGGCCCTGTCTAGTCTTGACGTAGTAATTGATAAATATGTTTTTAATCATTTTTGCAAAGAATTAGCTCATATTTGTCTTTAAAAGCGCGAGATTTCCGTAGAATATATTGACGATATGAACGAAAACTTAAGCAGTGTGACCAAGCTTGGTATTTTGGACACCCTCCCCCCGTATACTTTGTTGCTCTGAGTAATTTCTAACTCAATGGTCTCAAAGTATGTAATGTACCTTTCTGCCACTAATTGATTATCAGTGTAATGTTATCGCTGTCGTATCCACGTCAACGGCATCCAGCTAACGTTATTAGTCGTTACAATTCGAATATCGTGTATTTGATACACATTATTTGGTTTCCCGCTAAACAGGCTAGTCCCAGTACAGGGGAACCGAGTACCATTAGTAGCATTATTGTGAATAAATTGTTTCGACCGCGTGAAAATGCGTGTAAAGCGCTCGTCATCTGGCCTTTAAAAAGCAAAAGGTGTTACGGGTCCGCGCGCATACAGTATCTCCCGTCTGCCGTTGATGGTTCAGAACAAAAGCGGTGAACATTTGGTTTCAGGAGGATTCGTACTCTGAGGAAGACTCCGGCACGGAGGAAGTGTCTGACGCGGAGGATTGATGCACCGACATTGTTTAAATGCACTCCTAGTATTTTAATACAGTAACCTCCTATTTGTACCACATATTTGCAGTCTACCTGCATGTTCAATTTCCCCAACATCCCTTGTTCAAATACATAAATAAACAAGCACACTTTGGGAGCTTTTCAAATTTTAACTCTTATAAAGATTAAAAAGTAGCTAATTATCAACTGAAGTTAACAAAGAATACAATAAAATGTGGGTAGTTAATATTTAATACAAAAAATAGTAAAATTTTAAGTATTGATAGTTATTATGGTTACAATCGCTTCTGACAGTCGCCGTTCGTCGCTACGATGTGGTTAAAGCAAAATATTCAAAACTGTTCGACGTCATCGAGATTATTAAATTTGCGTGTAGGGAAACTGAAAATATGTGATACATTCAAATACGGGCAAGAGGTCCGTTTCGCATTTCCTACGGCCTTTTCCTGTTCACAGATACACATATCTGGCCCCATATCTGTAAAGTTATTTCAAAATTACCAAAAACAATAAAAATATAATAATATGATTTCGCCTAGCGAAGAGTGATAACGAATACTCCTGTGACGCGTTGGGTTGTCTTAAGAAATATCGGTAGTATTTGTACGCTAGATGCTATTATTATTAATAAAGAATTCTCGCGATTTATTCAATTTCTATGCATGGTTTATCGCCTATTTAGATAAATATGTTTTAGAAATTATTTATATTTTTACTAGTGCTCTGGAAGAGCCGATGATTTTAGACTCTAAAGCGAGAAGTATAAGGTGCCTATTATAATATTAAATGTTATAAAATAAATTCATGTTTTTTATGATAACTCGTTAGATGTCTGCTACGACAATACCTTTGCATTTCTAGTTTAATTATCTCGTTTTTTATTTATTTATTAGTTGATATTCAGTAATTATAGTGTGTATTTATTGTTCACGAGTTCGTATTTCCTTTGTGTATGTGTACTTGAAATTCTTGTGATATTATTGTTCTTTTAAGGCATTTATTTAATTTTTCTTTTGCAATGAAATTTGGTGTCATTCCATTGTTTTAACTTGTTACACTCATCGGAATCTCTAGTGCCAAAATGCTTTTCAATCATCACTAAAATTTGCAACTGTGATCTGTCCAGATATTTATGTATTTTAATTAACTATACAAAAGCTAGGTCGGATATAGATGTATTTTTTGAAAATATTTATATAAATAATTATATAAAATTATCCTAATGTGAATGTATAGCAGCTGTTCAGGTAGTTTTTTTATACTGGTTAATTGCTTTTGTTTTGGCACGATGTCTTTAATATGGACATTAAAAATTGTATGCTTTGTATTCGAGTGTTTTATTATTTTGTCCCTTTATTTGCATGCTACTTGGACCCAGTATTGCCTGAATGAGCTCACACACATAATATTTTGCTGATTAGTATGTGATGCATAACAAAAATCAACAAAATACAGGCCGAGATCTATTAAAATTTGGCATAAATGAGCATATGTGTATGACAAGTCTACATATGTATGGCAAATCTAATGTGGGAACAATATTTTGATGGTTTACTTTTACAAGATGCTACAATTTTTAATTAGAAAATTTTAAATCAATACAGAAATAACTTAAACGTGTATCATTACTTTGAAATAAAGAATACAAACTGCTGTACACAAAATTTAAATTTAGCTAGTTGTACCATGAGTAATTATAATTAAAACTTTAAATAAACTTAATGAATTTAATGCCAACTGCATATTTTGGCATAACTGGGTCTATTTGTGCAAGTTTCACGACAATGCAAGATGGTTGGAGAATTCACGTTCTGTTTACGTTAAGGTAATTAATGTTATTCATAAACTTTGATGTTATAATAACAATACTTCCACATTCAGTCGTATAATAGACCATTAACTGTTAATAGTGATTATTTAATGTCCAGTTTTAATTTTTATTGTAATATCTGCTTATAAACACTTGGGCTAAGTTCCCATTTTAGGAGTAACCTCGATGTGCATGTTTACCCAATATGTATTAAGTTTTTTTTAGTGCACAAGTTCAGCAGACAGGCAGACCGCTCATCTGATGAAAAACGGTTACCATCGCCTATGGACATGTTAACACCAAATGTGCTGCCAATCTCTAAAGGGAGACTGGAACCTGTCCACTAACGCCGGAACAGAACTCAAGGTTGTTATGGTGACATACTCTAGACCAGGGGTGGTGGCCATCCAGACGGACAAATATCATCCCACCTAGCTGTGGGTTGTTTTGTCGCCTCTTACGACGGAAGTCGCAGATAATACCTACCTAAGCATTTCCCCGGAAAGGTTTAGAACCTAAATGAGTAAATTTGCGTAGTTCGTCGTTATTATTGGAGCCCTTTTGACTGTGGCCTAAGTGCCAGTTATGCTCGTTAATAACATATGAATTCAGTTTAATATTGACATAAATGATTTAATTTATAAGCATGCTTTCATTATGTATGTAAAATACGGAAAAGTGGTCAAGAATACAGGATGTATCGTTATTATAACATAGTCTTCATTGTTCTTGTAAATCAAATCCTTCTTGGCTAGATGGTGGAAAAGATCATTCTTCCTCTTTTTAATGTTTCAATACTTAAAATATATTTTTTAAGCGAAATCGATGAAAAAAATCAACTGAGAACTCAGATTGTACTGATTTGTATAAAAAAAAAATGTTTTAGTTATTAAACTTTCTCATAAAGTGTAAGAATTGACTTGCCATCTAGTCATGTATACTTTGCGACAAGTGAAGAGATGGCAGTATTCTAGTGATGTGAGATTCACTACCAGGTAGTCGATGTTGATCATTGTTTTGGTACGCAACAAAATTAAATTATTACCACCTTTTTATTTCAAGTAATATTTTCAAATAGTCCTATCCAGTGTCACCATGTTGTGAATAAAATACAAGTTCGACCAAGATTGATTTTTATTAGAAACTACCTTCATTATTAATATGCAACATGATTGACAGGATATTTATAACAATTATTTTTCCGTTTGTTGTCATAATTTTCTAATACTTTTCTGGCTAGTTCATGTTTGAGAATGGATTATTGGTTTTTTAACACGGGAATGAGAGGCAACTGAAGTCAATTTCAATACATATAACTATTATATAAGCAACAAGGAGAGCGAGGTCGAAATCGATAAATGTAGACTCTCGCAGCACTAAAGGAGTGCGGAGCGTTCCTCTGTCTACGACTCGTGGCACACTCCAATTGCCATGTTGACCTGTCGTAAAATATAGTGCTTATCGTTTTTATGTTTTTTACTGGATCTACTACTGTCATTCCTGATTTTCTTCTCTCTTGATTTATATTAACAAAATAAAAATTATTTCGACACATAAGTACTTTCATCGGAGATATACTCTTTTAAATATTTCTTTATACATAAGTCTGGCTTCTAAGCTATGCATGTATTTTAGGTATATGATGCATCTCCATATATATCGTCTTGATAGTTATAATTAAATATTTATCCAATGATTTGCGACGCGATAGGTCAATTTGGGTCAAGCCCGAGGACCTAAGGCGTCCTCTGGCCAGTAAGCAGAGTGTTAAAATCAACATGTTCTGTGATTTATGTTATTCTTAAAAATGGTAGAAGATTAGGAATGACGTTCCCATTAATGTATTGCTTTGATGGTTAATTTCCCTGTGTCTGCTAGTTGTCACTAGTGTGGGCTTATCATAACATTGTGTATATACTATCTGTATGCCATTAATTTAGTTCCGATACTCTGTTTAAGTATGAAACTGTCAAAACACTGGCATTTTTTTTTACTGATTTGGTCTAAAAAGTGGTTTCCATTAATAAAAGCTGTCTGAAGTTTTAGTGATATTTTACCATATTTTAAATATGGTAAAATATCACTAGTAATAGTCCGGCTGTAAGTCTGGCTTGCGTAGGCTTCTAAGCACATTATGATTGTTAATAGCGGACACTTACATAGCTGATAAATCGTAGTGCGTGCTTAGCCTATCGCTCAAAACTTACAGGTTTGTGGCCCAGCAAATAGCGGAAGTAGAATAATTTGGGATCCTCTAGAGATGTACGGTCTTATTCATATTGAGTTAGAGTATATTTATAAGGTTCTTAAAGAAGCCTACAACTTACTCTATCTAACTCAACATTAATAAGACTGTTAGTATTTAGGGACTTTAATGCTATTAATTAGGGATGGAGTAAATTTTTTTAATTCTTAGAATTTTTGTACCGTTATTCATGTTTTATGATATTTTAAATATTTTTAGGAGGAAGAAGAGGAGTGTTCCGAAGAAGAGAGCGAAGATGAAGAACCGGCGCCACGGAGAAGAGGCAAAAGGGGGACCAAGGGTCCGCCAGAAAATCCCGCCGAATGCAAGCAGCAGTAGCGCTAATTGAAGGCCACGATGTTTCAAGTCTCCATGCGATATTGTACTTGGTGCTGATGAATTCTTTGCAGCTTACTACATTACACCTTTGGATAGATAGAGCAGCTATTGATTCTTACTAAAGCTTGCGGTGGCGAAATATTTGGTCTATTATTCAAGCAAAATTTTTACAGATTAAGAAAAGGTTGCATGAGCATGGTAAAAATCGTATTAAAATAACGTTTTAATTTCCTACTTTTTAAGTTTTTTGGAAGGAACTGAAAAATGATGCACTGTGTACTTTTATTTTCTAAAAATGTGTATATTACTAAATATTACTCTAAAACTTTGAACAAGCAGGATATTTATAGTTTGAGTAGTAATTGTGTTTTTGTAAGAAATGTGGACTTTCGAGTTGTCACAGAAAAGTCGTCGATTGGCAACAGCCAAAGAACCCACAATTTGGCTGAGATATCCTTCCTATAAAGCCGTATGGACTAAATTCCTTTGCCAGCCATTGTGGTGACTACTACCAGTATTCCTAGATTTTCTACTTTTAGTACGACCTTTGCGTGGAAAAGTTAAAACCGCGTTTAATTATGGTAAAAATTATATTATGTATGCAATCGGGACAAAGCACGAAATACTATAAATAACAGTTATTTCATGATGATCTCGTATATATACGTAATAATGCAAATAAAACTAGAACTACATAGCATACGTCGGCCAAGTACGCAGACCTGGGCACGTCAGAGCTCATACATATTATATAGCAGTTAGTTGTCTAGAACTACTACATTACATCCACACCACGCGATGCGACTTTACGTATGCGACGTCGATGCGTATGACAGCGGGAACATAGTGTACTTCTATGTCTCAAGTCGGACGCGTCATTACCCGTGCGTTAACTGTCAAATTTAGTTGACAACAAGAATTCCTACAACCAGCGTGAAATGCGCAACACGCGTCTAATAGCCGCCTCTTATATTTACCAAGCTTTAATTAATGAAGAAAAAACTACTACTATTACCAAGCGTTCGTTTGCCTTACTATCGTAAAAATTTGACATAAGTTCTATATAAGTAATGTCAACTTTCAACCGATGTTAGAAAAGTTAATGAATAGTAAGATATTGAAACTAGCCATAAGACACGCGTGGATTTAGTGTATACCTTCCATCTTCCCTAATGTAGTTCTCGCTTCAATATTTGACAGTATTAAACTAGTGATTTTTGAGTTACTGAGAAAGAGAAGGAATTATGTGCAAAAATGTATATGGTTTTAGTTAAAAAGCCTAACTTCCTTGTTATGTTTATTTTTCATTCTTCGCCACTGAAATCAAGTTTAGTTAGCTGTTTTATTTAGGCTGAGAATATATTATTATAAACATTTGAAAATGGAATGTGAACTTGGTAGTAAGCAAAATCTACAAATCAGTCCGTGTTAACTCGTTAAGTTTCGGAATCCTTATGCATGAAGTGAGATGAAATACCTTTAGTTCGATGATGAAGTATTTTTTTTATTTGCGTTAGGCTTGGGCCACATTTACTATTTAAATGTTAAATTTAGAAATGTATATTACTAAACATAACTTGCTTTCGGATCCGTGTCAAAGAATTCTACGCACTCTAAATGAGAATTGAGCATATTGCCATGCAGTGTTGCCGAATGGTTAATTTGTTACATTTTTCGTAACTTATTTGAAAATTTGACACAAAATCGAGTATAAACATTATTTTACATTTTTATGTACTAATACTCGCATAAACGAAAATGATTGATTAGCTCTAAATTTATATCTAATGCCCCTAGTCAACCTGCTTTAGTGTTAGTGACCAAATGCAACTTACTTTTGCGGTAATAAATGACGTGTTAGACCCTTACCTACATCTACATAACACAGTAACTAACACTAATACAGGTGTAGTAGAGACAAGCGCAACTGAATTGGGATAAGTGTTATCACACATTAAAATAGTGTGGCCCCAGCATTATACTGAACAAAATACCTCGCTAAAGTCGATCGTCAATATTCGTGACATTCCTTAACCATATTGACGACAATATCCGCCTTTTCAGTTAATTGCATCATGTTATCGAAGTCTGTTGGTATTCGAGGCACTTATCTGCTGAATTAGTCTCGATTGTGATTGAATAACACTGCCTGGTTGTTAACAACATCTGCGATACTTTTTTTTTGTTAGTCCTTTAACGTTTATGTATTCCAGAATAGCATCGAATCATGTAGAATTCAAGAAGTGTTTAAAAATTATTCTTACAACTTTTTATGAACTCGTACAAGCTACAAGGTTTTTAGAAAAACTACTTATGCGTCTGGTCATTACCGATTTGTAATCATGTTGAAATAAAACTTATGCCGTATGACCAAGAACTTCTATTCTGGCCACGTCTAGGCGTTATCCAATAGGTCTGATTCACAATTCAAAGCAGATTTGATTGGATTTTGTTATGGAATACGAACTTAAGATTATTTTCTTAGTTGTTATTTTGTATGTTAAATACGATGTAAACATACACTACGAACAGGTATTGTTTTAAATTGTACACTTAACATTTTTAAATAAATCGGATAATTCAACAGGGTTTGTGTTTTATTTAAGTTTTAACTGATTCGCTCGATTTATTAACGAATACAATAGGAGACGCTGAATGACTGCACAGAAACAGAAAAGCGCTCGTCTTAACCTACCCGCTCTTTACTTGGCGAGATGTCTTCAAGTCGTGTGGCACCTTCTAGGTGCTCTGTCATCGAACAGAACTGTCAATTAACATAACAAAAAAAACGAGTTTTTAAATATTATGAATTTATTAACTTTTCAATCATTTAACAATGTATTTATCACGATTTGTCTTTTTCTATAACGCGATCAGATCTGAGCTCTACAAAATATACATTTCGTGAAATCATTTTTAATGTACATATTCTCCTATTTAGAGATTCACTTTGAATAAATTATTTACTTCAGATTTTAAAAGCTGCCTATAAACCAGTTGTTAACAAAATTAAGATCTTTACTTTCAGTCCTCCACACGGGAAATCCTTATAAATATTAAGCTGTTGTCATCGACGTGCGAGCAATTTCGTGAGCCTATTTATTGCTCGACAATCTTTTTCGTCTGAAGTTTGCGTACTTAGGAAACACGGACAATAAATATCGCCGAGCCACAAGAATGTGTACCTTGCACACGTTTGTCATTCGCTTAAGATACAATTTTAACCATTGGTTTTAAGATATAAATATAAAATATGTGATATTCTAAAATCGAGAGCAAACTAACAGTGCCAACTTTAAAAGCTTTGTAATAATTTAAAAAAATGTATAATCCGAAGTTGTCACAAAGCAAACCCCTAACATATTTACTAATTAACCTAAACTTAAACAGTAGATAATTTTGTTAACAAAGTGTTGCGTTTAAACACTCGTCAAATTAGAGTTTGTACCAACTCTCATTATACTATAAATTTCATTAAGTACAATAATTTATTATTGCATTTAGTAACTGGGGTCCAAAATGTACAATATGTACATACAATACAAATACTTCGTTTTGTTTTATATAATTAAGTCCTGGATATTCGAAAACAACAGATTCATTTAACAAATTCATAGTTTACACATTTTAGTCTGTTATAGGCAACGCAATATCTTCCTCATGGCCGGCATGGCTCTTTATGGCCGCAGTTAGTGACATAATTATAACTGCGCAATGGATACTTCCATGCTAAACCAGTTATTACACAGTTAATTGTATCCATGCCATTAAGTTTGGGCACCCAGTATAAGACGTGCAAAACGTAAATGCGTTCTTTAAGTTTCTACAAGTCGTCATGGGAAACAGCAATTATAAGGTTCATTTGGTGGTATATAGAGGCGAAAGTGTTGCGTTCTCTCGCCCGCTAATTGGACTCATAGTATCTCTTTAGCGCTTCTCAGTGTCAGTTGTACGTTAGACTAAGTACATAGAACCTGCGCAAAGTCACAAAGCAAACTTCTGTCGACGCGCATTTAAGTTTTGCGCGTACTGTATATCAATTACTTAATGAAAATTAGTAAATATCAACAAATATTCATCATCACTCTGTAACATTCCATTTTTAATTTACAAGTTTTGTTTTTATATTATATACAATACAGTATCTTTTTTTATAATGAAGCACTGCTTCACAAATTATAACTACAAAATAAAGCTATGCTAGTATAGACTGGCACTGAAGTATACAGTACTGAAATATTACTTAAAATATGGTGAATAGTGATAGTCAATGTTATTTGGCCAGTCTCAATTTCAAACAAAGTCAAGAATACAAATGCCTAGCTTGTACAATGGCTAGTATGTGCATGTTCATTCATGTATTTATCACAAACAAAATAAACCAGTACAATTACTTCTTTAAATTAATACATACCCAGTACTAATTTTATATGTGAGAACAATTCAAAATATCAGTTATGTTTATACAAGAAATAATTGATACTGTCTACACAAACAAACAATCATGTTCTTTTTCAATTAAATTTCTTATCCAGATTTATTTATTGTAATGTGTACTGGATTTTTTATCTAATATTTTAATCTATGGCGTTATGTGAACGCATCGATAGTTTAAAGCTGACGCTCGTGAACGCACCTGTACGGCCGCCATCTTGGCAGGTGTGAGATTGTCAACTATTTTCCCTGCTCGTGTTGAAACTCATCCAGATGTAAACACAAAGTAAAATATAACCCTTGAATACTAGATAGAAACTGTTATTTCGCATTTCAGTTGGTTTCAACTAAGAAGTAATTACAAGACCATCAATAGGTTGACATTACTTCCATCGTCATGGGGTCTCAAAAATCTTTATTTATTTAATATTGATGCAATTATTCACATAGGCCAAAAAAAACTACTACTACATAATTACATAACAACATTTTTTACCTATTGGCTCAATTGGCACAACACCAAATGACATCAAAACAACAACAAACATTTTGTATAGTTCATTCAAAATTTTGAGCCACTCATGGTTTGTCAGTCTGTAAAATGTTTAGCACCATTGTCTTAACGAATATATTCTAATAAAAAATCCATTTTCGTACCTGTGTTACCAACTGTACCGTAAATAGTTACTTTTAGTACGCATTTATGCATTCATGCGTCACTGTCTGTTCACAGTACACTCCGACATAGCAAGAATTCATGTTCGAATTTAAAACGAAACGATTTATTGTTATTGTCTCACTCTGTTTATATAGGATTTGTGTGAAAGAAAACGATACGACAAAATTTTATTTATTGTGATATACGATAAAAACGTTACGATACGGACATTTAAGGTTTGACCCTGAACCTGATATCAGGTTCTCAATAAGAGACGGAGCATTCGAGCACAGGGGTTAAAAATATCCTTTTTTAGAATTCTGTACCTATTTTGCAAAAATGGGATCGTCATTAACTTTTAGTAGGAAGACACTATATATCGCTACATATAATGCTGTAATAGAATTGCAAACATTTACGGTCTTATTCATAGACAATATAGACAATTAGAGTAAGTTTGAACGCTTGTTTATGGTTCTTAAAGAAGTTTTCAAACTTACTATGACCTAACTCTCTATGAATAAGACCGCTAAAAATTAGAAGTGGTCGGCATATATAGTTAAGTAACTTGTGATTTTTTCAGTGTACCTAAATGTGTAAGTACGACAGGTTTTGAAAAAACTTATGACAATATTTTTTAACGAACATTTCATTAAGCTACGTAAGTGAAGAGATATTCGGTTACAAAGTCGAAAAAAAATTGACCCATTTTATCTTATTCATCATAAGCTAGAAAATTCTGAAACAATTCAAAGTGATCAAAGAAACCTTAAAAATATTTTCAGGTTAAAATATATTCAAATTAAGTTTTTTAGATATGGGATTATATTCGATTAAACGTGTGTCTAGGCTTCGATGCGACTGTTCTCCACCTCTTACATAAAAAAGACCAATAATGAACTTCATATGCTTCAAAACCGTCTAATGATGCCCTACAAGCAATTACACTGAAAAAAATAAACCGTTCCTAACTTTGGTAACACAAATATGAATAACACTAAAATATAGCTAAAGCAAATTAATATCGCTATCAAACTACGCAAACAAAAGGGAATGATGCGATATGGTTATATTGTTAATTTTAATTGTTTAGCAATTAGTAATGTGTGTATTTCACAAACAACTCATCAAAAATATCTAAATCATTTACCTTTCCTATTTAAAGTATTATAAATATGTTTTCAGGCGAATTGAAACAGATCTAATATTCATGTTATTTTTTTAACCCAATTTCCATCATCGGTTCAAAAGTTAAAAATCTATTTTAATCTTGTTCATGAAATACATTTGATATATATACTTATTCTTGTTGAAATTTTCGAGATACGTTTGCAAATATAAGTTCAATTAGACAGTCAAATTTGTAAAATAAATAAAACTTTATAATGTAAAAAGAAAATAGGACATCAGTATAGTAATTATATTAAGGGCCGATTTTGCAATCATCAGATAAAAGTTATCAGTCGAATAAATTATAGGCTGAGTGAATTCAAAAGTGAAACCATTCAACTGTTTTATTCATGCAAATGACATTTTTATTTTTTCCTTGTTGTATTTTATTCTTATGAATAACTTTTATCTGATTGAAAAATCGGCCCTTAATAAGACACATTTGCACTTTATAATGTTTTAACAAAACGATTAACAGTGGCTATAATAATAATAAATATAGGTCTCTCTGTAAACATGATGCCATTTTTAGTTTCGCCTCTCAAACACATTAAAACACCGAAACAAAATTCACAAATCAAATTAAAATTATGTTTATATTATGTACAAAAATTACTTGCAAAATTAAAAACAATATTTTTATCTACCTAAATCTACGAATAAGATGAAACAAAAGATTGATTTCCATACATTATACATGTTAAAATGTGCAAATGTATTTAATGTATAGTATACTATTAAGAAACATCATACATAAACACTTTTATCTATATATATAAAAATCAATTGCTATTCGTTAGTGTCGCTAAATCTCGAGAACGGCTGGACTGATTTGGCTAATTTTGGTTTTGAATTATTTGTGGCGTCCAGGGAAGGTTTAAAAGGTGAGTAAATATGAAAAAAAATGCTTGGAATATAGTAAAAACAACAATTTCGCTTTCCCTTAGAAACTGTGTATAGGCGGTACGAAGTTTAACGGGTCAGCTAGTAACTATATAAAATAAACATGAAATGCCGTACTTTTTCAACAAACCACAGTTTTATAAAACCGTGCCATATAATTAATCGGCAGACGAACACACACATTGTAAATCCTCAAGCTAAGCAAGTTACGCTTGTGTTATGGGTAATATACAACGGACCACTCTGGGGCCGATCCCAGACACCCAGACCATAGTAAAGAACAGAAAGATTGTTTCCGAAATTTACCATGCCAGGAATCGAACCCGATGTATCTGCGCAGTAGATGAATTTTAGTGGCGAGCGACAGTGAACGAATCGTGTAAGAAGAACAGCTAAGAACGCAAGCAAATTGCCATTTCCGTTTGCTAATAAAATTCAATATAGTTTTACCATGTTGAAAACTGGTCTGCACTTTTCTTAGCAAACGAAAACTGCCGATCGGAATTATAAGTTGTGTAAAACACAGAACACAATCAGTTAGTTAGATGACACATGTCAATTTAGAATTAGTCTAAAATCTTATATGATAAGATTTTACTTTGAAAATATTATGATGGAAATAATTTTAGTCATGTTAACGACGGCCTTCGTACAGCTCATTAATTTGTAAGATTTTTAAATTCAAAAATACTGTCGTTTGCCAAGTTGCAATCATCAACTTCGCGAAAATACACTCCAGTAAAGTGCATTTCTCAATTACAGAAAATTACTTTTTAGTATACTTATTTATAGAACTACAGACCGCTCAACCTTTTTCAGTCTGTTTAAAAACAAGTAATGCGCTGTTTGACTCCTTTTACTTAGTTACGACGTCATAAGCAGGTACACGCTCGTACAACATCTTAACGCCACGATCTTTTGTAAGATTATAAAAGTACCTGAATTGATTGTATTGTCATGTACCACATTAGCTGCAATTTTTTTTAACATCTAACAAATTTTGAAGTATTCACTTCAAACCGCACCGTCTACAACGCCATCTTGCGGGCGCATATATCGGTTAGGACCAATTAAGCAATACAGTAATCTAGAGATTTTTTGTAACTTTATTTATATAATTTTATTTCTATGTTAATTAAAATTATTGCATTTTATTCCTTAATTTTAAACTCTTACAATTACATTTAAATAACACTTAAAAAACGTACTTTTCAAAATTTATGACACCGCAAAAATCACATCGGGGATCACAAACAATTTAAGTACAAACTAAAAAAAAATATCAAAAACTAAATCATTGTATATAAACATATAAGTGGAGTCAATCTGTGACAAACGTGCTAAATAAAAATTTATGTAAATAATGCTGATTTAGAAGATGAAAGCAAACCGATACCAAAAAGCTCAGTCATTTTATAACCAAAAAAAATAATATTTACATTGGATAGATGGCGCTGCACAATTCATTAACATAGCTTATTAAAATAAACTTCATTCATAAGTTCGCGTTCTCAATACATTTCAGTCATTAATTACCAAACACACCGTTTCACAAAGAAAATTATGAGTAATATTCGGGTTTCATTTCTTTCTTTTACAAAAGTAATATACGTCAGCATTTTCTTTTAAATACAATGCGACATTAAAATCATTTACCTATATTAAATTACTAGCTGACCCGTGCCCACTTCGCTGGGCGTTAAACCAACATCAATTACTATAACAACGGTTACCATGGCAAAAGCTACCAAGGCAATGATTAGCATAGCAACAGTTACCAATGGCAATGGTTACCATAGCAACGATGGTATAATTTATGATTGTAGATAGAAAATTTATTTTGGATAGGATTTTGGTAAAATCCTTTCTGAGTTCTACGTTGCGAAAGGAGGACTATGCAAAATTTGAAGTTCGTTAATCGGACGTATGGTTTCGGAGATGTCGTGGTGAGTCAGTGAGTGGTATTTCGCTTATATATGTATAGATTGTACGAGGCAATTTTATGGCTGCTTTTAACGCAAACACATGTCTACTATAGACGGTTTTGAAAAACAAATCACTGTTAAAAATGTTTATACTTTATTCGTCTATAATATGGACGTGATAACATTATATCGGTTATGCGTTTGCATTTTTATAAGAAACTAAAAAGCAGACATTCTTAAATAAATAATAAAATTGTATTACTTTTTTTAAAATTTAAATCAACCTCTCCTTGTTTCTTATTGAAGAAAGAACATACAGTAAAAAAAGATTCACATTGGAGTGTGGCCGCCACACACGGGCACTGTTATTTTAGTGGAAGAATTGAGTAATAGGGATGCAGATACATGTTATAGTATTCGAAAAATTTAACATATAAAAGAACAGATACT
The DNA here is from genome assembly GCA_039645545.1 of Dendrolimus houi. Taxonomy (NCBI): domain Eukaryota; kingdom Metazoa; phylum Arthropoda; class Insecta; order Lepidoptera; family Lasiocampidae; genus Dendrolimus; species Dendrolimus houi. The sequence continues at coordinate 7,169,155 of CM077136.1, forward strand.
CGTTATGCCTAAATTTCTATTTTACAATTTTTCTTTAATAGAAGAGAATGCAAAATAACATCTTATCGTGTAACTTTTAAAATATCATTATAGAAATGGTTATAAAATACTTTTCTAACAACAATTGATGCGCTATTCGACTCCTTGTACATACTTATGACGTCATACAAAATCTATGAGGTTGCGACGTTCAGTAATTTTATAAAAAGTACCTCAGTGGATTTGCCTGTGCGCCCCCAATTAGTTTTCTATTTAATATTAAGATATACAATGTAATCATAATAATTCATTAGAAATTATTTCCGAATATTTTATCTCAATCTTATTGTTCATAAACTTGTATTACAAATTTATTTGTACAGCGCCATCTATCGGAGGTTAAAACCAGAACTTGCAACCGATGCTGCGGCAATCGTAAATTTCCCTACTGTGTTGAGCCCGTCCGGGGCAGAACGGGCAGCGCAAATGTGTTCGGCATACATCGCCGGTTTTGTGTCACGCGGGCGTCTTTGCCTTCTTACCGAACGGGAGATGTATGCGTCGCTTTCTGGGCTTGGCCATTCCCTCGTCCTCCATCAGCGAGGAGTCGGTTGATTCTTCTTCCGGTGGTGTGTTACTTGATGGCGTTGGTGCGTCAGAGTGTTCTAAAATTTAAAAAGAGAACAGACTACTATTATTCTAGACTCTATTCTACACTCAAATTTGTTTTGAAAAATTATTTATACTCTGATTTTTAATTACCTGAACTAAAGTGACAGCTGCGATTAACCTTTTTTCATGTTGTAAGCTTGGAGCATAGTGTTGTAGTATAGCTCATTCATAAGTGAGTTGTGTGAGTTGAATAAATGACTCGCACAACTCACTTATGAATGAGCAATACCACTACGCTCTAAGCTTGCAAGGCAAAAAAAGTTAATCGCGGCTGTCATTTTAGTTCAGGTAATTAAAAATCAGTGTATTTAAGAATAAAATATCTATGTGTATGCAGTTCACATGCAGTAGAAGTGAATCTTCAGAGAATATACAGGCAAACATAATTATATCTACAATGCTTAGTAGACAAGAGTGAGGACGCGAAAACTACTATAGTATAAAAACTACTAAAACTGCCAAAACTACCAAATCTTCCGAAACTACCAAAATGACTAAAAATAACCCAAATGACGAAAATGACAAATCACAAAAAAATCCTAGGAATTTAGTTAGTGTCGCTTTTTCATTTTATCGAGTTCCAAATCACAACGATTCTAAAGAAGTTTCACTTTAAAAACCAGTTTTCAGGGAAATTCTACATTATATTTCACGTGAGACATAAACATAACCGAAGGAAAAGTTCGGAATTGTACCATGGCACAACAGTTGAGACCTAAACACTTCCGGATTAAATGTCAATGCACCAGAACTTAGTGCTCCATTTTTATATATTACTGTAAATTCTGTTAACTCTTACCATCGGTAATAAAATGAACATTACTTGTATTCACTATATTTCAAATAACTATTAATAGGGGAAGTTTTTGGCGGGAACTGAAAGGTGATGTTGTTGCACCTTTTTTTAATGTATAAAATCACTTTAAAATGAACAATAGCTATAGATAAGATATTGATTTTGAGTAGTCATTATGTGTTTTTGTGAGAAATCTGAACTGTGTAGCCAATCGTGCCCTTTCAGGCTGTTATAGGAACTCCGTTGATTGGCATCAGTCAAAGATCTACAATTTTCAATTAGGCTGAATTATACTGAAGACTGAACACATCAGACAAGGCTGTATGGACGAAGTGCCTTTGCCAGTTATTGTGGCGTATACTACTAGTACTACTTAACTATTCTTAAGATTGGATAGTAAGTATATAAATCCGATACAATCGTGATAAATAGTAAAAAGAACATTTGTTTATAATAACAGCACATAGACCTCCCACTACTAGGTTCAGGCTTCCCATTTATAGAGGAACGGACAGTATACCTGCCACCCTTGTCCAAAGCGGATTGACGGGTTTAGCATATCTGTTATCTCGACGTGCGGATCATCTCAATGTTTTCTCTAGCACGTAGTAATTGTAACAATATCCATATTCGGTCAGAAAACTGCCAAGTGGTGCATGCTTTCCAGCCATAAACATTCCAAACACGAATGTAGGAACGGAGAAAGAATACAATTTCCTGCGGCCGGGGGGCCTATCTTAATAGGCGACAAAACAACCCACAGCCAGATGGTAGGGTATTTGCCCGATTGGATGGCTACCACCCCTGGTTTAGAGTATGCCGTCATAACAACCTTGATTTGTGTTCCGGCATTAGTGACCAGGTTCCAGGCTCCCTTAAGAGAGCAGCAGCGCATTTGTAGCATTTTTGGTGTTGCAAATGTCCATAGGCGATGGTAACCGCTTTCCATCAAGTGGGTCGTCTGCCTGTCTGCTGAACTCATGCAATAAAAAAAAGTAGCTAAGCAACGGTATTTTGTCATAGGAATAGTAGACATAAATTTTTTATGGAGGTTGTATGTCTGCACAGTTATCCACTAAGCTACCATTTCAACCAAAAAAAGCCTAATCCAAATGTTATGAACAACTGTTACTGACCTTCAGTTAAGGGGCGCTGCTTCGCGAAGGGATTCCTGGGCGGCGCTCTCGGCTCGTCCGAGTTGAGGACGATGTCGGTGCTGCGCGAGCGCACGATCTGGCCGGTGGCGAAGGGCCGCCGCGGCGGGGGCAGGGGGCCCACCGAACCGCGCATCGACGACCGCAACTGGGGCTGCGAGTGCACCGACCTCGTCAGATCCTCCCCTGTCCAATTCACGCTGCAAAACCATCATTTCACGTGATACTATTTACAAGGTTAAATATATAACTCATTATTTCATTGGTCATTGTAGTGCGTTCACAATAACTCGCTATGCAAGGTAACCGAATCCCACAAAATATTAATCCCTAAAGCTAAAGATGAAAACTCCCTAAAATCGCCATAATGACTTGAACACTCCGTGAAAACAAAAGAAAAATTTACATTTCGTAGTTATCTTAACTAGTGGTCGCCCGTAGTCAAAATTCGACCATAATAATTTGTTGTCAAAGACTATATACTTCTATAACCACAGATTTCGCCAAGGCAACAATAAAGAAAAGAGTATATATGCGTGTGTATGTGTCAAATATATGGTAGTGTGTGTAATGTTTTTTTTTATTGATGTAATGTATTTATAAGAATAATTAAAAAAAAAATTGCATTTGTCGCTTCTTCTCTATATAAACTATAATTGTGCGCAACATAGTCCTCCGTCCACGCAATTTTCGTAAAAAGGGGTACAAAGTTTTTGCTATAAGCTATTTGAAGCCGTGGCAGCTTAATAGCTAGCGCACGTGTCTAAAACTCAAAAAGCGCGGGTTCAAATCCTGTTTGGAGAGCACGCATTACTTAGGAACTTTTACGAGCTAACGGTGAACATCGAATGAATGAAACACACATGTAAGACATCGTGATGACACCTGCACATCGAAATATGCGATGTGTCATATCCGCTTTGGACAAGCGTGGCGCATCTGCTGTCCCTTCTCCTATAAATGGGAGGCCCAAGTCCAGCATTGGGACGTTTATGGGCTCTTATTATTATATATAAGCTATTTAATTGCTTCATATTATATTGAAATTACAGTAATACAGTAAATTTTTGAGAATTGGTAACCTTGTGTATAAAGTTATTGTCAGTGCATAGTAGTATTTTAATTAAGGCAGGACACAAACTAGGTAGCCAGTATACGACAGCCACTGCGGTGTAATGGAGCTCACGTACTATATAATTAATAATAATGCCATCAACAATTTCTGGCTACGGTAGTCATTACAACATTAAAATATACAGCCCCGATGACATCGGCTCGTGAAGCCTCTCTCAACATAAAAGGAGCATTTTCATATTAAACGACGTATTATCGTCCCTGGATCATTGCATAAACGAGGATTATATCTGCCTCACTGTTCATGGCCCTTGTTGTTGTTAAGGCATGGGAACTAGTAATCTATACTAATATTATAAAGAAGAAAGATTTGATTGTTTGCATTGAATAGGCTCCGAAACTACTGAACCGATTTGAAAAATTCTTTCACTGTTGGCAAGCTTTTTTTTTTTAAGGCGGGGGAAATGCATTTCGCACAATACCGGGTCCTTTGCTAGGGATTAGACCATAGTCGATTATGGAGGCAATCCCCTAGGGGCTGCCAAACAGTAATCGACCGGCTTGTGTGGAGACTCGAACCATCCTACCTACCAACTCAATAGTCCACTAAAACCACCCTCCTGCCATGTGCCCCGCGCTTATGGCAGGAAGAGCGTGAGACTTAGGACGTAGTTAAGCCCACACTGATCCTAGCGCATCAGTGCTTGAGAATGCCCGGGGAAGCAGTGCAAACTCACTTCGACAAAAGGGGTGAAGACTCCTCTGCTCCCTAGATGCTAGAGGGCCCCTGGGGCACTGTTGGCAAGTTACAATATCACCGGGTGACATAGGCTATATCATATTTTCAAACAAATTAGGGATCCTTACTAAAAAAGCTCCAATAATGTAACCCAAGGTGTAAAAAATTACTTAAAATCGCGTGCGCTGCGAAAACTATTGACGATAGAATAAAATAATGTACTACGATTTTGCAGACCACATAATTATTTATAAAAAGTGTCGCGACGATATATGTCTAACTATTATAGTTATGCAACAATAAACGTTTCCTATTTAAAAATTATTTAATTGAAATGCCGCCGCTAGAAAAGGCTCTTTATTTGTATCTTGGTATTCATCCTTATCAAAATAAATTACTTCATATTCAAGACTACTTCAATACCTTTCTTTATATAACTTTTTGAATGATTCAATACGGACATTCCGTTCGAAAGATATCACGAGTTTAAAAATGTAAGTATTAGAAAAAAACTAGGCTAGCTAGGCTTATGCAATGTAGGCGTCACTGGGGTACGGGCTGTACGGGAGGAAAAATGTTTTGAATTCGCTTAGTAAGTAATTAAACTCAACAAAAAAAGTTCTTTCAGATACCCGTGCGAAGCCGGGGCGGACCACTAGTTTATACGATACTAAATTCAGTAAGGTAGCCATTATAATTATACCACTGTTCTTACCTAACTTCTTGTCCATCCAAAGGTTATCTGGAAGAAATCGCTAATAGCGATAAGACCGCTTATCGTATTGTTAATTTTGTTTCTGTTAAATTTATCTTTTAACACACAATAAAGCGTATTCATTCATTCATTCAAGGTGTATACGTGTCTTAAAGATATGAGATAAACATGAAAAACTTTATTTACAATATTTTTTTATATTCACCGGAGTATATGTGGTCAAAGATTATGCAAATGTCGCAATATTGTGTGTTCCATTAAGAATAGGCTGAAATTATCAAATTAGCCTTTTATTTAGTATCTGAAAAGACAATGTTTTGTAAATTTAAAAAAGACAATCCTTAATTGATGTAAGGTTAAGAAGACATGTTAAACTTTAAAATTGCAATCGTTTAGTAATTGCGGATTCTTATTTTTCATAAAGACTTCGAACCCACAAATTCCGAATGCCACTCTCACGCAACATACCTCAGGAACCTGTCGTCGATATTCTCATTTAAGTAAATTGAACTGGAACAAAATCGAGCCTTATCACACCGAACCTAATAGAAACCTTCTTAGATACAAGGTTTTAAGACAATACAAATAAATTTAATTTTAATTTTAATTTCCTCACTCAGTTGACAACTCCTTTTTGGCATGTCATATTTGACAGCTGACATATAACATAGAATTATTATATAGTAATTGAGTCCATGCTCCTTGGAGCGCTAAAAATTGGATATAATCCTTCAAAAAGGAATTTTACCCGTCTGTTCGCATTTCAAGTAGAAAGTACTGAACAGATTTTAATGAAACTTGACACAGAGCCATCTTATATCCCGCGTCAGGACACGAGTTACTTTTTATTTATCTATAATATAATAAATCTATTGGTGGTGCCGAGTCTGTACCATAAGTTTAAAAATGAGAAAAAATCAAATAGGCTAATTCGGACCAGCAGAATCCGAAAACGCAACTTTTAGAATTTTTGACAAATTGTCTGTACGAAAATCATGTGAAAACTACTGAACGGATATAAATGTTATTCAGACACAGAGCTAGCTTAAATCCCGGGTCAGAACTTAGAATACTTTTTATCCCGATAAGTGTTGTCACTTCCATGGGATTTTTTTTATTTTTTTAAAAATCGGCAGACATGCACACTCTGTATATCCTCAAATTAAGCAAGTTACGCTATTATGGGTAATATACAACGGACCATTCTGGGGCCGATCACAGACACCCAGACTAGGAAAAATCGGGGAAAACTCGGACGGGTGGCAACCCTACATAGAACGTATCTTACAATATCTTATACTGATTGACCTATGAATTAGATACAAATTTTAATTATATGGAAATAAATTAATACTTCTTACTGTTCAAAAGTGACATTATAATTAAATTCGCGATGTTTTTCTTTTTAATTTATAAATAATAAATAAAGCGGCAGATAAACACACACACTGTATATCCCCAAATTAAGCAAGTTACGCTTGTGTTATGGGTAGTATACAACGGACCACTCTGGGGCCGATCCCAGACACCCAGACCATAGTAAATAACGGAGAAAATACGTTTCCGAAATTTACTATACCAGGAATCGAACCCGGAGCCTCTGCGTTGCAGTGAGGTAAGCTGGCAAAGGCTTAGCCCGCTCAACCACAGAGGCCGTCAGGGATAGACGAATGTAGCCAAAACGCGCCAATGCAATTCACAAATAAATACGCTGGCACAACTAGTCTCAATACAATAAGTGTTTCCATGGGATATTATAGTAAAATACACTCGAACGAAGTCGGAACAAATATACAAATAATAATACATTGAAACGCCGCGTGGGGACCCTAGAGGTTCCTACTCCAGGCTGAGGTAGGGCCGGTAGACTCGCTGAGGAGCTTGGTCAAGGCCATGATCCGAAGCGATTCCCACTGGCAGGCGGTTTCCTCCTTTTGCGAGTCAGTAATGTCTCAAAAGGAAGCCGCCGAGAGAGAGAGAGGGTGAGAACAGTGCAGGCAGCCTTCGTCCGCCTTCAACAGACAGGGGCTCGGAGACGTCGCCATGCAATGAATTTGCTCCCATAATTCCGTAGCAGAGGGCCGCTGTTTACGGGGCTATTGAACCTCCACCTCTGTTTTACGTATTGGTTTTCTCTCGTCTTGGGACGCAGGTAGGTTTAGTGGGTAGTTCGTCGGTCCTCTTCCCTCATTGGACGTGAAACCGACACCGTCAGGTAGGAGTCCCACAGACACTGGATGTAAGCTCGTACTAGGCGCTACATTTGGCCTTCCTTCGTATCCCGGGCCATAGTGTGTGTCGCAAGTAAAGGCATCCCCTGGGATAACAAAAAAAAAACCCCATTTAAATAATCATACTCACTTATCACCGCCCACAATAAATTGCACCTGGTCCTTGCGTCTGTCGTCCACTGGACTCTTTCTGACGTCGTTGTTTGACTTCATGCGGAGTTCCTCCGTCGATGGCTTCCTGTCATCGAGCCGCCTTTCCTCTTGTCGCCTCTCACGTGCCTCTTGGGCTAAACGTTCTTCTAGTTGCAACCTGGAAGTTAATAATATATCGCGTTATTGCTTAAGTAGTTTTGAACTCGATATACTAATCCAACCTGACCTAGATAATATGGCCCTAGAGCAGCACGGTGTAATAAGAGTTAATTATCCTTACAACATATAATGTATATAAATTTTTTAATTGAACGGTTTGCCCAGCGTAAAATTGAGCTGAATAAAAAGAACAGATAGAAATTTAAAATATCGGCGAAGTAAGCAAGATAATTATCGCCATCCTAGGTGTTGTGTTGTAGATGTCCATGGACTATGGTAACCTATATCAAGACAAAAAAATATCTTAATATACAACGTGTAAATATAAGGACTGTAGGAATTAGTTGTAGTAAAATAATGTAACTATAGAACTAATGCGTGTCTAAGAACTTTAACAAAGTTGTTTAGCTGAACCTAAATTAGAACACCTAGTTAAATATTATGAAATTACAGTACCACAATGACGTACCTAGCTTCAGCAAGTCTCAGATCTAATGGATAGTGCGGTGAATCATGCTCTTCACTTCCAGACGAATCATCACGCCAACCGAAATTGTCTGTCACTGAAATAGCAACCCAATTACATACGTCTGCATAAAACCTGTTAATTTCATACATGATATAGCCAACATAGTTTCCCAATTATAAGAATGAATCGAGTTTAACAACAAAATTGTATACATAAATATCGAAGAAGGATGAATATGATCGACTTTAACAAACACATCTCTGAAAAGCCTTTTACAAATGGCTAAATGCCGCCATAGAACATTCGCATTGACGATATTAGTTTAAATATATTTCTAGACCAAATCAGTCAAACATTAAGAAGAAACTTGATAAGGATGATACCTTATGGAGGTGGTAATAGCATCCCCGAAGGAATGCTATGTCACACGAGTCGAGAATACCTACTAATGGCCGGTTCCTATTACTATTTATTCACCTCACCAACGGTTGAATTTCGACATTACTTGTATGGAGCTTATATCAAATTTTAACCGATAGTAAGAACTGACCATAAAAACCCTCGTTCTACTATCCTTCGCCTTATGCCAAAGTAACTGGTAAACTGCCTGAAAACCCCCTAGGGTCTGGCAGGTAACCTAACTGGCTGACCCAGCGTATACAGCTGTCTTTACACAAATACTTTGACATTTCATTTAAAGACAGAAGAGTCGAATGTCTTGTAATGTTGGACATGCTTATATATTTTCTACAATTGTTAGAGCATGTATGAAATAATTAACGTAAATTATATACAATGTACAAAGAAAAAAGCGTAAGAGATCTTACCTTTAAACGTGTCAGAAATTAATAAAATGTTGCTGTACTGCTAAGCTAGCATCTAATCTATGGTGGAAACAAACGAAAAAGCCGGAAAGGGAGTGTTGCCAAAATGAAACAAAATCACAATCGTAAAAAAGCTTTCAAACGTGCAAAGAGAATTCTAATTTGCGTAGTTCTACATTTACGCCGTTCAATGTTAGTTTTGTATCTCCGTGTAGAGAATAAATGTATAGACGGAGCTTACATGAAAAAGCGTTAAGTTGTCGATTAAGTAAATGTTTTCTCCAGACGGCGATAAAGATTGATTTGCAAGTAAACTTTAAATCAGGTTTTAGTAATCATTTATTTAGTTACTAGTTAAAATTTGACATCATCTCACATAAGTAATGTCAATCTTTTTACAATAGTTAAGGTATAAGAATATATAGTGTTCCGTCATGTTAAATGAGTGACGCATTTTTTAGAACTTGTGTGCGTAAACTTATGTATTATACACGTGGTTTACTTCTGCGTGGTTAATAGTGATGGACACTATTCCACCTTTATTTGTACTAATCCGATTGTTTAACACTAAGTTCTCGTAACACACTGCAGCGTGATCGGGTTCCTATTCCGAAATCGGCTTCCTATAGCCGGCTTTTCCATTGAGAACCCGGGGTTCGGTCTGCCTATTTTGCTCGTCAAACCTTGATGATTAAATTTTTAGTATAAATTGGTAATATGCGTAATAAAAGAATGATTATGTTAGTCCGCGTCAAAATTTATGGCAGCTACTAGTTAACAAATGGCTGCGATATAAACCTCTTTTCATAGACTATCTAGTCTACGTTCCACATGAGACTCACAACGACCACATTCACGACCGCGATTTTTTCCGTTCCACTTGTTTGCAATCATAAACTGGTGGAACGGATTTTGGAGCGTTGATGTCATTAACGACGAAATATACAAATGTCATTGGTTGATTTGAAAATCGCGCCTTTTTCAATGTCAATAGATAGAGAGAATTAATGCTCTGTGGTCAACGCCCACTTCGATCCACCTTTTGACATGGGTCGTTGTGAGCGCTGTGTGATCGAAAATAATGACGTCATTAGTGATGTTTTCGCCACGACCATAACGACCGTGGTCGCTATGTGGACACGCCCCTAGTGTTCTGTAGCTGCTCTGAATTTTGGTACAGTCTGTACTGTGAAAATTTGTCTTTAATACATTTTATTGAATATAATCAAAATCATATTTAGCAGAAACCTCGCAAATAATATGAATAAGCTGATTTTGTTTAATATTATAGATTTCTAATATTCCATATATCGTAAAATTAGCAAAGTTCAACGACACAAACTTACCAGTTATAATCTAAGTATACGTTTTTCAATTAAAACTAATTATTTTATGGATATTTTAAATAAAGTTATTAAATTAAATAATGCACTAAAGAAATTAAGCCGAGCAGTTAGTTAGCACCATAGTAAAAATTTGCAATATTACAACTCTATTTTTTTATAAATACAGTTTCATTTAACCGTCGATGCTTATATTATAGGGTATCTTATTTTCAGTTTTTATGAAAAAAGTATTGCGACTTTTATTTATTTAGAGCAGCCACTAAGTTTAAATCTTTATAATTGAATATATCGAAGAAATGGACGGTAAACGAAGTGTCGGACGCCCTGCAGCCCGATGGACTGATGACCTGCGAAAGGTCGCCGGTAGGCGCTGGATTAGGAAGGCGGAGGTCCGAGATGTGTAATGACTTGGGGAGGAATACGGCCAGAAGTGGACTACGATTGACTGACGATTATTACGACGATACATATAAATGTGAATATAATTTGTTTCCTTTTATTTATTCTTTATTCAATTATTTATAATAATACCGATTGTCATAAAAGCTATATAATTTTGTATTTTCGATACCGCGGAATATTGATAGGACACTTTTTCTTGATAATTCAGAAATATGGGATATCTGAAGTGTAAGCGAGCGACACTGTTTCAATATGTAAATATAAAAAGGACACCTGACTGACGTAAAGAGCTGTTATTGATCCCTAAGCATGTTAGGGCGACGCCTGGCCTGCAGGGTCTTATAAAAAAATATGTAAATACATTATAACAATTAAATATGTTTAAATAGGATATATGAAATGTTAAATTTATGCAACATTTTATAGTGAGCTAACATTACGGATTAATATATTATATTATAAGGATTAAACATGCGTATGTACGTACCCTTATTAGACTCCTAAGCGGATTAGTGCTAAAAAATTTATTGACAGCAAAATAACATGCAAAAAAGAAATCCCAACACCGATAGCAAAAAAATACAACAATTATTTCATACATGCTTTTTGTCAATAATTAACGAACCGTAGGTACCTTCGTTTGCCTGAAAGCTTCCTACCGATTGTGACAAGAAATAACTTTACATAATTCATTTATTCAAACCAGATAATTAATTACTAACTAAATTAGAGAAATACATTATTGTTGTGTCGTTCAAAAGTAAAACACAGCTAACTTTCCTTCTAGAAATAAAAATATATTGGTAACTGTTCAAACTAAAAATACAAAATGACAGCACATAATTTAATAAAAATTTAATTAAAAGCGCTTTTTAAGTTTAAACTAATGACATTGTGTGATTTCAAAACTATGAAGTGTTTGTAAATCAAAAACACCAGCATTTCTCAGAATGCTTGACGTGAAATTGGTTTTTATAATTAGGCAACACCGAGCCATGAACAAATCATCTAGCTGTCAGTTTGACTTGATTGATTCGGATAGTTACATTTTTTTCGTTCGTGATTGATATGAGGAAACATCAATTAAAGTTTGCTTTTACATAAAAAACAATGATTTAGATGACAGACAAATGCTAAGAGTTACAAATCATTATTAACAACTTGAGGAGTTGGTAAAATCAATGTTAAGTCCGTTGGAGCCATAAAACTAAGGAAAGAAGAAGAGATGAACTTGAGAAGTATGAATAACCAGCTATAAACTTGGTCTATTGATTAATACGCTATTAGCTAGTTTCTGGACTGGGAAATTAAAGTTGAGAATCATGGCACAAATTAAGTTTATTTTCTTTGTGTATGTATATCTTAGTTATTTCATATTTGATTATATGTTCTTCTGAACTTTTCTCGAAGGAAGTTAGTTGCTTCTGATACTTTTAAGTCAACACTGACGTTCTTATAAACTAACAAAATAAATAATATGTTGAATCTTAACGTGACAGTTAATGTTAAGACGAAATGTATGTATTTATATGATAACATATTTAGCAGGAACAATATTTTACGTAGGTGATATTTCAAACTACTTAGACGAAAATATTAGGTTACTATCAACATAATATAATAACTATAAATGAATATCAGTGTAGCCATATGAAAATTGTAAATAGGCGAATAGCTTGTAGACTTTCATGTTTATCATCTTAAGATTTAACACTTAGTACTCGTCATATAGATTCAAAATGTTATTGCTTTTACAAGAAATATACATTAACGCTGAATAATGGTGTTAATTTAAACATCAAAAGTGATAAGCATTTCTTAAAAATAAATATTATTAATTCAAATATAAATTGTACAATAAAAATCAATGGGAGACAATTACAAAATATGTTTTTGAAATACTTTTTATGGGAATAAAATGATTTATTGGTTATAATTAAATATATACAGTATTTATTATTTAACTTCAGTTATAAAGTAGGTAGGTTTAGCTAAAAAAAGATCTCTATGTAAAGAAATGTTTAAGCGTTTTAATATTCAAGTCGAAAGCGATATTGGTACTGAAATATCACCTAAACATTCAACTTTAAATCACAAAACAAATCTAAAATGTTGCTCCAAAGGTACTTGTTTAAAATCAAAATAAGCGATTGGGCAATCTCAGCGACATAAATATAATTGGCAATTTAATATATATATATATACAGTCGACTCCCGATAATTTGAAACTCAAGGGACCAGAAATAACAAGCGTTTACTTATGGAAGGACATTTGTTCTTTTTTGGATTCATTTTAATAGCACAAATCAAACATTAACATGACTCATTAACGTTTGAAAGAAGACTGGAATGCGAACTTACTCATATCTCATTTATGTAAACAACTGACAGGTCTGTACATGTATGTAAACAAACGACAGGTATGTGCCTGATAAACGCTTCAAATTACAGAGAGTAGAAAAACCCGGACTTCAAATTATCGCATGTTTGCGAACAAGATAATATTCCTTCAACTTCAAATAACCGAAGGAACCAATTAACATTGATTTTATTCAATTTATCGAGTATTTTTCAAGGGACCGGAAAGAAATTACAAATTATCGAGATTCACATTAACGAGTGTCAAATTATCGAGAGTAGACTGTGTGTGTATATGAAAAATTACGATAATACTAAGATCTTACATACTAGATACATGTGACAACATCGAAAATAAGTGCACTTAAGTACAATAATAAACTCTTTTTAAAATAATTATATTTTGAGCACTTTAATTTAATAACTATGATAATATTTAAAATTGCCTAATAATATACTAAGAGAATCGTCGTAGGATGTGGATTCAAATAAAATTTAAATGTAAATATGAGAATTTCAGATAATTGTGGATAAGTCGTATATAAAATCGGTTGTGTCCAAAATAGTATAATAAAAATAAATTTGTTTAAAAGTTGCCTTTTATAGCCTCTAAGATGCTGCCGTTTTTTTGGTATACAGATTAAAATAAAAAAAATTGTATTGTTACATTTGTATTTTCGTTTGGTCCCCTTTTAACGATCTTCAAAATAATTAAATAGTTTCCTTAAATATTTGTTAAATAATAAATATGAAACTTTATACCGGAGACATGAGTATCAATAAATTACATATAAGCCCAGCCTCCCCGCTGTCAGTTTTTTCGCGTAACTCTCTTAGGCTAAGCACAAACTAGTATTGCCAAACTCAGTCTTTCTCAACTGAGTCCGATATTGATATATCATAATGCGTGTTTAGCCTTAGTGGCTTACGAGAGCAAAGTTTTCAGACGTAAGGCCGTGCTTAGGATCGTTTAATATCTCAAAAAAAAAAATGGAGAAAGACAGGCTATTAAATGTAAGTTTTAAATAAAATTTGAACAGTCTTTTCATATTTAGTTGCCTTATTATTTATTTCTCTAATATTTTAGCGGACTTAGCAAAATAAATAGACAGTCAGAATGTATTCGCCGACTGAATGAAATATTACCTATATTTCATTCAGCCGGCGAATACATTCTGACTGTCTATTTTTTAGCCCGTATAAAATCCCGTCCAGTAGTAATAAGGATAGACTCGCGATCTATTTGCAATGTTAGTCAACAATTTACAACATTCCGTTTCAAATACGTGTGAAAAAGTGGTGATTATCGTTCGACTTTAAATGATGTTTATCGTTTGACTTTAAATAGTGATTATCATTCGACTTTAAATAATGTTTATCGTTTGACTTTAAATAGTGATTATCGTTCGATTATAAATAATGTTTATCGTTTGACTTTAAATAGTGATTATCATTCGACTTTAAATAATGTTTATCATTTGACTTTAAATAGTGATTATCGTTCGATTATAAATAATGTTTATCGTTTGACTTTAAATAGTGATTATCGTTCGACTTTAGTGATTTTCATTTGACTTTAAATAGTGATTATCGTTTATTCGTGGCAGAACTAACAAAGCGGCGAAGATGCAATAATGATTGGGACAAAATAAAATGCTTTAGATACACTCTTTAGCTAAACAAGTTAATCTGACTGGCTGCATTACATTTTGCGAATCGTCGTTGGTATGTACATGGAAATATAAAGTTTAAAACGTGTTTGTGCTTACACTAAAGTCGAACGGTATCTGTCACTTCATACAATTTAAAGGATACAAAACACACAAAAATAGAATGTTATGTTTATGCAATGTCTTTTTCGATTCGATTTCAAAGATTATTTAAGTCATTTTACAACTTGTTGTATATAATTGTTTAGGTTACTAGAACTCAATATCAATGCATTAATGAAAATAAAACATTTAATATGAATAGTAAATATCAAAATCATGTTCAAAAAATATTTTCCGTTTACTACCCCCGATCATTCGGTGTCATTGTGCGAGTAGGGCAGCGTTATTTTTGTGTGTGATTGAAAGAGATAACCGTCGCCAGTACTTTTCCTTCGCTAGAAGCATTTGAAGTGTGTTGATGAATGTATTAGTTTAAAAAATCAATGAAATTAAATTGTGAGACAGAGAATGTGAAAGGTAAAGAAAAGTTCACAATTTTGAAAATAATAGCGGAAATAATATTTACTGGCATTGATATTTACCACATTCATCATTATTCAAAATATTTGAAATATTATCAGAGTATAATTATTTAAAAATTCGGTGTGCGCTATATTCAGGCAGGCAATATATTCTTTAAGTACCATTACGATATTTATTTTCATAAAGTACCTACTATTGTGAAATTTCCTCTCGTGGGTACAATTATTAGAGTCAATGCGATACAACTAGTATCATATCAGTTGCGCAATTTGAAATCCTGACAAGTAACTGAAATTATTTTTTAAATGAATGTTTTTGCAGTCATTGTCTTCCTTTTGCCGATATATTGTGCTTGTCGAAAAAATTTAAATCTATCAAAATGTGATACCGCTCATTATAAACTTAAAAATTAAATGTTCGTGTATCGCATGTCTTTGAAGAAATTCATGACATTCATACTTAGATAATATGGAGGGTGGAGGAAGAGAACCATGTCTGTGTTGAAAAAATGACCATCAAAATGCGTATAATAAGGGTGGCGCTCCGGTAACATAGGATAAATTATGAAAGAAACGTAATTAGACCAAAAGCAATTACAGCATTATATTTGCTAAATTATTTTAGATTACGTAAATAGTTGATTTCTTAATACTGGCATTTTATGGCACTTCAACATTTTTTAAATTCGTATCGTAGTTTTTCGTACATAATGCTATGTGGTAGGTGTTTGAACCTGTATTTTCAAGACACTTTTTCAAATTCTCCTCCATATAAGATAATACTCCTTACCTCTACCCTCCATAATAGATAGATAAACTTTATTGTACACCAAAGCATAGACAAACAGCAGTAGAAAAAGAGATAGTACAACGGCCATTTATGTGTGTGATGAGTTGTGAAATTTGTCGGAGTGCACTTGTTGCGTTTTGAAATTGTACAGCTGGGGCCCAATTCTGCTATTTCAATATCTTGGCGACGATATTTAAAGTACGATTCCACTGCGATAGTGTCGAAAATTCGTATTCTACTAAATCCACAATATCATCTCGATATCGTCACAGCGGAATAGGAGTTTAAAAATGGCATTCTACCATTAGTAGAAATAGCGTTAGCTAAAATGAAGATTGAAACGCTATAAACATTTAAAACATATTTCGCATATAAATATTTATAAAGATGGATAGTAATTAACAGAATACCGAATAGTGGCAAACCTACGATTGAGACGATAGTGTCCGGAGATTTTGACGAGATAGTAATAGCAGAATGGGGCCCCTGCTGTACTTCAAGTAGACCTACTACGTGTTATTTATTTTTTCATGATACTCTTTTTCTTCATGAATGCATCGACACAATCTATACAGTTTATTTACAAGTGAACCTACTCGACGTGTTCGTGGAATACCGACAACTCGTCGTAGTTCTTACCTGATCCACACAGTGACGTATCGTCGCCCATACTCAAGTCATCTTGGGAACTGCTGCCACGAACTGTAAAAGCAATGTATTAACTTTATAATACCATTTTAAACCGACCATATTTCAAATAGGATGGTATGGCTGACACATCGATAAAATTTAACTTTTAGCGTAAACTTTCCTAGGAAATAAATATTAAATCAAAAATCCTAGCGAAAGAGAATCATTTCATACCTAGAATAATGCGTGAGGCTATTGAAATCAAAAATATCCCAAATTTCAATAGAGAAGATGGTTGGCAGGTACCACGTGTTTGGAATCCGATCATCAAAACTATTAAAACCCAAACCCAGTAAAAACAAACTGCCAGACCTCAAGACACTGTGAGCTCTTTCTGCGTGCAACGGAACACAAACCAACTTGGCTGATAATTTCTTTTATTTTCATTCCACCCATTTTAATCCCTATGAATATTATAAATGCGAAAGTAACTCTGTCTGTCTGTCCGTCTCTCTGTTCCGTTTTCACGGGAAAACTACTGGACCGATTTGGCTGAAACTCAGTATATATGTATATATATATTCGATGCCAAGGATGAACATAGGATACTTTTTATCCCGAAAAATGGGATAGTTTCCGGGATAAAAATATATTTGTCTCTCTGTTTGTTATCCTTTTATGGAAAGACTATTGGACCGATTTAGCTGAAACTCGGTACATATGTAATTTTAATACCTAGGGTGGCCAAGGGATACTTTTCATCCCGGATAATGGGATAGATTTATGTAGAGGTTATCCTAAAAACTGGGATAGGTTTTTTGTGATTTTGTCCATTTCATCTACTTGGTACCGTTAGTCCCGGTCCCGTAGGTCCCGTTGGACCCGTTAGTTCACTTGTCAAGTTTTGTCACTTAGATAACGTAATAGGTTGGGGAAAAAGTCTTTTCGCATGTAGTATGTATGAACTTGTAATAAGATCTCTTTGGCTATACCATTTGTATCTGGCTGGTTTTGGTATCATTAAAAGTTTTAATTTTAAAGAAGACAATTCCAAATTCAAATTAGGAAAATGTGTGATTTTCATTTGTTTTTCTTATTGTTAAAATGAATGAATGTAATGAAGAAATTCGATATATTTTAAAATTTTACTACAAAAAAGATAAAAATGCAACACAAGCCCCGAAAAAAATTTGTGATGTTTATGGACCTAATGCAGTATCTGTGAGAGTAGCGCAAATTTGGTTTAAGCTTTTTCAATCCGTAAATTTTGGTATCCAAGATGCACGTCGCTCTGGTCGCCCTGTTACGTACAAAATTGATGCCATTTTTGAAAAAGTGCAGCAAGATCGGCATATTAGTAGTTACAATGTAGCTGGAGAACTGGGAATTGACCACAAAACGGTTTTGGAGCATTTGAAAAAAGCTGGGTACACAAAAAAGCTCGATATTTGGATGCCTCATGAGCTCACTGAAAGAAACCGTGATGAACCGTGTACTCATTTGTGATTCTTTATTACGACGTAATGAAAATGAACTATTTTTGAAAAAGCTGATAACTGGTGATGAAAAGTGGATCACGTACGACAAGAACGTGCGAAAAAGATCGTAGTCAAAGGCCGGTCAGGCTTCACAGACTGTGGCGAAACCCGGGTTAACTCGTAACAAGGTGATGCTGTGTGTATGGTGGGATTGGAAGGGCATTATTCATTATGAGCTGTTACCGCCAGGCAGGACCATCGATTCCTGAACTGTACTGCGAACAACTGATGAGATTAAAGCAAAAAGTTGAGAGAAAGCGGCCGGAATTAATCAACAGAAAACGTGTGGTTTTTCACCATGATAACGAACGCCGTTCGTTTTTAATTTGGACGGTCAAAACTTCAATTCCGCCGCAGTACAAGCAAACGAAGGATTGTTGATTTTGGAAACCCTGTAGTTCAACCTTGAAGTTGACAATCATTGCGAAACAAAATGGCGTCTCGAGACTACTATTCTTTTTTCAAAATAAAATAATAAAGGTACAGACAATTTCGAAAGCAATTTTTTGATGTTATTAAAGAGTATTCATATACAGGGCGTTATTAAGTATAACTGGTCTAAAAATTAATAACAAACATACCTCTACAGGCGGGTCGTCCATTGACGTTCCTATACAGGGTGTTCTCCAAGTACTGCAGCCCGCTGTTGTTGATTATGTTGAAGCCGCACAAACGCTCGATCTGCTTCCATCTGTGCATACGCTCCTAAAATTCAAGTAGACAACTCTATTAAACATTTTTTTGAAAATAAGAGCCAGTTATGGTTGGTATTAATGAATTTACGATGATATCAGTACAAGAGCAAGTTGAGCAGTTTTTAATGTATAGGAATTTTTAGTTTTTAACATAACAAACTTACAAAACTGGTGTGAGTTCGCCACACACATGCATTTCAGCGGTATTTAATTATTGTTTAGGCTAGTGTTTGTCCATTATTTCACTACGAAATAAATAATGAAATTAAGCATTCTCATGCAGAAGAATATATTTTACCTATTCTAGTCATCAAACACATCCAAACCAAATTGAAAGATTTACGTATACGTTTTTGGAAATGTTAAAAAGCAATATGATGAACTTACTTGTAATTCTTGCGTGACTTCGTTGAGAGCCGTGCGAGCTTCGACTATAGACCTGTCGACGTCATCAATGGACTTGCCGTGTGTTGAAACAAACGCACCCACCAAACTAGTACGTTTCTTGCGAAGTTTTTCGCACTGAAACACAAATTTAACAACATTAAAATCACCAAAACATAATTAATTAAGGAAAATACTTTATTGTACGCCATAAATTAGAAATAGGTAGGGATGGGCCGAAATTAGTTTTACATTCGGTTTAACCGAATTTCGGCAGCTTGAGCCGAACTTCGGCATTCGGTCGAAATTCGGTTTAAATGCCGAACATTCGGTGCAAGAAAAAAGTAAAATACCTACTTGCACTATTTTGTCTGAAGTTAATAGAAATCATATATATCATAACCGTAATATAAAAATTAGCATCTATATACACATGGTCATTTATTTTAGTTAGGAACATGTAAACTTTAACGTGCAATGTGATAAAAAACAAATAAAATTAGTTCTTGATTAAGTCTTTGCCTAATTAAATACACATCAAATTAAAACAAAAATAAAATAAACTTATTATTCCTCTAAGAAACATCAGTAAATAGTGCAACTGCTTAATTATAATGCGTAAATTGAATAAAATTAAAAAACACGTCTAAGGGACATCAGCAATTACAACTTTAATTTTGATTGAAATCACTTTTTACGAATTAAAAATGATGAATTTAGAATTATAAAATAGTGATTTTGTATCAATCACAGGTCTAAAAGTGTATTCTTTTATCCACCTACTCATACTTAAAATTTACGGCGTTATCAAGTCTCGACGTCAACAGGTCACAACGTGTTGCTCTTGAGAAAGCGTGGCGAATCAAACCGAAGTTCGACCGAAATTCGTATTCGGCCCATCCCTAGAAATAGGTTATTAAAAAAAGGTGCAATGTAGGCTAAACAAAGGTCGGTCTTAAAGGGGCTATTATTATCTCGTCGTCTAAATCGAAGGACAACATCGTCTCAATCGTAAGTTTGCCCGATTTCAGTATTCTATTAAACGCAATAGCGACTCTACGCACTCTACCTTTATAATCTAGCACACCACTCTACCTTTATAAATATTTGTAAGCGAAAACTCGTGAAATAAATGTTTAAAATTTTGGTAGCTCTGCAATATTCATTTCAGCCAACGCCATTTCTACTAAGGTTAATACGATTTTTGTTTTACTATTATACCGTCGCGACAATATTGTAAAATTTAGAGAATACAAATATATGACGCTTATCATCATCATCATCATCATCTGAGCGTTAAATCCCGGTTGGATTCGAAGCGTTCGCTCCGACGCCTAGGGTCCGCTTTTCTACTTTTCTAGTCCACTTCGCGCGGTCTTCAGCATCCCCCGTTTAGAGACCATTGGTACGCATGTCATCCTTCACAACGTCAAGCCAACATTTCTTGGGCCTTACCCTTCGACCGAGTTCTGGCGGAGGCGGCATGTCAATCATTTGTTCCCCACATAATTAGCCGGTCTCCGTAAAACATTTTGGGGTCACAAATAACATCTGTCACCTCACGCCACTTGGCCCAAGCTGCTGTGATACGGGCCTTGACGTCGTGGTCGATATCCCCGGACACACTAAGTACAGATCCCAAGTACTTAAACTGATCCGTGCGCTCGACCGTATCTTCGCCTAGGCGCACGGATGTGGGATCTGTGGTGTTGCAGGCCAAGTATTCAGTCTTCGCCACATTTAGTTTCAGACCACCGTCTCTAGCGACCTCTTCCACACATCTACACGTCGCACCAGGCGCCCCCTGTCCGAATCTGCCGGCGCGATATCGTCAGCATACATAGGCAACCATGGAGGTTGCTCATGCGCATCTCTGATGCTGTTCGACACGTCGACGTCTAATATCACGCTGAACAGAAACGGGCTAAGAACAAATCCCTGGTGCACTCTTATGGTTATGGGGAAGGGTATAATACAAATATATGACACTATCGCAATAAAATCATAATTTGAATATCTTCGCAATGCCAAGATATTGAAAAAACATAATTGGGCCTCAGGTAGAACCTAAACGTGTCTACCTGATGTGTTAGTTACGTGCACAACGCTAGTTCTATTTATAATCTAACCAGAGTAAGCAGTGAATATACTCACGGCGTCCCTGGCCTGTTGCAGTTGCATGTCAGCCTGTTGCTTCTTCCTCAGGTACGAGCGATTCTCGACCTCGTGCGTGAGCTGCAGCCACTGCTGCAGCCCGGGAGGGGGTGCCCAACACCTGTCCTCCAACTCCCCTTCGGCGCGACGCAATTCTGCTCGAAGCATCTAGAATATACATTATAGTTGATGATCTCTGTGGTTGAGCCTCACTCCAATGCAGAGGCTCTGTGTTCGATTCCTGGTATGGTAAATTTTTGTCTGGGTGTCTGGGATCGGCTCCAGAGTAATCCGTTGTTTATTATCACACAAGCGTAATTTGCTTAATTTGGGGATACACAATATCATCAGACGAACTAATCCATACTAATATATAAAGCTGAAGAGTTTGTTTGTTTGTTTGAACGTGCTAATCTCAGAAACTACTGGTCTGATTTGAAAAATTCTTTCAGTGTTAGATAGCCCATTTATCGAGAAAGGCTATCGGCTATATTATTATATCATCACGCTAAGACCAATAGGAGCGGAGCACCAATGAAGAATGTTTCAAAATCGGGGATTTTCTTTTCTTTTTGAGAGCTTTCCGCTGCGTGCGCTGCGTAAACGGTTGTTCCCCTTTAAAAGTTCTAAAAACAAGTCCGCGACAGCATATGTTTATCTTTTAAGGTTGGCTCACTATAACCTTATTTAGGTTAACCAAATTTGTTCTAAAATAATGCATTATTTGCGAAGGTTTTTTTATAAACATGATATTAATCCTTATCCAAATAAATACGTTATTCATCACAAGTATTTAATTTAAAACAAAATTGCCATTCTCATAATTCGATTTCAATTAATATCTTAGGAGATATCGCAGTTTTAAAATAACATAGCAGCAAAATAATGATCAAGTACTGCGCGTATTTATAAAGTGCAAGGCCGGCGGCGGGCAGTCATGAGGGGGAAGGGCGGTGGGGCACCTTCTACGTAAACAAAGTCGCGGATTAAAGTTAGCGTTAGCCCAAAGTAACGGAACGTCAGTAGACGGAACCTACGTGAACAAAAGCGTCAAATGAGGTGAATCATTTTTTTTTAACTTTCATAGTATAAATACGTGATTTGCGTCAGTGTGGTTAATTGCAATATATCCACGGGGAAACTATTCCTCTTAAATCCTTACTAATTCGGTTATTTAATACTAAGTTCTCGAAACGCAATGCGGCGCGATAATATAACTTAAACTATACTGTATGTGTTGTCTTAAATATAATAAATTGTTATTATTATTGCTCAACTTAGTAATTTAAATGTTCCTCTCGTTCTTTAAAAAGAGATCTCTGACTTCCAATAATCAAAAAAATGTGTTAACACAATTTTTTGATTATACATAGGCCCTATAAATGTTTAACAAACGTCATATTTCTGGCTGGACAGACACCTGAATGTTCTTGCATTTTGATAGCAACAACCTAAAAATAGTCTAAAATACTTGTGATTTTCACATCTTCATAGATAAAATAAAGAAAGCACTCACTTCAACTTCAGCCTTAAGTTGTGTGACCTCCAAATCAGAAGTTGTTGAATTCAATAACGGAGTGTCACCAGCTTCACGCAACTTCTTTTCCAAATTCCTTTTTTCTGTAGTTACGCTTTCCTTAAATATACAAATCAACACATTAGTAACAAGCAGTTTAAAGGAGCTACGTATATGGAGCTCGGTGTCTCGCTCGCGCATATTTTTTGAAGATATCTATAGTATTGTTACAACTTAGGTTCCGACAAAAACAAATTCCATCCTAATCTGTAAAAGCATATTTTATTACCTGTCGGCATTTGAACTAATTGTAATCCTTTTATGATCGTCTTCATTTATTCACTTATTTATTGGCATTCTTTTTATAATTATTGTGGAGAACAGCCTATTGTTCTATAGTACTCGTTTCCGGCCGCTTGCAGGCTGCATCAATTACAAGTAAATTCTAGGAAATTGTGTCCACGTTGCCGGGCGGGCACAGTTGCATTGGTGAAGTATAAAACGACGGCCTGATGGAGAGAGGAGGCAGTTGAGCTGGGACTACGATACGGGCGTGACGTGTGTACATTCGGGAATCTAATAATGACGGACTTTGCGCGTTTTATTGAATTACGACCTTCTGCATTATGGTTGGATTTGTTGTGTTCGTTTATATTTGTACCTGTGTTATACGTGTTTGTATAGTTCTAATAAACTCTTTAATAATTCCAACGGCATTTTAATTCGAGTCCCGCAAATCGTAACAGTATTATAAAATGTCATGTGTATGCTGTATATTGAATCTATTAAAAAAAACAACTGGAATAGATATAAACGATGCAGAATACGATGCAATTTTTTAGATTTCTTGTTTATTTATTTGGGTATAAAGGATTACATTGTACAAATTATTTAATTGTCTTTTGAACTGTACACTGCACTGATTGTTTATATTTTTCTTTCCTTATGCGGAACATCGCGAATGCGGTGACAGGGTCGCCATATAAAGGATCGACAGCGCAGCGAATATGAAAACACGTCTATACTCTTCAAATACTTATTTATTGTTGTCTAAATCTTATTACATCACATGGGATTCACGCAAAAACTAATGGGCCGATTTCGATGCGATTTTCGCTGATCAACAGCAAATTCTTAAACTTAAAATCTGCGCTACTTTTTATGCTGAGAATTTTTCTGGGAATTATTTAAAAAAGCCAAATTAAAAAAAATCGAAATCCAATGCGATTTTTTCGCTGATCGATGGCAAATTTTATGTAATAAAATGTATGATACATTTTATACCAGGAATCCCGCGAGAATTTTTCTTGGGAACGGTTTAAAGTTATTCGGGTGCATAAAAATTTGCTTATTCAAACACAGTTTCCACTAAGACCATAACTTACATTATTTTTTAAATGCTGCGATACTTTGTGTCCTGGAAATCTCGCGGGAATTTTCCCGGGAGTGATTTAAAGTGGTTAGTATGCATAAAGATCAGCTGATTTAGATACGACTTATACTAAAACAATAATTTACGTTCTTTTTCAAATTTTCAAACTAATAAATCCGTCGCCCTGCTGAAAATACCCTTTGATTTTATATATTGGCAAAAAATCTGTAATCTTCATGAACTGTTACATTAGGTGGACGAAATCGTGGGCATATTCTAGTTAGCAAGAAAATTACGCAATAAGAGAGGGGAGCTTTTCCCCTCTCTTATTGCATAATTATAAATATTCATTCACCTGTTCCAAACGAGCCTTCTCGAGTTCCTTCTGCATGTCATCTAACGCCATCTCGGCTTTGCGCAGCTGCTCCATGTCTCGTAGCATCCGCTGCACTTGGCTGCGACTCGCGCGACCCGCTCGCAACGCCGCCCAACCACCGACGACAGCGCCGAGTAGTAGAGAAGCAAGAAGCCAGTCTTTCCATCTGCTGCCTTCTGGAATTTACAGGAGCGTGTTATAAAGATACGCGATGACTCAAATCGTACCGGGACGAGAAACTATGAACTATTAAACCTGGACAAGACCTCAATTCAATGCGCCAGTGTTTTTAATTTTTTGTATATATAGTGTAAACTCTATATAATGGCACTGAAAGGACTGTGCATTTTATGGCGTTATAGAGAGTTGTCGTTAAATGGAGAAAAGTCTGTTTTTTTGTCTGACGTCTTTTGCTGCACCAGTAATTTCGTGGTTTTTTTTTTACTTATTTTATTCATATCTTGTGATATTGAGGCATCTGGGTGATAAAGGAAGTACTTAGAAATTTCGGTATGCATGATGCCGACAGTGGAGTTTATTACGGGCTAGGACAATAAAGCGATAAAAAAACGTACACAGCTGCGCAGATTTTACTAATTTAGGCAACTTAAAAGGTACTTTTTATTACTTAATTGTTGTCGTAATTGAGAGTGGTGTAATGCTGTATAGAGTGTATCATTGTATGGAAGACAAGCTAAACCAACCAAAGCCAAGTGATTTCGACGCTTAAGGGAGTTTGTCTTTAAATCGAGTGATGTTACATGGAGTTTACACTGTATTCCACAGTTATATAATTCGTATGTTACTCGCTCCGTGCCCATGCGCATGGTGCACCATGGCGCAATTTTGAGTTAACTTAATGTTAATGGGCTGCATTCGACTGCATTTGAGTGACTAATTTCTCATAGTCTGCGGACAAGATAGAGGTGTAAAAGAAGTATGAATGCAGAAATCGATTAAGTCTGTTTATTTACAGTTCGTTAAAAGTGGCACTAGATATATATACAAGCATCTTGCCGTGGCCTGGAACATATTAGCAAAACTCCTCTTGATGTTGTATACATAATGCCATCTTTTGAAAGGAAGATTTGACATTCATTATTTCACATGTTTCTTGGACAGTTACAGCGTTATTCATAAACGCTGATTAATTTTTAAGCAATGCTTTAAAAAGTTATTTAAATACAAATGTATTAATAAACACTATTTAGACTTAATAACATGTTTAAACAGTTACTTAAGTAGCTGTCAGATAGAATGTCCCTCGCATACTTTTCGTAATGCATTTATTTCTTGGAAATTAATGAAATCGAATTGAATGTCGTCATAATTATATATCGCTTACTGAATTGAACGGTTGCACAATTCAAATATTAACAACTTGAAAATTCTCACGTTAGAATTTTTATAGTCAATATATAATTATGACTTAAGACTATTCCTTACTGCACTTTAAGGTACATATTATTATTGTATGGGTTTTGTATATTTATAAATATATTTATTTATTTAGAACAGTAACCCATTCTTCTTCTTCATCCAATCGATGTCCATCGCTGGACGTAGGCCTCCCCAAGTATGCGCCACATATCCCGGCCTCCCGCCGTTCTCATCCAGTAACCCATTACTAACTCAAAAGTCCAAAATTATACATTGCGATAATGTAGAATTTAGTTAGTGGTATGATAAGTTGTTTTATGACCGTTCCTATATTTTATCAACCGCCCATTTACATTACTATCGGTTAAAAATTTGACTTAAGCCCCATACAAGTAATATCAAAATTCAACCGGCGGTAAAACAAATGAAAAAATAGTAACACATCACGAATTGGTCATTAATAATAAGAATATTCTTATTACTCTAATTACAGCAAATAAAATATTGAAACTTGTACATTGAAATTGAATTGAACAATTAATTCCTACTAGTGGTCGCCCGATTCGACCATAATAATTAATGTAAAAGACTCTAACTTCTATAATCACAGATTCCGCCACGGCTACACTGTTAATTTGACTTGAACAATAAACAAAAGAGTATATATGCGTGTTTTCAAATACATGGCAGTGTGTGTAATGGTTTTTTTTAAATTGAGATTTAATGTATTTGTTATGCATAATTTTTAAAAAATATGAGCTTTTGTCGCTTCTTCTCTATATAAACTATTAGTGTGCGAAATTTCATACTCTTCTGTCGGCGCAATTTTCGTAAAAAGAGGTTCAAAGTTTTTACTTTATTAATAATATATACATAGACAATAAAAAACAGCATTGAAATAAAAATACTTGACATTATATTTAAATTAGATAAGAAGTTAATTGACTTTTGAATTCGTAATTAAGGCCTTTGAATTCTCTTAATTGGACATGTATTTTAAAATGTGGGCCAAATATTTTTACTCATTTTAATTTCGTCCTAATTGATTTCGAAGCGTTAAAATGTAATGGTATGAAGGTACGGTATTGTGGGATCCAAATCCCACGCAGTAGCAGATTAGAAAGCAGTACTACAGAGATAATAATAAAATAGGTTGAGCCTGATGCAATAGTTGTATTTGATTATACAATGACAGAAGGAAAGAAAAAAAACACTAGGTAAGTATAGAAAAGTCAATAGATTTTTTTTTATAAAACATGCCAGTGCTTTAATATAGTAATCTAAACGCAGGTATTATCCTTTATTGAACACGAAATAGTTAAAAATAAAAGTACAAAATAGTGATGATGTACAAAGGCGAGTTTAACCCTAAAAAGAGTTTTCTTCCAGCAAACCTATGGGTCAAGCGAGAGTGGGTAAACAAGAGGCAGCGTTGTGTACATTAAAGTTTATTTGGATAAGTAAATAGGTTATTATCATTATTATTCTTTGCAAAGATGAAGACTCAAGTAACCTTTGTTAAGGTTTTTCAAAGTTTTCTATTATCAGAGTTAGAGAAGCCAGAAATCTGACGATGCCAGCTTTAGAGCTGATGTTCGGCAGATTTGTGATTTATTTTGCAGGTATAACTACTAGATGTTCGTACATGACATGGCTTAAATGGCAGGGGTGCTGAAACGGTCGATCGCAAATGCTTTTGAGTCGATCTCAAGAAAAAATTGCTGGCGTACTGTGTGACTTAAACCAGCGCCACGATACAGCCTATCTACCTAGATGACAATCCTGCATTACACATACTTGGAGCCTGTCAGAGTCGATCTAGATCAGGGATTCCCAAACTATTTTGGGCGAGAGACCCCTTTTCCAAAATGAACTTATACCTCAGACGACCATAGCCAAGTTACTTTAAAAATCCTATATCTAGTTTTTTCATATTTATACAAAATACTTACCAATTTAAAAACTTTGCGGTTAGTTAAGTAAGTAAACTCGACATAATTTTCTCATCAAAATTTAACTAAATAAATAGACATAAAATTCAATAAATATCAAGTCTAGTTAATAATTATTCATACAAATTACGTAAAAATAATTAAACAGGCAACGATTTTTTTGAAAAAAATCCTATAAAAATAGCAAAGTTTAAAAAAGATAAAAATACAACAATGATACTTCCTACTAAAATATTAGTCATTCTTATAACAAGCCGGTATACGTAACACAGGTTATACAGTATCTTGGAAAGTTTGAAATAAAAACTTGTGTTAATTAATTATCTACCATTTGGGAATCCCTGATCTAGATATAACCAAATCTGTCCCATCTTACGCTAGCTGCCAGGTTCCAAGGTACGTTTTCTTTCTACTATAATTGTCGGTACTAATTTCGTCTAAAACAAGGTTTTAAGTGTAAATCTTGTAAGACATAGTTTCCTTGTGCGTTATTTATGTCTCTATTTATAATTATTACTAGCATATTGAAGTGTACTTGCACATATTGCACGATAATTCTGAACACTGTTATTATTCTTAAATTCTACTGTTCCATATTCAATTTCAAATCCACCTATGCTGTTCTATCACATCGCCACATTGGTAAAGCCATGCTGCAATAATCATCTTGACTAGTGGTCGCCCAGTGGTCGAAATTCGACCATAAGGTTCTGTTGTCAAAGACTATAACTTCTATAATCACAGATTTTGCCAAGGCTACACTGTTATGACTTTAACAATAAACAAAAGAGTATATGTGCGTGTGTGTGTCAAATACATGGTCGTGTGTGTAATGTTTTTTTTATTAACGTAATGTATTTTTTTTTAAATATTAGTATTCTGCACTCCTTCTTTATATATACTATAAGTTTATATATATAACTATAAGTGTGCGAAATTTCATACTCCTCCGTCCGCGCAATTTTCGTAAAAAGGGGTATAAAGTTTTTGCTTCACGTATTAATATAATGATTATAGCTCGTAGAACAGGATCGGTGTGATACCACGCTCTCACCGAATATCGGCGTGGAATGGTTAGCTTTGAGTTAGTCGTGTTTCAAACGAAGAGTATGTAGTGGAACGGTTACAAGCCAATAGATGGCGCTCTGCAATGATTGAGGTCGCAAATGATTCCCGAAACGTACAAAGAATATATACAAATTTCCAACAATAACAGATGGGCCTGCGAGTAGAGTACGACATAATTTTAAAATGAGTTTGTAAAAGTAACTTGACAATTTGTACTGAACTAGTACAATGTACCACTTCAAATGAGGCGAGGAGATTTGAATGAGGCCGCTGAGGCGGTGAGCGTCATTCCCTCATTTGTCCCGTACAAAACTTTTAGTTCGGAAATGTTCGTTAAGAATCGGATGTGATCGGCCTCGGTCACCTCATTTTATCGTATAAGTCATGTTGTCCCTCATTTTCATGTGAATATCCGTAGAGGCGTTATTGTACTGTTGTCCTCGCTGCGTCCTTCCTCTTACATTTGACACGTGAGTAGTAGCGGGACAAAATTTTTGAAGTAGTACAAATTAAAATTTTGATCCGTATCAGTACAAATCTATTTTGTACAGGACAAATGTACTGCTTCACACGTGTAATACTCATCACTACCTGCGAGACATAACACTGGCCTCGCTGGAAGATCTTCCTTTGAGACGGAGGAACATTCCATCTCGCTCCTCCACCTAGTCGGGACATCCCTAAAAGTAAAAGTACCGATGGCCCACTTCCTCCTCCTCCTCCTACCCCAACCCCTGTATCCTATTCCTCCTGTCTGATCCTCTACCTCATCCCCCATCCCACTCTCATTGTCGCATCCTAAAAGCTGCCAATGCGTTGGCTTGGCCGCCAGTGTTCCAAACGTCTATAGGTGACGGTTACTATTTTGCATTAGCTGGGCCATCTGGGTGTTTGCCAGTTTCAGAATAAAAAAAATGTGAAACTATGTTGCATCATAGAATGATACTTCTTCCTTGGCTACAGCGCTAAAGCCCACCCAAAGACAAATATAAGAATAACAAAACGTGTGCGTCTCGTAACTTAAACTAATCTAAGTTGAACTATTGAAATTGTTTAACTTGAGAAAAGCTTAGGTTATTACTTAAATTTTATGTATATAGCGGCTGGGTTAGAGTGAGAGAAGAGGAGCCTACCTACCGCTGCCGTATGCGTGAGAGAAAGGGAAGCCAGACAGACTGGCGCCTGGCGTTACGTAACGAAGCGGTTTACACTCTCATAAGAAGTTATCACTTCAATAAAATAGGGTATATATCTAAAGTGTATGATATGATACAGAACGGTTTACTATACTAAAACATAGTAACAGGAAAGTACATACAATATAATAATATACTAGCGGTCTCGGCAGACGTTGTCCTGCCCTGAAAAAGTAAAATCTAGAACCCGATTCCAGCTCCACCTACCGGGTCTAATTGTGAATCTAAGCCACCCCGGGACCCACTCAAACACACATAAAGCATTTCATCAAAATCGTAGAACCCCATTTCAGCGCCAAATATTTTGTTTAGATTGGTGGGTTACGTTATTGAAGTTTTAGTAGGGATCCCTAATTTTTATATAGCCTATGTTATTAAGGAATAACGTAGCATTCGAATGGTGAAAGAATTTTTGAAATCGGTCCAGTAGTTTTTGAGTTTATTCCTTATAAACTTTACTCTTTATAACATTTATAACATTAGTATAGATATAAAATTATTTACCATCATCAGTTAAATCAACATAGCGTCCGCTGAATAACAAATACACAGAATACGACGCTCCTAACGCGAGCCAAGTTTCCAACATTTATAACATTATCACTGCACATCCAGACACTACATTTCATTCACTCATGTGTACTACTTGTTTGTGTTCAAATGACTTGAAGATTTGCACAGATCACCAGTTTTCTTTTATACCTTGACATAGGTACAACTCTCTATTAGACTAAACTTATCACTGCACCCAAAAGTTGTCCAATTTTTTATTGAAATTTATGTTTATAATTTAATTAATTTTACTAAAATGATGTTTTATCTTGAAAGACCGGTTAGCGCCAGCCTCGATCCTTTTGTATGATGAGTCTGATATCAAAAACCACTGAAATCGGGCCTTACAACGCTGTAAACCCTCACAGCACGCTCGTATTAGTTAAGACGGCTATAAAACACAATGTTAACAGGAATAATAATTTTTCAGCAAAGGCTGAAATACAAAGTCGGTTTGTTGAATTCAAAGTCCATATAAACCTATTCTGCATTAAACAATATGTGTTGTAGGATTTTCTGAATATCACACCATGAAACCGTTAAAAAGTTTATAAGAAATAACACGAAGAAGAGAATGAGTACTAAAATTTCATCTTAACATTCGAATAAACTTTTCTAATAGTTCACACAAAAAAGTACATAACAGTAACAAACGAGGCGACCAGAACGAACAAAACTCATGTTTCAATGGAATGGAACACTAAATCACACATTTGAGTCGTGATGTAACATGTATTGTCACCAACATTTCATGAATATGCGGGATATTCTTGATTTACATTCATTATGTATTCTCAGCGAACCGGTATTATACAAGATAATTACCTCTGCAATTAAGTTACTTTGATTTTTAATTTACTTGTCTGATAATGTTATTTTTAAAGCAAATGAAAACGTGTGAACAAAATTCTATCGTAAAAACTAATTTTATACAAAAGATTTACGAGTGTTACGTCACTTACACGGAATAAACAGAAAACCCTCGTAGATGCATCTCCGAAGGTTTTCTGTTTTCTGTATTGACAGATTTTAGCACGTACATGGAATACTCTGTCTTAACCTTGTTAATTATGTAGCAATAAATTATTTCACGTACGTGAGGTAACAACATGTTCAGAAATTCCTACAACTTCAGCCCGTTAAAGTACTACACATTGGTAATCTAGATACATTAATCTTCCTACACTATTAGAATGTGTTAATGGTGTGAATATGGGCATGAGGAAAGATTGTCCAAGTTGTACACGTCAACCGACCTCTAAGACTCTAATCCTCATAATATATAAAGTATTTTTTTTTGTAAAGTGACAATGAATGAATGAATGAAACGAGGGACTCAAGTTATGACTCTTAAAGAAAACCCATAATACAAGGGAGTTCTAGTGCTATTCAAGCCCCCACGATTGTTACTAACTACTACGGAGTTGAAAATTTGGAAACTTTTAGTTTGCAGAATTGAAAATAACTGTAATGTTACATGCCGTCATAGATAAGCCGCACTTCCTATTGTAAGCGCAGCTTATTGTCCTCCCGGATTAAGGAACTCTTTTGTCTTTTGAATTTGTAGTTAAGAAAAACATGCTATTGTCTTTTTACTTGTTTTATAACCATCATTAGCGTCTAACTAATCCTTATTGTTATTGTTTTCGACTTTGTTAGCCGTTCGCAGGTGTGCAAATTAGTATTTCTTAGAAACTCAGTGTGCGCGGCCAACTTCTTTGTACTGTGTAGTTAGTATAAGACGATGCCCGAATGGAGGGGCGAGTCAGTCAAGCGACGGCTACGTAACTAGTAAGACGTTTTCTAGTACTCTCGATTAGCGATATAGACGACGGACTTTGCGCGTATCGAATTGTATTGAACCGTGCAGTGTGAACTGGTTGCATCCAGTTTTATTTGTATTTGTTTTAAACGTGTTTGTACAGTTCTAATAAATTCTATAGTAGTTCCGACGGCATTTTTTAATTCGAGTCCTGTAGCTCGTAACAGTAATATTAATAACTTAGGTTTGGTTATCCGAAAAACTGCATTAAGTACAACGAATATAATAGTGGAGCAGAATGGTAACGGAGAACCGGGTTATGTGGCCCAAGCTTGGAGAGTCCTAGGTTCAGCAGTGGATATTGATTAGTTGAAGAAGAACACAAAGGACTTTAGGACAAATTATATTTTTTTTACGCATTACGTATGTTTTATAAGTTCTAAGAAAATAAATTTCTTTCTGGTATGTAATAGAGCGCTATGAACTATTTGATAAATAATATTTTGGTTTAATACACAAAATTATAAAATTCTTCTTTTAAATGTCCTTAAACATCGGATTGCTTGGAAGAGCTCGCTATAAGCGATAAGGCCGCCTATTGCTCTAATGCAAATGTATCTATATTAATTGTCTAGGTTTAATTTTATGGTGAACAATAATGAGTTTTCATAAATTCATACAATAAGCGGTATAAAAATTTATAATTCTGAATTTTCCAATTTTTAGAAACAGATAAAACGTTTAATTATCTTGTTTAATTACGTTGCTAATATCAAACCGTACTTTAAGCTTCCTTACCGGTTTTTGGTAAGTTAACGATAGCATATTATATTTTCAACGTATTGTTCAGTTCAATATACTTTACACAAAATATTTGCTTATAGCATTGTACACGTCAAATAAATGTAGTGCCATTGAACGGTTAAGTTATTGCTTAATAGGCGTTTCATGGATAACACGTCAAGTACAAAATATCTGTATGCAACAAATTTTCCTTGTATTATTTTTAGAACCAATGCGGTTTACACGACACAGTAGAATTTTTAATAATTTTCATTTATTGATTAACTTTTATGGCTGTTTAGGGTATTATATATATATACATAATCATGAAAAGGTATTTATATATTTATACGAAAGCGTAACAAGAATTAATAGTAGGTATATATTACGAACTAATAAAAAGAAGAAATTACTTAAAAATGAAAAGGAGTACATTATGTAAAGTACAGTTATTGGATTGTTTGGCAACTACAATTACAACTCGATATGTTTCAATAAATAAAAAATATTACCCGCTTTCATGTTGTTTGTTTTTTTTTTATTGCATGAGTTCAGCAGACAGGCAGCCGGCCCTCCTGATGGAAAGCGGTTACCATCAGCTATGGACATTTGTAGCACCAAAGGTGCTACAACTGTGATGTCGCTCTCTAAAGGAGAGACTAGAACCTGGACACTAATGACAGAACAAAACTCAAGGTTGATATGGCGGCATACTATAGACCGGGGGTGGTAGCCATCCAGACGGGCAAATACTGTTTGTTTTACCCATTCCCCATTAATTTTTTATAGCCATCGCAATAAAACTTGATACATGGATGCTTATGACAAACAAGAAGAATATAGGACACTCTTTATCGTGGGAAATGCAAAAATTCCGCTGGTCACCGGTCTAAAGTTTATGTGGACTAAGCCGCGGGGTATGTCTTAATTATACTTCTGCAATTATGATAATATTTAATATTTTAACGTTGATTACGTAAATAATAAATATCTCCATATTCTATGATTGCAAAGGGGTGATCAACTTAATATCTCTGAATATTAAAATTTAATTGATGCCCTCGTACATTTGAAAAACATTTGGATTTGGACTTCGTTTTGCGCGTGAAGTATAATAGTCCGACAGAATGGACACGATTAACATGGCAACCCTACACCATTTGTGATTTAATAACACGTTACAAGTAGTAATAACTTGTGTGTGCTATGACTTTAGAATAAGTTCATCCTGTCGACGCGTTCAAATACCGCAATACTGTTTTAGGTTTATCGCCTTTGCATGTTTAGTGACAATTATTTCATTTAATTGAGATTATATGGAAAGTGACAATGGTCGCTTCTTAAGTAGGTACATGCCATTTTGGACTAAACGCTTAACTGAGACTGGATTTTTAAACAGACTATCAAGGAGCTTCTAAGACACCAGACTCTATTTTTAACCTTGAGTGATCGATATAATATGTACAAAAATCACTAAATATACTTAATAACTAAAAAACTTATATCCGAGCAGGAACGGAGAAAGAATACAATTTCCTGCGGCCGGGCGGCCTATCGTAAAAGGCGACAAAGAAACGACAGCTCGGTGGTAGAGTATCTGCTCGTGTGGATGGCTACCACCCCTGATGTCGAGTACGACGCCATAACAACCTTGAGATGTGTACCGGTGTTAGTGGAAAGGTTCCAGTCTCCCTTGAGAGAGCTGAAACGCATTTGTAGCACCTTTGGTGTTGCAAATGTCCATAGGCAATGTTAACAGCTTTCCATCAGGTGGGGGCCGTCTGTCTGTCTGCTGAACTCATGCAATAAAAAAAGATTTAGTTCTTCCGGTAATGAAGACCATAAGAGGATTATTGAGCTAATTGGCTTTTACATCAAAGATGATCTTGTTGCCTAGCACTGCTCAGCAGGGAAACTAGAAGTATGCGGTAATCAATACCGTATAAAAAATTTACTATAATAGATATTTTTCCCTCGTCTAATATTTACGATGAGCTTCAGTAATTGGACCATCTATAAATTAATTAGCTCATATAAAACTTGCTTAACAGGGTACAGCCCCGTATGTAATGAATCAAGATTAGTCATAAAGTCAGCTAGACAAAATACATTATGTCAATTGTTCAGACTTGGGTGAGGCACAAGTGCGTTTTTGGGAGGTAATTGACAAGTGCCATAATGGCTTTTTGACCTTCACATGTTATTTTTTGGTCATTATCGTACATTGTAAATATTATTTTGACATCATTACAGTGTTATGTTTATTGTAAAATAACCACAAATAATTTTAACTCACCACCAAACCACAGAAATCCTTCAATGAAGGAGCTTCAGCGCACTTCACACTAGAAGTATGAAGTGGATAATAAGAAGATAATCGCTACCCGGGCTTAAAGCTGAAGTTCGAGATGCAATCGGATATATATACTTACTACTAGTGTACATAGAATGACATACTTGACTTGTACATTCGTACAGAAATGCTATTTGGTAATTATTTATCACCAAATTTAATCCCTAAGTTGTCTGGAGAAAATTGTCAACGGCGGTAAGATCTCTAATGCTTGGAAATATACTTGAATATTGATTATTTTTATATAATATTTTTGTACCATAAAGTATGTACAGTGGTGGATCGAAGAAAATAAAAATAATACTGCCAACAGTTTTATATGTTACGTTTATAAAATATAGAAACGTGAAAAAAGAAAATTGCAAAGTTGACCATGAACGCTGAAATTCACAATAAGAAAGTGGATATAGTCACTACGCTTAACATAAATATTACAACCAATAAAAAGGTTTTACATGTCTAAATAATCTTCTGATAGAAAATCAAAACTTTGATCTGAGTAATTTTAAACTTTATTGTCAAATAGTTTAATATACATAATAGGATGATATGACGATTTGTGGTGTGACAAAGATGTATGTCTGAATAGAGGAGTGTGAGAGAAAAGATATATTGTGCTGACTCCAAATAATTGGGACATAGTGAAAGAAAACGAGAACTGCCAAATAATTAAACACACTTTTCTGTGGAATAGTCTATTCTGTGACTTAGTTTGAAAAGGTAACATGTGCTCGCGGAACGTTAAATGAATCAATTTGAAAACTGACAAACATTTTCTTATCACGACTATACATATATTGTATGGAACAAGGCTAAAAGCCTCCTGTGTGCCAAATATTTCTTAGATGAGTTGAAAGTGATGTAACAATGTTTAACCATATTACTTCATTCACACTGTGATGATATACCAGATATCTCCGAATAGAACAAAAAACCATAATATCGTAATGCTTTGTTGATTTCAATTTTAAAGGGATTTCCCCTAAAATTACATCTTTCTACTCTGTTACAAAATATAACAGTCTATTAAAGTAATATGATGTCTCATATCTTATAATATGTTTGTTTCAAGATAACAATCAATGTTTTATGTCCTTTGCAAGGGACAAAAACTACACAAGAATCCCCTCAGCAACAAATCATCACCATCATACCCGTAGAATGATAAACAACAATAAAACTTTTTTAGCTTCAACACCTACACTTCGGTCAATTTAATAGTCATCATTATTTGCACATAAAACATCCAAGTGTCGGCGAACCGTTTATTTCCGTTGACTACTTGATGGTGTTTTAATATGTTTATTTTTTTGACAATTTTATGTTCGCAACCTTTACAAGAATCTAATTTTTTTAGTCTACTACTAAATCAAACGTTTCAAGTTGAACAACGTGCACATATAGACGAATCACTGGTATAGAATCAGGTAGAGCAAGAAATGACGGGGAAACTGCTATACATCCCCCTGGGACACGCGGAAGGACTTATGACTGGCCCATAAGATAAATTGAATTTTAGTTTTTCCACTGTGGTTATATTATGAACACGGGCCAATCAAAAATATTAGAAAAATCTAACAAAAATGAATTGAAGACGCGCTTAAACTTTTAATAAATAATCCATTACAGTTAAGATTTTTGAAATTTATAAAAAATAAAATATCTGTTGTTCTTCCATGCTAACTCTAACCGCTTATCCATGTTTTACCAAAAAAATATTTTACAGTTATTTATTAAATAATAATTAGTGGAATTAGTTTTTAGTTTAAAAATCTGGATGTGCTGCGATTATGTTCGCTAGAAAAATTTATTCAGAAATTCAAATTCACATACTTCTAGAAGATGTACACTGGGAATAACAGATCTGGTAATATGTAACGAATAATATTAAACAAGCATACTTGGAGATCGCGTGCATCAGGTTGCAAATACAGAACAATCAACATAAAACCGTTGAATCAGATATAAAGATATTCTTGTGCATTTTATGTAAAAAAATATCCGACCTTGTGTACATCATTTATAATTGCCATAGTAATTAAGTATGAATTTTAAAATCCAAATCATGTTGGCGGTATCCTTGATTGCTAGAAGTTTTCATTTTTTGTTTATTATTAAATGTGTATCTACTTATCTAAATCTTATACTAATATATAAAGCTTAAGAGTTTGTTTGTTTGTTTACAACAGTCCGTCTCGACTACCACCATAAACAATCACCAAAGAACGTCCTTTGCCAATATTAGCATCAATTCCAGGCTCAGAGTCGGACTGCCAACATTTATTCGAGTTGTAAGTTGTAACTGTTGATATAAGTTTTGTCCAAAAAATATGTTTCAGTTTTCATTTCTAATTCAAATTCAAAAGCTTTTATTCAAAATAAGTTCCACTGGAGAACACTCTTTGAAGGTCATACATGTAAGTCAAAATTTAAATCTTCATAGTCTATGTACACCGGTTCGCAACGTGTTGTCGCTGTTTAAGGGAGAAGAACCGGCAAGAAACTCATCAGCATAAATATTTTTTTATAGTCCTAAACACTGCTTCTACTTCTAAATATTCCCCCTATAGTATTTTTTTAATACATGCGTACATACGAGCACAGATTCGGTTTTTTACGGAATGCCGCCAAAAACCAGGTACGCCAAGTCAGGTGGTGGGCGTGCACAGGGTGGGGCGGTGGAATACTTTCAAATGGCAAGCGTATGCTGAGCGTTTTCCTGCAAAAAACCGAATGGCATATTCACACAGTGACACACCATACGGTTTTTTTGCGGAAAGGCAAAACTATATGTTTACGCCATTTATAATATTCACCAACTAAATTAATATTAAAGGTAAATTCCACATTTTATAAATTCGATATGTGCAATTGTGGTTGTATAATAAGTAAACCGTTGCCTCATTATTTATTTCAATAACTTTGCTTGAGTACATGACGTATAATTGTCCATCCCTTTCTTTCCTTCATACTTTCCTATATTTGAGTCGAATAAACCTTGCTCACTCGGTGAGAAGATATCGACGGCAAGAAAGGAGGTAGTCCAATTGTGCTATGTTCGTAACTCGAAATAAAGTGAAATAATTATTACAAAATACTTTAAGTAAAATTGTGTATTGCTACAAATATTGTAAATATTTATCACACTTAATAATAGTGGCGATAGGTTATAATAACATAGAAGAACTGTGCCGTATAATCATTTGAAGGAGATCCGGTGAGTTCCCTTCCCTTTGTGTCCTTCCAATTTCAATACACTGATTGTGCTCAAAAATTTGTCTAACAAAATTGAACCAAAGCGTAAACACCAAGAGCCGTGTGAACAGAGCATTCGGTTCTGCCGTATATGAAAAAAGGCCGATCCGGCAAAAGTCGACTACGTGTGAACGCAGCCTTAACCGTCGCGGTGACTGAGCCAGTTTGACGTTTGTTTACCTGCCCCATTCTACTCCACGCTTACCGTAGACGGTGACTAGCGCTTGCGCGCAAACTATACCAAAACTTACAGGTATAAGGATCGGCGTATACAAAGTTAACGTGTTTTTTTTATTGCATTAGTTCAGCAGACAGGCTGATGGAGAGCGGTTACAGTCACCTATGGATATTTGTAACACCAAAGATGCTGCCACTCTCTAAAGGGAAACTGGAATCTAGCCACTAATGCCGGGACACAACTCAAGGTTGTTATGGCGGCATACAATAGACCAGGGGCAAATGCCCTACCACCTGGCTGTGGGTTGCATTTGTCGCCCCTTTCGACAGACCGCCCCCCGGCCGCAGGAAATTGGATACTTTCTCCGTTTTTGCACGAATGCTGCATTAAACCCCATACACACTGTCTTCATTTAACGTGGTAGAGCCATGCTGGATTCAATTTCTAGATTACATCTTAGATACCATGCTCTCATGGAAATGGTTAGTTTCGAGTTACACGTTTTACGTATGATGAGTGAGAATTCCTGTGGTTTACTTTCTTTCTCTGCGATATTCCATCTCCCTTACTGTCCCGTATCTTCTATCCCATGTCTTCTATCTCATCCCCTATATCCCCCCTAAAGGCTGGCGTCCCTTCGCCCTTGGTGCTATTAAGGTCTATAGGCCACGGTAACCACTTTCCATTAGGCAGGCCATAACCAAA
The DNA here is from genome assembly GCA_039645545.1 of Dendrolimus houi. Lineage (NCBI taxonomy): Eukaryota > Metazoa > Arthropoda > Insecta > Lepidoptera > Lasiocampidae > Dendrolimus > Dendrolimus houi. The sequence continues at coordinate 7,209,059 of CM077136.1, forward strand.
ATCATGCTGAGACTGACGCCTCTTTTAGGACAACAGTTCGTTTTTAGTTTAACTTTGTTAACACTTAGTTTAAAGCTTTTATGTTAGTACTAGGATATGCCCGGGACTTCGTCCATGCTTGACTTGAAATTTTATTACATGTAAGCTATCGTTTTAGTGAAAACTGTGTCAGAGTAAGTTAATTTTTATGCAGCAGAACAACTACAAACCGCTTTCGAGAAAATTCCCGCGGGATTCCCAAGATAAAAAGTAGCGCAGGTTTAAGTCTAAGAATTTGCTGTTGATCAGCGAAAACCGCATTGAAATCGGTCCAGCAATTTTTACGCGAATCCCGTACAAACAGACAAATAGACAAGAAATCTAAAAAAATGCATCATTGTCTCCATCGTTTATATAGTCTAGTCAAGTTGGGTTTTTTTAATAGTTTCAATGTTGGCGACATGACACGGCAGGTTTACAATTTTATAATTTTGTTACGAGTTGCAGGGCTCGAATTAAAATGCCGTTGGAATTATAATAGAGTTTATTAGAACTATACAAACACGTATAACACAGCTACAAATATAACTGTACACAACCAGTCGAAACGTAATGCACGATTCAATCACACGCGCAAAGTCCGTCACTAGCGTCTTGCTTCTCTTGTGGCTATCGCTAGACTGCCGATCTCTCCATTAGGCCATTGCTTTATACTGCAACGATACAATATAGCTGCACGACCGCGTAGACCGAATTTCTTAGAATCAGTTCGACACACCTGGCTAATGACTGCCATAAAAGATTACAATACACAATGGGCTGTTTTCTAATAACAAATTTTAAACACAAAGTAAACATAAGAAGTCCAAATGCGGAAAGGTAATCAAGTGTGCTTTTATGGTATACAGATGCGAGTCTACTTTTGTCGGCGTGTAGGTCGTAACAATATTATAGATTATCTGTTCTAAATATAATGATTTACCTTTTCTCTCTTTGGCTACGTTCCATTAGAGACTCACAACGACCACGTTCACGACCGCGATTTTTCCCGTCCCACTTGTTTGCCGGCGTTATAATCGTAAACCCAAGTGGAACGGTTATTGGACCCACCTCTTGACATGGGTCGTTGTGAGCGTTGTGTGATCGAAAATGACGTCGTCATTAGTGACGTTATCGCCACGACCACAACGACCGCGGTCGCCTTGTGGAACGGCCAATGAGCATGTTGGGCGTTGTGAGCTACTAGTGAAACGCGCTGTTTGTATTCTTTTAAATCTTCATTTTAATAATTTATATTTATCAGTTAATTACCTTTTGGTGGACCGAATAGCACGACGTCCATAGCTTTGAGTGCTAGTTTCTGCTTATGTATCGGGTCTTTAATACCCAGAACGCTGCTCACATATTGCATGTTGTTTACTGCCAACCTGCATAAATAAAAAATGTTTATCTTTTAAATTTCATACATTATGATATTCATTAAGGGGTTGATTTTTCAAATATCATAATACTATATTAATATTATATATGCGAAAGTTACGATTACTATTACACTTTCAAGGTGATGAAAACTATGGTACCGATTTTGCTGAAACTTGGTATATGTAGTTAATATGGAAATAGATAGAATACTTTTTATCCCAGAAAATGGGATACCTAGATAAAAAACAACTCAATGTGTGAATCAAAATAAACTAGGGTTTTATTAACTAAGGGAAAATCCCCGTACTAGATAAAAGTTGTCCATTTATACATACAGATAAATAAAATTGAAGTGTCTGTTTGTAATGTCAAAATAAAAGCTTTTTACTAAATGCATATGAAAGTAATATTCGGTACTTACAAAAAAAAACTATTTTTAAAATTTTATTCACCTGTCTAGATGTTCCGGCTTATCTCTGAAACGGCTGGACCGATTTTGACGGGACTTTGACTGACAGATAGCTGATGTTACAAGGAGTAACTTAGGTTATATTTAGGGAGCCGCGAAAAAAAATTCCACGCAGACGAAGTCGCACAGCTAGTATTACATAAAATGCAATATAAAAAAATTAAGAATTACATTTGTATGAATTAAATAGTTCAATTGTCTCGCTTTTACATTCCGTAAATGTTTGAAAAATCAGTTTTGAATTAAAGAAAAGTTTTTTTTGTGAATGCAGATATGGATATCCGGCACATACATAATTTACTGCCCACTATGGCCTGGACCACGGCTGATATCGAGACATTACACCTGGTGAAGTGCTATACAACTTTCTCATCATCGGCGACACTATAGAGTACATGACAGTCAAATAAACTAAGACCAGATTATATCATCTTCAGCCTCATAGATTTATACGAGTGTCGAAAAAATGTGACATCATAACTTTCTACAATTAAAAGTAGACATTTAGCGCTTTTTTATTTACATACATACATATTAACACGCCTGTCTCCCATCGGGGTAGGCAGCGACTATAGATCTTCCTTTGCGACATGATCCTGACAAACAACTTTCCCTTCATCTATCTTAATTATTTATAGTTTAAAACGTAATTTAAATTATTTGTATCGTGTTATTGTGAAAGTACGATTCTGTACTGCGTGTCACGGAGATGAATATGCTGCCATGGATGAGTGGAGTGACGGGGAAAAACCGCGACAGCAACTCCCGCATCCGCGGCAGTCCTTCATGTCCGTGACATAGCACACAAACTGGAATATTGTCGCTTACGCTGCTACGGCCGCGTTTTACGGAGACCGGCCAATTATGTGGGGAACATATGTCTAGCCATGCCGCCTTCCCCAGGTCCCGGTCCAAGGGGAAGGCCCAAGAAATGCTGGCTTGACGTTGTGAAGGTTGACATGCGTACCAATGGTCTCTAAACGGGGGATGTTGAAGACCGCGCGAAGTGGACTAGAAAAAGTAGGAAAGCGGACCCTGGGCGTCGGGGTGAAAACTCCGAACGCAAGCGGGATTTAACGCTCCGATGATGATGATTGTGAAAGTACAATTATATGATTGTATGTATTTTAACACTTATTCGTTTATATGTGAATAATTTTAAAATTTACTGTAGTGGTGAGGCTCATGTGCATCAATTTTAAAGATTTAGGCTGTTTCAAGAAGATATGGCGATGGGTTTAATGCGTTATTTGAAATGCGACATTGTTAATGACGTTAAATATTAATAGATAACATGTGGATATAAACAAATGTGGCTCTGCCTTACCGGCATTATTTTTTAACGCTTTAAATAAGACGCGTTTGGCCAGTCTAAAGGTCTTATTCATATTGAGTTAGAATAAGTTTGTAGTATTCGTTAAGAACCTTAAAGCATAATACTACTCCTTACTTTAATTCAAATATCTTCATTTGTATAAAACACGGTGACAGCATAGATTACATTACGGCGAATAAGTACACCATGTTTTACTCCATGGGGGTGTACAAATGTTTAGTTGAGGCAAAGGTAAAAACTCTTTGTCTCATAGTTAAAAAAGTCCAACCTTAACATTATATGTCATCTACACGATTATGCCATTGTGCGATGCGTTTTCGGTATGCAGGAGCCTCGAAGCAACTATGCCCAAAAAGGACCTATTTTTATGTCGTTGAGGGAATGTATTTACGCATCCCCTCGAACCCCTGAAGAAGGAGAGAGACGCGTCTACGTGAGGTGCCACAGGATCCGTCTTAGTCAGTTCGCCGCGACACCTGCGTCAGCCGAAAACTCAACCTCTTTGGTTTTGTGGCCTGCACTGAGTTGAGCAAAAAGCTCCTTACACTTCGCTATAAGATCTCCGCGAAGCTCCTTTGGTCCTTGATGTTCTAAGGCGCTGATCGTTCACTCTACAGGTGGAACTAATGATAAACCAACCTCGGTAAAGTAGCACCGGTGACTTTGTGTTGTAAGAAGAGCGTTTTGTACTGAGGTAGGTCTACAGACTGTGAGAGCCACTCCACTGTTTGTTCTACTGTCCAATTGTGAACCTGAAAACAAAAAATACAAACATTACTCTCAGATCAAGCTTATATTTATTCTGAAATTGTCTTACGGCTTCTTGCTTTATGAGCTTATATACCAATAGCCCAATTCCTCCTCCCTCTATTCCATCACCTTAATCAGTTCCTCTATTTGATCCCCTTTATCCCATCCCCTTTATTTTATCTTAAGGCTGGCAGTCGTGTGGGTTTCGCCTCTAGTGTTGCAAACGTCTATTACGCAATAGTAATCACTTTCCATTAAGTAGGCCGTCTGCTTGTAGTGAAATAATTAAGGTCGCAAATGATTCTCGAAATGTACAGAGTTTAAAGAAATTTCCAACAGTAATAGAAGGGCCTAGAGGCCTCTGAGCAACGAAAATAGCCTCGCTGGAAGATCTTCTTTTGAGACGGAGGTGCATTCCATCTCGCTCCTCCACCCTATACGGGTCCCCAATAATAAAAAATACAACATTTATCGAATAAAGTTTGGGATCGTTACTCCATGGAAATATGATTATCACTTACTTTTCACGAGTTTTACTAGTATTACGCTTCCGGATGGCTTTTGCAAATGTCTAAAAGGACCTTAACATAAACCTCAGTTTTTCAGAAGAAATAAAACTGGAGATATAGTAACTTCATTTTTTTTTATTGCATGAGTTCAGCAAACAGGCAAGCGGCCCATCAGATGGAAAGCAGTTACCATCGCCTATGCACATTTGTAACACTAAAGACGCTACCAATGTGCTGCCGCTCTTTAAAGGGAGACTGGAACCTGAACAATAATACCGCAAAACAACTTAAGGTTGTTATGGCGACAGACTCAAGACCAGGGGTGGTAGCCACCCAGGGATGCAATTACCACCTGGCTGTGGGTTAATTTGTCGCCTCTTACGACAGGCCGCCCGGTCACAGGAAATTGTATTCTTTCTCCCTTCCTGCACGGATAAACTAATATATAAGTTAAAATGGAATCGTTGTAAGTCATACCTCTGATCTCAGCCACGCCTCCCACAGCTCCTTAACGGATATGTGCATGTCATCGTTGTGATGGAAAGCCCTTTGTCTCTTCTCATAGCCGCTGTCATACTGCAACTCCTCGCGAAGGAACTGAAAGGAAATTTTTGGACGCATAAACAAATTGAATGGCACTTTCTACTATGATACGACATTGGCTGTAAGTACAGATATTTTAAATAAAGGGTATCTCTGATCGGACTTGCCTTTCCTTTGATTCGAAGTTTGATAGTCCTTCTCAGAAATTGAGCCTTACAAACTACACTATGGTTTGGTATAATAATACAGGTGTGTTTACAGTTTCAAAGTCAGCTAGTTCGATTCCTGGGGAACTGATTTTTCAAAAATTTAATGATAGCATTTTAGTTTCCGTTAAAATCGGCCTCCAGACTCCTTAGATTGTTTTTTCGCTATTTCGTATAGTTTAGGATCTGGCCCTGAAGGTCCCAAGATGCTGGGCGATAACCGAATATGAAGATTAAATACCCACATCGTCACTCTCGCTGAGGTCCACGTTCCCGTTGGCGTCATCGTCAAGCTGCCTGTGGAGCTGAGTGATGGCCTCCAGACCGGCACGGTCCTGCAGGCACACCACGTCATTATGACACGCCTCCAGCAGAACTGAAAAATAACAAAATAACATTTTTAACAATGATTACGAGACTAATCGACTTAGAATAGATAATGTTGGAGTAGACGAATAGAATCAGGGTGAATAAAGGAACACCAGGATGTTTCCGAGTTTATTCATGGTCGGGGTGGGCCTGACGGAGACGCCAATACCACCCCAGCTGGTGAGTACCACACCCGGCATCGTTGTCTCCTTGCGATAGGCAGAACGTAAGCCGATTTCACCTCGTCAAAAATAAAAGCTGAGCAAGGTATTTATTAACTTGAAAAAAGCAAAATTTTGAAGAGAGCGGTTTGAAGTTTTCATATTAATATTATTCTAAATTTCTATAATTATTTGGTTAATCACGAAGCAGAAGCTATCATTTTTTAACAATACAAGGAAAGTACAATAGTAATATTGTTAAATATTGCGAAATTATCTTGATTTCATTTTAATAAGTTTTCCACAAGATTACGCTTATATAAAATTTAAATCACATCCTGTGGAAATATTCCGCAACAAAAGTGTTCTACGTTCATCCCAGTTATCGAAAATTATTAGTACAGTACATTATGTACTGTACTAATAATTTTTCCACTAACTTGTAATTTCATACAATACAATCTAACACGTTTTGATTAAAAAATCGAACACGGTATCAAGGTTAATTAGATAATAATCAATCTATTAGAACTAAATCAATCACTCATCATATGCATGTCCAATATTTCTATTTTAGTTAAGATTTACTTCATTAATCACCCTGTTGCAGTTACTATATGCTATTGACGGTTCAGAAAAAAAGAAGAGCAAAAGACATGCATATCGAAATTGCCGATGCAAGAATTTCTACCTTCCTCTATAGATATTAGGAGGCTCCCTTAACATTGTCATAAAAATTCAAAAACTAAGTATCGAAAGTGCTGTATTTAATTCTCTATCTATTCTATTCGTTTATTTTCTTGACCTAAAAGCATTAACTTATAAGCGACTCTGTTGACCACCATTCTCGCTTGTGGTCAAGCACTTTACAAAAAGAACAACGTAACGAATAAATAATATCTATTTAAATCTTCCAGTATTTTTTTATTTTTTTTATTGCTGGAGTTGAGCAGAGAGGCAGACGGCCCACTTGATGGAAAGCGGTTACCATCACCTATGGACATTTGCAACACCAAAGGTGCTACAAATGCGCTGCTGCTCACTTAAGGGAGACTGGAACCTGGTCACTAATGCCGGAACACAACTCAAGGTTGTTATGGCGACATACTTTAGACCAAGGGTGGTAGCCATCCAGTCGGGCAAATGCCCTACCACCAGGCTGTGCGTTGTTTTGTCGCCTCTTACGACAGGCCGCCCGGTCGCAGGAAATTGTATTCTTTCTCCGTCCCTGCACGGATAGTCTGATGAGCTACCGCTGTACACAAGCAAATAAATAACAAAGACGTAGTCGTATTACCCGTTAACAAGACAAGTCTATAGACTAATGACATTCGAGTTTGTGATCGTTCGAGATATACATATTATTATCATGCTTGTTTCATGTAGGGGTAAGCAGAAATGAATTTCACCACGTACACTATTTTGGCATTAACAAGGGTAATAAACATTAGTACGCGTAGCATTACGTAAAATCTACTGTAATAAAACTCGACACAGAGTTAGCTTATGTCCAGGGTCAGTACTTAGGAGTCATGACCCCGATAAATGAAGTCGTTCCGCGGTATAGATGAATATAGCCAAAAGGTGTCGCTGCTGTCGCATTTCTTGGTGCCGCCTTTGCATTTCATTAAAAGTACGTATTCGTCATGACAACGCGAATGAAGTTTCTCTGGCACTGCTAGTAAGATATAAGATCCGGCTATTTAAGACTTGTTATAATGGAACTAAAAAGTAAAATATTACAAGAATAAAATCTTGTTCTTTTACCTTCTCCCGGTTATTTTTGGTCAGCAGAATATGTCTTTCCCTTCGCCAATACTCTATTCTTGTTCTAACCTTCTACGTCCTGTCATACCAGAAATCATTATATTGTTACGAATTTGTGGGATGTGAATTAAAATGCCGTTGGAATTTACACAAAGTTTATTAGAAGTACACACACGTAATTCACATTTCTTACAAGCAAAACCGAATGCAACAGAACCAAACCGTAAAGCAGAAAATCGTAATGATATAAATCACGCAAAGTCCGTCGTTATAAGATACTCTTTCCGGAAGTACACTAGGTAACGCCTCGATCGTAGTTAAAACCCAATTAACTCAGTCCCCCGGTTGACCGAACTTATACATTTGTAAAAATAGCCATGGCCTCCTAGCGACATGACCAATAAATAGTCTTTGGAATTCTCAATGTAGAAGCTTTACGGCTTTTAGAAAATAAGGATTTATAACGCCTTAGCAGGAAGTGTACAAATAGGATTAACGCGGAAAATAGACACAAATTGAAAGACGTAATAAAACACCCGTAAAGACTTAGTAGTATCGGTTCGCAAAAACATCATCCTTCATACAAACCATCCGTCTCCTTTTTGGTCTACCTTTACATTTGTAGCCGTCAATCTTCCAGTTAACAGTTAAACGTTCTTTTTGTTACGTGACTCATCCATTCTTGATTTTTATTTTTATTTTTACAGGAATAAAATATTGAATTAGATAGTTCAATAACACTTTATTGCACACCAAAATATACAATTACAAAAACAAACCATATTTACATTAATTTCTAGGCAATATAATAGGCGGCCTTATGGCTTAGAGCGACCTCTTGCGATGTAGGCGGTGCAGAAAAAGGGGAATTGAATTAAAATTTATTTAAAAAATACTATGGTCTACATGCACAAAAGTTGATGTGAACGACGTTTTATCAGCAACAGTGGAGGTCGTGTTTGTTTATCTATACCGCTGTAGCGTATAGCCTACTTGCACGATTGAATGTCACGAATCGGCTTAGTCACTAGGCATAGAATATAGATTACGGCTAATAAAGCATTGTGTCGACTTACTGAGACTAATTAAGGACCAGTTGATTGTTAGCTATTGAGATCTCATTTTAAACTGATCAGAGGACATTTAAATATTTATCTAACCTACTAAAAAAACGTATAGTGTATTCGGTTTTTTTATTTGTACAGTGGATTTCATTTATAATGACCTCGATTGTAACGACTATTTGGTTATAGCTACGTAACACCAAGTCCCTTGAATTTTAAGTATACTTTTAGAGGAAAATAATTTGGCTATAGCGACTTCGGATGTAACGCCGATTTCGGGTATAGCGACTATTTTTGATGCAACATTTGTAACAAGTTCCTGGAAGTCCCTTGCAGATATTGCGACCGAGTCAACAAACCAAGATTGAGTCAATAAACAAATACACAAAAGTTCACTTATAGGAGTCATAAGGGTTTCTAAATTTTTGTTTATAAATATTCAGGTAGGTAAAGGGAAAGTTAAATCTAAGAATCAGTTACGCATGTCCGGTTTCTGAGGTACTTTTAACTATAGTTTATCTGTTCGTTAGCGCTATCGGTTCTATAACTAATAAAATTCCATTTCTGAACACACCATCGTACGATAGTTAAACTAGGTTCAACTTAACTGACCAATATTAGGCGTTTATCTATTCCATATCTTTTGTTTGATGTAAATAAATATTAGATATTCCTTCTTAAATAGATCCATCTAGGGGCAAGTTTTGGTACTAGTTGTAGGTTAACAGTTAACCTAAGTTTATCTATTACATAACTTTATGGAATCAATTGTTATTGAACTCATAACTGGTAACCTCAGAAACCGGGCATCAGTAATTTTCATGTACATATTACACGATATATAGCCTTGCAATAAATATTGTTTTCATTCTTTCTTTCTACCTATATATATGTAGTGACAGAGTTATAGTGATTCCTTCATCGTCGTTATAACCGAATTCTACTGTATATTATGTATTTCCAAAAGAATATATATTATCCCTACAGGAACGGAGAAAAAGATACTAATTTTTGCGACCAAGCGGCCTGTCGTAAGAGGCGACAAAACAACCATCAGCCAGGTGGTAGCGCATTAAGGCGTCTGGAAGGCTACTAAAGCTGGTCTAGAGTATGCCGCCATAACAACCTTGAATTGTGTTCTTGCATTAGTAACTATGTTCCAGTCGACCTTTAGAGAGCAGCACATTGCTAGCACCTTTGATTTTACAAATGTCCATAGGCGATGATAACTACCTTCCATCGGGTGGGCCGTCTGCCTGTCTGCTGTACATACATACACACAATACATACATCTCTTGACATACAATTGACTTCAATGTAACCTTATATTCAAGAATATTAAGAAAAACAACAGGAAAGAAATACAATACGTGACAGCGTCTAATGACATGGAGAAAATACAAGTACGTTTGAACAAACACTGTATTGTACAAGATTATGATCATTAAATTATTCAATAGCAATAACAGGAAAAACATTTTCAATTTTGCTCAAAACATGTTCTTCAATTTTGCAATTCAAATTCATTATGTTAAAATACTTTAACGCATACTAAATAGTGTAATGAACAATTTGAGATATAATGATAATACGAGTGTATAGTTAAAATAAAAAAATACAACACAGCAAATCATATCTGTATCATTTTTGTATTTAGGTAAATGCAAGTATGTATGTATATAGATTTGTAGCATAATATGTACGAAATACTAACATTTTTAATTACATGATGTACTTCTTATACTCCATCCAAAGGTTGTCTAGATGAAATCGCCATGGACGACAGCACTGCCAATTGTACAGTTGCGGTATCAAAAGGTTCGTCACCTTATAGTCGACTTTTGCTTGCACGAGTACAAGAAACAGTACTGCTAACACTTTAATAAATGTTACGTTTACAGAATATAAAAACGATGGAAAAGAAAATTGCAATATTAACAATGACTGACAGAGATTTCCACGCGACGTAGCCGCGGGGAAAACGCTAATGAGATGTAAAATCTGATATCATGAACTTGTATTTCTGCATTTTGTTCTTACACGTTAAGACGTCAAACTTTTCCTTATTATCTTAAAAGCAATTTGAATGGTAAAGAAGGTCTCACTGCCAAATAAACATAGCCATTACAGGCATACAATTGACCGTGACTGTATCTAAATTGCTTACTGTCACCTTGAATAGTTCATGGAAAAATAAATTACAAATACATATAAGTGCAGCATGAGGGTACTGGGTAAAGGATATTAGGTACCCAACATCTAGACATCAGTTAAGCATACATATCGAAAAGCTTGATGGTAACCGTCTGTACTATCATCATCAGTATGTGGCTGTTGGCTCAAGCAATTAATTTTCAGAGCGAAAATTAGTTTTCAACAAATTATATTATTATACTAGAATATGCCCACGACTTCGTCCATGCTTGACTTGAAATTCGCGCGGGATACCCGGGACACAAAGTATCGTAACATTAAAAAGAGAATGTAAACTATCTCTTTAGTGGAAACTGTGTCGGAATAAGCTAATTTTTATGGATCCGAATAGCTTCAAACCGCTCCCGAGAAAATTCCGGCTGAAGTCCCGGGATAAAAATATCACATATTTTATTACATTAAATTGGCTATCGATCAGTAAAAAAATCACATTGGAATGTGAATTTTTATTTGGCCATTTTAAATCATTCTCAGAAAAATTCCCACGGGATTCCAGGGATAAAAAGTAACACTCAGTATCAAAATCGGCCAAGTAGTTTTTATGTGAACAAACAGACAAGAAATCTAAAAAAATTGCAACGTGTTCTTCACCGTGTTCAGTTGTTTTTTTTAAATAGCTTCAATGTACAGACACGGCGTGTTTAGAATTTTATAATATTATAGATTATACTATACTATTATACTAGAAATTACCCTCGCGGCCTAATGCGTACCTCTTGTTTCAAGAGCAGGCGTTAATATAGGTTACATTAGTGCTTTTTGCCCCCGGAAGATTCACTTCATTTTATATCGCAAACAATCCCATCTCCCGGGATGAAAAGTATCTATATCCATTTTCGGTATTAAAACTACGTTTGTATAAAATTACAGCAAAACCAATCCAGTACTTCTAGTAGTATTTCCGTGAGAGCTCAAGAGATAGATCGAGTTACTATCGCATTTTTAGAGATGATTTTTTTATATCTATAAACTTGAGAAATGATTAGTCTCCCATACAAAACTTCATCCCCCTATTTCAACCCGTTTTAGTTTAATTTTGCGATAAAAAGTCGTAGACTGTTTGTCAAGTCCCGTCTATCTATCTGTAAACTACAAAAATGACAAAACCTACTTTCTGGGATAACATTTACATAGATCTATCCCTTTTTTTTTCGAGATAAAATTATCCTATGTCCATCCCGGTATCGAAAATATACATACTGAGTTTGATGCGTTGGCTCGGGAAATAGGGGTTCTCATTCACTGTACATGCCGTCGAGATGGGGGCGACGTGTTCCGCGCGCGCTCACCTTTCCTCTCGTGGGGCGAGCTACAAACTGTCCTATGTACACACAGTTTGAAGATATCGGAGGATAAGAGTAGTCCCCCGGCAGTGGAAGTGTCCTCGCGAGGCCCACGCCAGCCAGGACTGTGGAGAGGCTAGGCCATATACCCGTAGCCCTGGCATAAGATGCAGGACGGAACACCCAGGGGTTTTAGTGGGTATCCCTAACTGGCGAGTGGCAATAGCATGGCAACAGTTCTGACTGGGCATTCTAGTGCCACCTCGACCTGGCAAATCCCACACACGGGTCGCGAACTATCCCCCCAAATGGTCCTCAATCAGATTTCCCCTCGCTAAAAAAAAGGTCAGCTTCGACTCGTATCTTTCCAGCGATACTTAGGACGGCCAACCAGTCGCCGACCGATTGGTCACCCCTAGTATGCTTTTTTCACACCCCGATCCTCCTTCATCCGCTATACGCTACGGAGCCAGCAGCGACAATAAGCCTTTATCTCTCCAATTATTTTCAGACTTCGGAGCCATCCATTTTGAATTAAGGATTTTATACATTGTTGACACTTAAAAAAACATCAAATCGGTCTCCCTTTCAAATTGTTATTGTTATGGCCAAAGCCTTATACCGCGTAAGAAAGAAAAAAATACTTGTTATTGACAGTGACATTTTGTGATGAATGTCGTCTTTTTGGCATTTTCCCGACTCCTCTCTTCCCGCGCCCGCGGTGATATAATTTACATTTCGCTGACCGCTCCCGCAAGTTTAATAGTTTAAAGTCCCCTGTCCGTGTTCTAATCCCAAATTCAGTGTGTGTATGTGTGTGTTCAATCATCTAGAAAAAAGCAAGAACACGGGCCGGCCCAAAGAAGATAACATCATCGAAAACAACAAGTAAGTCGCACACTACGCTCTTCCAAACCAAAAGAAAACCAGCACCTACAGTCCACCCCCTTTTTAATCCAGTTATTATTGTATGGAATATTTGCCTAACTTTCTAATGCGTAATTATCAATAAAATATGTGGCTTGTATAAAAATTTGGAAATACTAGTGAGATATTTTCATTTATTTAATCAATAATCGGATTCTATACTTCGTATATCCGTAACTGACGTCATGGTAACATATGTTCCTTTTACCAAACAAGGCAACACTACAGCATTTGCGAGCTTCCGTGACCTTGGATGTTCGTGATATTTGTAGTTTTATACCAAGAATACGCTGTTTATATACAACTCATCTGGGAGAGAATAAAAAAATAAAAACTATTAACTTTCATATAGCGTATATCAATTTGTACAAAGTCTTTTTTATGTACATAAGTTACGAAGGTCTTTACGACATACTAGCAAAGTTCAATTAGCCGCTAACCTTTGTTCCCTTCATTAAAAAATGCTAAGAAAATATGCGAAATTTTATTATGTTTATACATCTTTAATGTAAACAGTCGAAAGCCAAGTTGAGAACTGTGTCATGTATTATGATATTATTTAGGATAATTTACTCATACATTACCAACATTAATTCGAGGAAGGTAACTTGTATAATAATGTCAGATAGTCTGGCATTATACAATTAAAAGTGGCGGCAAAAAAGGCTAATTTCAAAAAATAGACTTAGACATTATTTAAAGCAATTTTAGTTCAAAGGAGGACCAGTTATTATTATATAATTGACATATTCAGTGCATACCCCGGAAAAAAAGCACATGGAAAGACGCTCTATTTGGAATATTTTTATACTAGGTTAATTAATAATTGAAACTCGTTGCTGATTAATTTCCTATTGAAATAGAGATACGATTACGACTAAACTATACCTTTCCACAGAAGTTACGTACGTAAAAGTATAATGGATTGATGATTGTAAGATCTAGCGAACAAAGTGAAAATACCGTCCAGGCAACACGTTAAAGTAGTACTGAGATTATTATTCCTAGTATTGATGATAAAAACAAATGTACTACTCATAAAAACCGACTTCAAAAACTAAAAAGTATAAAATAACATAATAAAGATTTGTGACTAAGAATTTATTTAGTTTATTAAAAGACAAAATAATATAACATTTTCTACATCTCGAAGTTGATGCCAAGTAAACCATAAAAATTACAATATTTTGTTGTTATAAGTGTATATGGTAATTTTTATGGTTTCCTCGGCACCGACTTCGAGATGTAGAAAATGTTGTATTATTTTGTCTCTTAATAAACTAAATAAATTCTTAGTCAAAAAAAATCTTTATTAAGTAATTTTATACTTTTTAGTTTTTGAAGTCGGTTTTTTTAAACAAAGTTTTTTTTATTTGTTACTTTTAGTGTCTAGCTATGGGTAGGCCTACGAAAGGTGCCGCGCGCCTTAAAAAATATAGGTTCAAAGAAACGAGAACGGAATTTTTTTTCATAAAATGAAAACTACTGGGCCAAACGATGTTAAATTTTTAGGGGACCAAATGGCAACTATTCCGCATCAAACTAAAAAAGAATCACGTAAATCGGATCATAAATCTCAGCGTAGTCGGTGTACATACGGAACGAAATGGAAATTTTTTCCTGGAAAAATGTTCATAAATTGAAAACTACTGGGCCAAACGATGTTAAATTTTTAGGGGACCAAATGGCAACTATTCCGCATCAAACTAAAAAAGAATCACGTAAATCGGATCATAAATCTCAGCGTAGTCGGTGTACATACGGAACGAAATGGAATTTTTTTCCTGGAAAAATGTTCATAAATTGAAAACTACTGGGCCAAACGATGTTAAATTTTTAGGGGACCAAATGGCAACTATTCTGCATAACTAACAAACTAAACTAAAAAAACTAAACTAAACTAAACTACTAAAACTAAAAAAGAATAACGTAAATCAGATCATAAATCTCAGAGTAATATTTTAAAAAAAAATATTTTATTTAAAATATATAATTATGATTATATATTTTAAATAAATATGCAGTGATATAAAATACGTCGGTTTAAATTTTTTTTGTTAATAATCCATTTAATATGTCGTTGTAAACTTTCTGTAGTAGAGAACAGGCTTTGATCGCTATAAATTCAGTAATCAGTTTCGTACTCTCAATAACAAACACCAGGAAAATTCCTAAAGGTGCATTCATTGCCAAAACTACGAATACATGTTCAAAGTGTTAAAGAGATTTAAATAAGAAATGCATGACATTCACGATACCTGTCTCCTTCAGTTGCCCGTAATATATTATTATTTGTAGACCTATTTTCTGTTTCCTAAATTTTGAAAAATGAATTATTCTTGATGAATAGTTAGGGATTCTTTGGTCATTGCCGTCTTCGAAAATTATATCATAGATTAATTTTCAAGGACATGCGTAAGTAACACAAAAATATCCAAACAAAGTCACTTTCATATTTACGTTACGTACCAAAGTACCAATCCGAAATAAATTAAGGTTTAGTCTGGGCCAAGCTTTATGGCTTTCTCAGATTAGCTGCATAACGCTATCCTAATATGTGATGTTATTGGTTGTTAGCTAAGATCGCGGATAAAGTTTAGAGCGGACTTTAATAAAATTTGTACCTCTACATGGGTTTATTCATAAAACATTTGGCCGTGATTGTATGTGTATTCAGTAGAAACAATATTAAACCAAATCTAGATTGTTTCAACGTTATCATCATTATCTGTGACTAAAAACTTTCTTCGAATGGCTAAATCAGAAACACGTTATCATATTTGATATACAGTTCTAATGAACAGCTCACTTACGTTATTCGTCATTACAAACTATTCGATAAAAAATAGAAATGAAACGAGTACAACGCAAATCGCGTAGGTCTTTCATGAAACATTAGAGAACAACGTCCACGACGATACGTCAGCTGCAAACGTCACAAGAAGAAGCTTCATCAACATTACATCACTAGATAGGTATTTGGAGTGGATTTAGAATTTGGCTAGACCACGGGGCGCCTACTTGATGTTTAAACATCGTATAATCGAATATTAATTGATTTTCTTTTATAAAGAATATTATCATCATTGCCCTAATCTTAAATTACGGTTGCTTGCCAAACACCGGCATTAGATAACGGAGAATCCGCTTTCTTATTATTTTCCACCAATTTTTAACTTGATAACTTGATCTATCTATTTCTTCTTCCTTCTTCTACTCATCTGATATCATATCATCTATCAATTATAGATAGTAATCAACTCATATTAAAACCGTTTATGATCAATGTAGTCTAATTAACGACATATGAAAATATTACAAATAATCGTGCTCATCGTGCAGTAAAGATATTCAACCACATCAAGTTACAATTAGAGTCGAGTGTCGACCACACAAGATTTGGGAATAAGCCAAGATATGAAAAACTAACCACTGCCAATACAACAATATAAAACATGATTTTACATTTTACAAAAGGTAACTATATTTTGCTACGGGATTACTAACGTCTGAGCTAAAGAAAAAATACAAGACTTATAGCCGGCCAAGTTTGTAAGTAACATTACCAAGAGCGACCGGAAACGTATGTATGAAAGAGGAGGTGAAAAGAAGTGTAAGGACAGCAGGAACGCTGGTGATTATGTTAAGGGTTCCTGCCGCTCACACGCCCCTTTTCATCTTCCATCATGCGTCCACCACGTCGACTATAGACGTAATACCATAGACCTTAGATGTAATAGACGTAAGAACTTCCCGAATTACAGCAAACATTTTCTAGAATTGAAACAACTAGGACCTTCAAAATTTCATCGTTGAACAAATGATTAAGCTCTTCTTTTCACAGCTATCCGTAGACAGAGATGACTCATCGAAATACTATATTACCATCGGCAGACGAACAGTTGTGAGCGAGATGTGTTTTGATCTTATTTTAGACTACGTTTCATACTGTGGCAATATTTGTGAGCTTTGTGGTGTCATAATAATATGTTGATAAAGATGATCTTAATGCTATTATTAGTAACGAAATTACAATAAGCATTGTTACTACGGACGAGAAATTCTTAACATTTTTTGTCTATAAAACTGGAACAGCTTTATAAGCAAGTTTTATCGATTCGAAAGGATATTATTTTGTATGTAGTTTTGATTTTGAAAAAATATATGGTTAAAAATAGTTGTAGATCATTTGATTGATTTTAACTACGAATTGAGTGTATGTGTAAAATATGATATTTCGAGTTGCTACAATAACTTGTTGCTCACCTTACAATTTAGTCGAGGTTAGGTTTTAACAAAATGTTATGTATAATAAGTAATAAATATGAAAATAAGACAAGTGTTTGATACCAGGCCAGAACATTAAAAAAAAGTAGTGTTTTAAGTGTCTAAGCTAATTTCGTGTCGATATTTACTCTTGTAATAAAAAGCCTATTCCTCATAGGACTAAACAAAGAGAATAAATAAGCCTCTACGTGTTACGATCTTGTATAATTCGTATCAATCTTTAAGACCTCTCTAACTTAGCAATAAATGAATACGAAAGTACACTTATCTTACAATATTAGGTATTGTAAATCCTTCTAACGAAGACGCTATAAAGTTTAGAGCTGACTATAATTAATACAATTTGATTTTATCAGCATCCATTAATAACTTCATAATGACATGCCCTTCCATTTGAATATTGAAAATGTCATAAGAAAGTTTAAGAGGCTTGGAAAATTAAAACATACAACTATGACACTTAATAACGAAGTTTTTTTTTAAATGTCCTATTATTAGGGCTTAAATAAATAAATAAATCGGCAGACAAACACACACTGTATATCCCCAAATTAAGCAAGTTACGCTTGTGTTATGGGTAATATACAACGGACCATTCTGGGGCCGATCCCATAGACCATAGTAAATAACGGAGAAAATACGTTTCCGAAATTTACTATACCAGGAATCGAACCCGGAGCCTCTGCGTTGCAGTGAGGTAAGCCGGCAAAGGCTTAGCCCGCTCAACCACAGAGGCCGTTTGTTGACAACGTGGTTCAAATGTAAACAGTTCTTGGCACATAGTTTTAGCCTATTTGATCGTTTCACGTGGTTAAATTGGTAACAAGCGCCGCCGGCTAATTAATATCTCATGCTTTTAACTACGGCCGAATAAAAAATTACGATGGCATTAACGACTATTTAAAGTTTTTGCACTTGCTGGTGTCGTAAGGATGTCAGACTGATAAAAAGTGTGCACACATAATAGCTAACATTTGACTTTTAATCTTTTAGAATAGCCGGAATGACTTATTATGAACAGGTAGGTAGCGCTGAAAGCAGTTTCCAAGAATTTTTTGCGCGTGTTTAAGTGGGGTCCGTAGATGGTTTAGATTCATAATTGGACTTGGTAGGTGACGCTGCAATCGGGTTCTAGATTTATATTTTATCAGAGCAGGACAACGTCTGCCGAGCCCACGAGTTATTTATAACTAATACGGAACCCCAAAGCCAGAATTAGATTTTCTCCAAAGTTGATAACACACGTCTTTTTTAAATTTATTTTTTATTGCATAAATACAGCAAACAGGCAAACGACCCACCTGATAGAAAGTGGTTACCATCGCCTATGGACATTTGCAACATCAAAGGGGCTAACATTGTGCTACCGCTCTCTAAACGGAGACTAGAATTTGGCCACTAATGACGGAACACAACTCAAGGTTGTTATGGCGGCATACTCTCTAATACATTGTTTTTCAATTTGTGGGTCGCGACCCCTAAAGGGGTCGCAGAGCCTTGCGCAGGGGGGTCGCCGGCAAAAGGGAAAAGGCAATTTAAATTTATATCTCGTATTTAGGTACTTTCTAAGCTCAGTAGCTTTTTGCAGGTCCTAATAATGAATATAGGAAACAAAATACAGAAATACATAAAAGAAGTCTTTTAAATTACTAACTTTTTGTCTGTCGTGACCCAAGGGGCTCGCCAAAATTTTTCAACCTGTAAAGGGGTCGCGTATTCAAAAAGATTGAAAAGCAATGCTTAATATATAACACGTCTTGAACTAATAAATTACGAAAGCTATAAATTAACATTTTTGTCAATAGAATTATGCTATCATTTACAAGATCCTGTAGTTGACCCAGTAAATTTATGTAGTGTCCTCTTCATGTGCCATCAAAAACAGGAAGTTGTAATTTATGACAAAATATAATTTTTTTCACTTACAGCTTTAATTATTTTTTATATCCAGATATGAAAACGGATTACCCTACGACGAATATAAGTTATATTTATAAGTCCCATATCCCCTTTTTTGTTGGTTGATAAGATTTTATACCTGTAATCATAGATAACGAACGAAACTGGTTTTAACACATAAAAATAGGAATTTTACTCAACCAATCAATTGTGCTTAGAATTGCCATCACTAGTAACACAGATGACGATATTGGATTTTCCAACTGATACAAAAGTCGAGGCATCTAAATGATTCTTTCAATACCATAATCAGGTTTATAGATCTTGTGACTAGTCTGTTTGGTTGCGCTAAATAGTCATAATTCACGTATATTGGGTATACATGAAAATGCCAGATAGATTATACTATACAACGTTCCGATGGCGAAGGCGGTATACACTCTCCTTTCTACCAGCTTCTCTTTCAAAGTGGGGCACCATAATAGTAACCTATTGTCATATATAAATCAAACCAATTTATTATAGGTGAAACCACGGTTAAACAATTGCATTACATTCCGTCCATCCATTCTAACATGTAACAAATGTTAATATTAGTCTATGTGGATATTTTGTCGATGGCAATAAACGAAGGCTTTAATTTTGTTATGGACAAATCAAGCTGTAGTGTGTACAGATCCGAAGTTTACGCGAGCAGGTGAAGCCTCGCAGAGAACTATACTAATATAAAATGTGACTTTGTTTGGATGGCAGCACGTATCTTACTTCTTCGCGGCGTAGAGAATAAACCAATATTATGAAGTTTGATGTATATGGAAGCTCTGTAATACGAATGAACATAGGATATTTTTCATGTCGGAAAACGGGAGTTTTCGCAGGATATGGTGTAAAAAATAACGCTGGAAAAGCTTATATAATAATAAATATAATATCAGCCCATAAATATTCCACTGCTTGGCTCCGGCCTCTCATTATAGGGGGAACGGACAGTATACCCGCCACGCTTGTCCAAGGCGACTTGGTAGGTTTGACACATCGGTTATCTTGATGTGCAGGTTGCATCACGATGTTTTGCTTCACCTTTGTTAGCACGTGGTAATTGTAACAATATGGACATTAGGTCAGAAAACTGACTAAGTGGTGCATGCGTTCCGGCCAGGATCGAACCCACGCCCTCTGAGTTTAGGACGCGTGCGCTAGTCATTACGCTACCACGACTTGAAAAGCTTACATAACAATAAATAACTGGCGATTGATTAATTATTGAAAAGCATGAGACAACACATATCGTAACTAGTTATTATATATCGTAACTAATCCGGTTTCCTTCATTAAAATACTAGATTTCATCTCGTGGCGCAGCCGTGGGTCAACCTCTGGTGCGTACCTCTTGTTTAAAGAGGATACAATACAGGTTACGTTGTATTACATTTTTATGTTAATGCTATTTTCCCCGGAAGATTCCCTTCATTTTATATCGTAAACTATCCCATCTCCCGGATGAAAAGTATCTATGTCCATTTTTGGTATTAAAACTAGATATGTATACCAAAATTACCAAAGCGACCAAATCCACCAAATCGACGAAACTGGCCAAATCGACCAAATCGGCAGAATTGACCAAATCGGTCAAATTGACCAAATCGGCCAAATCGATCAAATCGGCTAAATCGACCATACCGATAAAGTCCACCAAATCGGACAAATGGACTAAATCGAACAAATCGACCAAAATAAGCAAAATGAAAACCTACCCTACTTTCTGGGATAACCTTTACATAAATCTATCCCATTATCTGGGATGAAAAGTATCCCTTGTCCACCTTCAGTATTAAAATAAAATAGCATACATACCGAATTTCAGCCAAATCGGTCCAGTAGTTTTTCCGTAAAAGTATAATAAACAGAGAGACAAATATATTTTTATCCCGGAAGCTATCCCATTTTTCAGGATAAAAAGTATCTTATGTTCATCCTCGGCATCGAATATATATATATATATATATATATATATATATATATATATATATATATATATATATATATATATATATATTTATATATATATATACTGAGTTCCAGCCAAATCGGCACACTAGTTTTTCCGTGAAAACGAAACAGACAGACAAAGTTACTTTCGCATTTGTAATATTAATAGGGATGCATATTCCGCCACTGTAAAATTATTTGTATATGACGTTACAAATGTTCAAATTGATTGAATACTGCACACAAAACAAAACCTTCATTAGGCTTTATCACTAAACCATTAGTTATTTATATCGTCTAAAACGTGTTCCAAGGATGTTACAAAATGTATCGTAGCACTAATTACAATAGTAAATAATCGATAATTGTGCTTATATACTGACGGCTTTTTATAGAATATTACTTTGTTTTTAATATCCAATTGTTATTAGACAATAGGGGAGCGGACAGTCAAATCAACTCAGGCTCATAGATTTTGACTTCATAAGTAGGTACAATCGTCGTCAGGTCTACAGCTCCTTTACGTGGAACTCCACGGTTGGGGTATAGAGTTTTATACTCTTTGCCCCGGCTTTAACTCGGAGGGCAACGACCCTCCGGTGACATATTCTTGGAGCTGCTGGAGGCTTCCCAACCGGTGCCTACACAGCAACTCTCGATGGCCATTCTGTAGGGTCCGATGGCCAGCTAAAGCCCGAGATGGTTTCTGTTGGGCGTCTCTAAGGCTTTGGGGCGTTCGCGACCTCTGGATCGGTCTCCTCTGAGCGTGTGAGGTCACGAGGCTCGGTCGCCAGATTCCTCGATGTTCCGGTAGCCGAACGTGGAGGGGGGCAATTCTATGAAGGTGTGTGAGGCGCCCGTTTTCGGCACGGTCGAACATTCGCCGAACCGACATTGCAACAAAATCCTTCACACTAGTAATGCCCACATCGCGGGCGATGACGTCATAGGGTACGAGTAATGAAGTCAATTAGGGGATTCATTATTGTTTAAAAAGTAATTAAAATTATTTCTATCATAATGTTATTTTAACGTCTGTTGTTTTACATGCAAAAATTACAGGATTAATTGTAACATATGTCCGCATCCCTCTTGTCAAGAGTTACGTGCTGACCGTCAGGATAATCGACTTTGAGGTCACACTATATTGAGTGAAGATGCCTTGATAATGATATAGCTATTCCTGAAGTGAGAAGCAAAGGGCTTCTCACTTCAGGAATAACTGACAACAGCAATTGTCACACATGCTAATTGGAGTAAGTTGCGCAGACAAGCAAACACCGCACCGTTTATAGTATTATACGGAAACCTTTAAACTGATGTACAGACGATCATATGCCATGTCCGTCGTACGTAACATTCCCATGATCCGTGGCCGCCGAGAGACCAATTATACTGTTAGTGAAAACAAGTATGTGGATGAGAGTGGGAAAAAATGAAATATGACAATAATGTCGCTGAATGGATACTTGTAGCCCAGGAGTATGAAGGTATCACGTAAAATACTTGTCGATTTATAATGTATTCTTACAAAGATCCTAGCATTAACCTACTCTGCATAATTTGTTAAAAACGATTTCAGACTATAAAAAATAACTGTCTGTAGACAAAAAACAAGCAAAGAAATAAATACTCTACGCACGTGAACAATTATAATAAACTAAATGCGACCGCAAATGTTAACTTTTTTCAAATATAAAATTTTAAGATCCTAATGTAGTTATTTTTATAAAATTCCACAGTTTACAATCCACATTGATCACTGTGAAACTTGAACAGAAGGTACATCATTTATTACTTTATTATTATGATTTGAATGCAGTATACTTAAAATAGTTTTCTTACCATCCTGTTATAAATTTATCATTGCAAATGAACTTGTAGACCTGTTCCTGATTAGATACGAAACACTGATATAACTAATTCTATTATGGTAATGAGTCATGCATTTGTATTGAACAGATTGCTTGATTATAAATGGAAAATATTAATACCAAGAGCACTGTAATAAGTTTTTTTTAGTAACGAAATCGCTAGTATAAGGAGCGCTCTACCATAAGAATTTTTGAGGATTATTTTAGTACAATAATAATAAATAATTTTAAAGGTTTAGTTTCATCGTCTTTATCTCAGCGAAGTCGATAATTACTTAAGATCGTTAGCTAGTTTGGCTCTCAGTCAATATTATCACGCAGTTTTGGTCACATATTGCACGAGAAAAGAAAATTAGATTATACCTACCTATATTGAGTTTCTTATAGGCGATGCCATTTACAACGAAAATGGTCTAAATGTTAGGCCCAATATGGTACAAACAGCGAAACCCAATCAGCCTGGTACCTGCCGACCTTCACTCGGTCGCCCAATGCTAGTGTCCCTCCCCGCATCTCTAGACTAGGGCATAGAGCAAACACCGTTCGAAGTCACATTTTTTTTTCAATTACCTGTTTGTAAATTAACGTATACTTTGGATTAACACAGCCGAGATTTAAGCCTCGCTATCACCATTCCGACGGAAGAAGCCATCTATATAGATAGTGTCAGATTTAAAAATAGTCGTATAAAGAGCCAGCAATAAAAAATGAGCTTTTGTCAAACAGAAAGTTTTCTACAGAATTCTCAATGCCAACGCATTATTGTGCTACCGAGAATATGTTCAGTAATTTATTTACAATATGAAGAAATACGAGGAAGTATTATTTCAAATTGCTAGTTAAAGATTTAAAATGAGTGCTAAGAGGCAATAAAGAATTTTTTTATTACAATAAAATCTATTCGCAAGGATAATAATTAGTAAGTACTAACTGAAACTTACTCCATGTGTGTAGGAGTGGTATATTCGTAAGTCACTCGGGCTTCATTCCAAAGACTTGTTAGAATCCTGACCTGGTTTAGACTATTTTTGTGTTATAATGTGCATATTGATATAATTTGGTAGATGACACATATTACAAGAAATTCTAAAGAAATGTTCATATAAAAGAAAGCGTTTACAATACGGATTTCTATAAATCTGTATTTTGATT
Organism: Dendrolimus houi; assembly: GCA_039645545.1. Lineage (NCBI taxonomy): Eukaryota > Metazoa > Arthropoda > Insecta > Lepidoptera > Lasiocampidae > Dendrolimus > Dendrolimus houi. The sequence goes on from CM077136.1 coordinate 7,233,259, forward strand.
TCGTGTGCAATAAAGTGTTATCTATCTAAAGTATTCTTATCTTGCTTGCTTTGAAAATTGTTTAAACAATAATTAATACGCTATTTAACTTTATAAATAGATGACGTAATAACTTGTTAGGCTCGTACAAATCTAGGTGGCTTCGGCGTTTTGTAAGATGATTAAAATATCTCAGTTTATTTGACTGTCAAGTATCATTATCAAGTGCTGACAGTAAAAGATAACTACGTGAGGAAACTTGCACATCGATATATTTTTTTATTGCACGAGTTCAGCAGACAGGCAGACGGCTCACCTGATGTAAAGCGGTTACCATCGCCTATGAACACTTACAACACAAAAGGTGCTACAAATGCGCTGCTGCTCTCTAAAGGGAGAGTGGAACCTGGCCACTAATGCCGGTACAGAACTCAAGATTTTTATGGCGGCATACTCTAGAACAGGAGTAGTAGCCACCCAGACAAGCAAATATCCTAACCACCTGGCTGTGGGATCTTTGTCGCCTCTTACGACAGGCCGCCTGGTCGCAGGAAATTATATTCTTTCTCCGTCCATGCGGGAATAGAATTATATGATCTAGATTAGAGATGAGTAATAGTAACGTAACCTAGATTAACACTTATTCATAACTCTACATTTGAAATGATAATCTTTACTAGAATTAAAATACGCCGCGAAATTGGTGCTTTTGCATTCGAAAACTGAGGGATGGAAAACTCTATTTTAAGTGTCCATAAGCGTAATATGGACACCGTCAGACAGATTTTGAAACATCATAACATATTTTTTAGTCATATGTAAGGTACGATTTTTCATTTATTAAATAAAAGTTTATCATCTAAATTAATCAATTAAATTAAATTATAACCTGTCTCAAAACAAAATTGAGAAAATTGAACTACTATTATTCATACAACTGTCATTTTAATTCTTTCACTTTGTACATTTTATCAAAATTAGTCCCAAAGCCAAAAAAAGGTGGCAAAACACATTGCACAAAACGGTTTTCTTGTTGTAAATAGGAAACTCACATTTAACTGAGCAGTTGACATTTTTAATCTATTTTATGACCATTAAAACGCACAGCAAATCATCATGTTTAAGTTCCCATCAAAACTTAAAATTTAATTTAATTTTTTTTTTTAAGAAATAATATTTTATCTTTAAGTTTTCTCATTGCGGTATTAAGATCATTCAAATTAAGTCAACGAAGAGGTCAGGACCGAGCGTTTGTAGCTTAGTATTTGTACATTTACTAAACGTGTTAGTAATAAAACTTTTACATTCAACATGGCAGCCGTAATGACTGTAGCCCAATTTATAGACCGATTCAAACTTATCGCCACGGTATCATGTGCCGCTTGAGTCAGATGTGTCAATCACTGACACAGCGCATGCCAAATCGTAATCTACCAATATTACGCACGTGTTTGAACTTATACGCGTAGTTGTTTAACTAGGTAGTGTTAGGGTATCATTAGGAGTCGAAGTCGAACAGATTGTGGCCGAGAAAAGACAGTTTTATATTGTATTTCAATATCTTACCATCGAATAATTTGCCTTCCTACTGCGGAAAATTTAAGATAAACTCTTTGCAAGTAGTGTCAATTTTTTACCAATGCAGAAATTAGAAAGTAAAAGAATACATAGTGTGATTATACAACAATAAGCATTCCCATTGAACCTCGATGGTGTACATATGTCTCTGTAGGTTTGCTGTGGAACTTACTGAAATTGTTCGTTATATTCAAATCCCAATAGCTAGAGAGGACGACACCACAGATAGTAAGATTTTAATAAATACACATTTGGGGCAGACAGCATCTAGCACCAATAGTGCGTTGGCAACACCTGTTGTAGCAAATGACTATAGATGGTCGGTAACCACTTTACATTAGGTGCGTCGTCAGTGTGCCTGATGCCATAAAAAAATATAAATTCAATATAATATTTTCTTAAGTTTTCGCGACTACTATAATAAAAATCCAATAAATTACAGCGCTTAGAACCGTTAAAACGTAGTTTTATTATAAATTGAATATTTATTTTTTTATTTGGTGTTTGCAGGCTTCACATTAACGTAGTCTCGATGTGCAAGTTGTACACGATATTTTCCTTCGTTCACACAAAATTACAAGGGTTCCGTTTATGCTATTCAATTATACATTCCTAATATGGACCATGATCGACAAAAAAGAGACAATATGTCCAAACCGTCTCTAAACTAATATTTGATACAATTATCACGAGCAGGTGAAGGAAAAATGAAACTTGCTAATGCACCTTAGAGCGGCGTGGCGCGGATACACGGTCCATTCCTTAAAATGAAATTCCTTTAAGCAACAGCATTAATTTTTGTACTTATAAACAATTTATTTGACTCGTAAGAATGGATCTGCGTTACAAACACCAATTGATCCTAATAAAGGGGAAGTTAAATGGCAGTACGTAATTGTCGAAGGAGTGCTTTCAGTGTTGATTGACTCATTGATGGTTACGAGCGAAATGTATGGCATTTGTGCTTTGTATAATACACAAGACACTAATGGTACGTGTTTACCAATTTATTAAGCTCTATATTAAGCAAATTTATATAAAATTAATATTAATATATATATGTATATCAAAACTGATTTTTACAGATTGCGCATCGAAAGTTGGTCAACCACCGCTTTCAAAGGAATTTTAATTATTGTTAAATTAGAAGAAGTAGCATAATAAATTCCCCCACCAACATGTATTATTTGCTTTATGAGACTATTATATTATGTAAACATTCTCTTTAGTAATATATTACCCCCTCCCTCTCAATGAAGTTAATTAGAGAAAATTAAAATATTAATATAAGCATTTTTGACGTGTAGTCGTCAAACATTGCTAAGATGCTAAAAGAAACAAAATCATTGCATAAATCTTAAAACTGATTTTCGTGACTGGCATTTAGACTACCACTGAATCATAATATTTACGCTACGGCTCTATAGCTGAGTATCAAAGCAAATAGAGACTGAACCACAGCAATGCTGATGCCTACATCTTTGGAAACGATTAACCAACTACATATCTCAGAAGCAAAACGAAAATATTAGGAAAATGATAAACTATTACTATTAATTCAGAAGGATTTTCTCTTAAAGTAGACTACACATATATTTCAAGTAAATAATGAATATGAACGGATTGTGTGAAGAACCATAATTATGTAGATAGGAAGTCTGATATAGGTCGTATGTATATTCAGAAATTATTTTTTATTTTATTGCAGGAGTTCAGCAGACAGGCAGACGGCCCACTTGATGAATAGCGGTTACCAACGCCTATGGACATTTGCAACACCAAAGGTGTTACAAATGCGCTGCTGCTCTCTTAAGGGAGACTGGAACCTGGTCAATATAATATTTTTTAAATAACACGAAATTCAGGCAAAAAGGAGTTACTCTGATTAAATACATGGATATTCTTAAAAACGAATTTAATTAAAATGATACAAGTCTACATTTCACATATAATATTACTGAGAGCTTTAAGGTTTAGTTCAGTTTGTAGACATCCTTTCTCGCTCGCTTTGTGAAGCGAGAGGAGTCTTTGGGAGCTGATCTATCTGCAAAACGGACGGGGCGGTAAGGGGAAGTACCATGACCGTTGCAACTACGCGAAAATGATATTAGGATACTATCCATAATTTATTGTAAAATTTTGATCTCCATTCAAATTCATTAAAAATGTACAGCTGCGAGATAATGAATGTCCCTTTAAACAAAAAAAAAATAGATGCCAACCAATCCTATTTCTGATACTGATCAAAAACTTCTATAAGACCAACCCAGGTTGGAGTACTAAAACAACACCTTATAAAGAGAACTGATACAATTTACAAGCTTTTAATCTTTGATCAAACAACACACTTGTGTCAAACACTTACATAAACAATACCTAATATTCCTCAATACAAATGTTGTGGAAAAAATACTGTTACGAGTTACAGGACTCGAATTAAAATGCCGTTGGAATTATTATATAGTTTATTAGAACTACACAAACACGTATAACACAGGTACAAATATAACCGAAGACTTTGTCAGGGCCTAAGTTGTAACAATATTATAAAAAATGGATTAAAATTACACAATGTATCAGACGTACAACAAACATTGAAATAACTTCAGATAAAAGGAATTAGGTTAACTTTATCTAGAGAGGTTGTTTTACTATAACTTAATTAACAACCCAAAAACCTGAATATGTCTTCACAAGAGACAAGTCGTAGTAGCGTAATGGCTAATACACGTGTCCCAAACTCAAAGGGCGCAGGTTCGATCCTGGCCGGAACGCATGCACCACTTAGGCAGTTTTCTGACCTTATGTGCGTATTGTTATAACTACCACGTGCTAAAAACGGTGAAGGAAAACATCGTGATGAAACCTGCATATTGAAATAACCCACGTGTCAAACCTGCCAAGCCGCCTTGGACAAGCGTGTCGGGTATACCGTGAGTTCCCCCTATAGTGGAAGGCCCGAGCTCAGCAGTGGGACGTTTATGGGCTGTTATTATATATATAATAACAGACAACTTTAAATGATAACCACATGTGTAAAAAACTGCTTTAAGGTCCTTTTCTATAAAAAAAATCTTTTTTTTAAGCTAGACGTGTTGCTGGAGTTTCTTGCCGCTTCTTCTTCTTTAAAGAGCGATAACACGTTGCGAAGCGGTGTACATAGAATAGGAAGTAGATTTAAGTTTTGAGTTTTTTTATTTTTTTATATTGCAGGAGTGCAGCAGACAGGCAGACGGCCCACTTGATGGAAAACAGTTACCATCGCCTATGGACATTTGCAACACCAAAGGTGTTACAAATGCGCTGCTGCTCTCTTAGGGGAGACTGGAACCTGGTCACTAATGCCGGAACACAACTCAAGGTTGCTATGGCGACATACTTTAGAGCAGGGGTGGTTTCCATCCAGTCGGGCAAATGCCCTACCACCTGGCTGTGGGTTGTATAGTCGCCTCTTACGACAGGCCGCCGGGCCGCAGGAAATTGTGTTCTTTCTCCGTTCCTGCACGGATAAAGTTATAAATATATGACCTTCAAAAAGTATTCTCCAGTGGAACTTATTTTGAATAAATACATTTGAATAGTTTTCTTGAAACTATTATCAATTATGTGTATAGATTCTATGCATATTTCCACTTATTTCTAGAAACGAGTTGGTACAGGTCATTTGAATAGAGCCTCATGTAGATAAGAATTCATAACCTTTATGAAGGATGATATGAATGCTGATCTTAAGCTTTAAACCTCTTTATGTAATTGATTGTATACATGATATTATGAGACATTCAAATACGGCTTTGACTTAAGCCCGACCTTACACCAGTAAAATGCCCCAGCAAGCCTCAAGAGTTAGGGAGTACAAGATTGTCAACTACATACTTATCCTTTCACAACAGAGTTCTGTACTTATTGATATATAGTAGTGCGCATTTAGCCATAGAACTCTACGCTAGCAATCCCCACGGTGCGCGCAAGAGTAACATTCTCGAGAACCGTTGCTACAGAGCGAAATGGTTCAAGGAAGTGAGGCGGAACACTCAGCTGATGGCGAGTGGTGCGGTAGTAGAAAGATGAATGCACCATTATTTCTTTTAATGTGTAAAAGTAATTCTTTATCAATTACTTTAGTACATATTAAGATCTAGTCTATAAAGACTAATAACTAATTTAATTTTAACCTTATACTCTACAAAACAAATTATATCTAAGAATGTTCTATTGGCATTGTACTTAATCATTTTCTGTTAGGGCGCAATCACATGTACTCATGTCCAAAACATCACTATATACTGTTTTTACCATTTGCTATACACTATACTGTATACTCTACACTAACTCAGATGGTGTAAGTTCTTTTGAGTCTTTGCACTAGGTTTATGGTGTCGAGCAGTTGGATTGCCTCGACATTCACATGATGGTGAAACCTTTTTTCGTGGACTTCTGGATGATTCTGTGCTATCTCTGTCACGAACTCTATTTTCAGGTCCTGATGGAAAATGTCGATCCTTATGTACTTTGGTGCGTTTACAATGTACCTCAGTCAATGAGGTACATTGTACAAGTACTACATTACAAGTCAATGTACTTCGGAATGGTATACTTAGTCAATAATACAAATATATTGACTAAGTATACCATTCCGAAGTTCCTTGGAACACTCTCTGTTATATACAGACGGTAGAATACGCAGAGACGCAGTGTTTCCGGATGTCAAGCATATATCTCGCCCATCTGTGAGTATGGGATCGTCGATTTTTTTTTTTTTATTGCAGGAGTTCAGCAGACAGGCAGACGGCCCCCTTGATGGAAAGCGGTTACCATCGCCCATGGACATTTGCAACACCAAAGGTACTACAAATGGGCTGCTGCTCTCTTAAGGGAGACTGGAACCTGGTCACTAATGTCGGAACACAACTCAAGGTTGTTATGGCGACATACTTTAGACCAGGGGTGGTAGCCATCCAGTCGGGCAAATGCCCTACCACCTACGCGTAACGCGAACAGAACAGGCTTGGAATATGAAAGAGGTATGAAATAAATACAACCTTTTCCCTCGTTTTTTCCTAAGTTTATTTCCACATATAATAATGGGATGTAGTAGATTTAAAAAGATCATTATAAAATTTTCAGACCAGCAAGGCATTGTCATAGATGATGGTGCTTAACATCTCCTTTAAAATTAATAGAAACATTCACTTCATTATTATTTATTTAAAACATTTGAAACAATCATGATAGTCCTTATTAACCTTATTAAAAGGTCTTAAATTTTAGAATTATGATAATTTTCACTATATCTCAGATCCATATAAAGTTTTTATGTAAATAGCAAATATAGAATATAAGCACCTATTTTTGATAAGCATATCAAAACAACTCGACGATCTTGTTCGATGTGAAGTCAAGAAAGACAAATTTCTTTTGTTTTTGCTGGGACTGTTACTTGGTCATACACAAACAAAAACCTCGAACATATGGATCCGGAGATATCACTTTGTAAAAAAGTGGTAATTTCAAATTAGTAGCAATGGTTAAAGTTGAGGTACTCAGAATAGTACCCTGGGTGCTTATTTGACAAAATTGAATTTAGTGCTGGGCTTTATTCCCTATTTCATTGAAGTACTTTTTTAAGGACCGTGGGCGCTAGGAGGTTAATTACTTTCTATTCAGTGAAATGTCTGCTTGCCTGCTTATTAAAGAAAAACAATAACTAAGGTCAGAATTACGACAATAACAAAATACAGTAAAATTTCATTAATAAAGCCAAAATCCAAAGTTCAAACAAGCAATTTTATAAAAGCCATTAATAACCTAAGCAGATATGATTGACTACATTTACAAATGACAATGATATGAAGGAGGAAGCCAAGTATGGGAAAATTATACACAATAATTCCATACAATTGTATACACCTGGTGGATGAACATCTTATGATCTTAATGTCTTTGTTGACATTTTGACTCACTGCCAAATATTGTTATGAGCTATTATTTTTGTAATTTCATTCAGGATATCATTAATAACTGCAGATACTGTTTATTTCTGGGTACACCTGGTAGATAATATACAGTACTATTTAATTAGATCATAATATAGGCTATACTTCAGAATTTCACCTGACATACAATGAGGGTGAAAGCTTCTGGTATTTTGATATTATATGGATCAAGCAAACTGAATTAATTTGGTTGAAAAGTACAAAACTGAAAGGGCACAATCCATTAAATTGATGAATCCATTCCAATCAATAACATTGCATTGGTCAAGCTGTGTTTTGTTTGTGTTTACATGCATCACTTCCATTGATGCATCCAAATTGAAGGATAGAAATGAACCACCTGATATCTACTTTATTTACCTAAATTATTTCCCTAGAAATAGATTACATAACACAGGAAAAAAGAATTTTTAATACTAAAATGACAAAAGTTTGAGATAATGCATTCCTACATACAATCATTAACAAGTATAAATTCTTTGGATATATTTTCTGCTTGCAGGCGAAGGTGCAGGTGGTATGCCTAATGGGATGTGGTTACAGTTTCCCATGGACATCTGCAACATTAAGGAGGCTAATATGTTGATATCTCTAATACCACATTGAAACTTCACATATATAATAAAACCCCCAATTGTAAACGGAAAATATGGCAGAAAGCAGTTTATCTCATAGCTTTTTTTTAAATTACTGTATAGGTTCGCGTTTGACCATTATCTCGGTCGAGGAGATATGGTTTAAGATTGAGCACGCTTACCTAAAAGGTATCTATTGACACGAGACTTGAAGACACCCAGGTTCCAGGTTTCAGGAAAAAATGGACTCCGACAGTGAGTTGCACTCCTTTGCAGTGTGCATAATGAAGGTGGAGTTAAAGCGCTTTCTCCGTACAGGTGTTATGTCCACCATATAATGGTGCTGCATGCCAGTGTGTCTGGTTGTCCAATGTTGGAAGGGAGACAGTTGGATAAGATTAAAAAGCACCATTGCACACTCTACTATATGTATCCAATACAAAACCAATAAGCTGGCAACCCTGGTTGATGGTTAAAGACTTTGAATTTTGTCATTAAATAGCTGGTTGTCTATGAACTTCCTGGCTCTCCCTAGTGCCTCGAGTAGGTATTTGGCTGAGAGAACAGTATTCCATACATGCTCGTATTTGTGCTTTATACAGCATCAGCAACTGTTCTGGAGTGAAGTACCGCCTCACCTTTGACAGTATGCCCAGCTTTTTAGCCACAGTATGAGCCGAAATTGAGACTCGATGTTAGTGAGATACCAAGAAGGTGAGAACAGTATTTCATACATGCTCGTATTTGTGCTTTATACAGCATCAGCAACTGTTCTGGAGTGAAGTACCGCCTCACCTTTGACAGTATGCCCAGCTTTTTAGCCACAGTATGAGCCGAAATTGAGACTCGATGTTAGTGAGATACCAAGAAGGGGAGAACAGTATTCCATACATGCTCGTATTTGTGCTTTATACAGCATCAGCAACTGTTCTGGAGTGAAGTACCGCCTCACCTTTGACAGTATGCCCAGCTTTTTAGCCACAGTATGAGCTGAAATTGAGACTCGATGTTAGTGAGATACCAAGAAGCTGAAACCCGTCAGTCACCAAAACAGATACTTCCCGGAAAGTAAGAGTCAGTATAAGGATCTCCTTTTTGCGGTGAAAAGACACAAGCCTAAGTTTTAGAATTGGCATTGCCCCAGTCAAATACTACCCTCAAAGTTTTATTCAATCATTCACCATTATCTCCCTAAGAGCATGTGTCTCGGATCTAACAGTTCTTGTGCTGGATGTGTATCTATCTACAGTGGTGCTGTCATCTGCATAACCAAAAATACCGGGCTTGAGCAGGTTATTGATATGCTTGCAGATGGACAGTGTGAGAGTGAGCACTAAGTGCAGTAGATGACTGCCAAGTGTCAAGAAATTGTGGATGAACCCTCAATGATTGGCTGAATGTTAACAAAGAGTTGTACAGTTGGTAAAACACATTTAGAATGTTAATGTCATAACTTAGGACACAAAAACATGTGAATGCATCTTAACAGACAGTAATTAAGTAAAGTGCCAATGGACATATTCTTAGATATAAGTTACTTTGTTGAATAGTAAGTTTAAATTACTTATTGGCCTCTATAGGCTATATCTTTATCTTTAATAAAGTAATTTATAACAAATTACTTTTGCACATTAATAAAATAATTAAGGCTCAATGGTCTGCTCTATCATAATTCCATTTATGATGTTACAATAGACAGATGATAAGAACGGGCGAATGAAACTATAGAACTCAGACAAATTAATCAAAATTTCAGTTAAAAGACTATAAATAAACAAATAACCATATACCAATATTTTTTTATAGAAGGCAAATTATTACTGTCATAATTTATAATTATTTAATAGGAAAATTTCAATATAATTTTTACTGGCCTCTTCACTAAACCTACATACAGCCTTAATTAATTTCTTAAAATGGAAGTATTATAGTATCATTACTTAAGTATAATAGTCTATTAACTGACTTGGAGTGTAGTATTGGGTATATAATTTTATTTTGGGTTTAATAGCTATAATGATTACAGATCACATTTGCTTGTATGATGATTCATGCTACTCCAGTTATTCCAAACAACTCATTCTGAGATTTCACACATATGGCTTTTAATATGACTGACATAGTGGCATTAAACTTTGTATAGACTATAAAACTGGTACAGGGTAAACAGCTTATTTCTGAAGTGTTCATACATCAAGATAATTTATTTTTCCATATGTGTATCCATACTAGGGTATGAGAAATTGAGTTTATTTGCTTATATGTTTCCTATGTCAGCTTTTGATTTGAGTATAATTGAATATATATAATTCAACAGGACTGGTTGTGTCCATTGCTTTGTTTATACAGTATTAACGCTGACTGGGTGGGGTATAGTTATGGTGCACTTTTATTTATTATGAACAGATACAAACTTTTTAATATAGGTTAGAAGGCTAAGGCAGGAGCTTTGCTTTGCTTCACTTCCTTATAAATCACTCACATACATATACTCACATACATGTACCCACACACATTACTTACATATTTTCTTATAAAGTAATGAATTGATTAATAATATTATAAAAGGATATTTACTAGACTTTCAATTAATCATGGCTTTATAATTAACATTAAAACTAAAATCAATGCAGTTTAAGATGAGCTTTATTTACAAAAACATAGGTACATGAATAGGTATTATTACACAATATAAAGCTTCCAGTATGTTTGGTCATTTACATGATGTGCAAATACTTACACTCAATAAATGTCTGAAGCTAATGTTTCCAAGTTAATTTCATTTAAATATATATGTCAAAAAACATTTAAAAAAATTTAAAATTTCATAAAAACAAGTTAAAGTATTAAATTTAAAAATGTCAATGTTATTATCTTATTTTATTGTATTGTCATTAATATATTTGTCTATGCTACAGTATTATCTATTAAGTAAAAAAGTTGTCATATAGGGCTTTAACCGTTTAAATGGTAGCCTGCTAATATTAGTGGGTAATTTATTAAATATTGTTATTGCCATACAATATGTGTTTTTCTTAAACATTGATAATTTAATTGATGGGAAACACAGTTTCTCTTTATGTCTGGTTCTACTACTTTCCACCTCATATTTTGATTTAAATAAATAAGAGTGTTTTTTTACAAAAATACAAATTTCCAGAATGTACAAACAAGGTAAAGGAAGAATTTCAAGCTTTTTAAATAAGGGCTGACAGCTATCAGTATATGATGCTCCACAAATAGCTCTGATACACTTTTTCTGTATTTTAAAAATGCTACAAACATCTGTTGAGTTCCCCCATAACACTATACCATATCTGAGTACTGAAGATATGCATCCGTGGTAGGCATACATCACTGCTTTTAACCAAACAATGTGTCTTATCCTACTTAATGCGTAAATAAAACAATCTTGCTGTCTTTTCCATATGTGCTTTCCAATTACAATGACTGTCAATTGTGATTCCCAAAAATATACAGTCATCCACGTTTTAATATATGTCGAGTTATGATTAATATTGAGTGGTCTTTTAAGTTTAGTATAATTGGTTCGGAATTGAATGTAGGTTGTTTTAGGCATATTAATTTGCAAATTATTTTGATTTAGCCATGTGATAGCTGATTCTATGTTATTCTAGTTCATTTTTATTATTTGATATAGATATTAATGTTGTATTGTCTGCAAACAATATACAATCACTATTTAAAGCATCTGGAAGATCGTTAATGTATAAAAGAAACAATAATGGGCCTAAAATGCTTCCTTGAGGCACTCCAACATTATTTTGACGATAGGACGATCTATAACATATTTTGGATTGCTTGGATATGCTTTTCAATTAAACCGAGGAACTGTAGGGTCTATAGGTAACTATTTAATTATAGACACTGATTGTAAGACATAGACCAAAACCAAAGATCTGAACTAGTGGAACTAGTCATATATAGATACCAGTTACAGATACAGAACTAGTGAATAGTTCCCTGAACATGGTTCTGCTAGGGAAGTGAATCGATCCATGTTCAATCTGCTTTAGGAGGTGATCTGCGCATGTCTAATGAGACTTCTAAAGCTTCACAGACGGATTGCCACTTCCTATATCTTACTAATTGTTAATAGGCATTATGAGCATTAATGAAACTAAAGATTTATATACATTTTAGACTTGAAGATTTAAGTATATAATAAACATTACACTGGACTACAGAATAATCGCGAATTTGAAATGAGCACAAATATTTACGGTCAAGCGCGGTAAAATTTGTACCACAAAATTACACTTCAATTAAATCAGTAAAAAAGAAGCAAAGAACATATTATAAAGTAATTAATTTTCAGTAACACAATGTCATGAATGAAGGACGCCAACAGGTGTCATGAAAAGTCGGAAAAATGATTAGACTCAGGGTCATGAGAACTCACTGTGTTCATTAGATGCGGCAAGCGTCGGATCTGTTGTAAATGTACTACTTCGTGCTACGGAACTCCATTGTGGTCTCCTTCCACCATCTCTACTCTCTGTCCTTTCCACATCATCGGCTTTGCACAAATGAAGAACAAATACGCACCAATATAATACGAAACCGATACGCATTGTGAACTCTCAATGACACTAATGCATTAACCGCACACGACTATATAAATTCAACGCCGCAACACCACACACTATACACATCCTAGAATAATAGGCTGTATAAATGGTTTACAGTTTTTAAGGCCACATCACAAGTTCAATGTAAAACATAAAAACTATGAATTTTTTATCACAGAGAGAAAAACCAGCGAGGTCGAAAAAATTTTGACATTTGACGTTTTATTCTTTAGGTTGGCTAAAATGGATTGCAGAATGTTAGTCTATGGGTCTAGTGATTACTACATAAAATCGTCTAAATTTTAATCAATTATTTACAAAGATAGAATTTATCTATGAATCAATGACGTTAATCTCCAGCCCGAGATATTTACCAAAATATGTCAAATGACCTTGCTAGTTTGTAAACAATATCTTTGAGGAACTACTTTTTGCATGAAATATTAATTAGATCTCCTTGTGTTTACTAAATTACTAATTTGATTTTCTTTTGTGCAAAAGACAAAGTGAAATCAAAAACATGAATATAGATTTCGAAACCATGGCTGTTTTGGAAGAAGAGTCCCAGAATGTAAGTTCTAATATCCTTTGTTATTAGTTTACTCCATGTTTACTAAAATTTATTTCTAAATTGGTAAACATTCATTAGTATTTGTTGACAAAAGGTCTATTTTGGAAAGATTTCTTGGCCTTATTTTGAAGTAAATTAAAAAAATGTATAACTTCCTTGATCAACATTGTTTATTAGGACAGTCTTTATTATGTTCTATTTTTGAAAAAGTTCTCTATTGCACAACTTTGTGTTTAATTTCATCAGTATTTATTTTGTTTTACATAAGCAATGCATGTAGCTCACACTTGCATTTGATAATTTGTTTAGATTAATTGGTTGTTATCTATATGTGCCAAATATTATAACATATAGTCATATAGATAGACCTACATAGTCTGTTTATATTTGTTTAAACAGCTGTGCTTATTATCCTGATAAATGGTGTAGTAACAGAAAAAATAATTTATATAAAACATTGTAAATAGGTATGTCTTATATACCTAGTTAGGGTTCTAAATACACTATTGATCAAGATTTCTATTAATAATCAGTACTTTAAATAAAAGATTTCTACTAATTGATTTATCACATGATTATTTACTTTATTCCACAAATAATCTGTGTTTACAGTTACGACTTAATACTAATTATTTTTTCATTGTCACTTATAATGTATCTTGAGGTATATATGGCTGGTCAATTTGTATTAGACATACCTTATCCTCTAATATAATAAGATGGTTTTATATATAATTTACTTTTAACTATTTCATTTAATCTTAATGACAATCTGAAGGCTGATGACTGAGATGCAACATTTGTGAAGCTTATATACAACAGTGAATTGTGATTGGTCGATGAATGATGATATAAATCCTATATTTAAAACACCTCTAATCATTAAACCACTCATACATTTTGACAAATTATGATTTTGAAATTTGATTTATTTTCTAAAAACCATTTGACATAATTCCTTATATTGCTACGATAAATTGAACTATCTATAATCTGCTATTTTTAGCATGTGACTCTATACTTCATTCTATTTTGTTTGTTATTTATTTATCAATGATCAGTCCTACATCACTGGTATAAATAAAGTTAAATTATTATTACATAAATATCAGTACTAACATAATAGTTTCTTCTTCACAGGGTAGGGTATTAAAATTCTTGAGATGTTTAGTGTATATAGTTCATGCCATACTTTATGGCTCCCCAGATTAGTCAGTCAGTTAGTATTAGTTAGTTTTTTTGTTTAAAAAATATCTTTTAAATAAGAAAGATGTTAAAAAGCGAGGGAAACTATGACCTGTGACATAATCTAGTTTTGTAGAGTTTAGGATTCTGCATTGTTACAGTTTAACTAGAACATTGTCATTCCAAGTATGTTGTAATAGTAGTTATGTGACAAAAGCGCCTAGAATTTTAAATGGATATCGGAGATGAATATATCTAGGACAGAAAGGAGGGAGGTAAAGTAATTTTTGCAGGATATGAATTCATATTGTCAAGTACCTATTCACTATAAACAGGCAAGTCTGATTTATGAAATTTTACTCTTGCGAAATTTTGTTTACAAATAAAAATATTGTCAGTTAAATTAGAAACTTCCTCAAAAATTAAATTATAATCTTAACTACTTCACTGATAAAGAGATATTTATGTAAATTAACTTATGTGTGAAAATGGCATTCGCAATCAAATTTTCAATGCCACCCGCTCGCCTATCAGAGATATAAAGATTTCAAAACACATGTTTTGGCAATCTCATTGTTCCTTGAAGATTTGTTATTCATGCAGTGGACTTGTTTTTATTGATATTTTCTACACGTGTAAGCGATTAGTACGCCATCTAGGAAGCTATGGAAAAAGCAAATACTATCTTGTGCTGATGTTCTATATTATGCAGAGCGATGACTGTAATAGTTCGAGGTTTAAAGAATAGATGGCGCTATTCTTAATATTTCTTTTTACCTTTTTGATATTTCTCACTGCATGTAATCGTAATTATTAATCGACTTCAAAAAGAAGGAGGATCTCAATTTGGTTGCTTTTTTATTTTTTTTATTTATGTACATCGATTACGCTCAGATTTATGATCCGATTTACGTGATTTTTTAGTTTGATGCGGAATAGTTGACATTTGGTCCCCTAAAATTTAACATAGCTTGACCTAGTATTTTCCATTTTAAAAACATTTTTTATAAAAAAAGTCTGTTCCGTTCCGTATGTACACCGATAACGCATCACTATAGTCCGGAATAGAGCGCGATTTGTGATGGGTCGTCTAGCACCCATGATAGATAAACGAAGCAAAATGTCCCTCAGACACAAGCTTACTCTATATAAAACATGCATCCGCCCGATCATGACATACGCGAGTGTGGTATTCGGCCATGCCAAGCCTGCCCTTTTAAAGAAACTGCAAATCGTTCAGAATAAATTCATGCGCAGAGCCGTCGGTGCTCCCCTCTATATGCGTAACGTCGACATCCACCGCGATCTGGAGCTTCCCTCCATCAAAAACTACATTACGTCGCTCTCGCGTAAGTATTTCGATCTAGCGCCGCACCATCGAAATCCCCTCGTCGTGTCCGCGTCCGATTATAAGCCTCGACGAAAGGCTCTCGTGCGACGACCGCGTAACATCCTCATGGACAAGGTCGACGATATCACAAAACGGCTGGCTCGGATCAGCCCGCCCGCGGTTAGGACGGCAGGCTGGCAGGCACCGACAAACAGACAGACGGCGGCGTCGACGCCGCCAATCACGATCTCTCCACGTCCCCGCGAGGGACGCCAGGAGACACTGCCCCCCCATAGGATAGACTAGGCGTGTTGCTGGGAAGTTTCTTTCGCCGTTTCTTCTCTCCCAGCCATAACACGTTGCGAAACGGCAGTAAGATAGTATAGGCCACCGCGAACCGCCGATCCCGGTCTGCCGGGATCCTTCCTCTCGGGCTTTATATTACCCGTCGCCCGCTCTCAATTAGTGCATTGTGTCGCCTTATGGTGGGCATCATTAGATTCATCCCCCTCTCATGGCAACAGTCCAGCCGAGGTGAAACTCCCTAGGGAGCCCCCTCGAGCAAGTTGCCTCCCGGGCTCGAGCGCCTTCGCTTCGCAAAGGCACTCGCCCCGAAAACCCCGGTAAAGTTGTGAGGTCTTCGGACCAACAACATAAAGTCAAGTCCAATAAAAAAAAAACCGATAACGCTGAGATTTATTATCCGATTTACGTGATTATTCTTTAGTTTGATGCGGAATAGTTGCCATTTGGTCCCCTAAAAATTTAAAATAGTTTGATCTAGTAGTTTCCATTTTATGAACATTTTTTATAAAAAAAATCCGTTCCGTTCCGTATGTACACCTTTTACGCTAAGATTTATGATCCGATTTACGTGATTCTTCTTTAGTTTGATGCGGAATAGTTGCCGTTTGGTCCCCTAAAAATTTAAAATAGTTTGTTCTTGTAGCTTCCATTTTATTAAAAAAATTATGATAATATTTGCCGTTCCCTTTTCTTGGGACCTATATTTTTTAAGGCGCGCGGCACCTTTCGTAGGGTTCGGCTATGGATAGGCACCCATAGCTAGACACTAAAAAGCAACAAAAAAAAACTCGTTTAAAAAACCGACTTCAAAAACTAAAAAGTATATTAAAAAGTAAAAAGTATAACTTATTTCTAAAGCTATTTTTAATTATAATATCTTATTGTTAATATATATTATCTAAAACATCTTGAAGTCGGTTCGAAGTAAAACATAAAAATTACTATGTTTTGAAAATTACTAAGCACCGACTTTAAAATGTTTTAGATAAAATTAAAAAAAAAGATATTAAATTTAAAAATAGCTTTAGAAATGAGTTATTTTATACTTTTTAGTTTTTGAAGTCGGTTTTTTAAACGAAGTTTTTTTTAGATAAAATAACAATTCTGAAATTTAGGGCCGCTTGCATAACGATCGCCTTGAAATAAAAATTAGTTAATCATATTAAACTGTCTAATTACGTTTTACACAAAACCTATTTAAGATGCCTTGCGATTGCCTTGGCGGTCTCCCATCTTATTTAGCTAAATGTATTTACGCCGTTGGTAAAACAGCCAGATGTGTTCCGTATCACGCTGCAATCCATTTTTTCGAACAAACACACGAAATTTAGCTTTAATGTTAGTTATTTCTCGCGTAAAAAGGAATTTTAGTTGACCAATATCAACTTGACATTAGAAATTTTGTTCGTTTGGTTAAGTTTGCTTCGGAATTTTTGATGGCAACCTGAAGAATGTTTTTTCTGTGCTGTTTTATTTTCAAATAATAAATACTGGTTAAAAGTGCACAATACTTGTATAATATTGAATAACGTAGAATTGTGCATTTCAGTTGAAAATCGCAACTATTTAATAAAATCCAAGATCTACGATTTGGTAAAACCTCAACCAAATTCTAACTTGACCCTGGCTACATACACAAATCATAAAGGCCAATAAATATTTTCCTATAAAATTAGTTTTCTCCACTACAGACACCAGGTTGGTGATTATAGTTTGAAATTTATTATAACTTATATTAATTCTGTATTCTTTTAATTTGAAATAAGGTATACTTGGCATATCTATACACATTCCTAATTGTATTGTCACATATTCGACAGAATACAAATCGAAACAAGTGCAACTCCATCTTAAGCATTAAAATAATAAAGTATATCAGAAAATGTCGACCTAAGATATTTGAATTCTGTAGTGTTAACGCTGTTCTACATGAACTAGCTTTAGGTAAACTCCGAACACATCTGGCAGTTCTATTGTTCAAATGCAGATCTATTTTTTTGTCCTTAAATGCGTTTAGGGCAGTTAAATACCCATTTTTGGGGACAGTTCTTTAAACATATTTAGCGACAAATTTTGCGTTGTGCAAGACGTTAATCATATTTAAGGGTGTCAAATGCGTTTAGTGTTTCTTAAATAAATTTAAGGAACGTTATGCAAGCGGCCCTTAGTTTTAAATAAACTTTTAAATCTTTTATGTGTCATCATAGTTCTAAACATAAATGGCGCTGGGTATAATTACAAATATTTATTGATTCTTGATTGTTCTTTTCGCGCGTTTAAAAATGTTTTCGCTGAAATCGTGAAAATGAAATAAATAGCTTTTTTAAACACTGAAGTTATTTAGTGTCATTTTTTAAATAAAAAAAGTTCAAAAGCGAGAAAACATCTTGTCATTATAGTATTCCGTTGTCACGAATAATAAGAATAGGCCCTTCTTTAGGCTTGATACATATGAACATAAACGTATAAATGTCTTATATGATTTAAGCATATGAATAAATTTACGATGTTAATTGCTATAGACTAAACGCGAATGCATTGCGTCTCTTGGTCCGTGTAAACAGTGTTTCAATTGTAGAATTAGTGGCGCATTTACCAGCTGGTTGGAACCTAGGGCGGCAAATTTTGGACATTTTTTATGTCTTATAGGCAATAAAAGACTCGTATTTATATAATCTTAGGTCCACACCAACAAGTAAACATGTTTCACCCTCTACATACATTTTTGTACAATTTGCGTAGACGCCTCAGACTAAAAGTAGTCTCAATAATCATACTAATTACGGAAAAAAGCATTTTGTAAGTTTATCATTATTTTAACTGGTAGCAAACAAATGGTGAAACAATGTCCTCGCGTCGCTAATTAGGGTAATTAGTAAAAAGCTTTTGTAATAGATTAGATTAAATTCCACTGGAAGTAGTATACTATTAGTAGAATGTAGATTTTTACCTCCTTATTTATAATTGTTATATTATGTACTCCTTACTGTCGTCTGTTTTTCCTGAAACATACAATCTAGAATAGAATATTGTTACGAGTTACAGGACTCGAATTAAAAATGCCGTTGGAATTACTATAGAATTTATTAGAACTATACAAACACGTATAACACAGGTACAAATATAACTGAACGCAACCAGTACAAACTGCACGATTCAATAACACGCGCTAAGTCCGTCACTATATAGCTCATCGAATGTACACACGTCTTGCTCGTATCGTAATCGTCGCTTGACTGCCGGTCTCTCCGTTCGGGCATTCCTTTATACTCAGCTTATAATATGTCACGATCGGATAAACAATGGTTTCCAAGAATCACACCTGGCAACTGCCTACCATAAAGGATTACAATACACAATAGACGGCTTTTCTAATTACAAATATTAAACACAAAGTAAACAAAAGAAGTCCAAATGCGGGCAGGTAATAAACCGTGATTTATGGCCGGCAGGTGTGCATTCACATTTGTCGGCGTGCTTCGTGTAATTTTGGCTAAGTTGTAACAATATATTACTTTATTGCATAAGATTAAGATTCAGTTCAAGAGACATAAGTACAGAAAACAATAGGCGGTCTTATCCCTAAAAGCAATGTCTTCCACACAACCTTAGGATGGATTAGAAAAGGTTGTGAGACATGTGGCTTTTGCAATATGACTAAGATCATTGATTTATATAAAAAATAATCATAGTATTGTTGTATAGATTTACATAGATATTGGAGAGATAAAGATTAATTAATTGGCTTTAGAGTGCGAGGTAATAATTCTTTACGAGCCCATTGAACACTGCGCACGCCTGATTTTCACAGGTAGCGCATTCCAAAGACACACTGTATGCACAGTGAAAAATTTATTATAGAATCGCGAGTGATTTACAGGTGTTTTCAGACGTATGTTGTCCGATGATCTGAGGGGTATGACTGAGATGTTTTGGGAGAGAGAGTTTTGGGATCAAGTAGTTTATATATTATATAGAAGAGACAGTATGTGAGCATTCCGGCGAAAACGGACAGAAAGCCACTTGGGTTTAACACTGAGACAAGACCATATTTACGCAAACCAAATATGAACCGGTTACAAAAGTTTTTGGATTCGCTCGAGCTTATTGAGTTGGCTTTCGGTGAGGTGATGATAGCTGACATCAGCGTAATCTAAGGTTGGAAGTCCGAGGAATTGTGCAAGTTCAATTTTAGTGCTGTGGGACAAGAAGTATCTCAACCTCCTCAGGGAAACTGCTGACCAAACAAGAAGTATGCTAGTCTCGTGTGAACAGGTTTTATTCTTTCTTATATTCCAGTTCAGCCTGCTCAGAGGCGGCTCTAGCCCATATAGCGCCCGTGTGCAATCAATACCCACCCTCTGGCCCCCTCTAGTAGATGCGCAATCAAAATTGAATAAATACAGTTATATTTTTATCGGTTTACAAACATTCGGGTGGAAATGGTGCAATTTTAAATGATGTCGGGAAGCAATAACTACACATTCAGAACAAGAACTCTCATGTATACCGTGCTATAATAGCAACTGCATAGATACTGTTGTTTCATTTTCTCTTATGAGTACTTATGACACATTTTGGTATGTAGAATAAAGCAACTCATGCTCTTCGGAGGTGTCGCGAGCGGCGTTCGGCGCTCCCTAAGACCCGGCGCCTGTGTGCGCTGCACACCCTGCACTATACGTAGAGCCGGCACTGAGCGTGCTCCATCTTAGACTGCATTTCCACCACGCAGGCATGCATCTGATACCAGGTGCAATGTCGGTCAAACGCGAACTTGTACAATAAAAAAGGGGTTCGTTAAAATGAAGTTATAAAGCGTGTTTTTTTATTGTTATTGTTAATGCGACTATAAGAAGCATGCTTTTTTTAAATAGTGTTAAATTAACTGTAACTGCCGAATATACTGTATATCGCGAAATAACGAACTTTTAACAGTTTTTGCCAAAAAGTTGATGGTTTTCTTATAATTAAAATTAATCTTGTCGACTATAAAATATTAGACACTCTCAGTTACCACAGTCTTTGTTGTTTGGCTCTAGTCAAAGACCTATAATTAGACTGCGGCTTGTTCTTAACAATTGGAGTGATTATTTTTAAATAAGACTTCCTTTAAAAAGGTCATAAAATATTTTTTTTAGCGTTAGTTTAGCAGACAGGCTGACAGCTCACCTGATGGAAAGCGTTTACAATTGCCTATGGTCATTAGTAACACCAAAGGAAAAAGACTGGAGCCTGGCCACTAATGCCGGAACACAACTCAAGGTTGTTATGGCGGCATATTCCAGACTTGGGTGGTATCTATGCAGGCGGGCAAATACCCTAGCACCTGGGTGTGGGTTGTTTTGTCGCCTCTTACGACAGGCCACCCGGCCGCAGGAAATTGTATTCTTTCTCCTTTCCTGTACGGATAAAAAATAAAAAGAACGACGTTTTATTAATCTTACCTTTATATATACTTTGTATTTTATTTACAAAATAATTAGGTAATGTGTTTGACATTATTTATTTAAATTGAATTTAAAGAATGCTCACGACGGTCGTTCAACTTTTCACCTCATGCATCCTGGGAAGCTGCGTGCAGCTGGCCAATGCAAAATATGGAAATAGGTCAGCCTCTATCGATTCGGCACCTGTAGCATGTTAGAATTAGGTCATTTTATGGCTGTGCAATTGCAATTCAGTTAGATTTTGGCTTCACAACGGAGAGCTTTCTTTGTATTGACTTGATGGAATCTTGTGCAGATCCTCCAGTACTTGGAATCACTGTCAACCCTCGTCAAAGTTGGTTATCTCGGTATGTGAAACTATTTTTTTTTTTAATTTATCAACATCCAATTCCTAGCTCTGCAATGGGACGTTCATGGGCTGGTATGGTACCAATAAATCTTAGAGTAGGTAAAGGTAAAAAATCTTGTGGTCATATCTGATAGGGAGCTGTCTTGACGATCCGATAACGGAATTGAATCATCATCTTTTCTTCTCTTCGTAATCCCTCGGCAGGTTGAAATACTTCCTGCCCATAGCCACAAAAGTTAAGCTAACAGAGTCCTACACCTCATTTTTGATTGTGCTGATACCAGCTATATAGATTTGATTCAAGAGCAACTATAGGTATACTTGAACACTTCATCATATTTGAGTACGGTATTATTTTTTAAGAGTTCTCTCATTCGATGCCTACCTCATTCGATGATATTGCTGAACTTAAATTTCTTGAAATTCTAAATGTTAAACAGGGTATATAGTCAAGGTGGGGAAATCCGTTAGTGGGGTAAATTGGTATACCTCTCGTGATTTACCTATTTTAAACGGAATTTAACGTCAACTACAATTTAAACATAGAATTAAACAGTGTCTTAGCTTTACTGACCGATTTGTTGCCGTCGTTTCTTTTCAAACGCGGAAATAACGAGAACTGTATGGAGTTCCCTCACTGACGGACTTCGCCGCCATAACTATACATAAATGAAGGTTCGTTGGAATAGTATAAAAAAAAAGGACAAATGGACCTGTTTGCCCTTTTTCTTTATACTATTCCACTCATGTTCACAAAACGTAAACTGTATTGTTTACTCGAAAATTCCATCCACTTTCCGACTGTTTGAATCATAAAACGCGGCATAATGGATTTCGAGCTGCGTAATATAATGTTGTACGCCATAAAATATCTCACAAACTGCGCATTGGATTGCCCTAGGTCGGACTCGCCACAACAACGCACGAAGTATCACGTTTTAATCTCATGCACGCCTTCATATTTTTATATGTTTATTAGATTGGCTTTTATGTAGGTATATAGATTTATAGATAACTCTTTATTGTACACCAAAGCATAGACAAACAAAAGGAAAAGAAACATGATCGTAGAACGGGAAGTTTTATCACTACAAAGCAATCTCTTCCAGACACATCCTGGGATTGATAGAATACTGACGGTGGTGCTGTTTATAACTATATAATCAATATCGTACCAATAGCCGTGGTAGCTTTTTAGCTAACTGACTCGCGTCTCAAATTGTTTTGCAATATTATGTATGGGATCGGATCGTGGGAAGCAGGCAATTTCGTGAGCTAACATGCATATATTTATCATTATCACCTGACGATTGAAGTAAACATCGTGATTAAACCAATCCACCGGAATAACCAACGTGTCAAAGCCGTCAATCTGTCTTGGACAAGCGTAGTATATACTGTCGGTTCCTCTTAAAGTTAGGAGACCCGAGCCCAGCAGTAGAATGGCTGTTTATAAACTCTCAGAATATACGTACCTATATAATAGTATATAATATGTAGGTACACGTAGGATACATGTATAACATCTTTATATTATATTGAAGCAAATAAATTAATTGAATTGAATAGTGTAATATGTATGTCTATTTGGTTTAAGTCGATATTAGTCAGTTCATTTCAGTCCTTCAATTAAAATGAATCCACCAAAGTGATCCATATAAACACTTTGAATTATTCAATATCATTGGATATACCTTCCTGTCCTTTCAGTTAAGCGCTTTTCAGCCAAATTCATTTAATTTGGTTGATCTGTCTAATATCAGCATTAGGAATCATTATAACGTAATGATATATCAATATCTGTAAATAGAATAGTTAAACTGAATTATTTAAGTGTCTCTGAAGAACAGGCTATAGTCTCATTGCCATACAAAAGACCTGACAGTGGAGTCCACATCGAAAATACGTAGATCATATAGTTATCTTGATAATCTGTTTATTCTTAAGGCCGTAAAAAAGTAACAAACAGCCAAATAAATCACATTATCTACTATTTTCGGGTGCCTTAGCCTTAAGTGTGTAATGATATTAGAGTATTATATTTTAAAATCAGAAAATATTAAACAATCCACTAGGATTCAAAGCCTTGTCACTAGTCAGGATCATGAGTCTTGTCAGTATAAAAATTGCAACTATATTTGTATTTAAAATTCAACCACTAAAATATTTTACTACGCAGTTGGATTACTCATCCAAGTATACTTTACGACTTCCAACTGTTTGCTATGTCGCTTCACATGTTAAAGTTTTAGTATTTGTATAAAGTAACTTAAATAATAATTATTCGCTTGATTTCGATTTGGGTTGTATAGTCAGATCCATTATTGACTTATGTACTGCTGTAAGATGTATCGATTCGTTAATGTATTATGTATAGTTATGTGATCTTTGTTAAATAAATAAATAATCTATTTATGATCTTGTGGTATCTTCGTGATCCGCCAATAGAAATATACGGTCCACTAAGCTGGAAAGTATCCTACACTAAAATGTTAACTGAGACGCGATCTCCATTACAGAACTCGTCTGCTCCACTGGTCATCCGCTCTGCGACAGACGTAACTGATAGGCCCATTGCCGATTTTGGGAGCTATCTTGGTTACCTTGATTCATTTATGCATATTCTAATTTCTGATTTTATCCATAACAGAAACTACGAGCATGTAGTTTGCTCCATAGCTCGCTGAGTCTCTTGGATTTTGTGGTGTCGTCGTTGTCATTTTTATGTCATTTGAAAATAGAATTTAAATTATCTCATGTTTAGCCAGTACCTTATTAAAAATGTAACATTTATAAATATCATAAACTCATATCCAAACCACATTTAACCGATCAATCGCTAATTCAAATTGTTTTTTCTTTATAAATTCATACATGCTGTCATTATAGCTGTCTTATACAGAAATGTAGGTTAAATTCGTCATAATTAATTAATGAAAACATTATTGCGTGCTTTTCTAATGGAGGACCTGTAAACAAATTTTGTTTCAAAGTCATCCTTACTGCGGTTCATAAACTCATAAGCTTGAGCCTCATATAACCTTTTTTCTACTATATCAAAAAGGTTCAGCTAGCTTGTTATAGAGTTTTTTTATTGTTGGACTATATGAGACAGGCTGACGGTCCAACTGTAAAGGAAAGTGGTTACCGTCGTCTATGGACATTTACAACACCAAGGGTGCTGCCAATTTGCTGCCGGACTCGTGAGGTGAGACTGGAACCTGGCCACTGATGCTGGAACACAACTTAAGGTTGTTATGATGGTTCAGATTAGTAATATCTAAGAGTTTCTGTCGTAAGTCTACATTGTCAAAAGTGGAAAATGTTTCAATTGTATAATAGAGCCTTTAGCAAATTTAGCCTTTCAATAGTAGAAAGATCATGTTTTATCATCTACTTATTTTCCAGTATCAATAAACGCTGATGCTCTGTTGCCTTCATTATGTATTAGCGACTGAAAGATTTTTTCATAACTTGCAACAACTTTTGATACAATTTTCTCGACGTAACTATTCCAGATTGTTACAGGGTAGGTATTTTCGATAAGGACGTAACAGTACTTTTAGAGCTGGCAGCGCTTCTTTGTTTCATTTAGAGGGCTAGTTTCTAATCTTTTGCTTTTAGTTTTTAAAACGGCTCAGATGTTTAGTTAAATTCCCTAACTGGCACAACTCAACGACACGTAGTGAACAAGTACGTATGTCTGTATTGCATTCACTGTTACCGAGTGCAGCCAAACGATAAGGTCACTTTGATACAAGGTGGGGAGGTGTACAATAAGCCATTGCGACACAGCTGTAGCCCGTTGCGTCTCAGGCAATACGAACCTAGTACCTACCAATATACTAAACAACCGAACCATTGCCGATTTCAAAAGTTGTATTTAAAATAAGAAGAGTGAACGCGCGGTCGTTCGCACTGCGCAACTCAACGGCGCAGTGTGCGTCCAGCAAGCCATTAGGGCGGTCACGGCACCTGCGATTAATCCCACAAAACGTAAGTTCCATATTTAATTATTTATATGAGAAACTGTTAATTAAACAAACAAATACACATGCCGGTGACTAGTGTTGAGGCTGTTTTGTTTGTTTTAAATTAGGAATCTGGAGTGAGTTGTTTAGGTTAGGAAATGACAGTAACTACGCCGCACAAAATGAGCATCGCGAACGACGCAGTTTGGTTCGTATCGGCCGGTCTTTTGTTGCTAACTGATTTAACTGCGTATTTTGTTTGTTGTGATAAAACAACATTGTTGCAATATTGTTTTGCAATGGTTAATGCACTCATATTATGCGTTTTGTGTAGGTCATGGCTGGTTCACAACAATAGTTCCTCGTCTTGCACCTATTGAGAGTAAGCAATTTCACTACTATTACGCATCATTATATAAAATACTATCTCCTTTTTAATTTATCGAAGTCAACGCTGTGTTGATAAATGTACTTATGAGCAGTGTTTACAAAAACACGGCATATTATCGTGTCTCCCACATAGATTGATAAATTCTAGTTATTTATGATTTTAAACTGGTGTTAACAGCTGGTATTATATTATAAGGTGTTTTCGAGTTAATTTTCACATTATTTTAGATGACTTGATACAACGCCTATTTTTTTCAAAAGTCTGGTCTCGTCTTGTCACTTTTAGTAACTTTTTCAAATGTCTGGGTTCTGTAAATATAATCATTTCTAAACTTTACGGTTTTTGTAATCTGCTGAGGTGTGATTTCAAATAACTATGGGGTAATTCCTATAAAAACTATATATTTCCCTGGGCATAAAGTCTGAATTTTCCTTTATATTCAACTTTACACTTCTGTAAAAGTAAATGTAATAACATTTATATTATAGCTACAACCAATTCTTAGTAATTTAATTTTCGAAATTATGAAATTCTTTATAGTTAGAGTTTTCAAAGCAAGTAGCTCTTACTTGCATAAAAATCTATCGCGAACGGAGCGGAGGACACACCCACACACACGCACACGCACACACACGCACACTCACACAAACACACACACACACACACACACATAGATATATATATTTTTTTTGAAAAAAGCTATACATATCTATTTGTGTATGTATAAAGTTATACATGTAACACACACACACACACATATACCTTTCTTGAAAAATTATGTAACTAATGGTGAAAGCCGCTTAAAAATCCGTTCCGTGGTTTAGGAGGAGTTAGCAGATATAGGTACAGACAGACGCGGAAAACGACATGTTTTATACCATGTAAACATAATATAACTACCTTTTAACGGTTTTAAGCGTGTTAATTTATTTGATTTTTATTATTTCGACGTTTCGGCCACTTTTCAAGACGACGATATCAAGTGTCAATGAGTATTGTTGAAGTTTTATTTAGCCTACCGACAATTTGTTCATTTTGATTATTTAGTTTTAATTTTGTTTATGGTTATGATTCACTCTAATCTAATTTACCACTGCTTCGCAACACGTTGTGGCTTGAAGGGAAGAAGCGGCGCGCGCAAGAAACTCTTGAGCAAACACCTATCTCTAATAATTTTATATAATATTGAAATAGGTGGGAGGTAAAATAAAAATAAATTGTCAATCGAGTTGGTTTGTGTTCCAGTGCACGCAGAAAGAGCTTACAGCGTCTTGAGGTCTGGCAGTTAGGCAGTTAGTATGTATTTTATGAATCTTCATCATTTCAACTATGTGTGTTTATCTTTGAATATTTATTGGTTCACGCCTTGCAAGTGAAATCTTCCGAATCAAACTAGAAGCTGAAATAAAATGCATTTTAAAATAGCACAACACATGTGATACTTATCAGCCAAAAAATGTGCCATGTCGCGTTTCTTTCAGATATTTTTGTATCACGTTTTAATACTTTAATATAAAAGGGGCATAAATTAAAATATTTTTGACATTACCAGCTTATTGCAGTTATGAATTAATTAATCTCTTTTTGCAGATTAAAAATTATATTTTTTTATGGGAAAGAAAGCCAGATCATTATTTATTAAGCATTAGGGTCTAATGCTTAATAAATAATGATCTGGCTTTCTATCTACTATATTAAGCTATGTTTTGGAAATCAGAATCCTTTATAGTAATAGGGTTAGTTGTAGTCGGTTTCTCTAATACCTTACGTTACTTTTAGACTGTTGAAATGGTATATTAAGGGCCGCTTGCATGACGATCGCCTTTAAATAAAAAATAATTATATTAAACTGCCTAAATACGTTTTACACAAAACGTATTGACAGTTCTTTAAACATATTTAGCGTCAAATTATGCGTTGTGCAAGACGCTAATTGTATTTAAGGGTGTTAAATGCGTTTTGTGTTTCTTAAATAAATTTAAGCAACCTTATGCAAGCGGCCCTAAAACTGGTTTTAATGTTGAGTAGATTTTTTTAAGAATCTAATATAAACACATAAACGCATAGAGGATCTCGTAACGTTTTTGTAATAAATATGACAAATAATTGGGATATTTTAATATGAAAATATTCGTAACTAATATTTACATTTTGGTATAAAACGAATTTGGATTCTTCTGTTATGTGGCGCTATTATATACAAGCAGCAATTTGCTGCCGTTCTTTTTTGATTCTAATATAAATGAAATTTGCCCTTACACTAATAGACTTTCTGCAAGTATCGCCAGAAGTAATATAGCAATCAATAGAGCAAGTATTTTGAATTGAATTCCTTGTTGCTTCATATAGCTTAATAATATTCCCGTAGCGGGATATCCAGCAGCAATTGGTTTTAAAATTATGATTTTTAATTAGTCATGCTAATTCTAATTCCTAGAGCGCTGTAAAATTAAACAATTCAGAAAACACTCTAATAGAAGGTCCAGACAAAGTAGGCAACAGGCCGTTTCTGTAAGTGTGACAGATGTCCACAGCGATAACCACTTGCCATCATGTGCATTGTATACCAGATTTTTTTATAATCGGCAGACAAACACACACATTGTATATCCTCAAGCTAAGCAAGTTAGTTATTAGTAATATAACAACGGACCACTCTGGGGCTGATCCCAGACACCCTGATCATGGTAAACTCAACCACAGAGTCCGTAGGTAGGCCGTGTTTACCTGCAAATATATGATCAAGTAATCTGTAAGATTCTATTTTTAATTATATAATATCAGCCCATAAATGTCCCACTGCTGGGCTCGGGCCTCCCATTATAGGGGGAACGGACAGTATACCCGCCACGCTTGTCCAAGGCGGCTTGGCAGGTTTGACACATCGGTTATCTCGATGTGCAGGTTGCATCACGATGTTTTCCTTCACCGTTGTTAGCACGTAGTAATTGTAACAATATGCACATTAGATCAGAAAACTGACTTCAGTGGTGCATGCATTCCGGCCAGGATCAAACCCGCGTCCTCTGAGTTCGGGACGCGTGCGCTAGCCATTACAATACCACGACTTATTATATTATACTATTTTTAATTAAAATACATATTTTAATTTCGTGTCTATCGTCGAATAGAATATAGTCTACAATTTTCTATATTGATATAAGATGACTTATGAGTTACCTATTTGTGTGTACTTATTAAAAAGTGGTGTTTAGAAACCAAGCGTTAATGCAGAAACTGCAACAGAGCACTTTACATCTCAATTTGAGCACTTGCAATCATGTCCAGCTTGCTTAGTATCTACTGAAGTTGTAATACCTAATGCAGTGGAAGAAGAACACTTCTTTCATGCTAATACACCTAGTATTCTTACACAGTAATTAAATTACGTTTTGTTTTTCATACAATAGCTCCACACTAACTAATTTTGTAACCTTAACTTAGTAATAATTTAGATGGGTAAATACAATACGGCCTCGCCTAGTTTAAATGCGGTTATCAAGGGCGCAAACTAGCACGAAAAGTATTGTCTTTTCTTCAAAATAAGTTTTGGGAATCGCAATTCTTTTTATTCAACAGACAAACACACTCATTGTATTTTGATATTAAGTTTACGCGAGTAGTACACATAATTAAAGTTATGTTTTAACGGTTTTAAGCTCGGCATTTTATTTGATTACGATTTCGGCTACTTTTCAGTAACCGTGATCACGGAAGACAACGATATTAAGTGTCAATAGCTAATGTTGTTATTATTTAACCTACCCCCAACTTGTTCATTTTAATTATTTAATTTTTGATGGTTTGTTATTTACTCTATAGGAGGCTACTCTAATTTACCGGTACTTCGAAACATGTTCGCAATACTCATTGTATATCCCCAAGCTACGCAAGTTACGCTTGTATTATGGTAATATAGATTGGATTACTGTGATGCCGATCCTAGACAGCCGGACCATAGTAAATAGCGGAAAGTTCGTTTACGAAATTTGCCATGCCAGGAACCTGGAGCCTCTGCGCTGCAGTGAGGTAGGCCGGCAAAGGTTACGCCCACTCAACCACAGAGGCCGTCTCCTTTTACCCGGGGCGCTCATAACCTTTTAGTTACGGCGCAGTACAAGCATGTAGTAAAATTAATATATTCGTGCTAACGATTTTTACAGCTTAAGAATAAAGTATAAAAAAATCTCATTAGTCCGCAATTTGAGTATTTTGCGTCGTAATTTGATTCATCTATCTAAGCGTGACCGAGAATGGCCTACACTATAACGCAAAAAGTTACGTAGTTCAAAATTTGTTGCGTAATTTATGTACGTAGAACTTAGTTACTGTATAATTTATTCCTAAGATTCGGGATCGGACGGCATATACATATGCATTGAAATATTTTCTGACTAGCTCAGTCCGCAACTTCGTTTCCCTGGAGGCTTCAACTTGATATTCATATCTTCTGAACACTACAAAACATCGAAATGAAACAAACAAAAAATTGATTACAAAAGTCTTGTTTTAATCTATAAAATTTTCACTGTTTCTTGAGCTGTATCGAAGTATTAAAAACAGCTATTTATTATTTGATATTTACCGTAGCAGTTGTCGCTTAAAGTTTTATATTTATTTTTAAATGAAGATGTAAATTTCAATTTTACTATACTCTAATTTTTAATTAACTGGACTAAAACGACAGCTGTGATTGACCTTTTTTTTATGTTGCAAGCTTAGAGCAACTCACAGTGGTGGGTTGTTGATTTAACTCACAGTGGTGAGTTGTGGATTCAACTCACAGTGGTGAATTGCTGATTCAACTCACAGTGGTGAGTTGTTGAATCAACTCGCACAACTCACTTTTGAATGAAAAAAATGTCGTTCGCAGCAGTCATTTTGGTCCAAGTAATTAAAAATCAGAGTATAGATATTTTAATGTTACAATAATTGTAATCATATGCTTATGAAAACAATGTAAATATCCTAAGGAAGTGTGGTATCATTAGAAGAAATACAATTGACATGGTCCAAATACTCTCCGATTTTATATTTTTACTATTATTTACTTCTGCCCGAGACTTCGTCCGCGTGGAATAGTAAAAAGAAGTAAGTTAAAAAAATCCCCCCCGATTTTGAAACATTATTCATTGGTGCTCCGCTCCTATTGTTCTTAGCGTCATGATATATAGCCTATAGCCTTCCTCGATAAATGGGCGTTCTAACACTGAAAGCAAGCAAACAAACAAACAAACTCTTCAACTTTATATATTAGTATAAGATAAGGTACAGATATAGTTTTATAATGCTGATATTACACGATCTGAATCAATTTGGTTATAAGGTGCAGAACTGAAAGGAGACGACGGTCTTCAATGACATTGAATAGTTCATGTTTATATGGATTACTTTGGTCGATTAATCCAAAGTGAAAGACGGAAATGAATCGTTTAATCGGCTCGATTCTAAATTAATATTTTCGTAATTTGAGCCTGTACTTATTTTTAATTAATTTTTACGGTGACGTTTTTAATATTACACAGCCATTGTTTTAATTTCTGCTGTTGTTGTTGTACAGGAGGTGATTTACGAGCCTACTTTTAATTTGAATGAAATGTTATGTTAGCAGCGTTGACTAACATTTTAGTGTGTATCCGAGTCGCTGCGGGCACGAAACTAGTACCTCATTTTTTTACTTCAGGCAGTGTAGTGTTTAAAACATTTCTCTCTATCATGCTATTACTACTTTGAAGGACGTTTGTAATTAATTGTTTTTCAAGCAAATTCCCTTGACGAGTGTCTATAGTAACGTTGCCATAGTTTTATATTACTGTTACAACTTGACCGCCGACAAAAGACAAATTCACACCTGCATACCTGTAGACATTTTATTATCTTTTCGGCATTTGGACTTCTTTTGTTTACTTTGTGTTTAAAATTTATGATTAGAAAAACAGCCCATTGTGTATTGTAATCTTTTATGTTAATCATTAGCCAGGTGTGATTCTAGGAAATTCAGTCCACGCGGCCGAGCAGACATATTGTATTTGTACAGTATAAAGCATTGCCCCAATTGAGACATGAGACAGTCTTGCGATAACCACAAGCGAAGCAAGACTTGTGTACATTCGGTACTCTATTTAGTGACGAACTTTGCGTGTGTTATTGAATCGTGCATTACGTTCGGACTGGTTGTATTCAGTTATATTTGTACCTGTGTTATACGTGTTTGTATAGTTCTAATAAATTCTATAATAATTCCAACGGCATTTTAATTCGAGTCCTGCAACTCGTAACATTACTATATCGACTGATACGTACTTGCATTACAATTATGTGTATTTTTACTCACTTTACTTATTATTAACAGGGCCGGATCGGGGGGGTCAAAATTCACAGACAAATATACAACTCACCATAACGCAACTTTGACCACTGAGGCGCTAGTACTTTAAGCAGATAAATTACCTTTCGCGGGGGCGTGGGCATAGGTTAAAAACCACGGACGCGCGCGTGCCAATCAGTGGGCGTCTGATGGCTGAAATGATGATGATGATAATTGAGGTAAAAATATAGGCGAACGGGGACGGCATCCCTCTCGAAAAAATTCAAGATCCGGAGCTAAATAGTATATTATAACATCTCTTTATACTTATAACATTTCTGTTTGTGTAACTGGGCAACATCTACGATACGAATGTGTGCTCAAAAGGTACATGAAAGATTGTGACCTGATCTTCCTTCTAGACCATTTCCGATATACTACTTGGTGTTGGCCTTCTTCTACTCTACGTCAGTTGAATGTACCTAAGCAATAAATAAACAAAAATACAGAGCTATAAAGAGATCGAATAAAGGAGTTTAATAAGATGTGATGAAAAAAGACCTAATACCATAACGTACAATTTATTATTCTTATAGCATTTTGCTTTGTCCAAAGTGTGATCGCACGTTCAATTTTGTTTATCATTGCTTGCTTATTTACTGTCACAATATACAGTCGTCTGAATGTGGTCAAAATTGGTGATATATGTCACATGCGAGCACGGGCTCGGATAATCAGAGCAGTATCTGTACAATACAGCGGTTCCTGTAACCGAAATCGGTTTCTACAATATCATAAGCAACAATAAGTTGAATGTTATTAAAAATAATGTTACATAAGTTATTTGTTTTGCCTCGATTCTTCAACGGTTCAATATCGTATTGCAACACAACTTGCTTTAGTTAATTCTTTCGCGCAACTTTAAATATAACAATGATTTATTTACATATATAAATTATAAGCTAGTACAATGATGAAATTTATAAATAATCTAATACATTAAAAGAAAACTTAACTTATTTGTATTGTATTCTATCCATAGTCCCTCAAGACTATAAGTAGAATACTGAGCCTAGATCACCGTCTTCTATGGGTAAGGTGTCCAGAAGGCAGGCTACATTTCCTCGCTGCATCGCCATACTGATCCGTTGCCCGAGGTAGGCACCAGCCTTCTGATCACCTGAAGCATCATCACGCAACTTTTAATAATCTATGATCGGGTATAATCAAATCATCCATGAATTCTGTATATGTGTGGAAAATGTGAACTAGTAAAGGAGACGGATAGGCTTTCAAACTTACTTGGGCCTAATTTGTAAAAAGATGTGTGATTTTAAGATTTATTTTTATTATGTTTATATTCTATATAATTGTAGTGAGTTAAGTTATTTTGAATGAATTAATCGTGTGGTGTTAGTGTTTTTATATTATTAATTGTTGAAAATCTTTCACATAAATCGATTATGGTAAACGAAAACTTATTTTATTTATGCCTTATTTTTCTAAAATTTAGGGCTGATATTATCATTTTGTAATAGAATAATATAAGGCTTTTTAGTCATATTATTTAAACTAAACACATTACATTTCTTTGGGTCCAAAAGTCCCTGTCTCCTTTGTATTTTATAATTGCAAAAAGAATTCCCTTTCTTTGGCGTATAACTTACAATTTTGTCGAGCGGATATAAAAGGCTCCGACGGCTTAGTTCTTGTGGCTGCTATTGTGGATATAATAACAAACGAACCAGATCCCTTTCAAGTATTATTTTCATATTACCTTGTACGTCAATTATTCCCAACTCACCAATTAACCTTTACGAAACAACCTACGTTTTGTAAACGAATTGTGGGCGTTATAGAAGCTGTATTTACGAAATCCTCTGTAAATGATTTCCAATGAAATTCCGCCATAAGCCCCTCAGACCCGATATTGCAAATTAATTACATTTTCCCAAAATAAACATTAATAAATTGAAATTATCTTTTAGGTACTTTTACTGCTTTAATAACAAACAAAGAAACAGTTGTCTATACTATATGGGCAAGCCCATATAGTCTAGACAACTGTCCAACAAAACATAGAGGTGAGTCGAAGCCAACCTGATTTGAAGTAATACAACGAATGACATGTTGTTCTATGACTTTCCATCTATCCGTCTATTCTATGGAAACGACATCATTTAGCGGGATAAAAAGTATCGTAAGTGTTGATTAGGGATATAATCCAGCTCTGTGTCGAATTTCATTCATATACGTTCAATAGTTTTCGACAAGGATGTGATCGCAACGCCATCTTTTTCGATATTTTAGTAAAAAAAAAGTATCCTAAGTTACGCACCGGGATATGAGCTGGCTCTGTGTCGAGTTACATTTAAATCCGTTCAGTAATTTTCACATGATGCTCTAACAGACAGACGGACTCTGTAAACACTATTTACCTATAATATATAGATTGCAAATTGACGTGTAAAATTGTTATAAATAAAATATTTCTGAAGTCGATAAGTTTATATAGATATTGCGTACATAAAATTAAGTTGAATCGACACTAGTGACAACTAATGTTCAAAGTGGAGCTAACCACCTATGGCCCGTTACGATATCTTACCGACCGTTCATTTTCCTAACATCGGTTAAAATTGGACGTAAGCTCCAATGTCAAAAATGCTTGACAATTAATGCCAAAAGTCCACAGATGGTAAGGCGTGTTATTAAATAGTGAAATAGGAACTGCCCACCAGTGCAATACATCAGAATACTGGAGTTGTCATTCTTATACCCCTGCAACACCTGGGATAGTTTTTTTTTCTTGTGGGCCCAGACGAAAGCCCTGGGTTATAATGTTAGTGTTTGTGACTGTGTCATGCAGTTGTAGCCAAGGGTTTAATGCGTTATTTGTGATGCGACATTGTTAATGACAGATAACGTAATTATGTATATACACTAATGTGGCTATGCGTTAACGATGTTATTTTTTAACGTTTTAACTAAGACGCATTCGGCCGCAGCCTAAATCTTTAACACTAACGCAGATGAAGCCCCAACATAACTAAAATATCCGTTGACGCTAATACAAGATATTTGTGACATTAGTCTTGTTAAAGCTCAATTCTTGTTACAACCACATTGAGACCTTGTGGACCCGCAATAATCTGGATTAAGGATATCATTATCGCAGCGTTTGAAAAGGTTTTTTAATTTTGCGCAATACAAAACAATATTCCTTTGTATTTTTAGTAAGCAACGATAAGAAGCGCACTGTAATTATGCAAACTAATTTACAAGTTATGTATATTTATAACATAAAATTACGTCTTTAGCCAAATGCGTCGAAATAAATCTACACTGCTTATAATTACAAAGTCGGAATTGTTGGTGGATTTTTGGAGAGTGATGTGGCTATGCAGATTTATTTCCAAAAAGTCTGTAATAGTAATTAAAAGTAGACAATAGTTGGAGGATATTGACTGTTTTTAACGAAGAATTGTGTTTTATGAAAACCTAGTGAAATGTGCTTTTTCAAGCTGCCATAAGAACTCCTTTGTTTGTCGTTAGTAAAAGACTTACAATTTGCTTGATGATTATTATTATTAAGTTGAACGCGAATACTTGAAACTGGTTAGATTCACAAATCTTTCAGTGTTACATATTTAGAGAGGAACGAAGCAAAAAATATTTGAATAAAACGTTTTTACGGCTTGAATT
This sequence comes from Dendrolimus houi, assembly GCA_039645545.1. Taxonomy (NCBI): domain Eukaryota; kingdom Metazoa; phylum Arthropoda; class Insecta; order Lepidoptera; family Lasiocampidae; genus Dendrolimus; species Dendrolimus houi. The sequence goes on from CM077136.1 coordinate 7,269,544, forward strand.
TTGTTAAACAATTCATTTCATGGTAAGCGACTAACGTTTGCTAATTGACGCTTGTTTACATTTTACTTCTAAATTAAAAGGAAGTGCAGACCGTTCTTGTTTTGATGGAAAATCTCAATGAAAACTTTCAATCAACGTCCTATTATTAAAACATGTTTTTTAAACTTAAATCAATACTAAATTGGAAGTCCTAATTGTCTGTATCAAACACGACGACATGGCTGACACACCCATAGAGCTAGGGTTGCCATCTCTTTAATTTGCCAACCAAAACAAAACGCGTGAAATCCCCAGATTTTGGAGCCCAAAACCCGGACATGTCAACAGGTTTTTTTATTACTGAGTTAGTATAATAAAAAATGAGTTTAAAATGTCATAAATCAACCTTTTATTTTGCGCCTCACTGCCAGTGTTACTGTGGCAAGTCGAAGTGCGTACCGTGGTAACTGCGACTACGGTAACTCTAACGAGTCGGTTCGTGGGTTGATCGCGTCGCTCGCCCGGCGGCGGCCCACGACTTGAGTTTTTTAAATCCGGACTACAAATGACACCCCGCCCGGACGCCCTCTAAACTAGGACAAATCGGGGGAAACTCAGACGGATGGCAACCCTACATAAAACGTATCTTACAATATCTTATACTGATTGACCTATGAATTAGATACAAATTTTAATTATATGGAAATAAATTAATACTTCTTACTGTTTAAAAGTGGCATTATAATTAAATTCACGATCTTTTTCTTTTTAATTTATAAATAAAGCGGCAGACAAACACACACACTGTATATCCCCAAAATTAAGCAAGTTACGCTTGTGTTATGGGTAATATACAACGGACCACTCTGGGGCCGATCCCAGACACCAGACCATAGTAAATAACGGAGAAAATACGTTTCCGAAATTTACTATACTAGAAATCGAACCCGGAGCCTCTGCGTTGCAGTGAGGTAAGCCGGCAAAGGCTTAGCCCGCTCAACCACAGAGGTCGTCAAATAATTTTCTTGTAACGTTTTATTATTTACCTATCGTTGTAAAGTTACGTTCTAATGGCATACTTTTCATTACTCTCAATGTTAAGTATAAGATATTGCTACAAACTACGTTCTATGGGATGTGTCAGTCATAACGCCGTAATTGAGACAGACAGTACCTAATTCTCAATTTCGTAATTTTAATAAGATTGGAAAGGAGCTTATTCGGACTTTCAATATATGACTGATTTAGGTTTAAATAATGTTGACTATGTTTCGTAATAGAATTAGTAGTCCTAATTACTATTATTGAGATGGGATTTTTTTAATCGCCTCTTCTCTTAGGGCATGAAAGAGGGTCTTTTTATCTTTTTCTTTCTTTTATTTTTAAAAACTCTTATACTAATACATTTGTTGTTTTAATCTATTAATTTTCCTTATTGTGTATGTAAATGTTTTAGACATTTCTTACTTTACTACAGGATACAATTAAAACTATTTTTCTACGAGATATTTATCTTACTATCTATATATTTAGAAAACTTACTTTAATACTAATAGTCTGATGGGATTGGGTTCATGGGTTATAAGTTCATGACTAAACAACTTAACGGATCTTAATGCAATTTGGCAAGAATTTAGATTGTAACCTGCGAGAACAAAGGCTACCGTTTGTCTTAGAAAATGATCACGAAGTGAGCAAAACAGAGATGAAACATTGCATGAGTTTCATTCAGAGAGAAAAAATGTGAACAAAGTCGTAGATATCAGCTTTATTGTAAATAAACATCTTGCTTCATACAATTTGTATTCAATACATGACTAAAGTCAACCTTCAGTCGTACTCCATTGAAAGATAGAAGGCAGTAAACAATTATCCCACTGCCAGTCACGGTATTAAGCATAAAGGTTATTTTTTTCACTTTAGTGTGATACTTTTAACCTTATTGCATTGGACTTAAAAGCTATCAGGCATGTAAATATGTTGTATATAACCATAGTTATGTCTCCAATGAGGTTTTAGTGTCAACGAACCGCCGTACGGCGTAGATTGTACTTGTTTGTTTCTTTTTTCTACGTATATTTTTTAAGTTTGGTGTTCTGTTCGGATAGTGTTATTTAGCTTTTTAAGGTTCCACAGATGAGTGATAAAATCAGAAGCTTTATATAGTTGGTTTCGCAAGATACGTCCGTTTGTCTCAGAGACTATTGATTGTATTTAGTACATAACATTTAGAAAGAGAGGGATAACACCTCGTACACATCCTTCTTCTATTTATAGAGAACAGGACAGTATACCCGCCACGCTTGTGCAAGACAGATTGGCGGTTCTGGCACATCGGTTATCTCTATATGCAGATTTCGTCACAATGTTTTATTTCACTTAGCACGTGGTAATTGTAATAATATGTACATTAAATCAGAATATTGCCTAAGTGGTGTATGCTTTTCGGCCACTATTCGAACCCGCTCCTTTTGAAACTTTGAGACGTCAATGCGCTAACCACTAAGCTACCACGGCTCTCTAATATAGCAAAAGTAAAAAAAAACATAAAAAAATGGGGATTGCGGCCATAAATCTAACTGAGGCTGAGAAAGAAATGTCAGTGTATAAAAAGCACTGTGGACTGTCGTTAGACAGATCTTTAAAACTCATACCGATATTTCTAAGGCGGTCGCCTCTTGAGACAAACCACGATTTTAGTGTTTTTTTTTTTAAATTTAAGTGGCAAGATAGTTGCTTTCGAAGTCATGAAAAGTGTTTCTCCTATAAACTTTGAAGAATGGCGAGGAAAGGGTTATTTTTCTACAAAAAATCGAGGTGATAGAAGTTAAAAAATAATTTTGTACAACAAATCTGGGGCCATGGAGTCCAGAAGCTCACTGCCTTTATTGACACGGTTGATAGAACTTTCTCGCGACCAAAAGGCTAGCCTGTGTTTTGGGCAACGCATAAACGTTGCCATACAACGTGGTAACGCGGCTAGAGTTTTGGGAACGTTTACTGCTGATGGTGGTTTGGGGCCTATTCTATTATTTGTAATTTTGATTAATTCATTGATTTTAATGTGAATTACATCAGAAAGAATACATGTATTTTGAGGCTATACAACAATAGGTTTCATTTTTAATGTGGGGTACTTATGATGATTTTTTGGGTTTCGTGATCATATGACAAAAACCGTGCACATTCTTCACGTAGATGTAGGAAGAAGGAACCCTTCACTGTGTGTTAACTGACACGCACTTGGCCTATTTTTTATACAAATACAGGTATCATTTAGCCTTCAGATAATCTGGGGAGGCCACAAAGCTTTGTACGTATAATATAACGTACTAATTGCACTCGAAGAAGCCAAAACAACATTAAAGAATGCTTGCTTGTGTCCTCCTATAAGAATGCATTGCAATATGAAAGTGAAGTTTTACTTAAAGTCTACTTAAATAGGACGGCATGGCTGACACATCCATATAACGTAAATTGTGGCGTTATCGCAATTTTTTTATTTTTTCTCCGTGCAGGAACGGAAAAAGAATACTAATTCCTGCGGCCGGGCGGCCTGTCGTAAGAGGCGACTAAACAACCCACAGCCAGGTGGCAGGGCATTTGCCCGACTGGATGGCTACCACCCCGGGTCTAAAGTATGCCGCCATAACAACTTTGAGTTGAGTTCCGGTATCAGTGGCCACGTTCCAGTTTCTCCTTCAAGGCAGGCAGCACATTAGCAGCACATTTGATATTGCTAATGTCCATAGGCGACGGTAACCACTTTCCATCACAGTTGAGCCGTCAGCCTGTCTGCTGTGTTTCAGCAATAAAAAAATATTAATGCTACAAACTAGGCGTCGACAAAGACAAATTCCACGTACAGATTTGTGTAGAAGCACATTTATTACCCGTCGGAATTTGAACTAATTGTAATTATCTTATGATCGTCTTCTTTTGTTTACTTCTTGATTGGCATACGTTTCTAGTTATTGTGGAGAACAGCCTATTGTACTCGTTTATGGCAGCATGCAGGTATCATTAGCCAGGTGTTACGGATTAAGTACAAGCTGATTCTAGGAAATTCGGTCCACGTTGCCGGACGGGCGTATGTGCATTTGTGCAGTACAAAACGATGGCCTGATGGGGAGAGGGGGCAGTCGAGCGAGAACCACGATCAAAAGCACTACAATCGGGAATCTAATAGTGACGAACTTTGCGCGTTTTATTGAATTACGTTTGGACTTGTTGTGTTCGATTATATTTGTACCTGTGTTATACGTGTTTGTATAGTAATAATAAACTCTATAATAATTCCAACGGCATTTTAATTCGAGTCCCGCACTCGTAACATTAATTTTAATTATCTATACTGTACTATAATATTATAAATTAGCTGATGCCCGCGACTTCGTCTGCGTGGTTTTTTAACTATCCCACAGGAACTCTTTAATTTTTCGGGATCAAAGTATCCTACGGGTCTCAAAGTATCCTTATGTGATAAGACCATTGTGCAATATAGAATATTTTTAGCTACCACCTGTATGGTGTACAAAAAGTTTATCATTTCTAATCTATGTGTGTCCAGTCGTTTTCATTTAAATCGGTCCAGATTTCGCGATTAGCGGTACAAACAGACAGACAAACAGAAATATAAAATTTTAAAAATCTAAATTAGTTCTATTTCACTTCTTAGATCCCCCTGACTCGGTTTTTAGCAATTTTTTTTCATTGTACAGAAATTCGACCTCTACAGTTTTATTGTGTGTATAGATGAAGATAAAGTAGAAGTCGCTGCAGTATAGGAATTTTTAAGTGTTCAGAATGTATAATTTTTTAAGAAAGGAATTTTAAGCTTGGAATAGATATTGCAAATTATGTATTATGCTAAAAGGCGACTATATCGAAAATAAAATTTATCGGCGACATACTCATTCTCACTTTTTATTGAATGCCCTAATTTTTCCCATAAAATTAGTTAAAATGTGTTTCAAATAGCCGTCCTATTTGAAACAGATTTTAACAAATTTTGAAAATTTTCCAGGAGTCCCTCGGCGGTGGGGTGTTCGGTTCGGTGGGCGCGTCGGGTGCGGAGGGCGGTGAGAGACGGGAGGGGGGCAAGCGCGGACGAAGACCAGGCAGGAAGGCGCAGCTCGACAAACAGGACATGAAGGCCAAGTTGGGTGAGTGCCACTTATTCCAGGATTTGACTATAAAGAAAGTGTAAGTCAAAATTTAAGAGTTTAAAGATTTTTAGACAAAACGTGTGTTCTTTGCAGAAATTGTAAAATCAGACAGTCGTGCATTTATAATTAACTAGCGATCTCACTCCGGCAGCAAACGGATGTATTTTAGAAAATTTCAAGTGGGCCTTCAGGGCCAAAGTCTAAACTATACGAAACAACGAAAAAAAATCAAACCAGTCTCGGAGGCCAATTTTGATGAAAACTAAAGTTGGTATCATTAGATTATTAAATCAAATCGAATCGGCTTATTTTGAGAAAAATTAATAATACTGTATTATTACACCAGTAGATAGAGTAGTAGTAGTAATAATAAACATTTAAGTATTTATATCTAAAAAAATTCTAGAGACTAATATTATTTATTGTGAGAACAACAACAAAAAAGAATAGACATAAGATATATTTGAACAAAACGAGTATAATTACATGATAATTTATGAAATGCTTATTGTAATGTGAAATTTGCTAGAACGTAGTTTCTATTTAGTACGATAAGTCCTTGCACAACACGAAAATGATAGAATGTGTAGAATTTTACATTATTATTTTACATTCCAGCTGGGTATACATGTATGTCTCTGCAGACACTTGGAGGGCTTGCGTGGGGTCATGGGAAGGCCAACACGTAGAGGCCTCTTGACAAATTTAATCTAAATGTAGCGTGACACTGACCGGCGATTGTCCCTGTCTACACCATATAAAAATGCACCCAAGGACAAGCCCCGGCCAGTGTAGAACTATTGTGAGATATGAGAACAAAAAGTACCGGGCTATTGGAGTGAACTGCTAGTGGTACTAGGGGTCTGGGAATATGGGTACTATGGCATCTGCCGGTCGCAATGTTCGGGGAACATGAAAAATGGGCCACTCCCTCCATGGGCCCCAAAAAATGCCATAAATGATAGGGGCAACATGGGTGTGAGTGGCTAAGGGATGTCGAGGGGTTGGCTACAGGTTCACCGAACTATCTGGTTTATTATTATTTTAATAATATTGTTGTAATTTCAGAACGCAGCAGGCAATCGGCGCGCGAGTGCCGTGCCCGGAAGAAGCTCCGCTATCAATACCTTGAGGAGCTGGTTGCGGACAGAGAGAGGTCTGTCCTCACTCTCAGAAAAGAACTGGACAAGGTTAATTTTCATAACTTATTTTGTTCTCTGTTGGCCAATGATGACTATACGTTTTTTTTTTAATGACGAATAATACAGTAATTCATTTATGTATGTATTTATTTATTTCGGATATATAACGACTTGTTCCTCCTGTATCGCATTAATCACTCACTTCCCACACCATCAGTTGAATTTTGACATTACTTGTATAGGAGCTTATTTCAAATTTTAATCGATAGTAAGGCAAATTAATGATTACGAAGATATAGGAATCGGCCATAAATAGTTGAGTTTGAGCGTTACGAGGCAGTAGCTGCAGCAGCCAAGATACTGAACAAGCAATCTTAGCAGCCAATCTATGTTAGCGTCGTAATCGCTGTTGCAGCTAGAAATTCCTAAGCGCCCAATGCGTGAGTTCCAATGAGCCATCGTAGATCGGAGTAGTACAATTAGTTTTACACAACTAATAATGCCTGCCGATGTACCTGCGCAGTAAACCAATTTTAGTAACGCGCGACAGTGTACGAATCGTGTAAGCAGAACAGAGCTAACAATAAGAATGCATAGTAAGCAACACTGCCATTTCTGCTTGCGAATAAAGTTCAATATAGATTATTTATATGTGGGAAACCAGACCGGTTTTCTGCGTAAATGCAAACTGTCGTACGAAATTATAAGTTATGTAAAATTGTAGTCACCTTGTGCGCAGCCAGTATTATTCAGCTCATAACAATAACTATATAATACTAGCTTTAGTTAATATTCTGAACCACAGATACATTGCTTAGCATTGATTGAATTATTATAGACTAGCTTCTGCCCGCGACTTCATCCGCGTGGAATAGTTAAAAAATCCCCCGATTTTGAAACATTCTTCATTGGTGCTCCGCTCCTATTGGTCTTAGCGTGATGATATATAGCCTGTAGCCTTCCTCGATACATGGGCTATCTAACACTGAAATAATTTTTCTAATCAGACCAGCAGTTTCTGAGATTACCGCGTTCATGCAAACAAACAAACAAACTCTTCAGCTTTATATTTTAGTATAAGATTTGATATTGTCTGTATATATGTAAACAATGTGTTATTTAATTCAATTTAATATATCTATTTATAACACATTGTATTTAAACTTGACCCGTGGACTATCGATCATAAAGTTTATTAAATTAATAATCAAGTACAGAAGTTGATGTTTCATACTTATTGCTCGTTTTGTAATCACCTTTATTTTAAACATCAGTAGAAATATTCTAGATCCATAGTTCCTCTTTCTTAAACCATGAAAGAGGTTAAATATAAAAATAAAAAATCACATTAAATTTGCAGTATTACAACTGGAATCTCGAATTAGACCAGGGGAGGATGCCAGAGGGTCTCGAAGCGATGCTTCAAGAGATGGGTGTCATTAAGCAGGAAGATAAACCCTTCTAAACTTCCCCAATTTCATCATCCTTCTCGACTTCTTCCTCCGATCCGGATTCAACAACTTCAAGACTGGATGCCACACTTTCGTCATATTTCATCACTTCCCCACAAATATACATGAAATTCAAGACGTCAAGTTTGTAGTGTAAGTACATATTTCATACATGTTTTATCGGGAAATATGTCTGTGGCATCAAATCAAGCGAGGATATTTCCATCATTCGATATTTTTTTCATTAATTTCGTTTTTAACCTATAAATGCACGCAAACTTCATTTGTAAGGTCAACATATTTATTTACAAGTGTATGAACGTTAAAATTGTTACCGTGGTATTTCGGCACATCGCTTTTGTAAAATATGTAGCTATTCAATTGATACGTAATATTTAAAATACTTACACGTAATTAGTTTCACCAGAAACCGTGTTTCCCAAAAAATGCAATATGAAAACATATTTTCTGGGTGAATGTTTCAGCCTCGATCAAAATGGTGACCAGACCCGAACGCATAAATAATATATGTATATTAATACAATATTTCACAAAAGCTTTTTATCTAGATATTTCGGTAATAATTAATATATATTATTAATATTACCGAAATATATAACATATACTAGGTAATAGAGGTATTTACTATTTTTTTATTTTACTTTAAAAAGTAAAAATAGAAAAAAAATAATGTGGTGTATCCTCTTTTCTCCAAAATGTTTTTATTGCATAAGTCGATCATATGTCATTTAAAATATAATGTCATAGACATAAGACGTCTTCAATAAGCATTAAGTGTTATATAAATAATCGTAAACAGTAGCAAAAAAACCACAAACATTTAAAATATAATATCTGTACTGTAATGCATGCACAGTAAGTACATCTTTTCGACTCAAAAAATTATACTACGCATTACTGTTTATAAATTGTGTTAGAATAGCTCTGTAGTACGCACAATGTCAATAAACTAAGAGAACTGGCCTAAAAGCTGTGAAGTTATAGCTTTATAGTTTTTAGGCTTAAAAAGTTAAGTTTATATAATGTAATTCAGTATATAGCATATTAATAAAACATAAGTTTTAACAGTTCTTAATAAACTTATTTATGTTATTTTAAATCTATAATAATATTTTACATTTAAAGATTGATAACAAAAATATTTCTTCTTCGTTTTAACATTTTGTTTTGTTTATTATATCTACATAGATAAGCCATGAATTAAATTACTTTAATGTACGTGATCATTGTTTCGCCACCTTCGAAACGTAGGTAATATTGTGGCACGGAATAAATACATAGAGAAATTAGAATTATTAAAAGCTTAGCAGTTTTGCGCGGATGTTATAATAGTA